>JASEVX010000012.1:22279021-22598529 GCA_031761405.1 Serripes groenlandicus
TAATAGTTCAGTCACACGTCTTTAATAAATTATGCTTAATTGATGAGCTCGACCCTTTTCAACTTGCAACAATTCTTCAGCAGACAACTTTGAAAGCAGCTAGGAAACAAGATGGAAATGTTCTGTAATTGATATACTATTTTAGAATAGAGCACAGAATTTTGTGGGAAAAAAAGGGAGACATTTCTTAATTATGAACCCAATGTTTTCAAAAGTTGTCTTCTGCAGCTGCATCAATATTTGTCAGCATGTGGGAATTGGTTAGATTGCTATTAATCATTATTGTGGTTAATTGTACTGTTATATTAACCCTTTCCCACATACAACAGCAAAATGCGAGGGCTTCATGTTCAAGATGTAGTTACATACGTTTTCCATGAAACCATCAAAATGATTTTGAAAGTATCATGGTAAAACTTGAGAAAATCTCAGTCCATAAATGAAATTATTGTGGCATAAGGGAAAATTTCTCCTTTTGCCACAACATTTAAAAAATAATTCTGCTGCAGATGGGTCAAAATGAGTTAATGACCTTACCTGTGTATAATTTTAAGATTCTTTATAACCCGTTTGCACATGTGGCCAAATTTAAAAAAATATTGACACAAATGGAGAAATTGCTCGTAATGAAGTTGTCTGCAGCAGACGCATCTGCATGTATAATCTGTTCTGTTCTGTTCTTCTTGTTAATGAGGTTTTTTGTTTTTTAATTACAGGAAGCATGCAACAACATCATTTCTCATCCGTGCTACAAGGTGTGAGGTTTTTACACAACACACAAAGTCTGGGAAGTTACCCCACCCATTCTCCGCACCACCAAGGTAATTAAAGTATACTCTTACTAGATTAGGTGTGAGTTATTTTCACAAAACACTAAGTCTGATTTTAACTTACTTATTCATTTTACATCATTTGCAAAACAAGCTTTCAGCTTATAAGTATCACTCTCAAAGTCTGCTTCCTTGATACTTAAGCCTTTCCCTCATATAGACACTTTCTGATGCCTCTGCAGCAGATGGCTTTTTGAGAACATAGTGAGCAAAGAAGAAATTGCTCAAAACGTGCAATTTCTCCTTTTTACCACAATGTAATCCACTTTTTGTCATAGGTTATCCATTCAATTCAAAGAATGTTGTGTAAGTACTGGTGTGGGAAAGCCAGGAAAACATGGGTAGGTGCACTGACCGCCGTGATATGACCAAAGCTGTTGAAAGCGGCGTTAAACTCCAAACAAACAAACAAATCCATTCAATTATGAAGATTTTCTATGTTTTGACAAAATACGTTCAAAGTTGTCTGCTGCAGAATTGACGTATGAGGGAAAGGGTTAACCAGTACATGTACTTAAATTGCAACGTTTGCGCAGAAAAATACCAAGGCAGAACCTGCTCAACATGGGATTCAAACCCAGGACCTGTGGTATGAATTTTTCTCGACACTACCATGGTAAAGTTTAACCAGTTCCTACTTAAGGACAACTTCGACACATTTGTAGCTTACGACTTTTGAAAACACTGGCCAAAGGTGAAATTGCTCATAGAGAGCATTTTCTCATTTTTCCGTTATCAACTCGACTCAATTATTATTATAATAATTATTTTGATTTAAAGAGATTAACTACAGTTGCCCACAAATGTTTTCAATGTTGTCTGCTGCAGATTTGTTGTATTTAGGAAAGGGTTTATCTCATTTCATTGAGGGAAGTATCTGCATGCATAAGGTGTGAGGTTTTTACAAAATTAAAGTCTTTATATAGACTTTAATTGTTATATATGGGATAACTGCTTATCTGACTGATATATATTTGGCATTCACATTGTTGCTGTCTATTATGAAGTACGGAAAATAGTAATAAATATACATAAAATATTTTATATCCTCATTGTGATATTTTTTTTACCTCACCCGAGTCCCGAGCATGAAGTGCTCAAGGTCAGTCAAGGTGATCTCCCTTTGTCTTCTTCTCCTTTGTAACAAGTGAGTAAATTGGGATGAAACTTCACAGGAACCATCCTCTCAATGGCCTTCCCAAAATTCTTCCTCTTTTTCTATCCATGTAGGATTCTTGTTTCCATGGCAACCATTTTTTTTTGTAGAAACGTTCCTTCAAGGGGTAACCCTCTATAAGATTCTGTCAAGCTATGTTGATTGGTCGAAAAACATGGCCACCAGGGGGTGGGACTGTTTTGCTTTATATGGCTAAAGTTAAGCTTTAAGAACTTTCATCTCCTAAAATATCTGGCCATTTTTCAAATAATTTTGTAAAAAATTTCCATGTGTGACCCTCTATCAGATTCTTACAAGCCATCTTGATTGGTCAAAAACATGGCCGCTAGGTGGCTTGGCTGTTTATACAGGTATAGTGAAATTTAAAAAATCTTCTCCAATTGAAGTATGGAGCCGATTTCCACATAATTTTGTAAATTTGTTCCTTGGTTGACCCCTCCAAGCCATGTTGATTGGTCAAAAATCATGGCCGCCAGGGGTTTGGGCTGTTTTGCCGTATATGGCAATAGTGAGTTAATTTTTGCTTTATGGTGGTGGAGCGATACTGGTCCTCTTGTGCCTCTGGTATTAGCTTACTTGACCGCAAAATGTGTTATTGTGGTTGTCATGACAAATCACATTACATTACTTAGTTGAGCGATCCAAGCCATCTGTCATCGCCCTCTTGTTTAATTACTTCTTAAGAATTTGACCATTTCAGAAAGATTGAATTTTTTTTTAATTGTTCTTGTATATTTCTTAAAACAGTTTTAATCAAAGACATTAATTCCGTTTCAAGTTTTAGAGACTTCCCAAAACGAAGAATATTTGCTACACCCTTTACCACATACAACAAATCTACAGCAAACAACTTTGAATAGAGTTGAAAGCATGGCTACACATTTAAAATTTGCCCATTAATTATGAGCAATTTCTCCATTTGTCACAATGTTTTAAACGTTGTCTTCTGCAGGTGCATCAAAATGGAAAAGTTAATATTGTCTGTGTCAATTTAATGATAAACAATGACTCTTTAAACAGTTACAGATGATGTAGTGAAAGAGATTAGTTCTGTTCCAAGTTTTCTGGACCTTCCAGATTGGAGGTTCACACATTTGCTGCAGATGGCTCTCGACAAATTGTACTGAATGGAGATAGTGCTCATGAGGAGGAATTTATTTCTTTTGGCACAATAGTTTTCAAAAGCGTCTGCTGCAGATTTTATGATTAATCATTGGTAGCTCTAGTTTATAATGTTTTCAAAGGTCGTCAAAATCCGATCGGTTAAAATGTCTCTGTACATGTAGCTGGAAAAGTTGTCAGTTTAATGAGAAACAATGTTTCTTTTATCAGTTCCAGATGATGAAATGAAAGAGATTAGTTCTATTCCAAGTGTTCTGGACTTTCCAAATAGGAGGTTCCTTGCAAAGCAGGGATTTTACGGAAAACAGTATGCATCGATGCAGAAAAGACGAAAAGGCGATGACACCAGTACAAATCAACAGCAGCAACCGAAGTCAATATCGGCAGAACAGCGGCGGAAGCAATTCCACCATTCCGGTCGCAGTAAGAACTGGTCGCTTACAGAGGATTCTTCTGAGACCGATGATAGTGAAATGACAGACAAATCTGATCAACAAAAAGATAGTTTTGACCAGGGTTTAATGTTGCGAAGTTTTAGTGAACGTTTCAGTTCCGAGTCATCTTTAGAGAGTAGTGACTCATTTGGTGATAGGAGAGACGAACTAAGAAGACAGAATTCAATCAGTCATTTACGTAAACAATACCAAGATACAATTAGACATAGTATGGATGTGTCGGATGGAGAAATACCTGTGTTTGATTCTGATTTAGGATCGCTTCAGATTGAATCGGATATTGAAGAAGGTAAAAACGATACAAAAAAGAAATTAGTTAAACAGCCATCGATTAGTGACATTCGTAAGCACCAGGTGGATCGATTAATGTCTGCGGCGGAAGACGATGGGGATTATTTTGCTCATTCACTTAAAAGTAGTTGGCGTGATCCTTCACTAAAGCGATCTCAAAACTCCACACAGTCCACCCTAACTGAGTCGCCTGTAACACCAAAGGAATTCAGATATTCATTTGACAAAACATTGCCAGATGGCGAAAATGAATTTACATTCCCGCCATCTGATGAAGGTGGCCATTCAAATAAATCGTTAAAAGAACAGTCACCTGCTGTCAGTATTGTTATTGAAGATGAAAGTGACATGGAGGGGCAGATAATTCCAGAAAATACCAGTCATGTTCAATCTAATCCAAATGCATTAGCTCCCTTACATTTGATAAAGAGGACAGATTCTAGCAACACTATTGTGCCAGGTGACCTTGAACACAGTGACGGGGATTTGACCCCTAGGCCAGGGGACGTGAGCCCGGGTATGTTGCTACTCCCTCCAGGATTCATAGATAACAAACTTATTCAAGTAGATTCTTTATCTGAGTCGGCAAGCTCTTCTGCGACATGGACTACAGTGCTTCCAAATGATCAAGCTATTGAAAGTGTGAATTCAAAGCTGCTGAAAGATGCAGATTTAGTGCAATGTGATGCTTCCAGTTTGGAAGGTCAACAAAATGCTGCCAATAATCTTTTAAGACCAGCTGTTCAACATCCGCAAGAATCATTCGAACTGGAAGAGGTATTTTTTTTTATTTATTTACAAATATAGTATCATGGCTTTAACCCTTTCACAGTTTATGGTAAATGGTAACATCTGGTTTAAAGTGGATTCATCATTATAAAAGTATAAGACTTAGGTTCTTGAATCTTTATGAATGGCAAAAAGGCGATAGATATTTCTGTGACTTAAAGGTCAAGGGAATACAAGGGCCCTATAGGAATACTGTCTACCCACGGCTTGGCCTTAATTGTTCTCAAAGCTTGACAAAAGTCAATGTGACACACACAAGTGAATCGTCATCCACCAATGGGCTATGTGGAAAAGCAGCCATTTGCTTTGAAAAGATTACTGGTGTGAGAAAATCAGGTAACACATTGGTAGGCAAACTGGCTGACGTGATATAACTGAATAATTGTTGAAAACAATGTTAAACCCAAATCAATCAATCCATCTGTACCAATGATCAAACATTTTCATTTCACGAGACTTTTCATATTTTTGCCTAGATATTTTTAAGTCGTCTGCTGCATATTTGTTGTATGATAGGAAAAATTTAATCACTCAGGCATTTGGCCCTCGTGATAAGATTACTTCACATCTAACTTGAAATCGCGATAAAAACAGATTCATCTTTCAAAATTGAAAACAAAATTGTTTGTAGTATAGTTTAAACCCTTTCCCACATACAACAGACTAACTTTGAAAACATTTATGCAAAACATATCAAACATTTCTATGAACTAGATAATAATTATTGAATAGAAATTAAAACATTATTCTGACAAAAGGAGAAAATAGTTCATGGTGAGAAATTTCTACATTTTCTGCAATATTTTCAACCCTTTTCAATGATCAAACACGTAAATTTTGGCCTACATATCTTTAAAGTCATCTGCTGCAGTTTAGTTGTATGATAGGAAAAAATTAATCATTCGGGCCTTTGGCCCTCGTGATAAGATTACTACTGCACATCTTACTCGAAACCGCGATAAAAACTGATTCGTCCTTCAAAATTGAAAACAAAATTATTTGTAGTATAGTTTAAACCCTTTCCCACAAACAACAGATCATCAGCAGACAACTTTGAAAACATTTATGCAAAACATATAGAACACTTCTATGAACTATAGAATAATTATTTATTAGAATTTAAAACATTCTGACAAAAGGAGAAATTGCTCACAATGTGAAATTTCTACATTTGCTTTTCAATGATCCAAAACTTAAATTTCACGAGACTTCATACTTTTGCCTAGATATTTTTAAAGTCGTCTGCTGCAGTTTAGTTATATGATGGGAAAATTTTGCCACTCAGGCCTTTGGCCCCTGTGATTAGATTACTACAATTCTAAACTCCAAACAGAGATAAAAAACTATTCATCTTTCAAACTTTGAAACAAAATTGTTTGTAGTATATTGAGAAAGAGACTAAAACAAGTTATAGTTTAAACCCTTTCCCACTTACAACAGATCTGCAGCAGACAACTTTGAAAACATTTACACAAAACATATCAGTGCTCTTTCATTAAGGGCCAATTCCAGGAATTTAGAAATTCCTGGTCAAAATTTGAGGAATTTTTGTAAGAATTCCGGGAGTTTTGTATTTGTCGATAACAAGCAAATAAGGAAAATTATATATCGTATAGAACATTTCTATGAACTATAGAATACTTAATGATTAGAATTTAAAACATTCTGACAAAAGGTGAAATTGCTCATGATGAGAAATTTCCCCTTTTGCCACAATTCTTTAAAAAGTTGACTGCTGTGTATCGAGGGCTTGGCGTGAAACGGTTGTAACTTAAATTGGTATTTTTTTACCAAGGTTAATCACCTCGCCATTAAGTCTTTATAAGCGTTAAATCATTTTACTTGGTAAACAATGGAAATTTAGGTGCCATTGCTCGTTCTGAGCAATGGCACCTAAATTTGCATTGTTTACAAAGGGGTCAAAATTGCCCCTAAACCAGGGTTTTCAAAATAGGTTTTAAGTTACAACCGTTTCACGCCAAGCCCTCGGTATGGTGTCAGAAAGCGCCTGTATGTGGGAAAGGGCTAAAGTAGCTCTCTTGTTTCACAGGATCACATTCTGATTTAATTTCTATTACAGATATCTAGTGGAGACAACGCATTTGAAGATATAAACGGAAACACAGAATCAACAAAATCAAAGATGCCAAGAGGTAATTTATTGTCAGGGCCTTAATATAGAAGACCTTGATGCAGTAGTAAAGTGTAGGCCTCTCGTACCAAAGGTTCAAATCCCATGATAAGCGGGTTGTGACTTTGGGATTTTTCCCACACATGTTGAGTACTGGTTTAGTCTCCAGGAAGCAGACATCGAGCGAGATTACTATAAGCTGACAGCTTGTTTCGCAATCAATGTAAAGTAAATAAGTTGTTTGCTCATCATGCCTTATATATAATTATTTACGTAACACTTTTTCTGCATACAGACGCTTCCCTGAGGCCTCAGCAGTAAACAACTTTTGAAAACATTACGACAATAGACCCTTTTGTCGCGATGTTGTCAACTCTTTACAATAAGTATTCTTTCATTTTGAGAAAATTTCTATATGTTAGACAAGATGTTTTCTAAGTCGTCTGCTGCAGATTTGTGAGAAAAGGGTTGAGTACTATAAATGAGGTTATTTGTGATGCAAAACAGTCAAGACCTTCCACCTATGCCGAGACAAGCCATAGAAATTCCTTCTGATGAAAAACTAGATGTATAGCCCAAATCATCTTTCTCCCTCTTGTTCTCTTAGAAGTGGTGCTAAAATAAGGTTGCCACATGACAACATCTTTACACAAAAAAATTTCCAATTTTAATTTGATGCAACAAATTGGCAACAGGCCACTTTTAATAAATGAAAAGATTATTATTGATCAGAGTTAAAAGCATTGTGGCAAATAGATAAATTATTCTTTATTTGTAATTTCATGATGAATGATTTCTCTTTTTGCCACAATGTATTTAAAATTTGTCAGCTGCTGATTCGTGAAAATGTGTCTGCACATGTGAAAGGGTTCAACTTAATCCATCAAAACACTAAAGACTGGAGAAAATCCCTGAGATTGTAAAAATTAGCAATCAACTTTTTTGGTTAAGAAATAACAATTTATCATTTATGTACTAGATGTTAAAAAAGTAGACCATTATTTGTAATAATTTAATTTCTTCCTTTTCAACATACAACAAATCTGCAATTGATGAATTTTAAATATTTAATTACCGGTACTTATTGTGAGAAATAATTAGTTCTCCTTTTGTCACAATGTTTTCAAAAGTTAACTGCTGAAGTTGCATCAAGATGCATCTACATGTGGGAAAGATTTAAACAAATGAATCAAATGAATTATACTTTATTGCTTTTAGGTCCTTTAGAGAAGTCATTTAGCACCCATTCAGACAGTTCTGGGTTCGCTGACATTGACCAATTAGCTGACATGGGTCCAAATGGAGATTCAACAGGGGAGACCACTACAAATGGTCTTGAATCACTAAAGGTAGGAGTTATCTACCTTTAAAAGGTTGTTTGATATTTATGAATGTTATGAATGAATGTTGCATAAACAGTAGTAAATAACTGATCCCAGCTTCCCAAACATCTATATTCTAGTGTATTTTTGTCGCTATAATATCCATAGCAGTTACAGAGCTCTAGATAAGGGGCGTTTTGCATGTTATAAAATGCTTATTTGACCCTCAAACCCTAAGTTGTGGGTACTCAAAAGAATCGTCTCGGTGAGATGATTCTTTTGAGTTAACACAACATAGGGTTTGCTTTAATATAAAGAGAAAAAATGTTGGGAAAAAGAGCTGAATATCTCTCCTTATCTGGACCTCTGAGTTAGCTAGCTTTCGAAAGTTTGCAGTGAACGTTTGTTAGCATATTATTTTTCATATGTGCAGCACTCTGCAAAAAACAACCATAAGACATTTGCAACCAGTGTCGGAATCCGCAGTGGTTAGCGTCGGGATTTGGAACTGGGCGTCCCGGGTTCGATCCCCAGTCACAGCGGTCATGATGGAGTGTCCTTGGGCAAGGCATATTTCCTAGCCTAGTACTGGAGCATGAATAAGTCAACTGTCGCCCTGATATAATTGTAAATATGTTGAAAATGGCGTAAGACCCAAATAAAACAAAAACAAAAAAAGCAACCAGTGTAGGACCAGATTAGCCAGCACATCCATGCAGTCTGATCTGCCTCGGCACTGTTTGCCAGAAAGTCGCACAGAAACTTCCTAGTTTTTTTTACCTTGACGAGTAATAATTACTTTAAGGTTGGTTTTCGCAGATTACTGCTCATATGTAGTGGTGCTGTGCTCTGTACTCAATTATTATTCATGAGCCACCTTAGCCTCCTTTCTCATTTAAATATGAATATTCATAAGGTTATCATTAACCCTTTCCCTCATATAGATGCTTTCTGATGCCTCTGCATATTCATATAGATTTTAACCCTTTCCCACACACACTAATCTGCAGCAGACGACTTTGAAAACTATCTAGTCAAAAACATGGAAAATCCCCATAAATGAAGGTATAATTACTGCTAAAAAGGTGATAATCTTGTGGCAAAAGGAGAATTTGCTTGTTATGAGCAATTTCTTCTTTTGTAACATTAATTTCAAAAGTTGTCTGCTGCAATGGCGTCAGAAAACGTTTATATGTGGGAAAGGGTTAAAAGGAGATCATGAAGAAATGTGTATATATTTCGTATATCTATACATCAAGACTTAGTGCTAATTAGAAAAAAGCTTAGCTTAGCCTGTTTTCATTAGTGTTCCTGTGCTACTTGTTTTGTCTGTAACTTAACCCTTTCCCTCATACGAAAATTCTGCAGCAGACGACTTGGAACATATTTTGTCAAAAAATGGGATATCTCTATAATTGAATGGATAACCTATGACTAAAAGTGGAAAACATTGTGGCAAAAGGAGAAATTGCTCGTTTTGAGCAATTTCTTCTTTTGCCACAATGTTTTCAAAATGCTGTCTGCTGCAGAGGTGTCAGAAAGCGTCTATACGAGGGAAAGGGTTAAGTAATAGGTTATTTTAGTGCACATTTTATTCTACATGAATCTAATAGCTATATTGGCTTTGTGCAACTTGAACATTTCTGAGCAGTATATAACCGCCGCATTATTTGTCTGTACGTCTGTCCGTCTGTTTCATTTTTTCGTATCTTGTAGTTTTACTGCTTTTGTGTAACTTGAAAATTTCTGAGAAATATATAATTGCCACATTGTTGGTTTGACAGTATATCTGTCTGTCCAAATTTTTGCTGCTATTTCTCAGGAACTGTTGGCAGGATTTCAATGAAACTCTATCATGGGAAAGCTTCATATTTAGTCTGAATCAGTCATTCACATGCTCTAGCTTGCTAACCCTTTCCCACATTCAGAAACGACTAAAGCAAGTGACATTTGAAAACTTTGAATATTGAGCAATATCTCCTTTTGCCGCAATGATTTCTCCTCTTTTTAATGATTATAATTTCCTTTTAGAAATATTCAATAACTTTTGCTGGATGTTTTCAAAGGTCTGTTGTGGTTAAAAATTTCACATGGGGTAAATATTTTACCCACTTAATATAACTCGCAAATACTTTTTTCTCTCCAAATTATATCTTTTGTCTTCTTAAAAGATTGTTATAACTGTTGAAGAAGTGATTTTAATATAGAGCTGCTTTAAGTTATAAATATTATAGATATTAGCTAGGTACCAATGCAAAGGATTATAAAGCCAAACAGTCAAACTATTTTCAGACAAATATTATCATGTAAAAAGAACTGTTTCCAAAAGAATTGGTATGTATATTTTAAAAAACTAATTACAGCTAATTGATTCTTGATAATTGATGTTACCAGGGATGTTACTTACGTTGTAATAAAACACAGCATTGTAGTTAAAAATAGACCTTCTGGACCTCACAAGCAATGTCACTGTCACAATTTACCCTTTATATATATAGAATGTTGGCGCTTTCAAATGAAAATTCTTGATCATAAGAAGAGGGCCTAGTAAGGGTGGAGAAGAATGGTCTTTTACCAAAAAGTATAATTATTCTCTCGTATTACTCAACAAAACTCTATTTTTGTGCAAAGACTTTATAAATGGTAGTAATGGCTGCCCTCCTTGGCACTCAGGGTTGCAGAGTTACCATTACGACTGACTGGCTGGTGTCGAGATAAATGAACCAGTAGTACAATTAACAGGAAACACTGTGATATAACTGAACATTTTTTGGAAAGCGGCAAAAACACCATATAATCAATTATTTTTGATTACTCACAACATATAGGTTTAACCTTTTCCAAATACAGACTGCAGCAGGCGACTTTTGAAGATACTGTGGCAAAAAGAGAAATTGCTCCTTTTGCAACAATATTTTCAAATCTATTCAATAATTATACTTTGATTTATAGAGGTTTTCAATATTGTTGGTTAGATGTTTTCAAATTTGTCTGCTACAGATTTGTTATAACCCTTTCCCTCATACGACAATTCTGCAGCAGACGACTTTGAACATATTTTGTCAAAAAATAGAAAATCTCTATAATTGAATGGATAACCTATGACTAAAAGTGGAAAACATTGTGGCAAAAGAAGAAATTGCTCGTTTTGAGCAATATCTTCTTTTGTCACTATGTTTTCAAAATGCTGTCTGCTGCAGGGACGTTGGAAAGCGTCTATATGAGGGAAAGGGTTAAGAACACGAAATAGTCACGTTATGTAGAGTAATTATGAGCTGCTTCTCCCTTTCCAACAGTGTTTTCAAAAGTTGTTGACCATTGGGCTAACAGTCTATGTGGAAAAGCAGCCAGTTGCTTGGAAAGACTGCTGTGTTGTTTTCTGGTGTTGGAAAGCCGGGAAACACATGAGTAGATGAACCGGTTGTCGTGATATGTCACTGCAAACTGTTGAAAGCTGTGTTAAACCCCAATCAATCAAAAGTTGTTGATGCAGAAGCATAACAGAACAGAACAGAATTTTATTTGCTATAAGTAAATACAATACTTTTAACAATTATAAAAATAGAGAGGCAACGAAGAACAAATACATATAATATACATTAAAATTTTATTGTGAATGATCCCTTTGAATTCCTGCGTTACAAGGTCTCTATCAGATTTGGACTTTTGTTTGCTTTATTTCTCAGGGGTTGTGAGTTCGAATCCCGGCTCGGCCAACTTTCTTTCCGAGGATTGACAAAAGTCAATGCGACATGCATCATTCGTCTTCCACCCATGGCTAAGTCTATGTGGAAAAGCAACTAGTTGCTTGGGAAGATTGTTGTGTGGAGTACTGGTGTGAGAAAACCAGGAAATGCATGAGTAGGTGAACTGGCCGCCGTGATATAACTGAGAAATTGTTAAAAACGGCGTTAAACCCCAATCAATCAATTGTTTTATTTCTGCAATTTAGCATCTCAAGGTTAACCTTTTCCCTCATACGACAATTCTGCAGCAGACGACTTTGAACGTATTTTGTCAACAAATAGAAAATCTCTATAATTGAATGGATAACCTATGACTATTATAAAAGTGGAAAACATTGTGGCAAAAGGAGAAATTGCTCATATTGAGCAATTTCTTCTTCTGTCACTTTGTTTTTAAAAAGCTTTCTACTGCAGAGGCTTCAGAAAGCATCTATATGAGGGAAAGGGTTAACCTTTTCTCATATACAGAAACATTCTGACACATCTGCAGATCCTGAGCAACTTCTCCTTTTGTCAAAATGTTTTCAAAAGTTGTCTGCAACAGACAGATCAACATGCATCTATATTTGGGAGAGGGATGATGCAGTTCATTGAAAGCATCTGAAGAATAGAATAAAGGAAATCTGTCTGATGGACGGTGTAAAGATTGGGCAATGAATCCGGCATTGATGATTTAGAATCAGGCGTTCCGGGTTTGATCCCCACTTGTGACGGTCAATTTGGACTGCCCTTTGGCTAGGCACATTTCCTAGCCTATAGTACTGGTTTGATAACCCAGGGATAACAAATAAGAGTTGGGTTGCAGGTTACAATACACCAAAGAAAATCCTTCTTTGTTTTCATGAAAGTCGACCAGTTTCAGTCCTCAGTTGTCACACTTTCTAAGCGTTTCTCATGTAGAACACCGTATATCATTGAAAAGAGTTACCTCCTAGCTTTGAAAACAATTCAAAGAAAATGTGGGGTCATGCATTATGCAAGAAAGAACTCACCTGGCGAAAATGGTAACCGTCATTTTGGAACAAATCGGGCCTGGACAAAACCGGTGTTTAGCATTCTCTACTTTCACTTTCAAACAAGGTCAAAATACTAAAAGTGACCAAATCAATAATTTCCAGTGCATCCTATACACATTCACAATGCATTTAAACTCAATGTCATATATTCAATACATTCTGGTGATGGTATATACTCATTTCTACGCAAACAAATGGTTTTTTAGGGACTATAGTACTGTAGATCAGACTGTCAGCGGATGTATTTAGCATAATTTGACCTGCAAAGATTAAACAATAAAAAAATTAAAACAGCATAAGTCATCAGTGTTTAATAAACCCTTTCCCACTTGTAGATGTATTTTGATGCATCTACAGAAGACAACTTTTTGAATACATTGTGACAAAAGAAGAAATTGCTCAAAACTGGCAATTTCTCCTTTTTCACCATGTTTTCAACTCGATTCAATTATAGTACTTTCATTTAAAGGTAGTTTCTAATTTTTTTCATGTATGTTTTCAAAGCTTATGATTTGTTGTATGTGGGAAAGGGTTAACAATACCATTCAAGCCACATCTCACGAAAACCAACCTTTTGGGAAATTTTAATCATGGAAGATCCAAACCAGCCTATGCTTCCTTGTAATCTGATCAGGTTCTTACCATTTGCCAAGTTGTACAAGTATCATAGACTGCCTTTGTTGTGTAGAGGTAGAATGTCTGCCTCGGTGCGGGAGGTCATGAGATCGATCCCTGGTCCTGTCATACCAAAGACTTTAAAAATGGTAGTGTTATGGTTTTCCGTCCTTGGTGCTCAGGGTTGTGGGGATATTAATCTAGGGGTTGTAGGTTCGAAGCCTGACAGGGCCATTTATTCTTTCTGATGATTGACAAAAGACATTTGTGATCCACCAATGGTTTGAATAGTCTTATCTCTGAAGGCAGCTAATTGCCTGGGAAGAATGTTGTATGTAGAAATGGTGCAAGGAAGCCAGGAAGAACATGTTAGATGAACTTGCTGCCATGATTTTACTGAAATACGGTTAAAATAAGCATTAATCCCCCTTTCCCACATACAAGAAATCTGCAGTAGACAACTTTGAACATATTTTGTCAAAAAATGGTAAATCTCTATAATAATGGATAAGCATTGACAAAAAGTGGAAAACATTGTGGCAAAAGGAGAAATTGCTGATCACAAAGCAATTTCTTCTTTTGCCACAATGTTTTAAAAACTAGTCTGCTTCAGGGGCGTCAGAAAGCGTATGTATGAGGGAAAGGGTTAAACTCCAATTGATCATGTTACATGGCTCAATTTGTTATGGTATTAACGAGGGCTTGGCGTGAAACGATTGTAACTCAAAACCTATTTTGAAAACCCTGGATTAGGGGCAATTTTGACCCTTTTGTAAACAATGCAAATTTAGGTGCCATTGCTCAGAACGAGCAATGGCACCTAAATTTCCATTGTTTACCAAGAAAAATAATTTAACACCTTTAAAGACTTTATGGCGAGGTAAATAACCTTGGTAAAAAAATACCAATTTTAATAACAACCGTTTCACGCCAAGCCCTCAATTTGATCCGTTGTGTAGCCACAGTCCAACTATTATAGTTATATGTATATCACTTGCATTACTATCACAGCTTGCACTAAGAAATACAAACTTTTGACCTGTTCATTATCTGTGTCAATTGAACAGTCACGTGCTGAAAACATAACAAGGTCGGTTAACTATTTATTTCTATGTAAACTGGGTTTGTTATGTATTTGTTCTTTGACACTTTGAGTTCAGTGTAATTGGCATTAATTTGAAACCTTGGAATGTCGGTTTTCATGTGACATAGATCAAATTGTTTTGTTATTTGAGCCATTGTTGCAGTTCACAGACTAGCAGATTTCCAGAAAAGGGGCATTTCGCATGTTGTAAAATCCTTATTTGACCCTATAACCCTATGTTGTGGGTACTCAAAATAATGGACTCAATGAGACAATTCCTTTGAGTACCCACAACATAGGGTTTGGTTAGAGGTATTGTTGGAAAAAGGGCTGTATACCACTCCTTATCGGGACCGTTGGACTAGTTAACCCTTTCCCACATATCAAACCTTTCTGATGCCTCTGCAGCAGACTACTTTTAAAAACATTGTGACAATAGGAGAAATTGCTCAAAATAAGCAATTTCTTCTTTCCCTACAATGTTTTCATCTTTTTCATTAATAACACCTTCATTTCGAGGGCTTGGCGTGAAACAGTTGTAACTAAAGTTGGTATTTTTTTACCAAGGTTAATCACTTCGCCATAAAGTCTTTATAAGCGTTAAATCATTTTTCTTGGTAAACAATGGAAATTTAGGTGCCATTGCTCGTTTTGAGCAATGGCACCTAAATTTGCATTGTTTACAAAAGGGTCAAAATTGCCCCTAATTCAGGGTTTTCCAAATAGGTTTTGAGTTACAACCGTTTCACGCTAAGCCCTCGATTTACAGAGATTTTCATAATTTTGTCTAGATGTTTTATAAATCTTCTGCTACAGATTTATTGTATGTTGGAAAGGGTTAACAGTTCAACATCAAATCTTTCAATATCTCACTATATATTTCTTCGTAAACTGGCATTGATATCTATTCACCAAGTCCCTGTAGCTCAGTCGTTAGATATGCGTAATGTCAATCCAGGGGTTGTTAATTTGAATCCCAGCTCGGCCAACATTTTTTCCAACGTTTGACATAAGTAAACAGTCTATATGGAAAAGCAGCAAGTTGCTTGGAAAGTATTTAGTGTGGAGTAGTGGTATGAGAAAGCCAGTAAAACACATGAGTATGTGCACTGGCCACAGTGATATATTATTTTGAAAATGGCATTAAATCCAAATCAATCTATTCATCTTGTGACAGTTTGTGTTCAGTGTAATTTCTGTTACTTTTAGAACCTCCAAAAGGTTGGTTTTCAAATAACTTGGCTGAATTTGTTAAGTATTTGACCCATAATAACGTTTCACAAAGTAGATAACCTGTATATTATCACAGCTTTCAATATCATACTAAGATAAACTATCAAAAAAATATTCAAACTTTTTAATGCCTGCTTATTGTCTGTGTAATTGGAACTGTCACATTCTGAATACATAACAAGGTCAGTTTACTATACATTTTTCTATGTAAACTGACCGTTTTATGTATTCATCTTGTGACAGCCTGCGTTCATTGTGATAAACATTATTTTCCAAACCTGCAAAAGGTTGGTTTTCAAATGACATGGCTGATATTGTTACAGTATTACAACCGTTGTTTAAGTTCACAAACATGTTACATGCATATCACTTGCCCTAATATCACAGCTTTCAATATCATACTAAGATAAACTACCAAATAATATTCAAACTTTTTGATACCTGCTTATTGCTTAAAATGAACCCTTTCCCACATACAACAAATCTGCAGCAGACTACTTTGAAAACATAATAGGCAAAAAAATGAAAAAATCACTTTAAATATAAGCATAATTATTGAATAGAGTAATTTCTTCTTTTGCCACAATGTTTTCACGAGTTGCATATGCAGCAAAATAACTACAACCCTGAAAGTGTCTTCTTGATTTAAGCTTAGGAACCCCAGAGTAATAGCCCTTTGAACTTTATTTTATATAGCATTTTCAGATCAAAAGTTTTGCATGAAACATTGTATCTCTGATCATATTAAATGACATCTTGCAATTGAGCTATTTAGTAACTTTTACCACTTGGACAATCTAAAGTCATGCTCTTTGCCTGTACCAAGTCACATTAAATTTCAATAAGTCATGTGACTAGTAGTTAACCCTTTCCCTCATACAAAAATTCTGCAGCAGACGACTTTGATCATATTTTGTCAAAAAATGGAAAATCTCTATAATTGAATGGATAACCTATGACTAAAAGTGGAAAACATTTTGGCAAAAGAAGAAATTGCTCGTTTTGAGCAATTTCTTCTTTTGTCCCTATGTTTTCAAAAAGCCGTCTGCTGCAGAAGCGTCAGAAAGCGTCTATATGAGGGAAAGGGTTAATAGTTATTTATAGTTCATTGATGGTCTTTTAATTGTCTCATGAGTACATTTCTTTGATTGACTTATCAGAATCCAAAATGAGAAAAAACTTTTTTGACAACAATCCAGTACGGCTATAACTAGTCACAGAAATCTTTTTCAGCAATTACTAAACTGCATTGGCCAAAGTCAACCATGAATGCATTGATTTCACTGAAGAGGATGTAAACCTAAAGGCTAATTATTAATTTTTAAGAAACTGGCAGGCATCATAGTAAAGAGTAAGTTGTTTGTTGACACAAAATAGATAGCGCCTATAATCAACATAATGGTTTCTTTTTCAGGGAGGCAGACGAAAACTCAAAAAGCAAAAGACTTTAGATCCTATGATGGAACAGGACCCCTCTAGTTACCATGACAATCAAACGGTCAATCCTTTACACCAGACTGAAAACAGAGAGAGGAAAATTTTAGGCCCATTATCCGCAACAGTAAATCAAGAAAATTCAGAAATATTTGTAGATGAAAACTTACATACTACAGTTCATGTTTGTCGGAAGGAGAATTCAGTTCAGGACACAGAAAATATAAATCCATCGTTACAATCAATTACATACATTCCAGATAATGCAGTGAAGAGTGATAAATCTGTGGTATATTCCATTTCAATTCCCATGCCAACCAGCATTCCAAATAAAAAACTCGTTGGAACGGTTCGCTATGTGTCAAGTGTTAAATTAGATGTTGACTCGGAAGGAAGTGTGGTCGATACTGACTCAGTGAGAAGTTATATGGTCAAACAGGCTGGACCTGTGTTACATCAGAAATTCATTACTGACCTTGACCTTGAGGGAGGTCATCAGGAGAATGGTGATGACTTGGACTTGAAATTAAATCTTGAATTTGTGAATGATGCAGACTATGAAATAGAAGGTGCCACTTCAAGATCCAAAAATATCAACAAAGATAGTACTGTGCATTTACACTCAGAAGACATGAGTGCAGACTCCATTAAACAGAGAATTCTCCTCAAGAGAATGTCTAAGGAGGCCTTGATAGCTGCAACTAGTCACACAGCAGACTGGTTGCTAAGCAACGAAAGACATGTGCAATCAGACCTCAACAAACGAGATTTTGCCCAAACCTTATCACAAAGTAGATTCCGAAAGCCTGTTTGGGCTTCAACACCAGATTTGAATTCAAGGATATACGAAAAAGAAAAAAATGCTAAAAGATATCATTCCAACCATGCTGGAAAATCCCTCGATATTGATGACGTGTATGAAGAAGAAAACGAACAACCCTTCAATTTACCAGTCAATCAGCAGACGTCACTTTCCAAACAAAACAGTCTAGACGAGAGCGTCAGTGACATTTCATATCTTCGACCCTCCAGCAATCAAAATGGCGGCAGGCAATATAGTCCTTTGTGTCAAAATGGCCGACACTTTGTTGCTCAGGAAATGCGACAGAGTTTTCTACCGCCTCCAGTCCACGAAAGTGTTCCATTAGATAATAGTTCATACTTGGGTAGCTCAACGGGTATGCCTGACGAACAGGTGCAATATTTGAAACTGGCAAAACTGGTGAATGGACCCAGCCTCATTTCGGTAAGTTTATCAGGATGTTTTTTGTAAAGCTTAACCCTTTCCCTCATATAGACGCTTTCTGACGCCTCTGCAGCATACAGCTTTTTGAAAACATAGTTACAAAAGAAGAAATTGCTCAAAACGAGCAATTTCTCCTTTTGCAACAATGTTTTCCACTTTTAGTCATAGGTTATCCATTCAATTACAGAGATTTTCTATTTTTTGACAAAATATGTTCAAAGTCGTCTGCTGCAGAATTGTTGTATGAGGGAAAGGGTTAACTTCCTACACCTACAATGTTCAGAAATGCCAAATTAAATCTTTTCCCATTGGCAAGCTGATATGACAATCACAATTTTGATGAATTAACACTTTCCGACATGGATAACTAATCTGCAGCAGACGACTTTTGAAAAGGTTTTGGCAAATGTCAAAATAACTCTTCATGAGCAATTCTCCATTAGCCATAATTTTTTCACATCATAATACTTTCATTTTTAGAAATTTTTCCACATTTTTCTGTGTGTTTAAAAACATGTAGGTAAAACAATGTGAATGGGTTAAAATGCTGTTTAACCTTTCCCTCATACGATAATTCTGCAGCAGACGACTTTGAACATATTTTGTGCGATTAATGGAAAATCTCTTTAATTGAATGGATAACCCATGACTTAAGTGACATTGTGGCAAAAGGAGAAATTGCTTGTTTTGAGCAAATTCTTCGTTTGTCACTATGTTTTCAAAAAGCTGTCTGCTGCAGAGGCATCAGAAAGTGCCTATATGAGGGAAAGGGTTAAAAAAACAACATCAAACACCAATAAAGAGGGCTATATCAGACACCTAATCTGCAGCAGACAACTTTGAAAACAGATTTGCACTAATGTTGAAAATCTCTATAAATATAAGTAAAATGAATGAGTACAGTTGAAAATGTTGTGGCAAAAGGAAATTTATCATGACAATCAATTTATCCTTTTGCCACAATGTTTTTCAAAAGTTGTCTGCTGCAGATGCGTCAAAATGTTTTAGGAAGTGGGAAAGGGTTAAACACTTATACCAAAAAAAGACAGAAAGTCCCCAATTCTTCAATATTTGTCAAATTTTCTCGTCAATTTTTATTTATGGCTTCTTTTGTTTTCAAAATAATTTCTTACAAATCAATGTCATAACTCTAAAAAGAAGTAACACACAGTAACAGTAAATATTATTAGATTAACCCTTTCCGTCATATAGAGACAATTCATTCATCTGTCCGCATGCAACTTTGGAAAACATTGTGGCAAAATGAGAATTTCGTCATAACAAGCAATTTTTACCTTTTGTCACAATCTTTTAAGCTGTATTGAATAATTATACTTTCATTTATAGAGAGTTTTCAACATTAGTGCAAATCTGTTTTCAAAGTTGTCTGCTGTGGATTCGTTATAAAATATAGCCCTCTCTATTGGTGTCTGGTGGTGTTTTCAACAATATTTTAACCCATTCACATTTTCATAATTCTTCTAAGATGTTTCCAAAGTAGAATGCTGCTAATTTTGTTTATGTGGGAAAGGGTTAACTTGCACATAAATATTTTTGGAATTTAGCGGGCTCTTTACCCTTTTCCCTCATATAGACACATTCTGACGCCTCTGAAGCAAGCGGTTTTCTAAAAACATGTCAACAAAATTTTGCTCAAAACAAGCAATTTTTCCTTTTGTCACCATGTTTTCAACTCTAGAATTATGGTATTTTCATTTAAAGAGAGTTTCCAAAAAAAATCAAAGTCGTCTGCTGCAGATTTGTTGTATGTGGGAAAGGATTATTGATAAGATCTCTGCAATGTGTGTACGATGGTAACATCTGTTACTATGGTATTTATACATTCCTTGTGTCTATTGACAGGTAATATGACATCAATTCAAACAATATAGCCTTTCAGACATCAGCCTGACCGACTAATGCACTGTCTTTGGAAATATTTATGGGAAAAGAAAAATATATATCTTAATATTAACCCTTTCCCACATACAACAAATCTGCAGCAGACGTCTTTAAAAACATATATGTCTGTACAATCTCTAATTTATTCAAGAAAAGTTGAAAACATTATGACAAATGGAGAAAGTGTTTGTTTTGAGACTTGTCCGTCGCTGAGGCATCAAAAAGCGGCTGTATGTGGTTAACCCTTTCCCTCATATATACATGTTCTGAAGCCTCTGCAGCAGGCGGCTTTTTGAAAACATAGTGACAAAAGAAGAAATTTCTCAAAACGAACAATTTCTACTTTTGCCACAATTTTTCCCACTTTTAGTCATAGGTAATCCATTCAGTTATAGAGATTTTATATTTTTTGACAAAATATGTTCAAAGTCGTCTGCTGCAGATTTATTGTATGAGGAAAAGGGTTAAACAACCAATCTGCAGCAGAAGACTGACTTCAAGAATATCTCTGGGAAATCTCTCTAAATTAAAGTACACTTTCAAAATAGATTATACAACATTGTGGGAAAAGGAGAAATTGTACTTTACCTGCTATGTTTTTTTCACAAGTCTTCAATTTGGGAAAGTTTATTATCAGTAGACGACTTTTGAAAACATTGTAACAAAAGGTGAAATTGCTCATAATGAGCAAGTTCTCCTTTTGTCATAATGTTTTCAACTCTATTTAATAATTAAACTCTAAATTATGCAGATTGTTCATGTTTTACCTAGATGTTTTGGAAGTTGTCTGCTGCAGATTTTTTGTATGATGGTAAGGGTTATATTTTAAATTGAGGTAATTATAGATCACATGATAAGTGCATTATAAGGATATAATTGTCCATTGCTGAATTTTTGTTAACATCAAAGCGCCGATGGCACAGTAGTGGCGATCGTGTAGAAAATCCTGCAAAGTAACAAGCAGTATCTCAGTGTAGGCCTTGCGATTTTCAATATATATGTATAGGCATATACGATAATGCTCGATCTCCAACTCAATTTGGCTACACTTTCAGCATTGATTGCTAATTGACGCTAGAATGTACAGACATGTCTAACTTGTACACTGCATGACATCGTGTCCTTTAAACTTTTGTAAACCAGTCTTATCATCTAGACGCTTTCATATATTGCAACAACTACAAAATAAAGCGTTTATAATATTGAGATTTAAGAACAATCGATAACCAGTCTCACAAGCTATTTATAGAACCTTTTGGAATTTCTATTTTGGCGAGGTGTTTTGAGAGTACTTTGCATGGCAGATATTTATTATCTGCCCAAACATGAAGAAAGATAATATTTACATAATTTATTTTAACTGTATGTAGATATTATCTCGATAAATACACGAAATGACAGCAAATGACATTGAAAACATAGATAGATCTTTATTTGCTTTATTTGACAAGCAAATAAGTATAAAGTCATACATATTTATAATACATATGCATTATGCAATACAAAAGGATATAGTATAAACAATTCTGTATAAATTGTTTTTTTTTGAAAAACAAACAAACAAACAAACAAAAACAAAGAAGAGATAAAACAAATAAAGTTATCTTACATTTTAGCGTAAAAAGAAAACATTTATACCAAAAAAGTGGAAAATCTATATAAATTCAAGTGAAATTATTAAAAAACATAATGACCAACTTTTCATTTTGCCACAATGATTTCAAAAGTCATCTGCAACAGATACGTCGGAATGCATCAGCATGTGGGAAAGGGTTAACCCTTTCCCTCATATAGACGCTTTCTGACGCCTCTGCAGCAAACAGCTTTTTGAAAACATAGTGACCAAAAGAAGAAATTGCTCAAGATGAGCAATTTCTCCTTTTGCCACAATGTTTTCCACTTTAGTCATTATATGGTTATCCATTCAATTATAAAGATTTTCTATTTTTTGACAAAATATGTTCAAAGTGGTCTGCTGCAGAATTGTCGTATGTGGGAAAGGGTTAAAATTTGACAGCCATTATTGAGCATAGGATGTACGTCATACTGTATAAAACGGGATACAGCTTCTTGCTTGTATCATTTCAAACTTAATAAATTCCTCGGAATGATATGGTATGAAATACTGTGGAACAGGGATATACCCTTATAACAGCAATAGGTCTTTTCTATTGGATTTCTAATGTTGTTGGATATAGACTTGGAAAATTAAAAGGTACATTGACATTTATTGCATAATTGTGATCACAAATTTGCACAATATTTACCACCGATTAGCATGCATCTGTATACTAGAGGGACATTCAGGTACTGTGTATTTTCAGTATTTGTTTTGTTAACCCTTTCCAACATACACCAAATCTGCAGCAGACGACTTTGAAAACGTCTAGGCTAAAGCACAAAAAATCCCTTTATAAGAAAGAATAATTGAATAGAGTTGAAAACATTGCGACAAAAGGAGAAATTGCTTATTTTGAGCAATTTTTAGCTCGCCTATTCAAAGAAATAGGGGAGCTTATGTAATCGCGTTGGCGTCCGCGTTGGCGTCCGCATTGCCAGCTTGGTCAAACCTTTGCGTGCAAGTTCTTTTCTCAGACACTGTGTATGCTGTTGCTTTGAAACTTCACACACTTATTCAGGGTCATTAGGTGACCTTGTATGTCAAGTCCCATAACTCTGGAATGGATTTTGACTGAATAGGGCCCCTTTTTGGACTTAGAATTTTGGTCAAACCTTTGCATGCAAGGCCTTTTCTCAGACACTGTATAAGCTGTTGCTTTGAAAATTCACACACTTATTAGTCCCCTACCGGCGTGCCGAAGGGGACTATTAGGTTTGCACTCCGTCAGTCCATCTGTCAGTCAGTCAGTCAGTCAGTCAGTCCGGCAAATTTTTGTCCGGAGCATATCTCCAAAACTGTACTAGCTATGGCTATGAAATTCCATATGTGGATACATCTCATCAATGTGGAGTGCAGTGCATATGAACCATAACTCTTGCTTCCCTAATTTTTGAGTTATTTCCCTTTCTTTATTTTCATACTTGATTTTTGTCCGGAGCATATCTCCAAAACTGTACTAGCTATGGTTATGAAATTTCACACATGGATGCATCTCATCAAGGGGGAGTGCAGTGGACATGAACCATAACTCTTGCTTGCCTAATTTTTGAGTTATTTCCCTTTCTTTATTTTCATACTTGATTTTTGTCCGGAGCATATCTCCATAACTATACTAGCTATGGCTATGAAATTTCACACATGAATACATCGTATCAAGGGGGAGTGCAGTGGACATGAACCATAACTCTTGCTTGCCTAATTTTTGAGTTATTTCCCTTTCTTTATTTTCATACTTGATTTTTGTCCGGAGCATATCTCCATAACTATACTAGCTATGGCTATGAAATTTCACACATGAATACATCGTATCAAGGGGGAGTGCAGTGCACATGAACCATAACTCTTGCTTCCCTAATTTTTGAGTTATTTCCCTTTCTTTATTTTCATACTTTATTGTCTTGATATACCTAAACATTGGGTTGCTATGACAACAGAAACAGACTCAAAAGTGCAAACCGGTAGGGGACTATGGTATTGCTTGCAATCCTCCAGTTACTTGTTTCAATAGCGGTTTAACGGATGTAGGTTTATTGGTTTGCAGTATTGCGTAACAAGTCAACGGGCTGTTCAAAACTGACTATGTAAATTTTTTCGTTGTTGATGTTTCTGTTAGCATTGTCAACTCAATCACCACAAAAACCGCCCCAATAACTTAAGTTCAATTTTATTTTATCCATTTCCCACATACAAGAAATGACAGCAAATGACATTGAAAACATAGATAGATCTTTATTTGACAAGCAAATAAGTATAAACAAGAAATGACAGCAAATGACATTGAAAACATAGATAGATCTTTATTTGACAAGCAAATAAGTATAAAGTCATACATATTTATAATACATATGCATTATGCAATACAAAAGGATAAAGTATAAACAATTCTGTATAAATTGTTTTTTTTTGAAAAACAAACAAACAAACAAACAAAAACAAAGAAGAGATAAAAACAAATAAAGTTATTTAACATTTTAGCGTAAAAAGAAACATTTATACCAAAAAAGTGGAAAATCTATAATTTATAAATTCAAGCGAAATTATTAAAAACATAATGACCAACTTTTCATTTTGCCACAATGATTTCAAAAGTCATCTGCAACAGGTACGTCGGAATGCATCAGCATAGACGCTTTCTGACGCCTCTGCAGCAGACGGCTTTTTGTAAACATAGTGACCAAAAGAAGAAATTGTTAAAAACAAGCAATTTCTCCTTTTGCCACAATGTTTTCTACTTTTAGTCTTAGGTTATCTATTCAATTATAGAGATTTTCTATTTTGACAAAATATGTTCAAAGTCGTCTGCTGCAGAATTGTCGTATGTGGGAAAGGGTTAAAATTTGACAGCCATTATTGAGCATAGGATGTACGTCATACGTCATACTGTATAAAACGGGATACAGCTTGCTTGTATCATTTCAAACTAAATAAATTCCTTGGAATGATATGGTATGAAATACTGTGGAACAGGGATATACCCTTATACATATGTAACAGCAATAGGTCTTTTCTATTGGATTTCTAATGTTGTTGGATATAGACTTGGAAAGTTAAAAGGTACATTGACATTTATTGCATAATTGTGATCACAAATTTGCACAATATTTACCACCGATTAACATGCATCTGTATACTAGAGGGATATTCAGGTACTGTGTATTTTCAGTATTTGTTTTGTTAACCCTTTCCAACATACACCAAATCTGCAGCAGACGACTTTGAAAACGTCTAGGCAAAAGCACAGAAAATCCCTTTATAAGAAAGAATAATTGAATAGAGTTGAAAACATTGCGACAAAAGGAGAAATTGCTTATTTTGAGCAATTTTTAGCTCGCCTATTCGAAGACATAGGGGAGCTTATGTGATCGCGTTGGCGTTGGCGTCTGCGTTGGCGTCCGCGTTGCCAGCTTAGTAAAACCTTTGCGTGCAAGTTCTTTTCTCAGACACTGTGTATGCTGTTGCTTTGAAACTTCACACACTTATTCAGGGTCATTAGGTGACCTTGTATGTCAAGTCCCATAACTCTGGAATTGATTTTGACTGAATAGGGCCCCTTTTTGGACTTAGAATTTTGGTCAAACCTTTGCATGCAAGGCTTTTTCTCAGACACTGTATAAGCTGTTGCTTTGAAAATTCACACACTTATTTAGGGTCATTAGATGACCTTGTATGTCAAGTCCCATAGCTCTGGAATGGATTTTGACTGAATTGGGCCCCTTTTTGGACTTAGAATTTTGGTCAAACCTTTGCATGCATGGCCTTTTCTCAGACACTGTATAAGCTGTTGCTTTGAAAATTCACACACTTATTAAGGGTCATTATATGACCTTGTATGTCAAGTCCCATAACTCTGGAATGGATTTTGACTGAATTGGGCCCCTTTTTGGACTTAGAATTTTGGTCAAACCTTTGCGTGCAAAGCCTTTTCTCAGACACTGTGTATGCTGTTGCTTTGAAACTTCACACACTTATTCAGGGTCATTAGATGACCTTGTATGTCAAGTTCCATAACTCTGGAATGGATTTTGACTGAATTGTGCCCGCTTTTGGACTTAGAATTTTGGTCAAACCTTTGTGTGCAAGGCCTTTGCAAGCTGTTGCTTATTGTATATAAATAAATTTACAGATTTAAAAGGCCCAAAAGGGCCTCTATGGACTTGGTTAACATTTGCATGCAAGTATTGAAAAGATGTATTATCTTGCAATAGGTGATACTGTGTGACTTTACCTAATGCTATAACTGTTCTGAAGGAGGCCCTTATAGACGATGGCCCTGATAGGCGAGCTATATTGTCCTTCGACAACTCTTGTTTCTTTTGTTGCCATGTTTTCAAAAAGCCGTCTGCTGCAGAGGCCTCAGAAAGCATCTATATTAGGGAAAGGGTTAAAGGGCTCAACCAGTTCCCACTTGCATACACATTTTGTCGCATCTGCAGTTGGCAACTATTGAAAACATGGTGACAAAAGAAGAAATTGCATTATAGTATAGCACAATGTTTTCAAAAGTCGTCTGCTGCAGAGGCGTCCTACGAAAGCATTTTCTGTGTGGAAGGGTGAATTATACTAGTGGCTTAAAATTGCAAAACATTTGTCTTCAAGCAGGAATGTTACCAAAAAAGGTATACCATAAGTCAACAAGATAACTAAAAGCTTATCTAACTCTTGCTATTGGTCAGAAGTCACCTCAATTAAAAGTTTTTGCTTGAACAAGAATGGTCCTCTCAATTAAGATACAAAAGTAAGCTTCGAATGTTTTTACTGCACCAATTTTTGGATTATTATTATAATGGCTAAAGTCAATGTTTTTCTTTTGGATTTTCCTTTTCCTGCATACAGACGCCTCTGAAGCAGACAATTTTTAAAAACATCTTGGCAAAAGGAATATTTGCTCACGATGAGCAATTATTTCTCTTTTTGCCACAATGTTTTTAACTCTTTCCAATAATTATATGTGTTCGTTCATATATTGAGTTTTTCTCATTTTTGCCGAGATATTTTCAAAGTCATCTGCTGTAGATTTTTAGTATTTTGGAAAGGGTTATTCTCTTTATTTGCTGATATATCTGTTTTCAGTCCATTCCTTCATATACTACTTGTAGACGGGACTGGGACTCCACTTTCCCAATTTAACCCTTTTCCTCATACGGCAATTCTGCAGCAGACGACTTTAACCATATTTTTTTCTCATTTTGACACAATGTTTTCCACTTTTAGTCATAGGTTATCCATTCAATTATAGCGATTTTCTATTTTTTGACAAAATATGTTCAAAGTCGTCTGCTGAAGAATTGTCGTATGGGGGAAAGGGATAAGCTATTATGCCTTGTAACAAATACCATGATGCTGTTTTATTCCTAGTGGCTTAAATTAATTGTGCAGTAATTGAAGTTACTGGTACAACGTAGTATCAAATTATTGAAGACATGAAGAAATGTGAATTTTTTTAACAAACTGAAGTACTTTATAATGAATTCATCGCAACAAAATGTATGTATATATGTACATTATATTTCCATGTTGTATAAATACTTTAACCCTTTCCCTCATATAGACGCTTTCTTTTGAAAACATAGTGACAAAAGAAGAAATTGCTCAAAACAAGCAATTTCTCATTTTGCCACAATGTTTTCCACTTTGTCGTCTGCTGCATAATTGTCGTATGAGGGAAAGGGTTATTCATAGGCTTTCTTCTTTTCATTCCTCAGCTTTTACCACTTTCAATCAACTTTTGACTACCTTACTGCAAACATTGTCTGGATGATATTTTGCTTAAATCATTAAGAGTATTTTTTAACCCCATGTAACATGCAGACAAACAATGTATTTTAACACGTCTACAGTATGTAACTTTTGAAAACCTTGTGTTAAAATGAGAAATTGCTCATTATTTTGCTGCAATTCAATGATTAATCAATCCTTAACCCTTTCCCTCATATAGACGCTTTCTGACACCTCCGCAGCAGACGGCTTTTTGAAAACATAGTGACCATAAGAAAAAATTGCTCAAAACAAGCAATTTCTCCTTTTGCCACAATGTTTTCCACTTTTTGTCATAGGTTATATATCCATTCAATTATAGAGATTTTCTGTTTTTTGACAAAATATGTTCAAAGTCGTCTGCTGCAGAATTGTCGTATGAGGGAATGGGTTAAAAGAGATTTTCTTGGGAAATAGTATGGTTCAATCATATGAGTTAAATTTATTTCAAACAGTTCATATATATATACTACAAAATAAAAATGTCTGAAAATTTCAAAATGGATAAAAAAAAAAAAGAGTCCATTATAAACCTAATAAAGGTGTGAAAATTACCCATGTGTCTTAAATCTGGCATAATTAATGTGTAATGGTTGGATTTGACCCTAGCCAAGACATTATAAACGGACATTCATTGGGCAATCATAACTGACCTGTGTCGTCCATGCCTGTGATGGAGAAAAATATACAATTATAATTGTGTATGTAAAGATTTGACTAAAACAATTTAGAAAAAAGAAAAACCCAAAATATGAAATAACCAAAACAACATGCACAATTGGGCAATCATAACTGACCTGTGTCATCCATGCCAGTGATGGAGAAAAATATACTATTATAAATGTGTATGTAAAAATTTAGAAAAAAGAAAAATCCAAAATATGAAATAACCAAAACAACATGCACTGTTACATGTAATTAACCTTTTCCCTTATATAGATGCTTTCTGATGCCTCTGCAGCAGACAGCTTTTTGAAAACATAGTGACAAAAGAAGAAATTACACAAAACATGCAATTTCTCCTTTTGCCACAATGTTTTCCACTTTTTGTCATAGGTTATCCATTCAATTATGGAGATTTTCTATTTTTTGACAAAATACATCCAAAGATGTCTGCTTCAGAATTGTCATATGAGGGAAAGAGTTAAACCTAAATGTATATTTATGATCCAATGATAATATTGTGGGAAAAATTGGGAACAAACCTTAGGATACTAGATATAATTGATTAATAAACAATTCTTCAGATTTTTTGCTTTTTAATTTAAGTAAGTAAGTAAATATTTTATTATAGCGACATGTGCATATTTTACAAGCAATACAACACAATAAATAGCGCCCGGCCCCTTGGGCCTATTTATTAAGTCATCTTTATATAAGTACAAGTGTCCATTTCGTTCATAAATAAATATATAACAAATATAAATGGGTTGAGTTGAAATAATTTACTGTATATGAGATAATAACCAATTCAGAATGCAATAAAATTACAAGTTCATAAGATAATTTTGTCAGCTCAACAAGTTTTCTTTTGCAAACTCTTAAACTCAGTAAAGCTGAGAAAACCAATTTGTTAGCATAGGTAAGCAATCAGTTATTCATTACATCCAAATACATAAGCTGTCCCTTTTGATGATTGTGTTGGACATTTCTCTATTCAAACTTGCATCAAGCTGTGAAAACTGTGGATAGAATTGAATAGGACCTTCTGTGTTAAGTAGATGATGCACTTTGATTAAGGGCCATTCATAATTCTGCAATGTTTAAGACTGACTAGGGATTTTGTATTTTAATCTTGACTTTAAATTTGTATTTACTTGCTTCCTTATTCCTGAAGGATAAAATAGTCATTTGGTATGTAAAATCTATGTTATTATTTGTTCTTAACCATATTCCTCATATGGCAAATCTGCAGCAGACGACTTTGAAAGCATCTGGACATAAACATGAAAAATTTCCATAAATGAGAGTTTATTTATTAAATAGAGTTGAAAACATTGTGGAAAATGGAGAAATTGCTAATGATAAGCAATTTCTCCATTTTCCACAATGTTTTCAAAAGTCTTCTTTATAGAGGCGTCAGAAAGCGTATATTTATATATATATATATATATATATAGGAAAGGGTGAACTGGCTTGTATAACATTTATGTATCAAATAATAATAAAACATTTTCTTCAAATGTTTCCCATATGTTGAAACAGTTTCATGAATTTGCAGCAGAAAACTTTTGAAAACATTGTGGGAAAAGGAGATCATTTGTCAAATTATACAACTTTTAAAGTGCTGTATCAGGTTTATTATGAAATAAGGAAATTCAACCTGTATCAATTGTTTAAGTTTTCTAGTTGATATATTGACATCCTTGATTGATTTCAGACATTCCAAAATTGCTGCCTAAATTTATCACAAAACTCTTAAATTCTGAAATGTTTTTAAATGAGATTACTTAACCCTTTTCTTCATATAGACGCTTTCTGACGCCTCTGCAGCAAATGATGATTGAAATGAGGAATCCTTAAAAATAAATCGTTCCCACATAGGCATACAACAAATCTGCAGCCTTTGACTTCGGAAATAAAAAAAGAATATGAAAACACGATAATTGAATAAGAATTCTAAATGGAAAAATTCCTTATTATGAGCAATTTCTCCCTTTGTCATAATGTTTTCAAATGTAGACTACAGCAGAAGTGTCAAAAAGATGTGTCGGTAACCAGTATTGCTTCTTTCCCATGTTTAATGTTCTATATATATTATTTCAGGGTACCAACATCAGAATGCCTGTAGTTAAATTTACACCAAACATCCATATGAAAGATTGGACTCAACTTCCTAAACAAAAGGTATGATTAAAGATTTTTATAACCTTTAAACCTTTGACAAACTTTTTCTAAATGAGAGGTTGATTATTGAATAACGTTGTGGCAAAAGGAGAAATTGCTCATAAAAAAAAAAATCATTTGTCGCAATGTTCCGAAAGCACCTGTTGCAGATGCCTCCAGATGTGTCTGCTTGGCAAACTCTGTTGTCTATTAACCCTTTCCCTCATATAGACGCTCTCTGACGCCTCTACAGTAGACGACTTTTTGAAAACATAGTGACAAAAGCAGAAATTGCTCAAAATGAGCAATTTCTCCTTTTGCCACAATGTTTTCCACTTTTAGTCATAAGTTATCCATTCAATTATAGAGGTTTTCTGACAAAATATGTTCGAAGTCCTCTGCTGCAGAATTGTTGTATGAGGGAAAGGGTTAAGAACTTTTGTTCATGGTTATAATCTATTGCAATGCCATGCCTTGGTGGTGAAGTTGTAGATCACCTGCCTCATGGGTTCGATATTATGCTGGGTCATACCAAAAACTGGAAGTAACAGCTTTCCCTGTTTGGCACTTAGGGTTGAGAAGTTAGAATAACGACTGACTTGCTTGTGTCTGGCTAAATGGACATGCAGTACTAGTAACCTATCCAGGAAACACTGTTATAAAGGAAAGGGTAAAACTAGTGGACTCGAGCATTTTGTAATTTGTCACATTTTTTTTCCACAGCATTTAGAAGAGGAGACCAGATTGGTGCAGCATGCTGTTCAGAGATACAAGGTGGAACTCATTGCCATGGAAACAATGTTGTTTAACATGAAACAAATAGCTGAGCAGAGTCTAAATAAAGAAGAAAGGTAGGTTGCATAAATTTGTCATATTTCAACGCTTTCTCACATACAACAAATGAACTGCAGATGATTTTGAAAACGTAAAATAAAAAATATGAAAGATCTCTTTAAATGAAAGTATAATAATAATTAGATACAGTTGAAAACATGGTGGCAACTGAAAAAAATGTTCAAGAGCAATTTTTCTTCTTGGCTGAATATTCCCAAGTTATTTGGTAAAGGCGTGTCAACATGCGTCTGCATGTGGAAAAGGTTGAAAACTGCGTGATATTATATTTTAAGAATACCTTTGCTTGGATCGCAAAGAGGAAAATATACATTATTTAGAAATCTTGGTCTGTTATCATGATTCTGAATTGAAAACAGTGTGGGAAGAGGAGATATTGCTCATTCGCTATACAGTCGGATACGGACCTTCCATGTTAGCACAAACAGCTTAGAATCACTTAAATTGTTATGCGCAAAGACAGACGATATAAATATACAATCCGATCTTAACCATCATTTATTTCAAATCATGGAAAATGGCTCAAATAAAACTTTTTCCGCATCTAACTATTCAGTAGCAGATGACTTTGAAAACATCTAGGTAAAAATATGGAAAATATTTATAATGGAAAGTTTTCTCATTGAAAAGAGGTGAAAATGTTGTGACAAATGGAGAATTGCTCATCATGAGCAATTTTCTCCTTTTGTCACAATGTTTTCAAAAGTCGTCTGCTGCAGAGGCGTCAGAAAGCATCTCTATGTGGGAAAGGATTTAAAGTATTCTCAATATAAATTATGATTGGTTCTCTATTCTAGGTTAGATGTCGAGGAAATGCAACATCTATGGAGCGAGGTTAGAAAGGAGGTGAACAAAATGGAGGATTTATTGTCCTTGAGATTGACGGCTGTAATCAATGGTAATAGAAACTATAACCCTCTGGATGCTGTGGAAATAGTACACTCGGTAAGTCAGACAATATAGGTTTTAAAAACATGATCTTGTAGTTTCACCATTTTGGCATGAGAAACAAATAAATGAGCCAATCCATGCAAAAAGGTTCCAAGTTTTTGTGAATATTGTTGGTACTGATCAGCCTGTGCTGTGTGCATCCGTTCAGTTTTATCAAAATCTTTACATCTCCCCGGAATCCTACAAAAATGCTTGTAAATAACAAGACTGCCTCACTGGTGTAGTGTCTGCCTTGGGTGCGGGAGGTGGCAGGTTTGATCATGAACCAGGTCAGACTAAAGATCATAAATATGGTTGAAATGACATATATTGAGTAACATACTTATCCCATACTTTTGACCAGATGTTTTTAAAGTCGTCTGCTTTAGATATGTTGGAAATGGTTTAACATTTTCCCTCATATAGATGCTTTCTGACGACTCTGCAGCAGACAGCTTTTTGAAAACATGCAATTTCTCCTTTTGCCACAATGTTTTCCACTTTTTGTCATGGGTTATCCATTCAATTATGGAGATTTTCCATTATTTGACAAAATATGCTCAAAGTCGTCTGCTGCAGAATTGTCGTATGAGGGAAAGGGTTAAAAAACATTGTGGCTCATTATGAGCAATTTCTCCATTTACCACAATGTTCATCAAATTCATTAAGCATTACATTTTAGAGTATGCCAACTTTTTGCCTGAATGGTTTCAAAGTTATCTGCTGTAGATGTGTTGTATGTAGGAAATGGGTTTAACAGTTTCTTTTCTTTTTTTGCCCTACAGATGATCCAGCTACTAAGAGAACAACTCTACCATCAACAGATGTGTATCGAGAGGGACACAAACTTGGACGAGATAGAAGAATATGAGATGGAAACTATGTCATTTGGACAACCATCCAGCAAGTCCTTTGGACAACCATCCAGCAAGTCATTTGATCCGTGGATATCGGATCTGTCGCAACAAATGTCGGACATCAAACTCTCCGTGTCGCAGTCACAGCTGAGTCAGAAGGAGGAGTTGAAGCAGTCACTGTCGGAGGTAAACAATTTATTAGGTTGATTGGAGTTTTATCGCCCCTTTCCCACTTGAAAACAGCGGAGACTTTCCCACAAACTACAAATCTGCAGCAGACGACTTTGAAACCATTTGGGCAAAAATATGGCAAACGCTAAAATTTAATGTTAAACCCTTTCCCTCATATAGACGCTTTCTGATGCCTCTGCAGCAGATGGCTTTTTGAAAACATAGTGACAATGCCACAATGTTTTCCACTTTTAGTCATAGGTTATCCATTCAATTATGGAGATTTTCTATGTTTTGACAAAATACGTTCAACGTCGTAATCTGCAGAGGCGTTAGAAAGCATCTATATGAGGGAAAGTGTTAAGGCTGTTTACAACGGTTCACCATACCTTGTGTTCCTGGCTATCCTCCCATCAGGACTCCACACAGCATTCATCCAAGGCAACTTGATGACATAACTAGCTGAACCCTTTCCAAATCTGTAGCAGAAACTTTTAAAACATCTGAGTAAAACTACAGGTAAGCTCTGAAAATAAAAGTATAGCTATTGAATAGAGTTGAAAACATTGTTGCAAAAGGAGCGTCATACCAAAGACTATAATTGGCCTTCCTTCTGTGGGAGTTCAAGATTGTTGGGTTAGCATAATGACGGATGCGTTGGTGCCGGGATAAATAGACCAGTGGTACTGGTAGCTTTCCAAGGAAACGCTGGATATAACTGAAAAACAGTTGAAACACCATTCAAACAAACACAAATCTTCTGGATTGTGGTTCTATAACAATTTACTTCAAATATTTCAGTTAAAAGACAGCATCCTATCTGAAGTTCGGGACGAAGTGACTTCCACTCAGAACGTGAAAATGTTACAACTTCAAGTACAGGCGCGGGAGGAGGAGATAAAACGTTTAAAACTGGAACTTTTACAACAAAATATCGAGTGCGGGAAAACGAGGAAAATACAGACTTTTGAAAGTGACGTCTGATGTCGAAATGGTTTGGTTATCTGAAATCAATATACAGTCAACCTCGTGCTAAAGACCACCTTCACAGGTAGTGCTAAGTATACACATATCCAACGGATGATTCATCTGAAGTTCGGGATGAGCCGACAACTACTGATGGCGTGAAAAATGTTACAGCTTCTAGAATAGGTGCGGGAGGAGTAGGAGGAGGACTCTAAATATAGAGTGTGGCAAAACGAGGAAACGGCAGACTTTTGAAAGTGACTTCTGATGTTCACAGAAGTTTTAATCCTTTCCCATGTAAAAATATTTATGCTGCAGACAACTTTAAAAACGTAGATAAAAGTATGGAAAATCAATAATAAATAATGTTTATCTATTGAATAGAGTTCAACATTTTGTGACAAAAAGAGAAAATGCTCATAGTGAGCTATTTCTTATATTGCCACAATGTTTTCAAAAATCGTCTGCTGCTAATGCGTCTGCAGGTGGGAAAGGGTTAAGTAAACACATTCCATCTGATAAATTCATTTATTTTTTTACCTGATGCCGTGATATTTGTAAACAATGAGGAAAATGAAGACACTGTTCAAAACAAGCAAAACTCATTTCTAAACTGTTTTCAAAACTGAATTAAAATATTAGTTCAAATTGTTGTATGTGTATTCTAATTTTATTCTTAACCCTTTCCCTCATACGACAATTCTGCAGCAGACGACTTTGAACATATTTTGACAAAAAATAGAAAATCTCTATAATTGAATGGATAACCTATGACAAAAAGTAGAAAACATTGTGGCAAAAGGAGAAATTGCACATTTTGTGCAATTTCTTCTTTTGTCACTATGTTTTCAAAATGCCGTCATCTGCTGATGTCATGCTATAATACATTTATATTCAACATGATACGAGATATTGCACATAATCCTTCATATTATTCTGGCAATCCTAGCAGATAAAAATATGAAAACATTTTCTTAGCTCTTTCCCACCACCTATAGATGCATTTTTGAGGCATATGAAGGAGACAACATTTGAACTCATTGGACAAATTGCTCAAAACAAGCAATTTCTCCTTTTGCCACAATGGTTTCAACTTTTTTTCAGTAATTATACCTACAATGATAGAGATTTTCTGCTGCAGATTTGTAGTATGCCTGAATTTTGTTGTTAAACTTGTCTTCCGAAAGGAAGCAAATTATCATTGTTAAAATTTATTAGGAAGAGGCATTATATTTTTGATATTCCCTTTCTTGATATAGATGAATTTTACAGCAACTGACTTTTGAAAATCTTGCTGAAAAATAGAAATTGTTTAAACCCTTTCCCACATAAGAAACTTTCTGAAGCCTCTGCTCTGCAATTGACTTTTGAAAATACTGTGATAAAAGGAAAAATTGCTCACGATGATTAATTTCCCCTTTTGTCACAATGTTTTCAATTTCTTGCATTAATTATATTTTCATTTGCAGAGCTATTCCAATTTTAGTCTAAATAATTTAAAAATTGTCTGCTGCAGATTTGTTGTATGTGGGAAAGGGTTATATGATCCCTTTCCAAAATTGTTTTTACTAATGAATCATAGTTATCATTACAATTTTTCTTTACTACTATTTTTAGCATCATGAATTTAATATTTTAAGAGCAGATACTGCTGAAGTAAGACAAGTGATTTCTAGGTGTAATCAAGCTATTTGTAACTGGATTATAAATACATTATAACTAAATGGATAATCATTTTCTCATAAACTATAAATTTTGCTTTGAAAAATTCGGAAAATCTTTATAAATGAAAGTAATTATTATTAGAGTGGAAACATGACAAAAGGTGAAATTGCTCTTTTTGAACATTTTTAGTGATTGCCTCAATGTTTTTGAAAGTTGTCTGCATGTTGAAAAGGGTTAACTCTTTCACACTACTGCAGATGCATTTTGACAACTTTTGAAAACATTGTCGCAAAAAGAGAAATTGCTGATGATAAGCAATTTCTTCCTTTTGCAACAATGTTTTCAACTGGATTATTCTAAAACTAAACATGTCTAGAGATTTTTTCATATTTCCCCCCCAAGATGATTTCAGTCTTCTACTGCAGATTTGTTTTATGTATTTATGTTTTATGTCATTGCATGTACACAATAGTAATTTAATTTGTTAAAAAATGTTTTGTTAATTAGTTCATATTATCAACTAATTTTGTTGATTTATTTTGTTATACAAACTACCCAAAATAAACTTGTTATCATTATTTTTTTCTATTTTGCATTTGTAAATAAAGACTTGTTATAGGAAAACTTGTTAATCTATTGTTCTACCGATTTTAGTTGTTTTGTGAAAATTGAAAAACTGCAGATGCCTGAATATTATTTGTATGTGAATATTATTCATGATACCTGGGTGGCTAACCAGAACTAGGTTTGACATGTGCCTTGTCCAATGGTGTACTAGAGGACTAGATAGGGAACTGGTCGTTTTCCCTTCAATATCTCTCTTAGGAGTATACAGGGGAGTTATATTGATTTTGTCCTTGGGGTCTGTCTGGCCGTCGGAGCGCACACTAAAGCCCACTCACCACCCTTATAAAGACACATAGATAAAGTTTATTTTTATTTTTTATAACAAGTATCTCATTTGCATATTAATGTTATTCATTCCGTAAAAGGGGGTTAATTACGGAATGAATTGCATATTTGTGGGGTGCACCCCACAAGTAAAACATCAAAGGAAATAACACCACAAGTACTCTCCCATGAGTTCGTCCGTCCGTCCGTCCGGACGTACCCACAGACGGGTATTTTCCTTTGGGTATACCCAACAAGAATATGGTTTATTTCGTAATTAACCCCCTTTTACGGAATAAATAGCATTAATATGCTAATTAGGTACCCATTAGAAAATAATGGAAAAAAAATACTTATAAAAGTTACTTATCAGGGTGGTGGGTGTGTGCTTTAGGACACTACCCAACAAGTGTCCATTTGTGCAGAACCCATGTCTCGACCATACCGGATCAAGGTCACACTTGAAGGTTTGAGGCTTTATTTCGTGTCTGCTCCATATCTCCAATACGGCTTGATTTTCATGAAACTTAGGTCACATGTTCACCTCATCAAGGCGATGTGCAGAACCCATGTCTCGACTGTCTGTCTGTCTGTCCATTCCAAATCTCCAAGACGGCTTGAAGGATTTTCATGAAACTTGGGTCACATGTTCACCTCATCAAGGCGATGTGCAGAACCCATGTCTCGACTGTCTGTCTGTCTGTCCGTCCCAAATCGTGTCCGCTCCATATCTCCCAAGACGGCTTGAAGGATTTACATGAAACTTGGGTCACATGTTCACCTCATCAAGGCGATGTGCAGAACTCATGTCTCAACTGACTGTCTGTCTGTCCGTCTGTCTCAAATCGTGTCCGCTCCATATCTCCAAAACGGCTTGAAGGATTTTCATGAAACTTGGGTCACATGTTCACCTCATCAAGGCGATGTGCAGAACCCATGTCTCGACTGTCTGTCCATCTGTCTGTCCCAAATCGTGTCCGCTCCATATCTCCAAGACGGCTTGAAGGATTTTCATGAAACTTGGGTCACATGTTCACCTCATCAAGATGATGTGCAGAACCCATGTCTCGACTGTCTGTCTGTCCGTCTGTCTGTCCCAAATCGTGTCCGCTCCATATCTCCAAGACGGCTTAAAGGATTTTCTTGAAACTTGGGTCACATGTTCACCTCATCAAGGCGATGTGCAGAACCCATGTCTTGACCATACCGGTTCAAGGTCACGCTTGAAGGTCAAAGGTTTGAGGCTTTATTTCGTGTCCGCTCCATATCTCCAAGACGGCTTAAAGGATTTTCATGAAACTTGGATCACATGTTTAACTCATCAAGGCGATGTGCAGAACCTATTGTCTGCTTTATAGGTTGGAATGTTTTGAGATATTTTGACAGATATTTGAGGGGGAGACATCTGTTTTTTGCAAAAACAATTCTAGTTACTATGTTGTGGGTACTTTGGGAATCGACTCACTAAGACAATTCTTTTGAGTACCCACACCATAGGGTTTGATCGTCATATAAGGATTAGGGGATGTAAAAAACTGCAGATACCTGAATATTATGTGTATGTGAATATTGTTCATGATACCTGGGTGACTAACCAGAACTAGGTTTTGACATGTGCCTTGTCCAATGGTGTACCAGAGAACTAGATAGGGAGGAGTGAACTGGCCGTTTCCCTTCAATATCACTCTTAGGAGTAAACTAATTACTATGTTTTGGTACTCAAAGGAATCGTCTCAGTGAGACGATTCTTTTGAGTACCCACAACATAGGGTTTGATCATCATATTAGGATTTTGGGATGTGAAATACTCTTCTTATCTAGAGCACTGTTGTACTTCACCATGGCTGGCCACTACAAGGTCTGCATACGGGTTACTTCAAACGAAAAATCCACCTTTGTGACTGCGAGAGGTGAAGATTGTGATTAGTCAGTGTCTTCAACAAAGCGATCTGTATCTTACTTGTTCAAAATCTCATCCAACAAACATCCTGAACAGTTTTGAAGAACCGTTATAATAAGTATGGAGCTTGGTCATATACACAAATCTATAGTTATTGAAGTGCATCTACCTTTATTATGAGTTGGTGCATCTGCCTTTCTTATAAATGGGGAAGTGTATCTGCCTTTCTTATGAGATATTGCATCTGCCTTTTCTATAAGAAAGTGCATCTGCCTTTCTTATGAGGTAGTACATCTGCCTTTCTTATAAATGGGGAAGTGTATCTGCCTTTCTTACGAGGTAGTACATCTGTCTTTCTTACGAGGAAGTGTCTCTGCCTTTCTTAAGGAGAAGTGTATTTGTCTTTCTTATGAGGAAGTCATCTGCTTTTCTTATGAGGAAGCGAATCTGCCTTTCTTGGGAGGTAGTGCCTATGCCTTTCTTGCAAGGTAGTGCCTATGCCTTTCTTGTGAGGTAGTGCATCTTCCTTTCTTATGCATATACCTTTCTTGTGAGGTAGTACATCTTCCTTTCTTATGCATATACCTTTCTCGTGAGGTAGTGCATCTTCCTTTCTTATAAGGTAGTGCATCTTCCTTCTTACGAGGTAGTGCATCTTCCTTTCTTATGCATATACCTTTCTTGTGAGGTAGTGCATCTTCCTTTCTTGTGAGGTAGTTCATCTTCCTTTCTTATGCATATACCTTTCTCGTGAGGTAGTGCATCTTCCTTTCTTACAAGGTAGTGCATCTTCCTTCTTACGAGGTAGTGCATCTTCCCTTCTTATGCATATACCTTTCTTGTGAGGTAGTGCATCTTCCTTTCTTGTGAGGTAGTTCATCTTCCTTTCTTATGAGGTAGTACATCTGCTTTTCCTATAAGGAAATTCATCTGTCTTTCTTATGAGGTAGTGCATCTTCCTTTCTTATGCATCTACCTTTCTTGTGAGATAGTGCATCTTCCTTTCTTACGAGGTAGTACATCTGCCTTTCCTACAAGGAAGTGCATCAGCCTTTCTTATGAGGTATTGCATCTGCCTTTTCTATAAGGAAATGCATCTGCCTTTCTTATAAGTGCATCTTCCTTATGAGGTAGTGCATCTGCCTTTCTTATGAGGTAGTGTATCTGCCTTTCTTGTAAGGTAGTGTGTCTGCCTCTAATATCAATGAATACAGGTTTGAATCGCATAGTACGCTCTGCCTTTGGGACTTTTCCACAGAAACATCTACAGGAAGCAGACAAAGAGTGTGATTAAAATGACCTGAAAGTTGGTTCTGCAATTGATGTAAAACAAAAATGATTGAACTAAACAATGAGGTACAGAATGAAAAACATTAAAGGGAACCAAAACCATTAAATGATTGAATTTCATAAGAAATCATTTGCTTTAATATTAGCAATAACAATAAATCATACATATATATAATTATTATCTTTTGACATGAAGCAGGAATGTTGATCTACATCCCTGCATATAGTGACAAGATTTGAGCAAGCATCTGACAAATATTTTATTTAATCCTTAATACAAACATCTACAAGAGAATATACCAAGAGTTGAAAACATCTTGGCCAGCATAGAAATTGCTCTTCTTCTCAATTTCTTCTTTTGCCATAATGTTTCAAAAAGTCTTCTTCCTGTACGTCAAATTGTCTCTCCCAGTCCGAAACGATTAAAGAAACTGCAGCAAATGTAACTAAACCAAAGTTTAACCTTTTCCCACATATAAACACTTTCTGATGCCTCTGCAGCAGACGGCATTTGAAAACATCGTGACAAAATTTCTCCTTTACCAACAATGTTTTCATCTTTATTCCATTATTGCTCTTTCTTTTATTGAAAGTTTCCTTATTTCTGACTTAATGTTTTCATTTAACCCTTTACCACCTGCAGACACATTTTAACACAATAGCAGCAGACGACTTTTAAAAACATTGTGGCCAAAGGTGAAATTGCTCATGATGAGCAATTTCACCTTTGGCCACAATGTTTTCCATTTATAGTCATTGGTTATCCATTCAATTATAGAGATTTTTCATTTTTTAACAAAATATGTTCAAAGTCGTCTGCTGCAGAATTGTCGTATGAGGGAAAGGGTTAAAGGCAGTCCAAATTTTTTTCAGGAATGTTTTCAAAGTTGTCTGCTGCTGATTTGCTGTATGTGGGAAAGGGTTGATAGTCATTTCTGATCGACAATGGTAACATGAACGTTCATAATTTAGCCTGTGCATATTTCTTGTATTCCAATGCAAGTGGAACGCTCATAATTTAGCCTGCGCATATTTCTTGTACTCCAGTCTGGACAAGGTACGTCGGTGAACTTCATCCGGTCCGTCTGCTATTCGTATGATCCTTGCTCTTTTGTAGAAAGCTGCCAACGGAATGTCCGACGATAGGCCCAAACCGCCGCATGCCTAACAATAAAAGAGTTACCATGGTAACTTTTTTTGCATAAATACATATTTGATCATACAACACAAGATCATGAAAACAAACAAATACAAACATTATACATGCTTGCAACTTGTCCAGAGGTTGATTTTTCCTGTAGTGACATGGGTTAACCCTTTCCCACGTATAGATGCATCTGCTGCAGACGACTTTTTAAAACAATGTGACAAATGGAGAAATTGCTCAAAACAAGCAATTTCTCCTTTTGCAACAATGTTTTCAATTTTTTCCAGTAAATATACATTTGTACCTTCATTTATAAAGATTTCCCATGATTTTGCTAACATGTTTTCAAAGTCGTTTGCTCCAGATTTGTTGTATGTGGGAAAGGGTTAATTAATGCATGGGTTCTTTCCCAGTAAAGTTGGCACTTTACGTAACCCTATGACACAAAGCTGGATACATTTAAAAGGAACCTACAGCAGACAACTTTGAAAAAATCTGCGCACAAATATTTCAAATATTGAAAAGAGTTGAAAACAATGTTTTCAAAAGTCGTCTGCTGCAGTGAATCAAAACGCTTCAACAGGCATAAAAGGTTAACTTTCTACAATTATAACCCTGTAAAACGGGTTTTCTCAGTTATTATTTGAGGCCGCACATGGGAAAAAGGTACAAGTTGGCTTTTGTGAACTGTAGATTCAGGTCAGCCTGCAACCACACATTTCTTATCAAGATCTACTTTGTACAAAATTGATTTTCAGAAAGCTTCCGTCAATTTATGCAGATTCTGATGGATCAGAAATGCCAACTTTTCCCTTTTCCCATGAACAATCTCCTTTCATTATTACCCTGCTAGAACTGTTGTGCCTCTACATCAATAGAATATTATACTTTTGTGTAACAATGTCAAATTACCCACAAGTAAAGGAGCAATTCTTAAATCCTCATTAACCCATTTTTTCAATAATCTATAATATTTCCTTGTCTTCGGATGCATTTCAAAAGAGTACCTGATATATCAAGTAATTAGTTGACCCTTTCCCTCATATAGACGCTTTCTGATGCCTCTGTTGCGGACGGCTTTTTGAAAACATAGTGACAAAAGAAGAAATTGCTCAAAGCGAGCAATTTCTCCTTTTGCCACAATGTTTTCCACTTTTAGTCATAGGTTATCCATTCAATTAGAGATTTTCTATTTTTTGACAAATTTGTATGTTCAAAGTCGTCTGCTGCAGAATTGTCGTATGAGGGTTAATTAATCCTTAACAATAGTAACTTTAAATTCAGTAATGAATATATAAATATTGCACTTATTAACTCATATACCTCATAAAGACAGATAATGATCACTTTCTTCATTTGACATGGATTGAACTCTTATTAAAACATTCAACTTTCATGTAGTCTGTTGCAGATGTGTCGGCAAACTGGTTAAATAATCCTTTACATTATTACCCTTAAATTCAGTAATGAACACATACATATTGCACTGATTAATTAATTATTTATATGTTATTATTTATAGTTTTGCTTGAGCACGATAAACTCGTGCAGCCACAGCTCTCAGATGAACTTCATCAGGGCCGTCTGCAATCCTCAAAGTACGGGCTGCTGCATGGAAATAGGGCAACGGGCAATCATAATTTAGCCCAGCCCCACCGTGACTCTGAAATATAAAGGTTTGGACACAAAATTCGATGTGATTTATGCGTAAACGATAATTATGTCAGTCACAAAAAATATTGTAGCAATCAATTAACCCTTTCCCTCATATAGACGCTTTCTGACGCCTCTGCAGCAGACGGCTATATGAAAACATAGTGACAAAAGAAGAAATTGCACAAAACGTGCAATTTCTCCTTTTGCCACAATGTTTTCCACTTTTTGTCATAGGTTATCCATTCAATTATTGAGATTTTCCATTTTTTGACAAAATACGTTCAGAGTCGTCTGCTGCAGAATTGTCGTATGAGGGAAAGGGTTAAACGCATCAAGGTGAAAGCCCCCTCATTACATTTCATTAACTGCAATTTGTTTGTATTATGCTTTAAAGTGACTCTGAAATATAAAAGTTTTGACACAAAACTCGCTGTGATTTATGCGTAAACCAAATGTTCAACAGTTTTTGTGTCATGTTACTGCATATCTTGGGTAAATTACAAGTACTCCTTATAAGCTTATCCTGACACTATCACAATCTGAGCACAAAAGAACAAAGTCACTACAACCATTATTAAAGGCTTCAGTATGACATGGAGCAAACTCTGGTCTCCTAGTATCGAGGTGGACGTTCTAACCACTTCACCACCAAGGCAGACTTATGACTTCATCCCCGAGGCAGACTTATCACTTCATCCCCGAGGCAGACTTATCACTTATAGTAGTATCACTCTTTTATGTGTTAAGTCATCGAAGGGAAATCGAAAACAAATGTACAAGTAGTATCTTAACCCTTTTCCACATACAATAAAATCGCAACTGCTGACAAATAGAAAATCTTCTGTATATTATGATATGTATAACTACTAAATTGAGTGGAAAACGATGTGGTATAAGGAAAAATTACTGATCATGAGCAATTTCTCCCTTTGCCACAATGTTTTCATGTCATCTGCTGCAGATGCGTCAAAAAGAGACTGCACGTTGGTTAAGGGTATAAATGTGGAATCAACCTTTATGAGAAAGGGAAGGGAAGGGGGACTAAGCAGGATGAATTGGTAAATATATGGGTTTACAAAATGGATCCAAAATCCGCAACATTTTTGTTTTAACACTACACTTACACAAAGAAGACCAATTTTGAAAACATTGTTCGAAACTAGCTATAGATGTGCTACAATCGTATGGCACACATATTGTTTTCATTGTTTATAAACAAACACTTTTACCAATATGGCATAACCGTAATGTTTGCTTATAAATTAAGTAGGTTATGTTGTTGTCCCATCAGACCATGGTACAGGTATAATATGATGAATTTCTCTTTTTTCCAAAATATATTTCACTACAGTTCAATTATACATGTACAATTTCCGTTCTTTTCTTTAACCTTTTGCCAAATGCAGATGTGTTTTGATGCATTTGCTACAATAATTAGACATTGTATACAAAGACATCTGCTGTTGATTTGTTTGTATGTTGCCATTTCATTACGAGGTAAGTTTCCAGTAGTACCGGTTAACTTCTTCTTACACCAGAGAGTCAGTTGTAATGCTTACCCCCATGAGCGCCAAGAAGGGAAAGCAACAACTACCATTTCTAACCCTTTCCCACATACAACAAATCTGCAGCAGACGACTTTGAACATATTTTGTCAAAAAATGGAAATTCTCTATAATTGAATGGATAACCTGTCACTAAAAGTGGAAAATATTGTGGCAAAAGGAGAAATTGCACATTTTGTGCAATTTCTTCTTTTGTCACTATGTTTTAAAAAAGCTGTCTGCTGCAGAGGTGTCAGAAAGCATCTATATGAGGGAAAGGATTAAGTCTTTGGTGTGACCCAGCCGGGGAATAAACCTGCACTTGAGGCAGACACCCTACCACTACACTACCCAAGGCAGTTTAAATCTGTTGTAGATACATAGTACATAACAAGAGGGCCATGATGGCCCTGGAATCGCTCACCTGATTTTTTTTTTCACTTTAGCTATATAAGCCCCGCCATCTGGCGGACATAGTTTCCGACCAATCGACTTGGCTTGAAGGAATCTGATAGAGGGTCACCCTAGGAACATTTCTACAAAATTATTTGAAAATCGGCCTGACACTTTTGGAGGAGAAGATTTTTTAAGTTTTCACTATAGCCATAAAAGGCAAAATAGCCCCGACCCCTTGTGGCCATGTTTTTTGACCAATCAACATGGCTTGAAGGAATCTGATAGAGGGTCATCCAAGGAACATTTCTACAAAATTATTTGAAAAACGGCCTGACACTTTTGGAGAAGAAGATTTTTTAAGTTTGCACTATAGCTATATAAGGCAAAATAGCCCCGCCCCCCCTGGCAGCCATAATTTTTGACCAATCAACATGGCTTAAAGGAATCTGATAGAGGGTCATCCAAGGAACATTTCTACAAAATTATTTGAAAATCAGCCTGACACTTTTGGAGGAGAAGATTTTTTAAGTTTTCACTATAGCCGTATAAGGCAAAAAAGCCCCGCCCCCCCCCTGGCGGCCATGTTTTTCGACCAATCAACATGGCTTCAAGGAATCTGATAGAGAGTCACCCAAGGAACATTTCTACAAAATAAGTTCAAAATCTGCCAACCAATTTGGGAGGAGAAGAATTTTGAAGTTTTTTTCGTTTCGTTGCCATGGAAACCAGAATTCTGCATGGATCCCAATAAATTGAAGGAATTCTGGTGAGGTCATTGAGAGGATGCTTTCTGTGAAGTTTCATCCCAATTGACCCACTGGTTACTGAGGAGAAGATGTTGAAGATTTTTTAAGTTTTCACTATAACCATAAAAGGCAAAATAGCCCCGCCCCCTGGCGGCCATGTTTTTCAACCAATCAACATGGCTTGAAGGAATCTGATAGAGGGTCACCCAAGGAACATTTCTACAAAATTATTTGAAAATCGGCCTGACACTTTTGGAGGAGAAGATTTTTTAAGTTTGCACTATAGCCATATACGGCAAAATAGCCCCCCCCCCCCCCCCCCCCCCCCCCCGGCGGCCATGTTTTTCGACCAATCAACATGGCTTGAAGGAATCTGATATAGGGTCACCCAAGGATCATTTCTACAAAATAATTTGAAAATCGGCCTAACACTTTCGGAGGAGAAGATTTTTTAAGAATTTTGAAGTTTTTTTCATTTCGTTGCCATTGAAACCAGAATTCCGCATGGATCCCAAAAATTTTAAGGAATTCTGGTGAGGACATTGAGAGGATGCTTTCTGTGAAGTTTCATCCCAGTTGACCCGCCGGTTACAGAGGAGAAAATGTTGACGGACGACGGACGACGGACAACGGACGCCGGACATAGGGCGATCACAATAACTCACCCTGAGCACTTCATGCACAGGTGAGCTAAAAAGGGTTAACCCTTTCCAACATATAACAATATCTGTAGCAGACAACTTTGAAAACACTTACCTCTTATTATTGTAACAAATGAAATTGCTCATTATAAGCAATATCTTCTTTTGCCACAATGTTTTCAACACTCCTCCCCTTTCTATACTTTCATGCAATGATTTTCCATAGTTTTGCAAGTAGGCCATCAGTCATAGGCTACAGAGGCGTCAGAAAGTGTATGTATGTGTCAGGGGTTAATTTCTATTTTCTTCTTAATTTGATGATTTAATAATTATCATACCAGGTATTAATAATAATAAGTGGAAATTATAATTAAAACCTTATCCTGCTGTAAGCGACTTTAAAACAACATCATTTCCAGCACAAATTAACCCTTTCCCTCATATAGACGCTTTCTGACTCCTCTGCAGCAGACGGCTCTTTGAAAACATCGTGACAAAAGAAGAAATTGCTCCAAACAAGCAATTTCTCCTTTTGCCACAATGTTTTCCACTTTTAGTCATAGGTTATCCATTCAATTAGAGAGATTTTCCATTTTTTGAAAAAATATGTTTAAAGTCGTCTGCTGCAGAATTGTCGTATGAGGGAACGGATTAAACTACAATTGCAAACAATATAGACAAAGATGAGCCTGTACGTTTATGCAGCCTATTCTTGGTTTACTTTGTTTCTTAATCCTTTCCCACATACAAGAAATTTGCAGCAGACGACTTTGAACATTTTTTGTCAAAAAATGGAATATCTCTGTAATTGAATGGATAACCTATTACTAAAAGTGGAAAACATTGTGGCAAAAGGAGAAATTGCTTGTTTTAAGCAATATCTTCTTTTGTCACTATGTTTTCAATAAGTCGTCTGCTGCAGAGGCGTCGGAAAGCGTCTATACGAGGGAAAGGGTTAATTCTCAATATTGGGAAAGAATAGTCAAGAATATCATGAGTGGGGATGCCAATTGCTGGATTTCAGCGGATAATAGATGACAGGATTAATTAGTAATCTATTTGTGTCATGCCATCAGTTAAACTATAATTGCAAACAATATAGACAAAGATGAGCCAGTACGTTTATGCAGTCTATTCTTGGTTTACTTTGTTTCTTAATTCTCATTATTGAATAAAGAATAGTCAATATGAATATAATGAGTGGCGATACCAATTGCTGGATTTTAGCGGATAAAAGATGGCAGGATTAACTAGAACTATCACTGAAGATGATAAATACCCCCTAAACAGCACCTTGACCTACACCATAACTTAATAAGTAAAAGGGCCATAACACTGTAAAATAACATGCAATTGTAACCACTTTAGGATATGCACATCTCCTCTTGGTATAGAAGCTTCATGTAAAATTTTATTGAATTTCACCCAGTGGTTTGTAAGAAATAGGCCGGACAAAATGTGGCTTACTTAATAAGTAAAAGGGCCATAACTCTGTAAAATAACATGCAATTGTTACCCCTTTAGGATATGCACATCTCCTCTTGGTATAGAAGCTTCATGTACAATTTTATTGAATTCCACCCAGTGGTTTGTAAGAAATAGGATTGGACAAAATATGGCTTCCGACCTACAGACAGACAGACAAACCGACACAGTGACTCCTCTATACCCCCCTTCTTCGAAGGGGGTATAATATGTAATCTATTTGTGTCATACCATCAGTTAAATATGTCTTGTATGTAACGAAACTCTCGTTAAGTATCTGAGCACATTTTAATACATGAAAAATATATAAATTGATGTAAAATTATAAACAAATTCTGTGTATAAATAACATGAGAAAATTTTAATAATCTTGGATATCACTAGACACCAAAAAACTGGTGTTTATCCCTTTCCCACCTACGGATGCTTTTTGACACCTCTGCAGCAGAAAGAATTCTGAAAACAGTGTGACAAAAGCAGAAACCGCTCATAATGACCAATTTCTGCTTTTTTGCCACAATGTTTTCAACTCTCCTCCTCTTTCTATACTTTCATTTACAGTGATTTTCCATATTTTTGCAAGTATGATTTTATAGTAGTCTGGTGCAGGTTTACTGTATGTGGGAAAGAGTTAACCCTTTCCCTCATATAGACCCTTTCTGACGCCTCTGCAGCAGACAGCTTTTTTGAAAACATAGTGACAAAAGAAGAAATTTCTTCTTTTGCCACAATGTTTTCCACTTTTAGTCATAGGTTATCCATTCAATTATAGAGATTTTCCATTTTTTGACAAAAAATGTTCAAAGTCAACTGCTGCAGAATTGTTGTATGAGGGAAAGGGTTAACAATACTTTAGTCAATTCATGATTAGCACATGTAGTCAGTCCTGTACAACTTTTGCAAAACCATTAGCCATTTCTTTATCCTCACTTTCAGTATTTGCTGAGACAAAGGGGTTGAAAAGGTCACTGGGTTTTCCGTTTCATAAAAAAAATGTTTTTGAGAAATCTAAATGATCTTTGAATATACCAGATTAATGACATTTGACACGTTTGCAGCAGACGACTTGTGAAACAAGAATGTTCAAGGAAATAAATTTGTCAATAGAGAATTAATCCATGTGTCTCCTTGACATACTAAGAAACACAAAAGTTGGTGGAAATTGAGAAACTGCTCAATTTAAGCAGTTTCTTCCTTGAGATATGAGAACACTTATGATCTATCCCTCATATATTTTCAAAACAGAAGACTCGTAAAATAACATTCCGGGGAATTAGTAATCTTTATCACATAAGTATAGTTTTGTATTTCAAATTGTCTACAATTTTGATGCACTTTTATATTCATTTCTAGCGATTGATCGACTATGAACTTCATCTGGACCGTCGGCTATTCGTAAAACACGAGCCCAAGTGTAAAAAGCTGCTAGCGGTAAATCATCATGCATCCCAGCACCGCCGTGAGCCTATAAATAAGGAAAACAATAAAAAAAATGTTTGTCACAAAACCCAACCTGAGATATACTTAAGAAGTGAATTACTCTTTGGCTGAAATCTTTTGAATTGCAGTCAAACCTGTGCTTAAGACCACCTCTGTATAGCAATCCCCTGTCTATAGCAACTATACTTTTAGTTTCCCAATTACTAATTTTCTGTATAAATGACCCTGCAATTAAAGAACCCCTGTGAACAAAGACCATATTGTTCTCTTCCAGTGGGTGGTCTTCAAACACAGATTGGACTGTAACTAGTTACTATGTTCTTGACTTTTTGATGACTTATTCGTCCAATCAATTTGTTTAACCTTTTACCAGATACAAGAAATCAGCAGCAGACAACTTAGAAAACATCTTGGTAATTTTATGGCAAATTCAAAAATTAAAGTATGATTATTGAAAAAGGGGTGAAAACATTGTGGCAAAAGGAGAAATTGCTCATAATGAGCAATTTCTCCTTTTGCCACAATATTTTCAAAAGTCGTCTGCTGCACAGGCAATCACATGTCATCTGTATGTGGGAAAGGGTTAATATAGTTTTTCATAATATTATCTGAGCAGGCAACTTTGAAACGATAAAGATGCAGAGTACCAAGTATTTTCCCCAATAGGACTGTAAAAACTTTAAACCTGGAACCAGTCGCCAACATTTTGATTCTCATTGATAGTTTATGACGAGGTTAACCCTTTCCCTCATATAGATGCTTTCTGACGCCTCTGCAGCAAAATGAGCAATTTCTCCTTTTGCCACAATGTTTTCCACTTTTAGCCATAGGTTATCCATACAATTATAGAGATCGTTCTATTGTTTGACAAAATATGTTCAAAGTCGTCTGCTGCAGAATTATTGTATGTGGGAAAAGTTTAAAATCTATGTTTTCAGACTGGTTTCAGGGCAGTTTCCACAGCCTTGGACTGAGGATTGTGATAACGAACATAACTATAACCTTTCATGCAAACCCAGTCACCCTACGGATTTCAGACTCTTCAAAAACAAAAATAATTTTGATTGAGAAACTTAACCCTTCCCCAATTATAGCAGCATTTTAACATCTCTGCAGCAGACAAATTTTGAAAACGTTTCTCCTTTTGTTACAATGTTTTCAACTATATTCACTAAAACACTTTTATTAATCAAGATTTTTCCGAACTTTAGCCTAGATGATTTCAAGGTTGCCTGCAGCAGAATTGTTGTATGTGGGTAAGGGTTAAGAATAGAGCATAGCAAACATTTATAACAGCAAATATTCGGAGAAGTTTAGAGGCAGGCCTCTGCTACTGAAAGAGTACCCAAACAAAAATGACCAGATAATGGGGATGAGCATATATCTGTGCCAAGCTTTGATTTCTCTCATTTTGGGTGGGTCTCTTACAGTTATGGCATATGAAAACCCATTAATTACAAGAGATTTGTATGTTACGATTGTTTTGAAGAGTCTGAAATGACATCAGGGCTTGATAACCATGCTTAAACCATGCTTGACATATAAACATAAACAATATTTGAATATCCAAACTAAAAACAAATATAGGGAAAAAATTCAAACTGTTGGCGTTAAGTCTCGGTAAAAAGGTGTTTTCTTGTAGTAAGGTTTGTACTATATTGTGCAAAAGCAATAAACTGATTATTTTAACCCATTACTTCACACTGAAGACATTTGGCGACTGCTGTTGCAGAAGACTTTTGAAAACATTGCAATATTATTAGAAATCTGACATTCAAACAGACATCACAGTACATGGCTTTTAAATTTGATTCATATCTTAACAAGCTATTTCCATTTTTCCAAGACTCTTTGAACAGTCGATTTTCAGATATTTTAACTTTCCTAGCAGGTGGAATATCCACGGACTCAAGAGATCGCTTAGCTATTCTTAGAATTTCTAAAGTCTGACTGACATTTTTTTAAAAAAAAAAAGGGTCTTATATACAGCCTTGTCGGTACTTCAAACATACTGGGATATATTTTTAAACAATAGAAAGTTTGTAGCTATATCTAAAAATAACCCTGAAAGACAAAATGTTCACAAACAGCTACAAACAGATACAAAAATGCGAGAGAATAAAACGGTATGCACTTTAATTAAAGTATTAAACTTTCCCGTTAAAAACATCTACTTAAATCTCGCATCAACATATAATTGACACATAACACGATGCCGATATACACAGGAACGTGTCATCGCTAACAAACTTAACGATTAACATATAAACTGATCGACAAGGTGTGAAAAACAAAAATTATCGTATCGTAAAGCTATCGGACGGACATCGATAAACAATGCTGGTACTCGCTTCACGCATTGAGTGATAAAGCCGTATCGCTGAATGCGGGAACCAGTCAAAATGGCCGACTTGTTTCGATCGAAAATTGATGTAAAATAGGTTGGCGCCAGCCATTTTCGCCGAATCTTATTTTCTGGCGCCACTTTCTTATTTCTTGTGCCATTGGCGCCGTTTGCGAAGCCCAGCGTGAACCCTGAATAAAAGGTGAAATTGCTCAAAACAAGCAATTTCACCTTTAATTGCAATATTTTCAACTCTTTCCAGTTTTCCAGATTTTTCAGCTTGTTCATCTGTTGATTGTGAAGTAGAAAACATTTTAAATATCATGTGAAGTAATCGGTTAATAGTTTTTTTTAAGTAAAAGGACTTTGATTGGGGGATACGATACAAGGAATCACCAACACCTCATGCTGCAATAACTTTTGAAAACATTTGGTGAAAAAGGAGAAATGTTTTCAATTTGAACAACTCTCTTCATTTCCCACAATGTTTTAACTCTGTATAAAAAGTTACTTCGAATTTGTCAGGCATTACAATTTGTTCCTTGGATGTTTTCAAAATAGACAACTCTAAAATTCCTATCTGGCAAACAGTAATAATGCTGATATTTAAATTCTGAAAAAAAACTGCTAATTTTTCAGAACTTACAACTTTTTAGGGTGTTTGAGAGGTACATGTATTAGGCTATGATGTGTTCTGGATATTTATATTAGCTTGTTTTTTCCTGAGTATATATAGTTGGAGTAGGTTTTTAAACCTTTTCCCAAATACAGATTATTTCTGATGCCTATCCAGCAGCAACTCTTGAAAACATTGTGGCAAAAGGAGAAATTGCTTATGATGAGCAGTTTCACCTTTTGCCACAAATTTTTCAACTTTATTCAATAACTGTTCTTTCATTTATAGAGATTTTCCATATGATTTCCTAGATGTATTGTCTGCAGAAGATTTGTTATAGGTGTGTAACCCTTTCTTTCCCACATACAACAAATCGGCTGCAGACGACTTTGAAAACATTTTGGTGAAAATGGTACCGTACATAAATGTGAGTTTAATTATTGAAAAGAATTGAAAACATTCCTTTTGCCCCAATGTTTTCAAAAATTCATCTGCTGCAAAGGCGTCAGAAAGCATCTATATGTGGGAAAGGGTCAAGGTAAAAGGCGCTGGTTTAATTACTAACCTGAATGGATCTGTCTATCACTCTGAGAGCCATATTTGGTGCAGCCACTTTGATCATTGCAATCTCATTGGCAGCAACCTGTAAATAGAGTCAAAGAAGCTTTCCCATTTAGTGCAACGCTTTAAATGACAAAGATATGCTTTGTGAAACATCAAATGAACCATGGAAGCAACAAAAGTACAGGTAGGTCACATTTCAATGTCAAGGTCACTTCGTTTTTGGTAAAACTGGAAAGGACTTGTCATAAGGAGTATACAGGCCTATTATAGTCAATTCTTAAGTTTTGCCACAGACAGACAGACTGGCAAACATAATAAGCTATTTTTGCCAAAAGAAATCTCTTGTAAAGGTGTCAAATGTCTCAGGTATTATTGATTAATTGTTTGGTGTCTTACACCGCTTTCTACAATGTTTCAGTTATATAAAGGCGTTTCCTGGGTAAGTTACCAGTACAACTGGTCCAATTTTCCTGACATCAGCCGGTCAGTCCTAATGCTAACTAGAAATATCACTGAAGATGATAAATACCCCCAAAACAGCACCTTGACTCAAAATATGGTTTACGACCGACCAACAAAAGGGCCATAACTCTGTAAACAAGAAAAAGTAACAAAGGGCAATAACTCTGTATTTAGATTAAATAGAGTTATGGTTTCTGTACACTGCACTTTCTCTCAATGTGTTGTATCATCCTATGAAGTTTTATTAAATTCCAACAATTAGTTTTAAAGTTATGCTCTGGACAAGACTCTACGAATAAGAAAAAGTAACAAAGGGCAATAACTCTGTAATTATGTAAATTAGAGTTATGTTTCTTGTACACTGCACTTCCTCTGATTATGCTCTACCATTGTATGCAGTTTTATTAGATTCCATCTGTTAGTTATTAAGTAATTCTCCGGACAAGAAAAAGTAACAAAGGGCAATTACTCTTTATTTAGATTAAATAGAGTTATGGTTCCTATACACTGCACTTCCTCTCAATGTGTTGTATCATCCTATGAAGTTTTATTAAATTCCAACAATTAGTTTTAAAGTTATGCTCCGGACAAGACTCTACAAATAAGAAAAAGTAACAAAGGGCAATAACTTTGTATTTAGATAAAATAGAGTTATGGTTCCTGTACACCGCACTTCCTCTCAATGTGTTGTATCATCCTATGAAGTTTCGTTCAAATCCTATGTTGCATTGTTAAGATATGGTCCGGACAAAATATGGCTTCCGACCGACCGACCGACCGACCGACACAGTGACTCCTATATACCCCCCCAAAACTTTGTTTTTTGGGGGTATAACTACGCAAGTTTAAGTGCCTAGGAGGGCAGCCATTACTACTATTTTTAAATTATTTTGTATGACCCGGCCGGGCAGACGCTTTACCACTACACCACAGAGGCGGTCGTCTCAGGTATTAGGGAGATGATTCAACAAATGCCTACCTTGTTCCCGAAGTTATCCATCATAGAGGCTGCTTTAAGCACCATCAGCCTGGTTTGTTCAATCTCTATTCTTGATTGAGCTACATCTGCTTGTATTGTCCCTTGTGCTGCTAGAGGCTTACCAAACGCAACTCTGCTCATGGTCTGGAATAAAATATTAGATTTGAAACATATATAGATTGGAATAAATTGAACAATCTTGGAAAAGGGTCAAGCAAGGAATTATTTGTGACAAATTATTTTCAAATAGGGCAGGTACATTTGTACATTTGGACAAGAAGATGTCGTTTTTACTATATACATATAAAGAAAACAAGCCCCAACCCACTGGCCATGGCTTTGTAGAGTGTTACCCAAAGAATATTCGTGCCAAAATATTTCTCAAATCAATCCAGTACTTTTGGACCAGAATATTTTTTAAATGTTTTCTTTCTGTTACCATGGAATGAATTCCAATTCTTTGAATAATTTTAGAAGAGGACTAACTAAGGCACATTCATGTGAAATTATTTTGAAAGAAGTTCATTGGTTTAGGAAAAGTTGTTTGTAGAATAACATGAAGGGACCGACCGACAAACGACTACAACGCAAGAAGCTGGACCGTGAGTGATAGCTCCACCTGCACTTTGAACCTCATACAGTATGCTATTCCTTTCCAACATACAGATGCGTTCTCATGCCTCTGCAGCAGACGACTTTTGAAAACATTGTGGCAAAAGGTGAAATTGCTCACAATGAGAAATTCCACCATTTGCCACAATGTTAGCAATTCTATTCAATAATTGAGCTCCCATTTATGGAGATCTTTCCAAATTCTGCCAGGAGGTTTTTTAAGTTGTCTGCTGTAGATTTGTTGTATGTGGGAAAGTGTAATAGTGTCTGCTTTGGAAATTTAACCCTTTCCCTCATACGACAATTCTGCAGCAGACGACTTTGAACATATTTTGTCAAAAAATAGAAAATCTCTATAATTGAATGGATAACCTACGACTTAAAGTGGAAAACATTGTGGCAGAAGGCCGTCTGCTGCAGAGGCATCAGAAAGCGTCTATATGAGGGAAAGGGATACGGGGTATAAATGTACCACTATAAAAAATTAGAAGTTAGTTTTAATGCACAGACTTATTGTCTGCAAAAGATGCGTCAAAATTAACCCTTTCCCACATATAGACGCTTTCTGACGCCTCTGCAGCAGACGACTTTTGAAATCATTGTGGTTAAAGTCAAAGTTGCCCATAATGAGTAATTTTTCCATTTGCCACAATGATTTCAACTCTATTAAATAATCATACTTTCTTTTAGAGATGTTTTGTATATTTTAACCTTGATAAGTTCAGAGTCGTCTGATGCAGGTTTGTTGTATGTGGGAAAGGGTTAAGTTATATCTGGAAAGGGTATTCCCTTTCCAACATTCAGACCTATTTGTGCACATCTGCAGTAGACGACATTTGAAAACAATGTGTCAAACGGAGACACTATCCAATACTCTACTCTCATTTATAGAGAGATCAACCATTTTTTGCCTGATGTTTCCAAAGTTATCTGCTGCAGATTTATGGTATTTGGGAAAAGGGTAAAACCAATTGTTACACTCACCCTCTGTACCATTAATTCCAGAGATCTCTCAGCATGGCCTATCAGTCTCATACAGTGATGTATTCGCCCTGGTCCCAGTCGACCTTGGGCTATCTCAAACCCACGACCTTCACCTAGCAACATGTATGATGCCGGCACTCTCACATTCTCAAATATAACTTCTGCATGGCCAGCTGTGATTAAAAACAGAATTGATCACAGTTGATGTTTTAAGCCTTTCCCTTATAAAGACGCTTTCTGACGCCTCTGCAGCAGACAGCTTTTTGAAAACATAGTGTCAAAAGAAGAAATTGCTCAAAACAAGCACAATGTTTTCAACTTTTAGTCATAGGTTATCCATTCAATTATAGAGATTTTCTATTTTTAACAAAATATGTTCAAAGTCGTCTGCTGCAGATTTGTTGTATGCGGGAAAGTGTTAACTCACTTTCTGCAGCATACAGCTTTTGTAAAAATTCATCTTAAAATATGGTTAGCCTCTATAAATGAAAGTAAAATCATTGAATAGAATTGTAAACATTGCAGCAAAGATAGAAATTGAAGTTGTCTGCCTCAGATCTTTTGTATACAGGAAAGGATTAAAGTGTTATTATCAGATAAATGGTTAAGAAATCCCTAATAATGAAGAGAACATACCTGGTGGATCTTGATAGCCATACACACTCAATGCTCGTGTTATCTTAACTCCGGGCGCATCCATCGGGACTAGTATCATACTCTGCTGTGTGTACGTAGAGGCTTTAGGATTAGTTTTACCCATAAATATACACAATTTACACTCAGGATGCATTGCACCTGAAATATTAAAAGTAAAAAAATAAAGATAAACAACATGAGTTTAAGTAATATTAGAAAGGTCTTGTCACAAAAGATACACAAACCAAACATGAAAGCCCTATATGTGCAATAAGTCAACAGTTATGACCAATGTTTTAACCCTTTCCCATATACAGACGATTTCTGATGCCTATGCAGCAGACGACTTTTGAAAACATTGTGGCAAATGGATAAATTGCTCATGATGAGCAATTTCTCCATTTGCCAAAATATTTTACTTTATATGATAATTATAATTTCATTTATAGAGATTTTCCATATTTTTGCATAGAACTTTTCAAAGTCTTCTGCTGCAGATGTGTTGCATTTTGGAAAGGGTTAAAAGAAACACCAATATCCTAAGGTGTCAACAAACATAGTTTTATTTAATATCAAAGTCACAAGGTAGAACATTTCAGTATATAAGAAAGTTCTTGTCACAAGGGATTCACTTGCCAAATATCTGCTGGGTAAACAGTAATGACCAATGTTTTAACCCTTTCTCACTTACAGAAGCATTCTGATGCCTCTGCAGCAGACGACTTTTGAAAACATTGTGGCAAAATGGAGAAATTGCTCATGATGAGCAATTTCTCCATTTGCCAAAATGTTTTCATCCCTATTGATAATTATACATAAGTAATTTCATTTACAGAGATTTTTCATATTTTTGCTTAGCTGTTTTCAAAGTCATCTGCTGCAGACTTGTTGCATTTGGGATAGGGTTAAAAGAAACACAAAGATAGTATTATTTTAAAGTAGGTCAGAGGTAAATGTCAAGGTCACAAGATCGAACATTTCAATATATTAGAAAGATTGATTGATTGGTTGATTAGGGTTTAACGCCGTTTTTAACATTTTTTCAGTCATATCACGGCAGCCAGTTCACCTACTCATTTATTTCCTGGTTTTCTCACACCAGTACTCCACACAATCTTCCCAAGCAACTGGCTGCATTTCCACATAGACCTAGCCCATTGGTGGAAAACGAATGACGCATGTCAGAAAGAAAGTTGGTCGAGCCGGGATTCGAACTCACAACTCCTGGATTAACAGCCCACGTCACAACCAACTGAGCTCACGGGGCCCAGCATATATTAGAAAAGGCCTGTCTCGAGGATACACATGCCAAACATAAAGTCCCATATCTGTGATTGGTAAAGTTATGACCAATATTTTAACCCTTCCCAACTAACAGATGCATCTTGAAGCATCTGAAGCTGATGACTTTTTTTAAAACAGTGTGGCATAAGAAACTTTTCATAATGAGCAATTTCTCCTTTTCAACTCAATTCAATAATTTTACTTTCATTTATAGACATTTCCATCCTTTAGTCTAGATCATTTCAAAATATTCTGCTGCAGACCTGTTGTATGTGGGACACAGATAAGCAAGAATTTAAATACCAATGCGACTGGGGGGGGACCGCTTTCAACATACAGTGGTAGAGTGACAGACTCAATTGCAACAGACAACTTTTTACAACATGGTAGCAAGAGGAAAATTTGCTCATTTTACAAAGCACTGCTGTGGATGTGTCAAAATGGGTCTGCACACAGGAATAGGATGACTTTCCCACATGCAGACCTATATTAATGCAACTGCAGCAGCCGACTTTTGAAAACCTTGTAGGAAAAGGAGAAATTGCTAATGTTGAGCAATTTCTCCTTTTTTCACAACGTTTCAAACTCTATTCAGTAAGTAAACTTTTAAGAAAGAATGTTTTCATTTTTTCACAGGAGAATTGTTTTTTGTTGAAAATGGTTAAAAAAAACCAGACAAGAAAGTGTACTGATTGAATAGACCTGAAAACATTGTGGCAAAAGGGAAAAAAAAAAAATTTTTGAATGCGCTACTGCAGATGTGTCGAAATGCGTCAACATATGGGAAAAGGCAGAGTGGAGGGATTATGGGTATAAACATTGCCCCACCTGATGTCCACCACTTATGTCCGTTTATCACATATTCGTCTCCATCCCTCTCGATAGATGACTGTATATTTGTAGCATCGGAAGAGGCGACCTGTTGTGAGGAAGGCATGAATTAGTCGTTACAGTAATACAGACAGACCTATGACACGAAACCACACCAAACATGTCCTGTTATTTATTATTTCACACATACAGCAAATCTGCAGCAGACGCATATGAAAATGTCTAGGTAAAAATATCGGAAACTTCTATAAAAGAAAGAAAAAATTACTGGAAAGAGTTGAAAAAATTCTGGCAAAAGGTGTTATTGCACACCATGAGCAATTTCTCCTATTGTCACAATCTTATGAAAATTTGTCTGCTGCAGATGCATCAAAAAGTGTCTGTATGTAGGAAAGGATTAAGTGTTTCCCTGAATTTCAAGTGTAATCTACTTTAACTGTTTTCCCACATACAGACACAGACCCTGACGCCTCTGCAGCAGATGACTTTTATAAACATTGTGACAAAAGGAGAAATTGCTCAACGTTTTTAAATAATTATCCTTCCATTTATCGATAGTTTCCATACTTTTGGAAAGTATCGTGGCAAAAGTAGAAAATGCTCATGATGAGCAATTTCTCCTTTTGCCTCAGTTGTTTTCAACTGTATTTAAAAAGATAAAATCTCATTTACAGAAATTATCTAGTTTTGTCTGGATGATTTCAAAGTCATCTGCTATTTTTGTAGTAGTGAAATATAAAACTTTATTCAATAAGATGTACTTTCATTTACAGAGATCTTCTATGGTTTTGTTGAGATGATTTCTAATTCATCTGTTGCAGATTTGTAATATGCAGAAAAAAACGTAATTCAATAAGATAAACTTTCATTTACAGAGATTCTCTATAGATTTGTAGTATGTGGAGAAAAACCTTTATTCAACCCTTTACCTCATATAGACGCTTTTTGACGCCTCTGCAGCAGACAGCTTTTTGAAAACATAGTGACAAAACTAGAAATTGCACAAAACGTGCAATTTCTCCTTTTGCCACAATGTTTTCCACTTTTCGTCATAGGTAATCCATTTAATTATGGAGATTTTCTATGTTTTGACAAAATACGTTCAAAGTCGTCTGCTGCAGAATTGTCGTATGAGGGAAAGGGTTAATAAGATATATTTTAATTTATAGAGAATTTTCCATAGTTTTGCCTAGCTCATTTAAACCCTTTCCCTCATATATACGCTTTCTGACGCCTCTGCAGCAGACGGCTTTTTGAAAACATAGTAACAAAAGAAGAAATTGCACAAAACGTGCAATTTCTTCTTTTGTCACAATGTTTTCCACTTTTAGTCATAGGTTATCCATTCAATTATAGAGATTTTCTATTTTCTGACAAAATATGTTCAAAGTCGTCTGCTGCAGAATTGTCGTATGAGGGAAAGGGTTAATAAGATATATTTTAATTTATAGAGAATTTTCCATATTTTTGCCTAGCTCATTTAAACCCTTTCCCTCATATATACGCTTTCTGACGCCTCTGCAGCAGACGGCTTTTTGAAAACATAGTAACAAAAGAAGAAATTGCACAAAACGTGCAATTTCTTCTTTTGTCACAATGTTTTCCACTTTTAGTCATAGGTTATCCATTCAATTATAGAGATTTTCTATTTTCTGACAAAATATGTTCAAAGTCGTCTGCTGCAGAATTGTCGTATGAGGGAAAGGGTTAATAAGATATATTTTAATTTATAGAGAATTTTCCATATTTTTGCCTAGCTCATTTTAAAGTTCTCCGATGAAGATTTGTAGTATGTGGAAAATGGTTATGTTACTTCTCTTTTTCCAAAAATCATTTAAAAAATCATTTTCTGAAGTGGAATTGTAATTATCATGAAAAGGTTTTAACGTTGTGAAGTAGTCAACATACTGCAGGCTCTGTCATCCCAAAACAGGATCGAATTTCTCCGTTCAGTAACGGTATCAGCCATTTCTTTTTCTGTTCCTCCGTTCCATATTTCACAAGCACCTCCATGTTACCGGTGTCTGGAGCTGAACAGTTGAACACCTGAAATATTACAGTGGATTGATAATAACCCTTTCTGACACAGCAGTCGACTTTAGAAAACATTGTAGCAAAAGGAAAAATTGTTCTCAATGAACTTTGTTCAATAACTGTTCTTTCATTTAATAAAGAGTTTCCATACTTTTGACTTAATGTTTTCAAAGTAGTCTGCTGCAGATTTGTTTGTAAGTGAGAAAGGGCTAAATGCCAAAGATATCATTACCAAATTTTAAGAAATCTTCAGGAATTATACTGTAACAGCAGTATGAATAACAAGAGCACCGCGTACGGCACAGACGCTCGACTGATAGAAAACAGAACAAGAGGGCCATGATGGCCCTATATCGCTCACCTGATTTAATAGAACTTCAATAGTTTTCAAAGTTTTTACTCTTTTTAGGCCAATACTTTTGGACAAGAAGATTTTTAAAGTTTTAACAATGCACATATAAGGAAAACAAGCTCCGCCCCCTGGCGGCCATGATTTTCAACGGATAAAAAATATTTAAACAATCTTGGTAAAGGGTGCCCCAAGGAACATTTGTGCAAAATAATTTTTAAATCGGGCCAGTACTTTTGGACAAGAAGATTTTTTAAAGTTTTAACAATGCACATATAAGGAAAACAAGCTCCGCCCCCTAGCCCCCATGTTTTTCAACGGATCGGAAATATTTGAACAATCTTGGTAAAGGGTGCCCTAAGGAACATTTGTGCAAAATAATTTTCAAATTGGGCCAGTACTTTTGGACAAGAAGATTTTTAAAGTTTTAACAATGCACATATAAGGAAAACAAGCTCCGCCCCCTGGCGGCCATGTTTTTCAACGGATCAAAAATATTTGAACAATCTTGGTAAAGGGTGCACCAAGGAACATTTGTGCAAAAAAAAATTCAAATCGGCCCAGTACTTTTTGACAAGAAGATTTTTCAAAGTTTAACAATGCACATATAAGGAAAACAAGCTCCGCCCCCTGGCGGCCATGTTTTTCAACGGATTGGAAATATTTGAACAATCTTGGTAAAGAGTGTCCCAAGGAACATTTGTGCAAAATAATTTTCAAATCGGGCCAGTACTTTTGGACAAGAAGATTTTTAAAGTATTAACAATGCACATATAAGGAAAATAAGCTCCGCCCCCTGGCGGCCATGTTTTTCAACGGATCGGAAATATTTGAACAATCTTGGTAGAGGGTACCCCAAGGAACATTTGTGCAAAATAATTTTCAAATCGGGCAAGTACTTTTGGACAAGAAGATTTTTTAAGATTTGGTAATTTTCCCCTTTTCTGATGCCGCAGCAACCAAAGTTCTACTTGGAATTAATTTCTTTGAACAACTTTGAAAGAGGACTACCTAAGGACCATTCCTGTAAAGTTATTTTGAAATCTGTTCATTGGTTTAGTAGAAGAAGTCATTTGTAGGAAATTGTTAACAGACGCCGACGCCGCCGACGACGACGACGGACGCCGGACGGTGAGTGATCACAAAAGCTCACCTTGCACTTCGTGCTTAGGTGAGCTAAAAAACCCTGAGCTAAACAAAAAACCTTAACTGGACGACCACGCCGCCGCCGACGCCAGGGTTATGACAATAGCTCTCGTTTTTTCAAAAGTCGAGCTAATAAAAGAATGTAGGGTTTGTACAAACTAATTATAGTCAAACTTGTGTTAGCTGTCACCTCTATAAAGACAACTTGTATTAAGCCTTTCCCACCTGTACACACATTTTGACGCATTTACAGCAGACAACTTTTGAAAACATTGTGACAAAAGGAAAAATTGCTCAAAACTATTTTCAGTATATACTTTCATTTATAGAGATTTTGCATGTTTTGGCATGATTGTTTTCAGTTGTCTGCTGCAGAATTGCTGTATGTGGGAAAGGGTTAAGCAGCCACTTAAAGGTAATGCATAAAATCAGCCACTTGTCTTCAGCAGTTAAATTTTGATTTGATCCCTAAGACAAGTTTTACTGTACTAAACAAGAGCACCCCAGAGCGAACGCCAACGCTCATCTGTTTTTTCTAGCCGAAAAAGGGGAATAACTGAATAATTATTAACCCTTTTCCTCATACGAAAATTCTGCAGCAGACAACTTTGAACGTATTTTGTCAAAATATAGAAAATCTCTATAATTAAATGGATAACCTATGACTAAAATAGGAAAACATTGTGGCAAAAGGAGAAATTGCTTGTTTTGAGCAATTTCTTCTTTTGTCACTATGTTTTCAAAAAGCCGTCTGCTGCAGAGGCGTCAGAAAGAGTCTATATGAGGGAAAGGGTTAAAGCCAGAGTTATGGGACATGGTATTCCTAGGAACATGTATACCAAGTTTCATTTGAACGATTTTAGAGTTATGAGGTAAGGTTAAAGTTTTGTGACATCGCAGGAGCCCGACTTATTTTCTTTGAAAAACAGACGAGCTAAAAATAGCTAACCTCTGGTGCAATCAGGTATTTTCCCATTTCCTCGCACAGGAAGGCATATTCCAGATTAGACAGCCCCGCCCCATATTTACTGCCAGGGTCAGATTCTCTTGGTAAGAACAAATTCCACAACCCTTGTGCCTTGGCTTTTGCCTGAAAAACAAATTACTGAAGTCATGTAGGCAATACAGAAGTCCCCTACCTGTTCAAAAATCCATATTAACCCTTTCCCACATACAGACACTTTCTGATGTGTTTGCAGCAGATGACTTTTGAAAACATTTTGGCAAAAGGAGAAATTGCTCAAGATGAGCAATTTCTCCATTTGCCACAATGTTTCTAATGTTATGCAATAAATTATTCTTTCATTTATAGAGAGTTTCAATATTCTTTACTTAATCCTTTCCCTCATACGACAATTCTGCAGCAGACAACTTTGAACATATTTTGTCAAAAAATAGAAAATCTCTACAATTGAATGGAAAACCTATGACTAAAAGTGGAAAACATTGTGGCAAAAGGAGAAATTGCTCGTTTTGAGCAATTTCTTATTTGGTCACTATGTTTTCAAAAAGCTGTCTGCTGCAGAAGCGTCAGAAAGCGTCTTTATGAGGGTAAGGGTTAATGTCTTCAAAGTCTTATGCTGCAGATTTGTTTTAGTTGGGAAAGGGTTAACTGCCACTTATATTCCACTGCCTCTGTGGTGTTAAAAGTGAAAGAAAAGCATTTGATTCCTAGTTGAGTGAGACTTAAGAATTTAAACAAGAGTGCCAGAAGCAAACGCTCGTCTGCTTTTTTCTAAGTCGAAAAAGGCGCATTATTGAGTAATTATTATTGAAGCCAGAGTAATGTGACAAGGGTATCGTTCCTAGGAACATGTGTATTGAATTTCATTTGAAAATGTTAAACGATTTTTGAATTATGAGGTAAGGTTAAAGTTTTGTCGACGCAGACGACAACACCAAGGGTATCACAATACCCAAACTTATTTCTTCAAAAAGCAGAAGCAGTAGCTTCCCTTATTGGCAGTCAGAGTTGCTGGAATAGCATGATGACTGATGCACTAGTGTAAGTATAAACTTACCAGCCATACTGGTTATTAAACAAAGGAAACACATTCTATAACTGAAGTAGCATAAAACATCATTCAATCATGTACAGCTTCATACACAATACTATCAAAATTGCCTCCTTCTCTCCAGACTCATCAAAATGCAACAATTCTAAGGAAAAAATATTTGATGATCAGAAAATGTGTAATTCCTCTTCAGAAGAAAATCTTTTACAATGCAAAAGGTTAAAAATAAACAATTCTTCTTTTCCCACATACTTCTTGACTTCAAATATTTCTGCTTTGAAAGAGTCTTATATGAGTGTCTTTTGCAAAATAACCTATTGAGTAAAAGCATGGCAGACAGTCTCATTGATCCTTAACCCTTTCCCTCATACGACAATTCTGCAGCAGACGACTTTGAACATATTTTCTCAAAAAATAGAAAATCTCTATAAGTGAATGGATAACCTATGACTAAAAGTGGAAAACAATGTGGCAAAAGGAGAAATTGCTCGTTTTGAGCAATTTCTTCTTTTGTCACTATGTTTTCAAATAGCTGTCTGCTGCAGGGGCGTCAGAAAGCGTCTATATAAGGGAATGGGTTAAGTGCAATCCTGACAAGCTAGGAACACAACAATGTTATAACAGGTAAAAGGCTAAGAAGATGACTCAATAAACTCTCACCTTTAATTTTTCCATAGGCTCAAATATTTGCCATTTGATATCGGACTGTGTATGTGCAACATACTCCATTTCTACGGGAGCAACTTCTGTTTCGATGAAAGACTTGACACGCTGGTGCAAATCCTGAACACGCGGAGACAGTCCTTTTACGTTTACTGCCAACTGATTGGCTGCTGAAATGCGGTACATGGAAATTAACCCTTTCTTACCTGCAGAACATATTGACACATCTTAAGAAGAGAACTTTTGAAAATATTTGGATAAAATGAGAAATTGCTCAAAACAGGCAAATTCTCCTTTAGGAACAATGTTTTTTAACTTAATTCAATAATTCTGTTTTTTTCTTAGTCGAAAAAGGGGCATTACTGAATAATGATAAAAGTCAGAGTTATGTGACATGATATAGTCTTTAGACATGAGTATTGTTCCTTGGAAGAAGTGTACCAAGTTTCATTTAAATATGTGTAACTGTCTTTGAGTTACGAGGAAACATAAAATTGTGAAGACGACGACGACGCCAAGGGTATCACAATAGCCCGATTTATTTTTCTTCGAAAAAACAGACTTAAGCTTAAAATGGATGAGACAGGCATCAATCCTCATTTAACCCTTTAACCTTTTTGACGCCTCTACAGCAGATGACTTTTGAAAACATTGTGACAAAAGAACAAATTGCTCATAACAAGCAATTTCTCCTCTTGCCACAATGATTTCTACTCTATTCAATAATCATCCTTTCATTTATAGGGATTTGGCATATTTTTACCTCAATGTTTTCAAAGTCGTCTGCTGCAGATTTAGTGTATGTGGGAATGGGATAACCCTTTCCCTCATACGACAATTCTGCAGCAGACAACTTTGAACGTATTTTGTCAAAAAATAGAAAAATCTCCATAATTGAATGGATAACCTATGACAAAAAGCGGAAAACATTGTGGCAAAAGGAGAAATTGCTTGTTCTGTGCAATTTCTTGTTTTGTCACTATGTTTTCAAAAAGCTGTCTGCTGCAGAGGCGTCAGAAAGCATCTATATAAGGGAAAGGGTTAAAGTCATATGGCTGTATTTTATATCATCTGGGCAACTGACATTATGCAATTAGAAAATATTCTTCTACTAAGAAATACAAATTTTTTGTCCTCCCTGTAAAACATGTATTTCTCTTTGTAAACCACATAATTTAACATTTTATTATATAACTTTCTGGCGATTAAACATGCACAATATCATGTGCAAATAGAGCATGACGGATTACAAAAATCTAATATAAAAAAACATACTGTAATGTGATGTCATTGAAATATGATGCAACATCATCAAAATATGAAGTTACATCATTCAATATGTAGCAGTGTGATGTCATTCACAAGGCATTCAAATATTTTTATTTCATGTGTTTAACCCTTTCCCTCATACAGCAATTCTGCAGCAGACGACTTTGAACCTATGACAAAAAGTGGAAAACATTGTTTTGTCACTATGTTTTCAAAAAGCTGTCTGCTGCAGAGGCGTCAGAAAGCGTCTTTATGAGGGAAAGGGTTAAAGTGTTATTTCATTATTGAAAATACTTAAATTTGAAAAATGTGTCTTTTTCCTGTCTTAATTTAATAAGGTAAATGATACAATAAAAGGAAAATCTTGCTGCAGTAGTGTTAAGTGGCTTTGTATTTTGCTACTCTGAGCAAAAATAAATTGAAATGTTAAGTTATTCTTCAATCTCGCATGTTATCAGTTTTCCCACTCCCCTTATAGTACAGAACAAGGTCAAGTTTCGCTACTGCAACACAATATTTCCTATTTATATCTTACCAGCAGTATCTGAACTCATACTGGAAGTGGTTGATGTAGAGTAATGTCTCTTTCCAGGATCACTACCACCAGGTGGAGCACTTCCTCTGTTCTGATTGGTTGGCTTTATGTTGCTATTGGATGCTACCTTCCAGGCTGTGTCGGCTATTTCCTTGGCATATGCACCTACTATTTCTGCATTCGCTGAACTGGACTGACCTAAAAAGAAAGCAATATCTTATCAGCCCATTCCCACATACAGTAAATCTACAGCAGATGACGTTAAAAACATCTATGGAAAATCTATATATAATTATGAAAGTATCATTAGTCAGAAAAGTTGAAGACATTGTTGCAAAAAGAGAAATTGCAAAGTGTAAGTATGGTCAAACCTGTGTTTAAAGACCAACCCAGGAAGTGAGCAATCTGGTCTTTGTTCACAGGTGGTCTTTAATTGTAGGGTCATTTAGACAGAAAATGAGTATTTGGGAAACTAAAAATATGGTCTCTATAGACAGGGCATTGCTATTCCAAAAGGAGGTCTTTAGCACAGGTTTGACTGTTATTTCTCTTTTAGACCACAATGCTTCATATGCCCACTGCTGCAAAATGTGTCTACATGTTGGAAAGGGTGAACTCTTTGCCACATATAGACGCTTTTCAACACCTCTGCAGCAGACAACTTTTTGAAAACATTGTGCCAAAAGAAGAATTTGCTCAAAACGAGCAATTTTTCCTATGCCACAATATTTCCAACTTGATTCAATATTTAAACTTTCATTGATAGACATTTTCCATATTTTTGCCAAGATGATTTCGAAGTCGTCTGCAGCAAGTTTATTGTATGTTGGAAAGGGTTAGCACTTTTCCTGGTACAGACAACATTTGGCACTTTGAAAACATTGAGTGTAGAGGAGAAATTACTCAAAACAAGTTAAATTTCTCCTTTTTCCACAATATCAATTCAGTATCCTGATTATATTTCCAAATGTTTTGATATGGTATAGTATCGGAGGCGAAACCTAAAAAGCAGACGCCACCGGAAATATCATATTGGATAAACGTTTAAAAATTTGTTTTTACCTGAAACGAGACATTTTGACTCTTCTAATTTGGTTGGAAAGCATCAGAAAATAAAACGGGGATAAACAAGGAATTGAAGGAATGCATTCCTTGTCATTGATTGATGATTGGATTTTAACACTGTTTTCAATGGTATTAGGGCTGCCAGTTCACCTAACATGTTATTCCAGGCTTTCTAACAAAAGTTTCCACACAACATTCTTCCCAGGCAACTGGCTACTTTTCAACATGGACAATTTAGCTCATTGGTGGAAGACGAATGATACTTGTGTCACAATGACCTTTAGTGATCATCTGAAAAATTGAATGGCTGAGCTGGGGTTCGAACCCATTGTCCCTGGGTTGATTACCGATTGAGCTATAACAAATCTGCAGCAGACAACTACGAAAACATCTTTGCAAAAAAGTGAACAATCTCAATTAATGTGAGATAATATATTAAATTAAAATGAAAACATTGTTGCAAAAGAAAGAATTGCTCATTAGGAGCAATTCTTTCTTTTGCCACAATGTTTTCAAAAGTCATTTGCTGCAGATGCGTCAAAAGGAATCTATAAGTGGGAAAGGGTAAAACATACATACATATATCATTAGAATTTTACCAGTATTGTCAAATATAAATAACCTCTGACACCTTAATTTATCATTAAGACCACTGCACTCGTTACCTTCATTAGTTAACCCTTTCCCTCTTATAGACGCTTTCTGATGCCTCTGCAGCAGACAGCTTTTTGAAAACATGGCAACAAAAGAATTTCTCCTTTTGTCACCATGTCTTCAACTATATCAAATTATCGTACTTTCATTTTAGTGAGTTTCCAAATGTTTTCGGATATGTTTTCAAGGTTGTCTGCTGCAGATTTGTTGTATGCGGGAAAGGGTTAAACCTTTGCCTACATATAGCAAATCTACAGCAGACGACTTTACAAAACATCTTAGTCAAATTATAAAATCTCTATATAATCAAAAGTATAATTATTGAGTAGAGCTTAAAATATTGTGACAAAATGAGAAATTGCTCTCATTATGAGCAATTTCTTCTTTTGCCACAATGTTTTCAAAAGGTATATGCAGCAGACACATCAAAATGTGTCTGCAAGTGGGAAAGGGTATTAAAACATTCATGAAGGTTTCAATCTAATTTTAAACCTTTCCCACATACAACAATTCTACAACAGACAACTTTGAAAACATAGTGACAAAAATATGGAAATAAAGTTGAAAACATTGTGGCCAAAGGAGAAATTGCTCATCATGAGCAATTTCACATTTTGCCACAAAGTTTTCTAAAGTTGTCTGCTGCTATTGTGTCGAAATGCGATGGCAGGTAGGAAAGGGTTAACTGCAGTGGTAACAGTATTGTTATAATTCCAAAGAAAAACATATAATAGATAAGTTACAAAATACTATTATGATAATGTATCAATGTTATTTCTAAAATGTTTTTCACACTATCATAACTCTTTCCCACTTGCAGACACATTTTGTCTACATCTGCAAAAGAGAAATTGAATAATGAGCAATTTCTCCCTTTTCCACAATGCTGCAACTCTATTCAATAATTATACTTTCATTCATAGAAATTTTCAATAATTTTTGGTACATGATTTCAAAATTGTCTGCTGCTGATTTATTATAAGTGGGAACGGGTTAAGGTTAAGAACCACATGTTATCCCTTTCTCACATACAACAAATCTGCAGACAACTTTAAATATGTCTACTAAAAAAATATGGAAAATCTCTATTATTGTATGTATAATTACTGAAATAAGTTTGAAACATTGTGGCATAAGGAGAAATTGCTCCTTTTGTCATGATATTTTCAAAAGTCGTCAGCTGCAGATGGGTCAAAATGCATCTAGAGGTGGGAAAGGGTTACAACATTGTCAGATTGTCATAACAATATGTAAAGGTCAGGATCAATTTAATATTGACAAGTTATACCAATTGCTTCCTGATTATGCTTGCAATAGGAGAAATTGGTCATAATGATTAATTTCTCCTTTTGTTACAATGTTTTTTACCTTTATTCAAAATATATATATTTTTTTCATTTACAGAGTTTTCATATGTTTGACTAAAGGTTTTCAAAGCTTTTACCTCAAGATTTGTTGTATATAGGAAAGGGTAAATCACAACAATTTATATAAGATAAGTATCTGAATGAATACTATAATGCTATTTTAAACTCTTAAATTACAGAAAATGCCTGAAGAATATCATTTGAGCCAGTGCTTGAGCAAAGGTAAAAGATTACTTTTGTGAACAGATCATTATTAGTTCCATATCATCTAGTGCATCCACACAGTCTGATCAAGATCTAAACTGTGTAGATTCTGATAGACTGAGCATGTACCAAATTATCTATAAATCGGGCCAGTACTTTTTGACAAGAAGATTTTTAAAAAATTTACAATGTACATATAAGGAAAACAAGCTCCGCCCCCTGGCGGCCATGTTTTTCAACGGATCGGAAAAATTTGAACAAACCTGGTAGAGGGTGCCCCAAGGAACATTTGTGCAAAATTATTCTCAAATCAAGCCAGTACTTTTGGACAAGAAGATTTTTAAAGCTTTGGCAATTTTCCCCTTTTCTGATGCCTCAGCAACCAAAGTTCTACTTGGAATTAAATTCTTTGAACAACTTTAAAAGAGGACCACTTAAGGAACATTCCTGTGCAGTTATTTTGAAATCAGTCCATTGGTTTAGTAGGAGAAGTCATTTGTAGGAAATTGTTAACAGACTGACATACAGACGACGACGACGGACGGTGAGTGATCATAAAAGCTCACCTTGCACTTCGTGCTTAGGTGAGCTAAAAATGATGGATACTACTCAAATTGGTTGTCTTCAGCCTTTCCAACATACAGATGCTTTCTTACTCCTCTGCGGCAGTAGACTTTTGAAAACATTGTGACAAGAAATTGATTATGAACAATTTCTTCTTTTGTCACAATGTTTCAACTCCATTAAATAAGTAAACTACTTTTTATAAAGATATTCCCTAATTTTGCTGATATGATTTCAAATTCGTCTGCTTCAGACTTGTTGTATGATTGATTGATTGTTTGGTGATTTACGATGCTTTCAACAATTTTTCAGCCATATCACGACTTTTCCAGGGTAAGTAACCAGTACTGCTGGTCTATTTATCCTGACACCAACCAGTTAGTCGCAATGCTAACCCCGATACCCTGACAAAAATACGACAGGCAGACAGACATATGAACGGACACAAGCACTGGCAAACAGGCGATATACAACTCCAGCAATATACAGGTAAAATTACAAAAAGATAAAAATGGACTTACCATTAAATAAATAACACCTTACACATATATGTATAAAACCAGCAGACCAATAAACAACACAATTTATGAACCCAGTTTTACACATACATGTATACTGATAACGATGTCAATTTAAAAATAGAAACAAGGGAGGTAATACACAGACATAAAGGTAATCAAGACATGTCACAGTCGTCTTCCTTTGGCACAATATTTATAGATCACCCATGATAAAAGAACTACCGCAAAATTGTGGGAAAGTTGTGTATAGAGTGGATTTTCGATAATGACTGAACACTGCTAAGTGCTTTATAGTCTATCTCATACATCTGTGGTTACATTACCTATAGTTATTTAATTGGTCAATATTTGTAAACAGTAACATATCCTGGGGGCATTACAGAGAACATAACTTTTGTGTTTTGTAAAATAAACTTTCCTAAAAGAGCAATTCCTATGTATCTCTTTCAAAATTGTTTCTACTTATCTGGAGATGAATGGCCTTTTTGAAAGGTTAAAGATTGCGTATCAGGATCTGCTCATATAGACAGCAAATGTCTTCAATATCATGGTAAGTATGAACCCTTTCCAACATGCAGACGCATTTTGACTCATCTGAATGAATGAATGTATATTGTTTTATGGCGCATCGACAGCTAAGGTCATTTAGCGCGCAATTAAATTTAATTATTCATGATCCCTGGGTAAACAAACCAGTACTAGGCTAGAAAATGTGCTTTGCCCAAGGGCACTCCACCATGACCATAGTGCCGCGACTGGACTCATCTGAAGCAGACGTCTTTTGAAAAATCATTGTGACAAAAGTAAAAATTGCTAATGATGAGCAATTTCTCCTTTTCCTAAAACGTTTTCAAGTCTATTCAATAATTAAACTATCATTTATAGAAGTATTCAATATTTTTACTAAAGCCTTTCCCACATACAACAGATCTGCAGCAGATGACTTTGAAAACATATTTGCGAAAACGTGAAAAATCTCCATAAATGAGATTTTAATTATTAAACAGTTGAAAACATTGTGGTAAAAGGAGAAATGGCTCAGTTTCAATTTTAATTCCGAAACGTCCAAAATTTCTCATTAAAAAGACCGTACCTTCTAAAGCCCTTTTGTAGACCCCTTGAATGATGGCGGCAAATCTGAAGAAATTGAAGGCCACATAAAACTCCCAGTTATCAATGACTGGAATACCCATTCGTCTACAGTACTCTTCCACCAACTCCTTCTCTGTTGGTATGCCAAGGGCCTTTAAATCCTCCCCTATGAAAGCTGAAAAATAAACAAATACATTAAACAGACATTTTTCTCAATGAACGAGTCCAAAAACTAAATATGTTCACCCTATGCAACATTCAGATCCATTCTTACACATTTGAAGCAGACAACTTTTGAAATCATTGCGGCAAAAGGAGATATTTTTCATAATGAGCAATTTTTCCTTATGCCACAACACATTTAACTACATCTACAAATGGGAAAGGGGCAAATTGCCAGAGCATCTAAAAAATTTAATGTTTGATTTCGATCTGCAGGAATAATCCTCTAGAGGGCTTTTTTTAGGAGTCGTCTGCTTTCAAAACATTGACCGAAAATAATGTTACATGTATATATACATTATTCAAAAGTATAATTTTGCTAATTTGAAAACATTTCAGTTAAATGTAAAATTACTCATTTTCAACTTTTTTTTTTTTTTTCACCCATTTTTTTCTGAATCTAGTAAAAAGATAACAATGAGTTTTCAACTATCTAATCAAAATCTAACATATATATATCACACACTTCCTTGGAAATGAAAAAGTATTATTATACCTCACGTGACTTTGTAATGTTAAATTCTCATATACTCATCATGGGCAATTTCTTATTATTATACCTCAATTTCATTGTCCATATAAAACTCCCATTGACAAAAAGTTGCTATTTTTACTGTCAAGACAAATGTACCACGTGACCATGAAACAGTTTTTGTACTGTCTCACGGCGGTATGCAAATTGTTTACTGTCTCACGGCCGTATGCAAATTTGTTTAATGGCAGGTAGGATGTTAATGAAACTCATTAAAACTAGACATGTAGAGCGCTCTATGTTGTACTTTTGTGCTATGAAACATTTTACAGATCATAAAATAACTAGAAATACTGTGAGCAAAGCTCACTGAAGAATATCCCCCGTTCCCCTCTCAAAGCATCGGATACAATGGTAAAGTTTCTACGGTTAAGGAGGAATTGCGCTTGCAAGGTATCACAGGTGTTCCTCGTAACCTCTTAGTTGAATTATCTTCCCTTGGAAGAATCTGAGGAGAAAAATCTTCCTTCATGCATATCTACATATAATGTGTAGCCTTCATATACAGTTTGAATCAAATCAACTGAGCCCTTTAGGAGAAGTAGGGCTTACAAGGTATGTGCACAGGAGTCCCTCGAAGGTAACCTCTAAGTTGAATTATCTCCCCTTGGAAGAATCCGAGGCGTATGATCTTCCTTCATGCATATCTACATATGATGTGTAACCTTCATGTAAAGTTTGAACCAAATCCACTGAGCCGTTTAGGAGGAGTAGGTAGTGCTTACAAGAAATGTGGAGGTATGTGCACAGGAGTCCCCCGCAGGTAACCTCTAAGTTGAATTATCTCCCCATGGAAGAATCAGAGGCATATGATCTTCCTTCATGCATATCTACATATGATATGTAACCTTCATGTAAAGTTTGAACCAAATCCACTGAGCCGTTTAGGAGGAGTAGTGCTTACAAGAAATGTGGAGGAATGTGCACAGGAGTCCCTCGCAGGTAACCTCTAAGTTGAATTATCTCCCCTTGGAAGAATCCGAGGCGTATGATCTTCCTTCATGCATATCTACATATGATGTGTAACCTTCATGTACAGTTTGAACCAAATCCACTGAGCCGTTTAGGAGAAGTAGTGCTTACAAGAAATGTGGAGGTATGTGCATAGGAGTAACTCGCAGGTAACCTCTAAGTTGAATTATCTCCCCTTGGAAGAATCCGAGGCGTATGATCTTCCTTCATGCATATCTACATATGATGTGTAACCTTCATGTAAAGTTTGAAACAAATCCATTGAGCCGTTTAGGAGGAGTAGTGCTTACAAGAAATGTGGACATACGGACAGACAGACAGACAGGGTGATTCCTATATACCCCCCCAAACTTTGTATAATCATAATTCTATTATTTATATTTTATTATTTATTATTTTATTATTTTTTGGTATAATAAAATAAATAACAAATTGCTTTGAATGGACAGTAATATTGTCATCCTTCGGAGAAATACTGTCACCCTCGCCTGCGGCTCGGGTGACAGTATTCTCCTCAGGCTGACAATATTACTGTCCAATTAAAAGCAATGTGTTATTTATATACTGTCCCATGCTAACGGTACGTTTTTGACCAGTTAACAGTATACTGTTACATGGCACACACGTTGAAATATTGGTTATGCTCGTGCATGACGTCATTTCAAACAATAATGTCACCTTTTAGATGCGCGTGCCATGTAAGAGTATACGGTTAACTGGTATATTTACATGTGTGTGTTACATTGTAGTAGATCTACCAATGTTCACCTCCCCTACAAAGGTACAAAATAAATTGAATAAACGCGTATTTTTGTTCGGTATAATAAAATAAATACTGCATGGCTTCCAGTGTGACAGTACATATTATTATACCTCAATTTCATTGTCCATATAAAACTCCCATTGACAAAAAGTTGCTATTTTTACTGTCAAGACAAATGTACCACGTGACCATGAGACAGTTTTTGTACTGTCTCACGGCGGTATGCAAATTGTTTACTGTCTCACGGCCGTATGCAAATTAGGTAGGTAGGAAGATTTATGTTAACTAGAAAGGTTGTTTTTATGAAAAAACATATGTCTCCCCATTGCAGTTTGTCAATGACTATTAAAATATTGAACAAGGGGAGATAACTTTGCAACGAAGTAGCCCAGAGTTATAATTCTTGCAAGGTGCACAACTTCACATTGCCATCTATCTATATTCCAAGTTTCAATAAATTCCTTTAAGTACTTTCTTAGTTCTGCTCTGGAGAAAGTTTACACTATTAAAATATTGAACAAGGGGAGATAAATCATAATTATTGCAAGGTGCACAACTTCACATTGCCATCTATCTAAATTCCAAGTTTCAATAAATTCCTTCAAGTAGTTTCTGAGTTCTACTCTGGACAAAGTTTACACTATTAAAATATTGAACAAGGGGGAGATAACTCATAATTATTGCAAGGTGCACAACTTCACATTGCCATCTATCTATGTTTCAAGTTTCAATAAATTCCTTCAAGTAGTTTCTGAGTTCTGCTCTGGACAAAGTTTACACTATTAAAATATTGAACAAGGGGGAGATAACTCATAATTATTGCAAGGTGCACAACTTCACATTGCCATCTATCTATATTCCAAGTTTCAATAAATTCCTTCAAGTAGTTTCTGAGTTCTGCTCTGGACAAAGTTTTCACAATTAAAATATTGAACAAGGGGGAGATAACTCCGTTATGGTCGGAACATGGGTTCTGCACATCGCCTTCGTGAGGTAAACATCTGACACAAGTTTCATGAAAATCCTTCAAGCCGTTTTGGAGATATGGAGCGGACACGAAAAACAGGCTCAAACCTTTGACCTTCAAGCCTGACCTTGACCTTGAACCGGTATGGTCGGAACATGGGTTCTGCACATCGCCTTCGTGAGGTGAACATCTGACACAAGTTTCATGAAAATTCTTCAAGCCGTTTTGGAGATATGGAGCGGACACGAAATTAAGGCTCAAACCTTTGACCTTCAAGTCTGACCTTGACATTGAACCTGTATGGTCGGGACATGGGTTCTGCACATCGCCTTCATGAGGTGAACATCTGACACAAGTTTCATGAAAATCCTTCAAGCCGTCTTGGAGATATGGAGCGGACACGATTTCGGACAGACGGACAGACAGACAGACAGACAGACAGAAGGACAGACAGACAGACAGACGCCCAGGACAAAAACAATATATCTCCCCTGTATACAGGGGGAGACATAATGAAACTCATTAAAACTAGACATGTAGAGCGCTCTATGTTGTACTTTTGTGCTATGAAACATTTTACAGATCATAAAATAATTTAATTCTATTTTTTGGTATAATAAAATAAATAACAAATTGCTTTGAATTGGACAGTAATATTGTCAGCCTGAGGAGAATACTGTCAGCCGAGCCGCATTACTGTCCAATTCAAAGCAATGTGTTATTTATATATTGTCAACATTCGGGTAAATACTGTTAACCTCGGCTTCGCCTCGGGTAACAGTATTTTCCTCATGTTGACAATATGTACTATGCAATATTTATATACTGCTGCTCTGTTTATCCTGAGCAACAAGGTGGGAAAGCCATTAGTTCCATTTAAAAGTCTTTGGTTTGACCTGGATAGGGAATCAAAGCCAGCAAGCTCCTGCTTCGAGACAAACTACACAACCAAGGCGGTTAGGGAAAGCTTTGAAAATCTCTACAAATATAAGATTTAACCCTTTCCTTCATACAACAATTCTGCAGCAGACGACTTTGAACATATTTTGTCAAATATAAAAAATCTCTTTAATTGAGTGGATAACCTATGACTAAAAGTGTAAAACATTGTGGCAAAAGGAGAAATTGCTCGTTTTGAGCAATTTCTTCTTTTGTCACTATGTTTTCAAAAAGCCGTCTGCTGCAGAGGCGTCAGAAAGCGTCTATATGAGGGAAAGGGTCAAAGATAGTGGAAAACAGTTTGAGACAAGAGTTTTCGATAGTAAAACATGTAACCTGCCAATATTTCACTAAATGAAAGCATGACAGATGGATGGACAGACGATTGAGAAGTGATAAAACTAAGTGTCACCCTGCCAAAGGAGGCCACACAAAAAATATTTTTTCCACATGTATGCATCAGTTAAAGGGTTAGGGGTTACTAATAATAAAACTTACAGGTGGCAATGGGGTGACCTTTAGGGTACCTATATGACCTTGCCATACAGGCCAGGTCCGTTAAGGGGTCGCCCAGGGTAGACAACTCCCAGTCGAGCACACCAATTACCTTGGGCGTGTCAGGGTCATATATCATGTTATCCAGTCTGTGAGACACAACAAAACAGATGATCTTGTTAACCCTTTCCCACATATAGAACCTTCTGACGCCTCTGCAGCAGACGGCTTTTTGAATAAACATAGTGACAAAAGAAGAAATTGCACAAAACGTGTAATTTCTCCTTTTGCCACAATCTTTTCCACTTTTTGTCACAGGTTATCGATTCAAATATGGAGATTTTCTATGTTTTGACAAAATACGTTCGAAGTCGTCTGCTGCAGAATTGTCGTATGAGGGAAAGGGTAAGCCCTTTCCCACATACAGATGCTTTCTGACGCCTCTGCAGCAGACAAACTTTGAATACGTAATAGCAAAAGGAGAAATTGCCACAATGTGTTCAACTCAATTCAATGATTTAACTTTCTAATCAATAATTATACTTTTATAAGTTTTTTTCAATTCTGCAGCAGACAACTTTGAACATATTTTGTCTCTATAATTGAATGGATAACCTACAACTAAAAGTGGAAAACATTGTGGCAAAAGGAGAAATTGCTCGTTTTGAGCAATTTCTTCTTTTATCACTTTGTTTTCAAAAAACCGTCTGCTGCAGAAGCATCAGAAAGCGTGTATATGATGGAATGGGTTAAGTTATTCTAATAAAAAATCACAATGGTAGCGTATCTACCTATTTACCAATGCAATGGCCTGAGTAAGATATTTAAGTATCTATTGCCACTTGCTTTTTTACAATTGATGCCATCTGTCAAAAGCCTTTCTCTCAAATTCTTATAATTGAAAGTGAGTGTATTGAATAGAGTTGAAAACATTGTATCAAAAGGGGAAAAAGATCATTATTGCAATTTCTTTTTTTGATGGAAATGTTGTGGGTACTCAGAAGGGTTTCAACGCTTTATCCACATACAATAAATCTGCAGCAGACAAATTTCAAAACATTTTGTCAAATATATGAGAACTGTATAAATGTAGGAACAATTATTGACAAAAGTTGAAAACATTGTGGCAAAAGTTGAAATTGCTCATAAAGAGCAATTTCTTCTTTTGCCACAATATTTTAAAGTCCACTGCTGCAGAGATTTGATCGGAAAGAGACCTGTTTACTCTATATCTAGGCCACTGGTATCCCACACCACATCTAAATAAGTTCACTTACTGGGAAACATTGGGAAACCAGCAGGAATGTAGTAGCAGATGGCAAGAGTTGCGAGGTCAGTAAGCGGGTCACCCAGGGTAGATAACTCCCAGTCTAAAACACCGATCGCTTCCGGACGAGCAGGATGGTATATCAAGTTATCTAACCTGCAACAATATACTCTTCTCCATTAGAACTTTCCTAAATGCTGATGAATTTTGCCACAATGTGTCCAAACTCTATTCAATAATAGAGAGGGGGCTCTGTGTAAACCAACCTTAAGGTATTTGCGACCAGTGTAGATCCAGATCAGCTAGCACATAAGTGCATTCTGATCTGACTCTGTACTATTTGCTATTTAAGTATCTGTTTAGATCCTTAGCATAAATGTACAGGCAGGTCATTTCTCGCAGGTGTAACGGTTTAATCCTTTCCCACATGTAGATGCTTTCTGACGCCTCTGCAGCATAATGAGCAATTTCTCCTTCTGCCATTATGTTTTCAACTCATTTAAAAAATTAATCTCTCGTTTATTAAGACACTTCATGTTTCTGCCTAGATAGTTGTTTTCAAAGTCGTCTGCTGGAGATTTGTTGTATGTGGGAAAGGGTTAAGTTTGGTTTTCCTAGAGCACAGATTGATTATGCATGTATTTTCACTAATAGGGTGACGAAGGGCGATCACAAAAGCTCACCTTGTCACTATGTGACAGGTGAGCTAAAAAATGCTGAACAGGAAAGGCTTTTGACAAATGGCAGTATTGTGAAAAAATAATTGACACTTGACTACTCGGACCACAGTATTTGAAAGCAGCTCACATAGATATGGTACCTTTGCAAATGTTTATGAATTTCCTTTACCCTTTTCCACATACAAAAATATACAGCAAACAACTTTGAAAATATCTATGCAAAAATATAGAAAATCCACGAAAATGAGAGTTTTATTATGGTTTAGAGTTGAAAACATTTGGCAAAAACAGAAATTGCCCATTATAAGCAATTCCTCCTTTTGCAATAATGTTTTTAAAGGTTGTCTGTTGCAGATGCTTCAGATTGTGTGTATATGTGAGAAAGGGTTAACCCTTTCCCTCATATAGACGCTTTCTGACGCCTCTGCAGCAGACAGCTTTTTAAAAACATAGTGACAAAAGAAGAAATTGCTCAAAACGAGGAATTTCTCCTTTTGTCACAATGTTTTCCACTTTTAGACATAGGTTATCAATTCAATTGTAGAGATTTTCTACTTTTTGACAAAATATGGTCAAAGTTGTCTGCTGCAGAATTGTTGTATGGGGGGAAGGTTTAAGGAATCAGTTTAAAGGTTAAAAGTGAAGGTTATTTCTAATCTGTAAATATACAGAAAGGAACAAATTAGCATTGGCCCTTGAAATTGTCAAAATTGCTATAATAGAGCTTGTGAACACAATAGAGGCTCCATTTACTATCTGATTTACATTTTTCAACCCTTTTCCACAAACAACAACAGCAGATGAAGTTGAAAATATTTATGCAAAAATATAGAAAGTCTTTAAAAATGCTGCAGATGCGTCGAAATATGTTTGAAAGGGTTAATTAATCAGCTTCAAGGTAACTGGTTATAAATGATTCTAATCCACTATTCGAACATTATTCCCAATAGATAAGATTAACCCTCTCCCTCATACAACAATTCTGCAGCAGACGACTTTGAACATATTTTGTCAAGAATTAGAAAATCTCTATAATTGAATGGATAACCTATGACTTGAAGTGGAAAACATTGTGGCAAAAGGAGAAATTGCACGTTTTGTGCAATTTCTTCTTTTGTCACTATGTTTTCAAAAAGCGGTCTGTTGCAGACTCTGTCACTCTGCAACATTTTAACATTATTCTTGTTCCAAGATGTTTTCTGTTGAGTAACTCTTTACAAAATAGCATATCTGTAATAAGCCACAGATTCTTAATTGAAATAAATACTTTAAGTAATCATACATTTTAGGTATAAAGAAAATATATGTTTAAAACAATTTCATCTTATTTCATATGGTTCAATAGATTAAAGTTTGAAACCTCTGAAGAATTAAAAAAATAACAAAGTTAGAATTTAGCTCTGCCAACATACTTTTCGACGTTTGACAAAAGTCACTGTGACAAGCCTCATTCGTCTTCCACCAATGGGCTTACAGTCTATGTGTAAAAGCAGCCATTTGCTTGGAAGGAATGTTGCGTGGAGTACTGGTGTGAGAAAGCCAGGAAAAACATGAGTACATGTAGGTGAACTGGCTGCTGTGATATGACTGAACAATTATTGAAAAAGGCACTAAACACTTAACAATCAATTAAGTTAGAAATTCAAAGTTTCGCTGAAGGGAGAAAACCCTTACCTGAAATCTCCATGTACAAGAGTACACTTCTCATTATCCGGTAGATGTGCTGGTATCCATTCCATCAATTTGGTCATACTCTCTATCTCATGGGTCTTACTCGCTTCATACTGCTTAGCCCATCTGTTAAAATTGCGCGATAAGTACCCCCCTGTGAAATGCATAAAAATACATCAGTTATGAACATACCAAAACTCAGTCTCAAAAGCTTATTCATTAAAGCACTTGCCCTGAAAACAAGAGATCTCAGGTTCGAGCCCTGAACTGACTGCATGTTTTTCTCTCCCCGTGTCATAAGCATTGGTCCTTTTACCAAGTTAATTTCTTTTAATTATTATGCAAACAGATTGACTCGTCAATTGGTTCATTCTACCATTTAAACCTCTGCTGCTAATGACTTTTGAAAAAATTGTGGCAAATGGAGAAATTGCTCATAATGAGCAATTTCTACTTTTGCCTCAAAGTTTTAAACTCTCATTTATGAATATTTTTTTTTATATTTTTGCCTAAATCATTTCAAAGTTATCTGCTGCAGATTTGTTGTATGTGGGAAAGGGTTAAAGAGACATGTTTGTTATTTTGCAGATCTCAGACTTGCAAGGTATTGGTGGCTGTTTAACCCTTCCTCAAATACATCAAATCTGTAGCTGACGACATTGAAAACCGAAAATATATAGGCATAACTATGGAAAATGTCTCAAGATTAAAGTATAATTATCACAGGAGAGTTAAAAATATTGGGGCAAAAGGAGATACTGCTTGTTATGAGCCATTTCGCCTTAGACCACACTGATTTCAACTCCATTCAATAAGTGTACTGTCATTTTTCTATCATTTAGACTAGCTCTATGTATTTTGCTAAAATATTTTCTAAGACGTCTGCTTCAGACTTGCTGCAAATTGGGAAGGGTACGATTTTAATACAGAATATAAAACTTTGATGGAAAAGGCTTAAAATTAATTTGTTTTGAGCAATTTCTCCTTTATTCTCGCGCTTCTCACAAGTTGACTGCTGCTAAGGCATCAAATATTGTCTATATCAGGGGAAGTCTTCATAAGCCATTTTGAATTCAGCCATATAACTTTTGTCATTATCTCTGTCTCTGAATTATTATACCAAGCTATTGATTAGGCAAGTACATTGTATTAAGTATTTAAACATCTTTATTTGACCCTCAAACCCTATATTGTAAGTACTCAAAAGAATCGTCTCAGTAAGATGGTTCTTTTGAGTACCCAGAACATAGGGCTTGGTTTTGTTATAAAGGGGATTTAGTAAGGAAAAGAACAGCTAAGTATGATATGTTGTATGTGGAAAAGAGTAAACACTTTGCCACCTGCAAACACATTTAAACGCATCTGCAGCAGACAACTTTTGAAAACAAGTGGCCAAAGGGAAAAATCCTGAGCAATTTCTTCATAATTGCCACAACGTTTTCAACTGTGTTCAATAATTACACATCGATTTGTGAATATTTTCCCGAATTCTTATGAAGATGTTTTCAAAGACGTCTGCTGAAGATTTGTTAATGACAGACATAGATACCATACCCTGTTTCCCATAATCCTGTAACCCGGCCGCATTGATGTCTACCCTGTGTATTTTACAGAGTGTGTTAATCATTTCAGAATAAATGAGGCGTCGCTCCTCAGGAGAATTGTTTGTCAATAAGTGATCCTGGAATATTCTGCCTGGCATGTGATCCATCATGTAGAATGGAGTACCCAGTAAACTGAAATAGACAGAGAGGGAACATCACATTTTTATTATATGCTTTTTGGTGGTTTTTTGACAAATAACAATGGCCGAGCTCTGGTGTGTCAATCCAGGGGTTGTTAACTGTCAATTAATTTTTTTTAAATTTGAACCCAAGCTCAGCAAACATTTGTCACAAAAGTCACTATGACAATCGTCATTTGTCTACCATCAATGGGCTTACAGTCTACGTGGAAAATCAGTCAGGTGTTTGGAAAAACCTTTGTGTTGAGAACTGGTGTGAGAAAGCCACGAAACACATGGGTAGGTAATCTGGCCACTGTGATATGACTAATAAATTGTTGAAAATGACATTAAACCCGAATCAATTAATTCATCAACTCTCTGAAGATTCATCAACAATGATATTTACATATCACCTTCAGAGACATCTGTCAAGATATCATAAGCTAAGGGGTGATGGTTGATTCAGTCGGAAAACATATGGTGAAAAATATAGACCATTTAAAATAAATATATCTCAAAGGGCCCATGGCCCTTCCAATCAAATTTTATGTGACCATTTTAGATTTTAGATTTTTGTTAGACTATTGATCTTTGCAGGGCACTGCCGTTTGTCAAACCTTATTATATTTATACTGACCAGTAAAAGTCGTTACACAACATGATAGATATACACCTTTTCATTGTCTGCAAAAGTTACAAACTGTGTTACAATCCAATGCATGAAACATAAGTATTTAGTATATCTTTGACCATATATTGAGAAAAGAAAGAAATACTCATAATGTACAAACACTTTCTTCTAATACTTCAATGTTTTTCATAGTTTTTGTCTGGAATTAAACTTCAAATTAAGGTTTCCTTTTCTTTTTCAATTAGGATTGATTGATTTGGTTTTAATGGTATTTTCAACAATTTTTCAGTCATATCACAGCAGCTAGTTCACCAAGTCATGTGCTTCCTTTCTTTCCCACACGAGTACTCCAATTAACAATAAGGAATAGTTGTAGTCAATGGATTAATAAGTTTAATTGCGGCTATGGACATTTCTTTAATTTTATTTGCTACATATAAAAGTATGAGGGAAAGGGTTAGGAGCAGATAATTTTGCTTAATTCTTAGTTTTATTCATTTAAAATTCTTACTAAAAATAACACTATTGATCACCCTAAATATACATAGGGAGACCAGCTGTGTTATTTTCAGAAACACTACACTACACTATTTATAGTAACAATGTTTTACAAATCAAATTCCAAGTGCCTGCAAAGAATACTCAAGAGCTCTAAATAAGAGGCATTTTGCATGTTCCAAAATCCTTAATTGACCCTATAACCCTGAGACAATTCTTTTAAATACATACAATGTTGGGTTTGATTGGAAAATAAGCAAGATATTGAGGGGAAAAGAGCTGCATATCTCCTTATCTGGACACCTGAATACTGACCTTTCATCGTCACAGAGTCCCAACATTTTGGGTACTGGAACACCGTGGGGTTTGACTGACTTCATCACCTTGTATTCTCTTTCAACTGCATGGGCCGAGGGTAAAAGTTTGCCCGGCTGAAATGAATGTATATTGTTTTATGGCACATCGACAGCTAAGGTCATTTAGCGCGCAATTAAATTTAATTATTCATGATCTCTGGGTAAACAAACCAGTACTAGGCTAGAAAATGTGCCTTGCCCAAGGGCACTCCACCATGACCATAGTGCCGCGACTGGGGATCGAACCCGGGACACCCGGTTTCGAAATCCCCGACGCTAACCACTCGACCACAGCGGATTCCTCCCGGCTGAAATAATGAAAGTCAGTCTTTACATTTTGCAATTTTTATAATTCCATAAAATGATAAAAGAGTTTTTATTTACTCTAAATTATTCATTAATCTTATTTATTTATAGCGGTTTTACGCCGTTTTCAACATTTTTTAGAGGGAACAGAACACGTAAGCATTATCCCTGGGTAAACAAATCTAATCTAGGAAATGTACTTTGCACGAAGGCATTCCAACATGACCAAAAGGTTGCAAACAATTCATGACAAACATTGTGCATTTGTAACAGTTAGATACACAGACAGATCTTTATCTATCCCTTTCCGACATGTAGACTCCTCTTTACGCCTTTGCAGCAGACGTCTTTGAAAAACATTGCAACAAAAGACAAAATTGCTTATCGTGAGCTATTTCTTCTATTGACAGAATGTTTACAATTCTTTACAATGATTAAATTTTCCATTGTAGAGAATATCCATGTTTATGACAAGATGTTAACAGAGTCATCTGCTGCAGATTTGTTTATGTGGGAAAGGACTATACATGTGATAAATATAATGAGGTTGGTGAAAACCTACAGGTTTTTTCCTAAGTACCATATCCTTCTTGGCGTATCTTATGAAATATGTTGGGTTTGATTGACCATGGGAAAAACATCGTACAACTGGAGGCTCTGAAATAAATTAATTACTTTTTCCATTAGATCTATTTATCATTCTTTTAAGAAATCTTTATATTAATTTATTATTAATAATTTGTGAAATATGTTGTAATATTTTGCCTGGGCAAGCTTTTTCTTTAACCCCCCCCCCCCCCCTCCCCCCCCCCCCCCCCCCCCCCCCCCCCCCTTTCCAACATACAAAACATACAACAAATCTGAAGCAGGTGTCTATGTGGAAAAGCAGCCAGTTGCTTGGAAAGTTTGTTGTGAGGAGTACTGGTGTGAGAAAGCCATGAAACATATGAGTAGGTGAATTGGTCACCGTGATATGACTGAAAAGTTGTTGAAAACGGCACTAAACCCCAACAATCAGTTACAGGGAACCAATTTTGGTATTTGACACACAAGATGAATAGTCATATCAAATTTGGTAATTCTAGTTGCAATAGCATAGGAAATTTGAACCAGACAAGCTTTTTCTTTAACCCTTTCCAACATAAAGAAGCTTTCTGACACCATTGCAGCATACGACTTTTGAAAACATTGTAGCAAAAGAAGAAATTGCTCATACTGAGCAGTTTCTCCTTCCACTGCAATGTTTTCAACGTTTTTAAGTTATTTAACTATTCATTTACAGAGATTTGTCATATTTTTGCCAAGACGTTTTCAAAGTCGTCTGCTGCAGATTTGTCGTATGTGGGAAAGTGAAATTAGAATTAAAGGTATAATTTTTAGTATGATACCTCGGTCTAAACAAGATGCTAAATTTGGTAACACTAAATTGTATAGGAGACATGGTCCAATTAAGGTTTGGGCGGATGGATGGAAGGACGGACGAGTCACACATTTGGTAACTCTACACAAAATGGTATAGGAGATATGGCCAATCAAGGTAACCCTTTCCCCCATACGACAATTCTGCAGAAGACGACTTTGAACGTATTTTGTCAAAACATAGAAAATCTCCATAATTGAATGGATAACCTATGACAAAAAGTGGAAAACATTGTGGCAATAGGAGAAATTGCACGTTTTGTGCAATTTCTTCTTTTGTCACTATGTTTTCAAAAAGCTGTCTGCTGCAGAGGCGTCAGAAAGCGTCTATATGAGGGAAAGGGGTAAGGGCGGATAGATGAAAGGACGGATGAGTCACAAATTTATAGTACCACAAGGGTACCTGTGGGGGGCTTATAAGTGATATTACTTGGTGTTTTATGACAACTGAGGATGAATTGAGTTTAATTCCCCTCTTTGACATGAAATATCTGATAGTTAGAGGAGTTAATAAATACCAGAGGTCCAGATAAGGAGGCGTATACAGCTCTTTTCCCCCACAATATCTCTCTTATCATCCAACCAAATCCCTATGATTTGGGTTCTCAAAAGAATCATCTCAATGAGACAATTCTTTTGAGTACCCACAACATAGGGTTATACGGTCAAATAAGGATTTTAGAACATGCAAAACGTCCCTTATCTAGATAGCTTTGTAATTGGGTTGACAAATACTTTTTGAATGCAGTTTAAGAGTCCAACTGAGATAGCTTTGTAATTGGGTTGATAAATACCTTTTGAATGCAGTTTAAGAGCCCAACTGAGATAGCTTTGTAATTGGGTTGATAAATACCTTTTGAATGTAGTTTAAGAGCCCAATTAAGATAGCTCTTTAATTGTTTCTCCTCTAGTTGTAAACGTCTAGGGACACTCATTGTCCCCTCAACGTACCCCTGTACTGGAAACCCCACTTCCGCCTCAAGGTCTCGGAGAGCTTGATCTGGATCTTTGACCTGCAAGTTAATTAACCAGAAAACAGTTAATCTTAAGATCTTACTAGTCATCTGCATTAACCCTTTCCCACGTAAGAAAAATTTGCAGCAGACAGCTTAAGAACCAACAAGGCACACAAATGTAAAATCTCTATAGATGAAAGTACAATTACTTAATAAAGTTGAAAACATTGTAGCCAAAGGAGAATTTGCTCATTATGAGCAATTTCTCCTTTAGCTGCAATGTTTTCAAAAGTCGTGTTCTTCAGGTGTCTCTTTATTTTATAGGGGAGGTAGCATATAGAGTTTATTAACCTTTAGTTCTTCTGTATTAAATGTTCAATGGTATACAAATTATATACTACATACATGTATATACATGTAGTCGAGCTGCTTTAATCCTGGCGCCATTTATCCCAAACATTCAAGATCATCATGACATGAAAGTGTAAGAACCGATTAACGTGCTCGACTGTACCACTGATTAACTTTTACGTCATTTCTCGTAGCTGACATAACATTTATGTTATTATAAAAGTAGTTGTATTAATGGCACTTTTTTACATGAATGTGTATTGTGATGAAGGTGGTGAGGTTATACATGTGACGTCTTTTTATACCATCCGGGTGACCTATTACATCCCATGGGAATTATTACTCACTATGAAATTATGTTTTTTCTCATTCCCGGATATTTCTTTAATATACATTTGTATTAACTGTTAAACTGATAATGATGACATTTAAAAATGCTTTTTAAACATTGGAAAAGTGGTTTAATCTGAATTAGAAAACATCTAGTCAAAATAGTCAAAATCTTTGTACACAAAAGCACTATCAGTGAAAAGAGTTGAACATTTTGTGGCAAAATGAGAAACTACTCACCATGCCGCAATGTTTGCAAAATAAGTTTGTCTGTTGCAGATGCATCGATATGAGTTATCGAATAACAAAGCATTCAAATGTCGTTGTGGTTCAAAGTCGTCAAATGCTGTCTGCATGCAAAATAATTGTGAAGTACCTTGATTGTCCGAATACCAATTGCTTGGCTTTTTTTTGGTTTCTACCTTTATTGACTAACAATGCATTCAAATGTCGTCTGTTTTAAAGACAGCAAATGCTGTCTGCATACAAAATGAATGGTAAAGTACCTTGATTGTCCGAATACCAAATTGCTTGGCACCTTTGAGGTTTCCACCCATATCGTCCAAAAACACACAGTGTTCACCCGGCAAGTCCAGCTGGCTCAGACAAATTTCATAGATCTTTGGTTGGGGTTTACGGTATCCAACTTTACATGATTCGACAACCTGCAACAGAAGTTTAAACCTGAGGAAGCATCTGCAGCAGACAACTTTGGCCACTAGGTTTTAACCCTTTCCCACATACAACAAATCTGCAGCAGCCTCTTCGAAAACATCTGGACCAAAATATGGTATATTACTAAAAAGATAATTTAACTAGAGATTGCTTTTTTGAAAAAGCGCTTGTCTCCCCATTTGTGTGGTCGTAGGGGAGGAAAAGAAATGATGGAGATGAATTTTTTGGTTTTGGACTGGAGATGAAGCAACAGTGACAATCCTCAGTTATTGAGCGGAAACCATTTTTCAGCTGAGGGTTACCATGATCTTGGTCTTTGACCTAGTGACCTCAAAATCAATAGCGGTCATTTGCTGCTGGTGACCAACCTGCACACCAAGTATGAAGTTCCTGGGCCCAAGCAATCTTCAGTTATTGAGCGGAAACCATTTTTCAGCTAAAGGTCACCGCGACCTTGACCTTTGACCTACTGACATCAAAATCAATAGGGGTCATCTACAGGTTAGTACCAAGCTGCACACCAAGTATGAAGTTCCTGGATATAAGCGTTCTTGAGTTATTGAGTAAAACACATTTTTCAGCTGAAGGTTACCGTGACCTTCGACATTTGACCTTGTGACCTCAAAATCAAACAAATTCAATAAAGGTCATTTACTGGTTAGGACCAACCTGCACACCAGGTATGAAGTTCCTCAACATAAGCATTCTTTAGTTATTGAGAGGAAACCATTTTTCAGCTGAAGGTTACCATGACCTTGACCTTCAAGCTAGTGACCTCAAAATCAATAGGGGTCATCTACTGGTGGTGACCAACCTGCACACCAAGTATTAACTTCTATGGCCAAAGCATTCTACAGTTATTAAGCAAAAACAATGTTTCAGCTCATTGTCACTGTGACCTTTCAGCTCAAGGTCACTGTGACCTTGACTTTGACCTCAAAATTAATAGGGTCTTCTACTGGGCATGGCCAACCTGCATACCAAGTATGGAGTTCCTCGGCCCAAGCGTTCTTCAGTTATTGAGCGGAAACCATTTTTTACCTCACAAGGTCACCATGACCTTGACCTTTGACATCAAAATCAATAGGAGTCATCTACTGGTCATGACCAACCTGCATACCAAGTATGAAGATCCTATGCCCAAGCGTTCTTCAGTTATTGAGCGGAAACAAGTGTGACGGATGTGACCTTGACCACTGTGACCTTGACCTAGTGACCTTAAAATTAATAGGGGTCATTTGCTGGTGGTGACCAACCTGCACATCAAGTATGAAGTTCCTGGGCCCAAGTAAAAACTATTTATCAGCTCATTGTCACTGTGACCTTTCAAGCTCATGGTCACTGTGACCTTGACCTTAGACGTACTGACCTCAAAATCAATAGGGGTCTTATACTAGGCATGGCCAACCTGCATACCAAATATGGAGTTCCTCAGCCGAAGCGTTCTTCAGTTATTGAGCGGAAACCATTTTTTACCTCACAAGGTCACCATGACCTTGACCTTTGACCTGCTGTTATCAAAATCAATAGGGGTCAGCTACTGGTCATGACCAACCTGCATACCAAGTATGAAGTTCCTACGCCCAACCGTTCTTCAGTTATTGAGCGGAAACAAGTGTGACAGACGGAAGGACGGACGGAAGGACGGAAGGAAGGACGGACGAAACGGGCAAAAACAATATGTCACCCCCATGTAATGGGGGAGACATAATTATTGAAAAGAGTTGAAACTAGAAATATCACTGAAGGTGATGAATACCCCCAGCTGGTGCCTGACAATATACATATGTATGAGAAATTCAAGGAGTCATAACTCATTTAAAAATAATTCCAGTGCAACACGCCGACAATATGCACAACTAGTCTTGGTATTAATCATTCTTGTGAAGTTATATTGAATTCTAACCAAGGGTTGCTGAGAAATAGTGTTCACAAGAAATGTCCACAGACCAACAGACAAACCGACAAGCGTGACTCCTATATAGCCCCCATATACTATGTATCTGGGGGTATAATTATTGAAAAGAGTTGAAAATATGATGGCAAAATCAGACACTGCTCATTATGAGCAATGTCTCCATTTGTCACCATGTTTTCAAAAGTTGTCTAATACAGAAGCGTCAAAATGCGACTACATGACTATGGGTCATTAACTCTATTCACTAATTCATTTATAATTTTTCATAATTCTGCCGTAACCCTTTCAAACATACAAAAAATCTGCAGCAGACAGCTTTGAAAAAATTCAGACAAAAGTATGGAATTGAAAGTTTATTTAATAACCCTTACCCACATACATATGGTTTCTGATGGCTCTCCAGCCGATGCTTTTTAAAAACATTCTGACAAAAGGAGAAATTGCTCATTATGCTTTTGCCACAATGTTTCCAAATCTCTTCATTAATTATATTTTATTCTTAAGTGATTTTCCATATTTTTGCCTAAATGTTTTCTGTAGATCTGTTGTATGCCGGAATAGGGTTAAACAATTAAAACCTATAATATAGGAACTAAAACAAATTTTGGACTGCTTCAGTGGTGTAGTGGTTAGAGTGGTTCGATCCCCAGTTGGGTCATTCCCAAAGACTTAAAAATTTATAGAAATGGCTTCTCTCTGAGGTGCTCAAGGATGCAGAGATAGCATTATGACTGGTGCACCGGCGTCAGTATAGGCTTATAAGCAGGACTGATACTTTACCAAGGAAATGCTGTGATATCACTGATAACTGTTGAAAGCAACATAAAGCACTGTACAAACAAATCATAGGAGTGAAAGAATTCCTGGATTTGATGGTCTAGTAAGGATTCAAACCTTTACCACATACAGAAGCTTTCTTGTGCCTTTGCAATAGACAACATTTGAAAACATTGTGGCTAAAGGAGAAAATTGCTCCTTTTGCCACCTTGCTTTCAACTCTATTGAATGGTTAACCATGTATGCATGTGGAAAAAGGTTTAACATTCAAACTTACAATATCAAATAAGCTCAAGTCTACGGCCTCTGCAGCAGACGACATTTGAAAACATAAAAGCAAAAGGAGAAATTGCTCCTTTTGCCAACATGCTTTCAACTCTATTCAATGGTTAACCCTGTTTCCATGTGGGAAAGGGTTTAACATTCAAACTTACCACATCAAATAAACTCAAGTCCACGGGTATGAACGTCTCTGTAGAGTTCTTATTAAACCAGTTGTTTGTAAGTAAAGCCGTCTTCAGACCCTCCGCTCTTATACACTTGACTGCATCAATCATCTGAGGAAAGGGTTGTGATAAGGAACGATTGAATGACCACATAAGGTCAGACAAATCCACTGGCTTTCCAAGCTACAAAAACATTAAAACAGTCATTAAAATTAATTTTCAAAATTCACTGGTCCGAAAATCTTAAATGTTTGGTTATGGTTAATGTAGAATTACATTGGTCAAATCAAATTTTTCACTGGTCTTAACCAAAAGTATCTGGTCAGGGACCATAAGACCACTACTAATTTTACAAACTGATGTTAACCCAAGTCTAAACGAGCCTGTGCATGGGAAAAGGTACAATTTGACTTTTGTGAACAGGTTAAATCCAAATCAGCCTGTGCATTCGCACATTCTGATAAATATTTACATTGTTCACATATTTCTTACACAAGCTTGTTAGAAGATATTGTCAACTTGTGTATATTCTGATAAGATTGAGCTGGTGGACAAGATGATCTAAACACACACTTTTTAAAAATGCCAAATTGTATCTTTCTTCATGCACTGGCTCAGTTAATGAATACAGTTGAACCCTTTTTGGCCAAGGGATTAATAATTCATTATTAGCAAATTTCTTATTTTGCCATCATGTTTTCAAACGTGATCTGCTGCAGTTACGTTTAAATGTATCTGCATCTTCACTGCCAGTTGCAAATACATTGAAATTGAGAACTATAATGGGCAATTCCAAGATTTATTAAGATGTTAGAACTCAAAGTTTGGTATATTCTTTCTGCAATGTTCTCCTGTGCTTTTGCCACATAATTTAAAATTCTGCCCTTAATATGTTAAATTGCTTCTGCAAGAAGGAAATAGTAAATATTATATAATGAGTCATGGTGCATGATGTAGAAGACATTTTAAAGGCCTTTATTCCAAATTACAAACATAATAAATTTGCAGTATATCAAAAACTAACCCTTTCCCACATACAAGCGCCTTCTAAAAACTCTCCAGCAGATAACTTTTGAAAACATTTTGGCGAAGGAGAAATTGCTCATAATGACTTTTCCTTTTGTTAGGATGTTTTCAACTCTTTTCAATAGTTATATAATCATTTATAGAGATTTTTCATATTTCTTTTGTAGATGTTCTCAGTCATCTGGCTTTTGAATTATTGTATGTGGGAAAGAGGTTAACTTATCCCTCATACAGACACATCTACAACTTCAACTGTCAACAGACAACATTTCATTAGTGGAGATTTCATTATTTTTGCTCAGGTGTTTTTAAAGTCATGTTCTGCAGATTTCTTTAACCCTTTCCCTCATATAGACGCTTTCTGACGCCTCTGCAGCAGACGGCTTTTTGAAAACATAGTGACAAAAGAAGAAATTTCTCCTTTTGCCACAATGTTTTCCACTTTTTGTCATAGGTTATCCATTATGGAGATTTTCTATGTTTTGACAAAATACGTTCAAAGTCGTCTGCTGCAGAATTGTCGTATGAGGGAAAGGGTTAATGTTTGTGGGAATGGCTTTAACCTTGTCCCCAAAAAAGATGTTGTATGACGCCTCTACAGCAGATGACTTTTGAAAACATTGTGACAAAATGAGAAATTGCTCACAATTGTTTTCTACTGTATTCAATAAAAAATACTTTCATTTATAGAGACTCTCTATATAATTGCCTTGGTGTTTTAAAAGTTATTTGCTGCAGATTTCTTGTATGTATGTGGGAAAGTGTTTATACTAACTTGTTGGGAACACTCCTCACTGAACACCTTTGCAAATTCTGGTAGAGTTAGCTCCCCTCTCTCCATTCTAACCCAAGCACCATTTTCCTGGTTAGCAACGACAGTTTTTGTAATCAAACCCTTTGGTAGATTCTTCTGCTGTTCATATTCTGTAAAGGATTCAGCATATTAGTAAATATATTCTAACCAGAGGACTAGATAAGAGGGTGAATAGGTCTTTTCCCCACAATATTTCTCTTATTACTCAACAAAATCCTATGTTGTGGGTACTCAAAAGAATTGTCTCAGTGAGACGATTCTTTTGAGTACCTACACCATATGGTTTGATTATAATTAAAATTTCATTCATAGAGGTTTACCATATTCTAAAACCAGATATTTTCAGTCTTCTGCTGCAGATTTGTTATATATGGGAAAGGGTTAAGCTCAATTATTGTGTCCTGCCAGGGCTTAAGTTGGCACACTGCTCATCTTGATCTGACTAGTTTGTTTTCCTATATTTAAGCTCATGATTTATAACTGTTTAAATAGTAAGTGCTAATGTACTGAATACATTTTAAAATCAGACCGGAGTGTCTTACATTTCTGCAAGGATGTATATTGGTGTTTAAGATAGTTTATCTTTTGATATATATATATATATATATAATAAATATAAATGATTTTTTATATAAATAATATATCCACAATATTTTTTTTAAGAGAGAAGTTATTGTACCGATCTTTGTAGGATGTGAAATTAATGGCAATTACAAACAAATCATAAACTTGTTTTGTCAGACTTTGATCTTGAGGTTTCCAGGATGTCAGTAAGACTACATGGTGTACAGGGACGATCCTGATTAGACTACAATGAGGTGCCGAATGATCGGAATCTACACTAGATACAACATGTGTGTAGGTGGCCTTACCTTTAAACAGCAAAAGTGGGGAGGGAAGTATGACTCCGCCCATGTCAAATATAACTGCTTTTGTGACCTTCTTGTCTAGTGCAGCTGTACTCATCATTGCTGGTACACATGTACTCGGATGATGCAGATACCTCTGTTTCCATGGTAACATTCTTGATACTATTTGAGAAGACCTCAACATTCTGTAAAAAAGACCCAAGGACTTGAATAAAAAAAAATCCCGCAATAATTGGCCCTGTGTTCTTTCTTAACCCAAATTGGGCCCCATTCACAATCAATCAAAAGACACTCTTCACCAAAGAAGGCCTTAATTTAACTGGCCGCATACAACACATGAATGCAAGTAAAATTATTGATTAGAGTTAAAACATTGTGACAAGTCACAACTAGAGTAATTGCTCATATATTATGAGAATTGTTTCTTTCTGGCACACCGTTTTGTTGACTGCTGCATGTCTGAAAGGCAACTCGCATAGCTTTCTATTATCAAATGAGCAGCACCCTGGTTGGTTGATTGGAGTTTAGCTCTTTCTCATATACAATATACAATACATCTGCAGCAGACGACTTTGAATACATCTATGAAAACTTAAGGTAATTCTCTATAAGGGAAAGTTTGATCTATCATTGAAAAGAATTGAAAACATTGTGACAAAAAGAGAAATTGCACAATGTTTTCAAAAGTCGTCTGCTGCAGAGGCGTCAGAAAGTGTCTTTATGTGGTTAACCATTTCCCTCATATAGACGCTTTCTGACGCCTCTGTAGCAGACAGCTATTTGAAAACATAGTGACAAAAGAAGAAATGTGCAATTTCTCCTTTTGCCACAATGTTTTCCACTTTAAGTCATAGGTTATCCATTCAATTATAAAGATTTTCCTTTTTTTGGTAAAACATGTTCAAAGTCGTCTGCTGTAGAATTGTCGTATGAGGGAAAGGGTTAAACTGTTTTCAATAATTTTCAGTCATATCAAGTTGGCCAGTTCACCTACCCCTGTATTTCGTGGCTTTCTCATACCAGCAGCATGCCCACTGAGTTTTGAAATTTGGGGTACATGTACCCACTGTCTTTTAACATTTGAGGTAATAAAATCAACTTTTGGGTACAGATATAATAAAACAGGATTTTGTTGTTGTCTTTTCTATCCTCTCTTTCTCCACATTGAAGCAGGCTACTTTGAAAGAATTTGGATAAAACATTTATCTAGAGAAAGTTCAAATTTAGATTCAATATATAAGTAGACAAGGTATGAAAAAGTTCTCCATTTCCATAAATGTTTTACAAAATTCATCTACTGCAGATAAATGCATCTTTATATTGGAAATATTAATTTGTTTACAACTTATTGCTGTTCATTTGCAATATATCTCATTGCAGTCTGGCTTGTCGAAAGCTTTTTGAAGGGTTTTTTCCCTGTCTATTTTGTAGTTTAAACTGACGTACACACAAGTTACATGAATTTGACCATCAAATATATTTTTTACTTCACTTTAAAAAAAGGCTCAACTGTAAAACATATCTGTTAAATATTGCGTCTCTAGATATGGAGGAGACTCTTTTCCCAACAATATCTCTCTTAGTACTCAACTAACTCATAGGTACTCAAAAGAATTGTATAAATGAGTACACACAACATAGGGTTTGAAGGTCATCTAAGGATTTAGGGATGTGAAATTCTCTTCTTGTTAAGAGCTCTGGAGTATTCATGTTTTTATCCATATTAACTCATTCCCACATACAGACGCTTTCTGACGCCTCTGCAGCAGACGACTTTTGAAAACATTGTGACAAAATGGGAAATTGCTGATGATGAGACATTTCTCCTTTTGCCACAATGTTTTCAACTCTATTAAATAGTTAGACTATTGTTTGTAGAGATATTTCCTATCTTTGTCAATATGATTTCAAAGACGTCTGCTGCATATTTGTTGTATCGCACAGGTCACTGTTCTCAAACCTTTAGTTCAAGGACTGTTTATATATTTCCAAAAACGCATTATACATAATAAATTTTATGTGAACAGGTGCTTTGTTCTCGAACCTCTTAACATTTATCAGAGCTCATGGGAACACTTATAAATAAGTGTCAAAAACCAACAATGCTGACACAAATAAATTCAACTATTAATTTGTAAGTAAACAAGGCACGGTCATAACATATTTTTTTTTTACTTAAATGCATTTTTCGAAATATATAAACAGTCCTTGAACTAAGGTTCGAGAATAGGTACTGTACGGTTCACAGGGACCTGTATGATAATTTCTCCTTTTTCAACATTATTTTTTTAATAACTATACTTTCATTTACAGAGCATGTTTGCTTCAATTGTTTAAAATCATTTTTTAAAGCCTAGAATCACCGACAACTTCGATTTAGAAATCTACACCTGCAAAAAAACTCACCACTGTTTTGCACTGGTAAGTTCAGAAAGTAGAATGATGGGACCTTGACTTCCTGTTAGTTTGCACTTAAGCATTTATTTTCTATCGATTGCAATGATAATATATTGATAGAGCATGTCTATAACAAGAACATACTTACTTATACATCTAATTTACATAAACCTGCCTGTGTCATCCTACATTTAGTGCAATAAACGTGCACAATTTGAAGCGATTTATTGTAATATTGCAGTTTGTTGTTGTTGTTAGATATTTGTTGTTGTTGTTCTTTTAATGATCAAAGGGAAGTAAATCCGGGCAGACAATTTTGTCCAGGGTCTGGGATTCCAGATGAATTCAAAAGACTGAAGTGGTCCCCTTTATGAGACCCTTTTCACGCCTCATTATGAGATAATCAAAAACGAGGCTTATAACGCAACGCTTAGAATGATCGATTATCAAAAATGGCGTCAAAAGGTTTACGCGACCCAGGTTGGACGAATAATTTGAGTAATGTTCCCGATATTTCTATGAGCGATGTTGTTTCAATAATTCAGAAACATTCCAAAGTTCCTGTGAAACATCTTGATAAAGGTTACAAATTTTTCCACGGATCGTACGTTCATAACATTGAAGGTAAGTTCAAAGTTCAAAGTTCAGATGCATGCAACCGTGTCGCGATGGTTAAAAATAGACGTGTAGTCTAGATTTAACTCAGTGGTAAAATTGTGTTCACATTGTAACAAGTATGGACAGAGTCTGAGACATATAAACGTGTGTGTATTTTCCCCTGGTATGTACTAGCCTTCCTGTGAAATGTAAGTTTTAGCAAGTTTTTGTTTTGTTTACACTGCCATTATTAAAATCGACTAAAATGCAATATAATGCTTCAGTCATGTTTTAACTCCGACTGAAGCTCTCGGACTTCACGCAATCTTTTGAAACATGTAAGTCCGAAAGCTCCCTTTTTCATAATTTTCCTTCTTTGTTCAACCAATTATTGCTTGAAGATTAGTCATTCCGAATAAAAAAAAATGGCAGTCATGACTGACGACTCTCGCAAAGACTGAGCTGTTAACATTAAGATGTTGTTGTTTATAAATTACAGTACAGAACACTTACACGGCAACGTACGATGATCAAAATTAAAACTTGTTTACATCTTTCTTTCAGTAAAAGTGCATGTTCGAGGGTGTCTCGTCAGAGGAAATTGCTACAAATCTATGAAGAAGAACGAAGCCCCATGGTCTCTACATGTAAGTTACATTTATAATTCGTTCGATCCCCAGTCGCGGCTCTACGGTTATGGTGGAGTCGCTTGGGCAAGGCACATTTCCTAGCCCAGTACTGGTTTGTTTACCCAGGGATCATGAATAAGTGAACTGTCGCTGTGATATAACTGAAATAATGTTGAAAGTGGCGTAAAACTCAAATAAAACAAAACAAATACATTTACAATTTGTAATACACAATAAGTAAATATAGTATTTTTCACAAACTTGTGTTAGCAGTCATCCTAGTTAAGTAACTAACTTGTATTAAACAGCCACTTGAAGATCAACAAAAACATCATATTCTTATCTATTTGACTTGTATCAAGCAGCCACATTTTTAATTACTCTCTCCTGGGTGCACAGGTGTATGTACCGCATTGATAACTTCACTATATAACTATCCTTATTGTTAAGGATACAATATATGGGCGTAAAATTATCAATCAATACAAACACCTGTGCCTGGGTGGCTGCCAAAGACATGTTTGACTGTATATGCACCATATTACCTGTGACTGACAGTCTAGACTCTAGATTGGAATACATAAAGTTCTTGATTTAATAGAATGATTTAATTTGATTATTTCTAACAGGGACGTAGATTCAGAAATCCCAATATCTGTGTCTTTTAAACCAGTCATTGTTCAAAATACAAAGAAACTCCAGTTGTTCATTGTATCTCTAACTTTAGTTGAAATGTTAAGCTTTCAGAATATGTATGTTTTGTTTATGTGCCAAATGTGATTTCAAAGTTTTATTTGCTACAAAATGTGAAAATTTGGACAATTTTATTTCTATGTCTGATATTTTAACCAGATAACAGGTGTACAGGTCGATGGCTCAGCGCAATTCTATGCTAGCCTAACTCTATATTTTTTCAAAGTTGGTTTTATTATAAATTTTGAACAATGATCAAACGCTCCTGGTTCACTCAAAAGGTCTTGAATATATTCTAAGTATTTAACAAGGATATTTGAATTTCAAGAAAATATGCCAAGTCAAATCATTTTTTTTTTTAGTGCAAAACTATAGCTAAGTAGAGCTAGGTATAGTTTTGCACCGACAATATTGTAAATTTAAAAAAAAAAGTTTGTGCAAAACTATAACTAAATTGACATAGACATAGTTTTGCACTGAGACATAGTATAAATCATATACATGTTTCTCTCTTTTGTCCTATTTTAAAACATGTAAACTAGAAAAAAGTGTTTTTAATGTAACTGAAATGTTCTTTATAATCAAGAAAGCCTCAAAATGGACACAATAAGCCCTGGAGGAGATATTAATCAAAGGGAACAATGTTTATTACAATGTACAGTAACAGCCTCATCATTCTGGTGTACAGAAAGATGAGTATCTACTTGTGAGTGATCTTCAAATCAGTGGAGCAATTGCTAGCTGAAAGTATTAAAATCTGATGCAGGTTCAATTTTAAGTGTTAAACCTTATGTGAGTTTGCATCAAACCATAAGAAAGATAAAAAAAAAATCCTTTTCTTAACAATGAAATGCTTAATAGTAACATTTCATTCAAGTAACAAAAACAGTATGGTAGAAGCCAATGGAAATGTAGTGTTCACATCACACTGTAAGTTTGAAAACCTGATCCTGTTTTGATCAACATTTGCATCAAGTTTGGGTAACCCAGAAATTGAATTCATAACATTTGAAGCCACACATGTAGACATTGTACTGATACAAGTGAATCAGATGATATTGAAGTATTTTCTGACATATCAGAAGGAGTATATATATTCCTATATTCTTCAAATAATTAAAGACACAAACGATGAGAAAATCAAAAGGATTGAAGAATAACTACATCAGTGTAGTTTAGGTGATGACAGTGAATATAGTTTAATGTCTGTTCATAATGACTATGAACTTTCTACAGCTGTGTCATCTGAAGATGACATCCCATTTATCTAAACTCTTGAAAGTCTTGAAGTCTGATACTCTCGGTTAGATTTAGAGCACATCTCTTCTGGTATTGAATAAATGTTCTCACAATTTGAGAAGAAAATGTTGAATGAAACTTACTAAGAATCAAGTTTATCCAATTGTATTCTTTCAAAAAGAAAAAGAATAGCAACAATAGGTGCAAACTGAATTGAGTAGAAAGGTGTATGACATTAGGAAAATTTAATCTAGTTGATAAATCAGTTTCACCAAATGAAATGGAGCTCAGTTACTGTTCTAAAGTAGAAAGGGGATCTAATAGTAAAGTAACTGACAAAACACTAATGGCCCAAGTTGAAGAAATTGTTCCAACTATTGTTGAGAGTGAATAACAGTGCATTGATTTTGAAAATGAAGATATAGTTGAAGACATTAACATGGAAGACTGCAAAGTTAGTAGCTGATCAGAGTGAAATACAAATTTGAAAGTCAATATGATATGCAGGTGGATCAGAGTTGGGCATGGCTGCAGAAATTTATTGTAGAAGGGTCTATGAAGAAGCTATGGGGTTAGCATTACAATTGACTGGTTAGTGTCAGGATAAATGGACCAGTAGTACTTGTAATTTACCCGGGAAATGATGTGATAACTGAAAATTTTTTAATAGCGGCACTAAACACCAAACAATTGGAAGTTATGAGATGCAATATGACAAAGGCAGTTTCTTTTTAAGTATTCTGCTCCACAGAAGAAGAAAGTAATAAACAGTCCAGTACCATTAGTCAGAAATGAGTTAATTCATTTATGTGGATTTTGGCATTAAATGGAACAAATATTAGGGTTTGCAAGACATTTTTTCTCTAAACTTTGAATATTTCTCCTCAGAAAGTTCCCATAGCCTTTAAAAAGTGCCCAAATCATTATTCAAACTGTAGAGTCGCACACAGAAGGACAATTATTCTGTCCATGCCTGTATTGAAAGGGCAATTGGTCAAATTAGTGTGCACACATCGCCCAGTGGGCCATTGTAAGAACTGCATGTCATAAAAATCCAAACCATGCTCAAGTCCCAGTCCATCCGACCGCCTGTACTGAAATTTGGCCGATCCGGGGTCAGATCCGTGTTGGGTCCGGGTAGTCCTGGATGGTCTGTCATGGTCAGGGACACCACCCCGGTAATTTTAAACTCTTTAAAATTGCCGGGGTCATCCAGGACCGGCCAGGAGGATTCTTTAAATCAGGGTAGTCCGAGACAGTCTGTGTAGCGACCGTGTTAGCTCCAGGAAGCTGCCATGGTGGAACCGGGGTCAGATCCTTGTTGGCTCTGTGTTCATCCATTGAGGTGCTGTGTTGGGTCGGGGCTGGTCCGGGGTGACCATGTTTTGCGACTTAATTTCACCCAGGATCATCCCGGATCAAGATATCTATTGATCTGGGGTGTACCGTGTTTATCTGGGTTGCTCTGTGTTGAGTCCGGCTTAGGTGTGACTGTAGCTTTAGGAAATGAACTTGTCATTTTTTTTTTACTTCAATTCTGTTTCTAAAATACTCAATTTTTTATCAGGATTCCGAAAGGAACAAGGTTTTTGGACAGAGTCAAAATAGAATCTAACAATTCCAATTCAGTATGATAACAATGGTCCAGTGTTAAGAAGGTCAAACACTGTTCTGAATGTGAAAGATATTGAGCTAAATATATTGCATAAGGACTACTCCATGATTACATTTGAGAAGTACAAAGAGCTCATTTCCTTATGTAGGTAGGGTGTGATCCCTCATTCCCATCACATCGTTCTATACAGTCATTTCTCATGAGATTCCCAACTAATTCATAGTACTGTAAGGCTATTTTGTTACCAATATGTACTTAAACAATCCTACAACAGTTTCTGTGTGTTGTAATAATGTACTTTTGTTACAATGATATGCTCACAAATATGTTGTGAATAAATAAGTTAAAAACATAACTATTTGACCCTTTGCTGCTCCATAGTTATTTTCTTGAACAGTCCACCAAATCGAAAGCATTAATTCACAACTTATCAATAATGGGTGAATTATGTTCACATTAACTGACAGAGTTGAAAATCTGTGAAGGAAAGATTCAGATAGCTTGTTACCTAAGAGTTATCTTAAATTTCCTACACAATTTCAAAAGGCCTTCTTATCCTAAAACTATTCCTACATTACTTACACATGCCTGCTTTATTGGATGCGAGGAAATGCGGTTTTATGGAGCAAAGAAGAAATAGTTTGAGGGCCATTTTATCAAACATTTTATAGCCGAGCCCCGGTAGCGACGCGGGCTGTCAATCCAAGGTTTGTGAGTTTGAATCCCGGCTCGGCCAACTTTCTTTCTGACTATTGACAAAAGTTAATGTGACATGCGTCATTCGTCTTCCACCAATGGGCTAAGTCTATGTGGAAAAGCAGTCGGTTGCTTGGGAAGATTGTTGTGTGGAGTACTGGTGAGAAAATCAGGAAATGCATGAGAAGGTGAACTGGCCGATGTGATATAACTGAGAAATTGTTAAAAACGGCGTTAAACCCCAATCAATCAAACATTTTATGATAAATATTGGTAATCCTGCACAATAGTCATTTTCTTGGACTGTACTAACTTGGAAGCATCAATCACCACTTACCAGTAATTAATGAATAATGGTTACATTTACTGACAGTGTGACAAACAGTACAGGAAGATTTCAGATTGCTTCCGACACTGTTTCAAAGGCATACTGTATTGGGTGCTGGAAAAAGCAGTTTTATGTAACAAAGATTTAGTATATTTTTTTGATGTATAGCATTTTGTTTGAATAGGCAAAATAAAGTTATATAATTATCAAAAGATTGAAATTTTAACTCTTCCTGCACCCTTTTCCACTCTTGTCATTAAATATAAACATAATTTAGCCATTACTGACAAGTGGCAAATAAATGCTTTCAATTTAGAAAGAGTCCAAGAAAACTCTTATGGAGCATGTTCTATTTATTGCATTATTTAAACTTCAAGTTTAGTTTTGCGCTAAGTTTTTGTTCAACAAATCATTGATTTTCAGTGCAAAACTATTGCTAACTCAAATAATTGATTTAAAACTATTAAGAAAGAGTTTCAGATTAAAAAGAATATGATCATTAGTTTTCAAACATTTATCAGCATATAGAACAGAAAAAATACCTACAAAATATCAAAAGGGAAAACATGTAAAGACTGATGGAGTTGCCTATCCCTCTTATCTACGTCCCTGTTTCTAATGACCAATTGACTTAGTATAAATGAATTTATGTTGTTGTTTTATGGAATAAGTTAAGTTAAACACTATTTACTTTACACCAAGTGTACAGTAAGCTGATGTTTATCCTACATTGAATGTACAGAAAGCTGCCATTAGGCTAAATTAAGCTTATAGTTGATGGGATGATCAATCCTATGTTCGAACAAATATCCATGACTGTTTCAGGATCAGTGGTAATGACAGTGAATTCCTATCTATTTTGGTATTTGAACCTGCAACTTCTGGATGAGATGTTTGCCTCTACACCACAAAGTATTTTCCTAATAGTCAATAAAAATTGTGTTTTAATATTTTCAGATATCAATCCTCAGTAAAAAGGACATTGAGAGCCAGTCATGTGGATGCACAGCAGGGAAAGGTTCATGTGCACATGTTGCAGCTCTAGTATACCAGCTTGCCCACTTCAAGACGCTGAAACTTAAAGCAGTTCCAGATATTGTGTCTAAAACATCATGTCCACAGCAATGGCAAGTACCACCACGAACACATGGTATAGTTCCAAGGTCACTGACAGAAGTAAGGTTTGTTAAACCTAAAGCTGCCAGGAATATGCAGTCAGAACAATGTGTGTGTAGTACACTGTACAATCCTATTAATACAGGTTTCCCAGATGTTGACTTCTTGACTGGTTTGCAACATGCATGTGTATTACCCTTACACAAAAACCTCCAGTTCATGCAAGTGTTTCCTGATGACTTAGGAACTATAAGTACCAAGATAACTGCGTTCGGTAGTGTATTTACCGGAAGTAGTCTGGCTCACCAGCTACCAGAACCCAAGTCTGATGGAACTATTATTCGAGTTCATGATGGAACAATATTTCCTTCTCTACCTATGTCTACCCATGACCTGACATGTCCGTATCATGTAGTATTGAGTGAAAGTGAACAACAGTTCATGGACGGAATGAATGTTTCCCAGTCTGAAGCAGAGGAAATTGAGGAAATAACCAGAAAACAAAGTGATTGCCCTGAGTGGCATAAACTGAGGCAAAAAAGACTGACATCATCCACATTTAAGGATATAGTGACACGTAAAAAGGACTTTGAGACATTATCTGATCGGTTAACATCACCAAAAAACATTCAAACTCATGCTATGAAACATGGTATTGAGAATGAAGGGAATGCTGTCTTGGAATACAGCACACACAAAAATATGAATGTAAAAACATGCGGCTTTTTAATTAATCCAGCAGCCCCCTTCCTTGGAAGTTCCCCAGACCGGATTGTGTATGATCCAAATGAGATCAGTTCATTCGGTGTGCTGGAAGTTAAATGTCCACTTAAGGACAGCTACAAAGACTCCCAGTGCCTTAAGTCAAATGGTGATGGGACATACTCCCTGAAGAAAACTCATGCATACTATTTACAGGTTATGGGACAAATGGCTATTAGTGGCCTGACATGGGGTGATTTTTGTGTATGGACTCAGAATGACATGCATATTGAAAGGATATACTTTGACAATGATTTATGGTTAACAACATTTCAAAAATTAAGCATGTTTTACTTTGACCACTTGTTGAAAAAGTTTGTGTAGACTATTATGCAGTTATAATTAACTTAACCTTTTCCCTCATAGATATGCCTTTGATCACATGTAGGAGCACATCCATGAAATCTGATCAGGATCTACACTGTTCACTTCGTTAACTGAATGAATCATAAAGAGAACAGTGTAGAACATGATCAGACTGTAGATTTGCAGGCTCATCTGGATATACATTAGTCACACACATTCTACTATAGTCATGTCCATGACGTGAAAGGTTAAGCAAATCAAAACAGAATGGATATCTATGTTTGTCAGTTTGGGCTGTTTAGATTTATATTTCATTTTGTTGGTTTACCCTTTCCGACATACAACAAATTTGCAGCAGATGACTTTGAAAACATATAGGCAAATGTAGGGAAATTCTCTATAAATGAAAGTATATATATTAAATAGAGTTGAAAACATTGTGGCAAAAGAGGAAATTGTTCATAAGAGCAATTTTTCCCTTTTGTCACAATGTTTTAACAGTCGTCTGTAGCAGAGGCGTATTAAATGTGTCTACATGTGGGAAAGGGTTGAATATATTTTTAGCTTGCCTTTTCCGACATAAAACAAATTTGCAGCAGATGACCTTGCCTGACACGTCCCAATACTCTATTTTAGATTTTGATACAATTATGCACCTTTTTAGCTCGCCTATTCGAAGAAATAGGGGAGCTTATGTAATCACGTTGGCGTTGGCGTACGCGTTGCCAGCTTGGTCAAACCTTTGCGTGCAAGGCCTTTTCTTTGACACTGTGTATGCTGTTGCTTTGAAACTTCACACACTTATTCAGGGTCATTAGGTGACCTTGTATGTTAAGTTCCATAACTCTGGAATGGATTTTGACTGAATTGTGCCCCTTTTTGGACTTAGAATTTTGGTCAAACCTTTGCATGCAAGGCCTTTTCTCAGACACTGTGTATGCTGTTGCTTTGAAACTTCACACACTTATTCAGGGTCATTAGATGACCTTGTATGTCAAGTCCCATAACTATGGAATATTGAAAAGGTGTATTATCTTGCAATAGGTGATACTGTGTGACTTTACCTAATGCTATAACTGTTCTGAAGTAGGCCCTGATAGGCGAGCTATATTGTCCTCCGACAACTCTTGTTGGACTTAAGAAATTCTGGTTAAAGTTTCGCGTGCAACTATATAAAGAATCCATATCTCTGTATTTTCTCAATGCATTGCATTGAAACTTTATACAACGCTTCCAAACCATCACGTCGAGTCCCGGTAGCTCAGTCGGTAATGACGCGGGCTGTCAATCCAGGGGTTGTGAGTTCGAATCCCGGCTCGGCCAACTTTCTTTCCGACGTTTGACAAAAGTCATTGCGACATGCGTCATTCGTCTTCCACCAATGGACTAAGTCTATGTGGAAAAGCAGCCAGTTGCTTGGGAAGATTGTTGTGTGGAGTACTGGTGTGAGAAAACCAGGAAACACATGAGTAGGTGAACTGGCCGCCGTGATATGACTGAGAAATTGTTAAAAATGGCGTTAAACCCCAATCAATCAATCCAAACCATCACACCTATGTACATATCAAGTTAGATAACTCTATCCTGCAAGTTATAGCCCTTTTTAGCTCGACTATTCGAAGAATATGAGAGCTTTACTACTCGCCCCGGCGTCGGCGTCCGGTTAAAGTTTTAGGGCAAGTTGGGATTTTCATTCATAAGTATTTGTGCTAGGGCTTTCATATTTGGAATATAGTTACATCTTATACCTTTCTTCACATTGAACGCTAAAGATGCTGAGTGTGACCTTCCTTTTGGGGAAAAAACCATGATTTTCAGGGGTTAAAGTTTTAGGGCAAGTTGTATTTTTTTTTTTTTTTTTTTTTTCTCAATAAGTACTTGTGCTAGGGCTTTCATATTTGGAATATAATTACATCTAATACCTTTCTTTATATTGTATGCTGAAGATTCTGAGTTTTACCTTCTTTTTGGGGTAAAAGACATGATTTTGGGTGATTAAAGTTTTAGGGCAAGTTGGCATTTTCATTTAATTTTTTAATTTTTCTCTATAAGAATTTGTGCAAGGGCTTTAATATTTAGAATATAGTTACATCTTATACCTTTCTTCACATTGAATGCTGAAGATGCTGAGTGTGACCTTCTTTTTGGGGTAAAAAACATGATTTTCGGTTAAAGTTTTGGGGCAAGTAGGATTTTATTTTATTTTTTTAACTTTTTCTGAATAAGTACTTGTGCTAGGGCTTTTATATTTGGAAAATAATTACATTTAATACATTTCTTCATATTATATGCTGAAGATGCTGAGTGTGACCTTCTGTTTGCGGTAAAACACATGCTTTTGGGTGGTTAAAGTTTTAGGGCAAGTTGGCTTTTTCATTTAATTTTCAAATTTTTCTAAATAAGTACTTGTGTTAGGGCTTCCATATTTGGAATATAATTACATGTAATACCTTTCTTTACATTGTATGTTGAAGATGCTGAGTGTGACTTTTAGGGGGTAAAAAACATGATTTTTGTTTGATTTTGAGAATTTTAGATAAATTCTTAATTTTTGGTTACATTTATTTCTAATTGTGATCATTTATTTATCAAATATAATTCTTCAACATATCAAACGGGTTTTGCATGGTGTCAAACATTAGGAAAACCTTTTTTTAAGGTTTTGCTAATTTTGGACTCGGTCAGTTTTAACATTTGCGTTTAGCTCAACGTTAAAGTTACATCATTCAAATCACTTCATACTTCACATATTTGTTAAGGACCATCGTACAATTAGGTTAGATAACTCCATTGTATCCTAAATATGGAGTAATGGCCCTTGATTGACTTAGGAAATTTGATTTTTAAATTATATTTAAATGTATGTATATCTATTAAGTTGCTTTTACATATAGAGTATATAATATGATTTAATAGTACTTAAGTGCAATATAATGAAATAGTGCTTTATGTGAATAAGCGGCCTGTAGTCGAGCGCGCTGTCCTCCGACAGCTCTTGTTTGACTTAGAATTCTGGTTAAAGTTTTGCGTGCAACGACATTAAGAGTCCATATCCTAGTAACTACTTGATGCATTGCATTGAAACTTTATACAACCCTTCCTTACCATCACACCTATATAAACAACAAGTTTAATAACTCTTTCCAGCATATAATGCAAATTCTGGCCCTTTTTTAGCTCACCTATGCACGAAGTGCAAGGTGAGCTATTGTGATCACATTTTGTCATTCGTCGGTGCGTCGTGCGTCCTCAACATTTGAGCTTGTTAACACTCTACGGGCTACATTGTACATCCAATTTTCATAAAAGTTTATCAGAACATTTATCTCCATCAAATCTTGGACAAGTTCGAAACTGGGCCATATAAGGTTAAAAACTAGGTCACTAGGTCAAATTGAAGGGAAATCTTGTTAACACTCTGGAGGCCACATTTTCAACTTGAGCATGTTGAAACTTTATCAGTATGTTTGTCTTGATGATATCTAGGTCAAGTTCAAATATAGGTCATATTGGGTCAGAATCTAGTTCACTAGGCCAAATTGAAGGAAAACGTTGTTGACTCTGTAAAAGCCGCATTTTTGGCTACAACAACTTGAAATTTGGTCAGAATTTTATCTAAATAATATCTAGGCCAAGTTCGAATATGGGTCATGCCGGGTTAAAAGCTAGGTCATTAGGCCAAATTGAAGGAAAATCTTGTTAACTCTGTAGAAGACACATTTTTTGCTACAGCAGCTTGACATTTGATGAGAATGTTTATCTAAATGATATCTAAGCCAAGTTCAAATATGGGTCATGTAGGGTCTTGTTAACACTTTGGATGCCGCATTTTTGCTTCAGCAGCTTGAAACTTGGTCAAAATGTTTGTCTGAATTATATCTAAGTCAAGTTCTAATATGGGTCATATTGGGTCAGAAACAAGGTCAATAAAGGAAATTATTGTTCAGGCCGCATTTTTACTTTGAGCAAGTTGAAATTTTGTCAGAATGTTGTCTTGATGATATCTAGTCCATGTTTGAATAATGGGTCATATCGGGTAAAAAAAATATAGATCAGTAGGCTAAATGAAGGAAAATCTTGTTAACAAGGTTGTGCATTCAGAATAATTGTCTTGATGTGTTTTACATTGCAGTACATTGTATAATTAAGGTGAGCGAACTAGGGCCATCATGGCCCTCTTGTTTACTAAGAACGTTTGGTTAAAGGAACTTGCATGGATATATCTCAGTAACCAATATTGATATTGACTTGAAACTTCATTTATGTCTTTAGGGGTGTCAGACAGTCAAGTTAGATAACTCTTGTTTGACTTTTAAAATTTGGTTCAAGTTGTGCATGCATGGCACGATAATGCACACATCTCAGTAACCACTCAGAGATTGATTTAAAGCTTCAATATAGTCTTTAAAGGTATCAAACAATCAGATTAGGTAACTCCTGACTGAATTTATTATAAATTATGGCCCTTTGTGAAGTTACAATTTTGGGTTCAAGTTTTGCATGCTAGGCCTTTTCTCACAAACAGCAGATGCTTATTCAAACAAGACTTATCCAACTTGATTTATAGTTCTATACTATCAAGCCACCATCTCAGTTACAACTATTTTCTAAAGTATCAAATGGCCAAATAGTCGAATCAATTTTTAGCTTGTACAATTTGATTTATTGTTGAAGTTGGTTCAGATTTGAGAGTTCTATGTTAACAGCTTATTGTTCTGCATCAGTCTTTAACTTTTCAATTGAATATTGCTTTAATTTGCATATAACAGATTATGGCATATGCAAACAAAAAAACACTTTCAAGTTGTCAACAGTGTACCAGTATATTAACTGCAGTTAACATTTTTCTTTTGTAAAAATAAATTTAAAAAATAAGGTATTATTTATCCTTTTTCACATACAGAGACCCTTTCTGACGCTTCTGCAGCTGACGACTTTTGAAAACATTGTGGCAAAAGAGAAATTGCTTAAAATGAGCAATTTATCCTTTTGCCAACATGTTTTCTTCTTTATTCAATAATTGTTCTTTCATTTATAGAGACTTTCCATAGTTTTTATTTGCTGTATGTTGACAAAGGGTTAACTTTTATGTCGATTTCTTCTTCTTTGAACATTGTCATGAAATTAAATGATTGCCTAAATTTATATTATTGTATGTTGTATAATTATGAAGTTTTTACTCGACCATTAGAAGAGTATGAGAGCCATACTACTCACCATGGCATCGGCGTCACACTCTCACCTTGGTTAAGCTTTTACATGCAAGTACTTACATTCTACACGTATTGCATTGAAACATTCTACAATGCTTCACAACTATGTAGATTATCAAGTTTATCCTGCATATTATGCAAGTTAAGACCCGTTTTTAAGTTAGAAATTCTGGTTAATTGTTTGCAGGCAACTATGAACTAAATGAAGAGTCCATATCTCAGTATTTATGTGATGCATTGCATTTAAACTTTCTACAATGCTTCACAACTACCACACCTATGGAAATAATCAATTGATAACTCTATCCTGCATTTAATGCAAATTATGGCCTTTTTTTTTTACTTAGAAATTCTTGTTTATTAGTTAGAGTCCATATCTCAGGTATTTACTTGATACAGCCCTGCCCAACCATCACATCTATGTAAACAATCAAGTACGATAACTCTATCCAGCATATAATGCAAATTAAGGTCTTTTTAGCTCTACTGGCCAGAGGCCAGAAGGGCTTATGTCGTGGCGATTCGTCCGTCGTCCTAGCGTGCGTGAGTGCGTCCGTTCCGTCCGTAAACAATTTCTTGTTAACATGATACAGTCTTCACTTTTGATTGTATCTCAACCAAACTTATACGGTAGTTAGATATCCATGAGAGCTCGGTTCCTTTCGAAAACCAGCCAAATCCATGCATGACTGGATTATGGCCCTTGAAATGGTCAAAATTGCTATAAAAGAGCTTATTAACACACTAGTCTTCACTTTTGATTGTATCTCAACCAAACTTATACAGTAGTTAGATATCTATGAGAGCTCGGTTCCTTTCGAAAACCAGCCAAATCCATGCATGACTGGAATATGGCCCTTGAAATGGTCAAAATTGCTATAATAGAGCTTGTTAATACGATAGTCTTTATTTTGTATTGTATCTCAACCAAACTTATACAGTAGTTAGATATCCATGAGAGCTTGATTCCTTTCGAAAACAAGCCAGATCCGCCCCATGCATGACTGAATTATGGCCCTTGAAATTGTCAAAATTGCTATAATAGGGCTTGTTAACATGATACAGTCCTTATTTTTGATTGTATCTCAATCAAACTTATACAGTAGTTAGATATCCATGAGAGTTTGGTTCATTTCTAAAAAACGGCCAGATCTACCCATGCATGGCTGGATTATGGCCCTTGAAATTGTCAAAATTGCTATAATACAGCTTGTGAACACAATAGAGCTTCCATTTACTATCTTATCTTCACCAAACTTAGATGGTATTTGAATATTGATGACATATTGGTTCCTTTTGAAACAAGCCAGATCAATGCCAGTAGAGCATAGGCCCTCATGGGCCTCTTGTTTTATTATTGTTTTGAGATTTTACGCCATTTTCAACACTGTTTCAGTTATATCACTCCAAAAGTTCACTTACTCATGATCCTTAGGTAAACAAACTATTACTAGGCTAGGAAATATGTATTGGCCCACTGCCAGTACTTTATAACACTAGTATTCCTCAAAACAGTCCTTCTGGATGCTTTTCAAAAAATAAAATATTAATACCTTTCATTTCTATTCATTTTAATCTGGAGCAATGAATAGTATGTCATATGAAATCTTCTTTGTGCACAGGTGAGCTAAAAAATCATTTTGAGCAAAGAAGATAATATATTATATCAGTTTTCAGGAAAATTAAATGGGATATCAGTGAACCTGTTCATCCTTTCCCTTATACATTCACATTTTGACTCGTCTGTAGCAGGCGACTTTTTAAAACATTGTGACAATATGAGAAACTGCTCATTATAAGCAATTTCTCCTTTTGTCACAATATTTTCAACTCTATTCCATTACTATCCTTTCATTTACATACATATTACATATTTTTGTCAATATATTTTCAAAGTCATCTGCTGCAAATGTGTGTCATGTGGGGAAAGGGTTAATTATGAGCATTTACTCCTTTTGCAACAATGTGTTCAACTCTATTCATTTACTATGCTTATATCTATTGAGATTTGGCATATTTTTGACTCGATGTCTTAAAGTCGTCTTGCAGCAGATGACTTTAAAATCATATACCGTTAGCAAAATTATGCGAAAACCCTATAAAAGAAAATTTTATTATTTCAAATAGTTGAAAACATTGTGACAAAAGGAGAAATTGCTCGTTATGAGCCCTTTATCCTCTTCAAAAAATGTTTCATATGCCATCTGCTGCAAATGCTACATAAGTTGTTTTCATGAGGTAAAGTTTTATGGCAAAGTATTTCACCATCATGTTTACGTCATGAGTCCCTAATTGACCCTTTCCAACACCCAAGAAAATATGCTGTTTATGAAAAGAATCACAAATACATCAAATCTTTAACCCTTTCCCACATATAGACGCTTTCAGAAGGCTTTTGAATACAATGAGCAATTTTATCTTTTGCTACAATGTTTTCAACTTTATCCATTGAATAAACTTTTATTCAGAGAAATTGTCCATGTTTTTGTCTAAATGTTTCAAAATTGTCTGCTACACATTTATTATATGTGGGGAAGGGTTAAATACAGTATGTGTCTAAAACAAAGGTCCACGGAACAAGGTCAGCAGGCAACATACTGTCCAAATCTGTAATGAAGAGCCAGAAATTGCGACTGGTAATGCCGAGTCAAAGATATGGTATTCTTTTATTCTCCTGATGGCACGTTCCACATGAATTCGCAATTTTGCAATATCCTGAGTTTCCTCCACCTCTTCCTTACTGAACTGGTCACGTTTGGTCAAAAATGGGGGAATGTTCAGTTTTGCACCACGCTGTGCAACCATGTCATTAATTAAGAATCCCTTATCAGCCATAACACTGTCACCAGGTTCAAGAAGGGAAATGATCCCAGACTGTTGTGTGATGCTCTTGTCAGATATTGATCCTGCATAGAGTGATGACACAAATGTTACACAACCAGCTGGTGAAATTCCAATAAGGCACTTGTATGTTGTTGTTCCTTTATAGTGAGAGTAGAACTCCGAGTTCAAGCTCAGGGATGAAGGGGTTTGCGTTTTTATTTCAGTACAGTCTAAAATCACACGAGTTGTCGGGTATAGATCTGTAAAACATTCAGGCATATATTTATCAACCTTTTCACGAGAAGGCCAGATTGGAATAGAACCCAATTGGAAGTACATGAAGTTTGCCCATGTTATAATGATTCGACTAACAGTTGACTGTGAAACATTAAACCGGCAGCCTAAATCTTGGTGAAACAGTCCGAGTCGGATCTTCACCAGAAACATAAAAAACTGGTCAACTAGTGGAAGAGATTCTGATCGAAATGAGAGGTCAGTGTTTATCTGTGCAGAATATCCTGCCCTGATGCGCTGCACCTGTGACCACCTTGTCATTTTCTCAGCTGAGGGTTTAAGTAGCTGGAACAGGTTCATTACTAGGCTGTAGGAATTGAACCCTGTGTAAAATATAAGTTGTTTAGGGTCTGTGCTGAACCGATGCAACCCAAATCTACTGACATATAGTTTGTCGACTAACTGCTCAAGGTGGTCAATGTGCTTTGATGCCTCAGCTAGCTTTTCTTCGCCACTCAATTGTACTTCTGCGCCTAAGTAATCATGGAACTGGGGCTGGGGAGTAGTTTTAATTTCGGCGCAGTCCATATCTGTAGATTCGTCTTCTATGTCACTGTAGATGATACAAAAAACATTTTAGAAAAAAAAACACAATTTAAAGCAAATATCCAACAAAAAATCATTTTAACCCTTTCCAACATGTATACAACAAATCTGCTGAAAACATCCACACAAAAAAATAAAAAATCTTTATGAATGAAAGTGTAATTATAATATTAAGTTCAAAACATTGTGAAAAAAAAAGAAATGCTCATCAAAATCTTTTACCTCATATTCAATCTCTTCCGTTTATGAGGATTCAGTCTTGGGGTCGGTGGTTTCCTGGATGGTGTTTCACTTTTCCATTCGAACAAAGATGGACATGCCTGCTGTGTTAGACATTTGATACCTGTTAGCGTCCTCTTGAAGTCACTAGGTATGAAGTGTGCTGAGCAGACCTTTGTGTGGGGTTTTACCTAATATAAGATAAGATTTATAAAGATCATGATGTAATAGAACATAAGTCAATAACTATCATAAGACTGCATACATGTTACCAAAGTAAAGCGAATAAGCTTATCAGAATTACTAGACTCGTTTTAGTTCATGTATACAATGATATGAATTAGAAGAATTACAAAGAAAAGAGAAATTAAAAGAAAAAGAGCTTGCCTCAACCGGGATTCGATCCTGGGACCGTATGTCTGACATTCCCACTATATATCCATTACGTTACCAACACTTCACGTTATATTCTTTAAATTACATATCTATAGAAGTATTGATTTTTTTTATGAAAAAGGGAAGTAACTTCATAAGAAAGATAACTTGTTGTTGCTATGATATTGTAAACAAATCACTGTCATAAAATTATCAAATAAATAACTTGAGAAAAAAAGAAAATATTGCTTAAATATATATCAACTAACATAAACAATATGTTAATCCTTTTCCCCTTGACGTCTTTTAACCAAAAATAAGAAGTTATCACCTTAATCAATACGAAAGTAGTAAAATGAAAATTACTTGCACACTAGCGTTAAAAAGGCTGAGTTGACATGGATTCGTTTTAATCTGCAAAAGAGTAAATACCTGAAAAAGTGGGCCCTCGTCTCGCTTAATTTTAAGCAGCCATGTCTTCTTTCTGTATGGATCACTCGGTATACTATGGAATGATATAGACTTATGATACCGCGAATCATTTGAACATTTTGGTACGCAACAGTGGTATGCAGCCATCTCGCACTTGTTTGCGTTAAGAGCCTCGTTTTCAATCCAAGATGGCCGATGCGTGAGATCGGAGTATTGGACGAAAGTTGAAAGTGTTTTTAATAAAGTTGAATACCCTCTGACTGATTTGTAATCAAAACATTGTTTAGCTTTATCGACTGCGGGATAAGGGTGACCTTTGATTTGACGTCATAGCTTAACAAAAACAAAAAAGTGGATGACATGTGAGTTTTTTGTGCCCTTTTTGGTAGTTTTGATAATGAACTTAATTGAATATAGGTTTTTGGGTTATATCGGCTGTTGGGAAAGAGCCATAGCCCAAAACGCTCTAATGGTCCCCTGTGGAAAATTAATCGCTTCCATCTGACCTAATACTGATAAACGCCGGGTGCTGCCAGGATTTTTCGGGATAAATTTTCGACTGAGAGCATGGTACGTTTCTTTCTTTCTTCATAACCAACATTAAATTATGTCATAAGAACTTGCAAGGATTATTTAGGAAACAAAATGTGAAATGAATATTAAGGTCAGATGTTCATTTGTAGAAAGTTTTCTTAATAAGTTGGAAGTTTCTTTTTTATGTGTTTACTCTTTACGTCGGCTGTTTGTACGAAAAGAATATTATTTAGCTATGATAGAGTCAGATGGAAGTCCCGACCATGCTCACAGAATACCAGATGTAATAGCTTAACTCCTATCAAAAACATTACTTTGTTTTTAATATGGAAAATTAAATACTTTTAATAACAATCGCTTCAGTAAAAAAATAAAAAGAGGGACATGTGCCACTGTATCGCTCCCCTGAACATTGGATGATTATCAGGTGGATGTCATAGTTTCACGATCAAATATTTTGGTATCGTAAGACAGGATTTATCACAAAGAATTTTAAATATGCCAACATTTTAAAATGAAAGCCATATTACCAAAGAATTTGATAAAGCTTATAGCCAACTGCGGTTAAATTCATGCCAAGGACAGTCGGACAGAAAAGAAAGACAGGTTGGATATGTGACCGCCATGCTGAAGGACCTGTGGGCTAGTATAGCCCCATTACAAGATAGACGGCGCCACCAGCAGCTGTCGTTTCTGAACAAGATGGTGGAAGAACACGTACCAGCTCTCAACCCAAAATACTATTTGAAACCGTTGGGAATAAAACACGCCCAGTCAGGGTTAAACAATACGAGTACTGTATACGCAAGAACATTGTTGAAAACTCAGTGAATAACAACACCAAGTGCTACCAACCAATCAAGGCAATAAGTGCCAATTTTAAAAACTCTTTCTTTCCAAGAACAAGGTTAGTATGGAATAAGCTTAGTGTCAGAGAGGTAAACAACGAAACTATAGACACCTTCAAAAGTGCATTATCTCCATCTGATTAAATACGTACTTCCCCGTTGGATATAAGCCAGTATTGCAATGCTGTATTCTTCACTACAGTAATGAGTATTGGAACAGTTTGATTGATTGATTGATTGATTGTTTGGGGTTTAACGCCGTTTTTAACAATTTCTTAGTTATATCAAGGCGGCCAGTTCACCTACTCATTTATTTCCTGGTTTTCTCACACCAGTACTCCACACAACAATCTTCCCAAGCAACTGGCTGCTTTTCCACATAGACTTAGCCCATTGGTGGAAGACGAATGACGCATGTCGCATTGACTTTTGTCAATCGTCGGAAAGAAAGTTGGCCGAGCCGGGATTCGAACTCACAACCCCTGGATTGACAGCCCGCGTCGCTACCGACTGAGCTACCGGGGCTCGGCTAGAACAGTTTGAAACAGGGGGAAATATGAAAATAAACAAGAAATATCTTTAAAAAAGATAAACGGCGATAATAATCAAAACAATCAGTAATTTTTCATGAATTATAAAATCTGCGCAATAATCTATGTGTTTACCAATCTCGATCCAGCTTCAGATGCTATACATAGATTATCAAGTCCGACAATACGCCACATGCCTGGAGATTTATAAGTTTCAATTGACGATAAATAACTGAAAACTTATCATGTTTCAAAAATAATTAATATTTTGCTCTTAAATATTAAATGTCATACGTTTTCACTGATTTTCTTTTTTGACAGAAATTTATTTCTTAAGGAAAACAATTAGTTAGTATGTAGAACATTTCATTTAAAACTTCATCGTATTAGTGCCACTCGTAAAATCGCCAACTTAACTATGAACCGATCAAAACGTTACATTTCCTTTATTTCTTCGACATTATTCATTAAATACAACATTTGGTTGGTCTACAATCTAGATCATTTGTTTAACATCTAGGTCAAAGCTGAGGTTAAACAGCTATCGCCGAAAAAAAGAAGAAAGAAAGAAAGGAAAAAAAATTCTGTAAACATTAACAACATACAGACCTATGTTTTCATTACTGAAGCAGCTGACTTTTGAACGAAATATTTTAGGAAAAGGAGATTTTTGCTGAAAATTAGCAGTTCCTTCATTTGCTACAATATTTGCAACTCTTTTCAATAATTAAGTTTTCATTTAAGGAGAGTATCCATGTATTTGCTTAGATGTTTTCAAACTCGTCTTATGTAGAATTGTTTGTGTGTGGGAAAGAGTAACCAAGAGCGTTCCACGGAACCAAGAAAGTATATATCTAATTCCTAAGCGGAAATCAATTGTCGTGTCGCCTTAAGGTTGTTGAAGTTGGATATGTGAAAAAATGTACATGCTTTAATTACAATTCATGAGCATTGCACACATGCAGATCACAAGCTATAAACACACCAAGTTATAAGTTAGTAAATATGTGAGGAAATTGGCTTCACATTTGAAGGCGAACAAGAAGCATTGAAAAGAGGTATAGGAAGGGGGGCTTTTTTACATAGACAAAGAAGGAAAGATACCTCAATTTGTTCATACAATAAATTGTCTGATAAAATCCACGCCTTGTTTTCGAATCCTAGATTTGACACTGCACACTACAGTCACGCTACGGTTATAGTTCTTGCGCACTGCGCACCTATATATCAAAGGCTGCATACATATCAATGTCTTTTATTAAGGGCTCCGCAGAGCCAATTGCTATAGGAGACGAATTCCGAAAGACGCTCATCGAAAACTAGACTTGAATCAGTCCCTATTGTATTAGTCTTATTACAATATCGGCAATTAATTTCTTCTTATATCTCATTCTGCAGTAGCTCTCCATTACTGGACATCATTTCGAGATGTCTTGATATGTGTAGATGCATCTGTGGAATATTTGCTAAAGATTATTGGACTGGTTCCAGAGTACCCATACCTACCATGTCGTACCGTCAATAAGTGCGTCACTAAACAAAAAGAATGCTGTAACTTGGTGGGATATCAACCGGAAAATGGATTTGATTTGATATAACTTATCCATAGAAAGATATAAAAAGAAACTTGCTTTTAAAATACATGTATATGCATTACAACATTGAATATCAAAATGTATTTCTACGCTTTCAACATGACTTGATCACGCATAAAGTTCATGGATAATTCCTGAATATTGTAAATCGAGTGGGGTAAAGGCAGCCTTTAGATTCCGTCTCAAAAAAAGAAATTCAGAAAATCGAGTTCCAATCATAAAATATATACTATAATAGAATCAAATTATTGAAATGATAACAACAAAATATATAATTGACCAAATATAATATGTATACGGCCCATGTCGTATTTAGTCTAGGCGTCGAATTTCCAAAATCCTTTCGAATAAAATGTACGAGACGCTTTTCAGTATATCAGCTTCACAATCGAAATAAACGAAATAAACCGAAGTATACGAAATACACATCCAGAAGACAGAATAAGATAGTCAAGTCCCAATGTTAAAATATATACCAAAAGAAAATCAAATTATTGAAATGATAGTAAAAGATAGTTGATATTTTATAAAGATATAACGATGAAATTATAGATAATTCGCTAGCTCGTACATCGATCTTTCACATGAACTGGTTGAGCCATTTTAAGTATCAAACCATGAGCAAAATACTTAATTGTATTAATTTACTCACACCATTCAAATAGGCATTATATATAATTATTTTTTTCATTTTTTTTGTCTCTCATACATTCCTCATATCAGTGGTGCAAACGTCCTTTGACACATCTGCAACCAACTCCTTCAAAATGTTTCGATTCAAAATAATAATTACTTTGGATTTATCCCGCGACCTCCATTACCCGACACGGACGCTCTACACCACTACACCACAGAGGTTGTAAAATGAACATGTTCAGTTCTTATTATTGATAAAGCCATGCTAGACAGACCCCGTAAAATTCGCATGGAAGAAAAGTGTTTATTTTAAATATTTGAATTACATTTTTTCAGAACAAGTCAAGGCAAGGAAGCCTCCTTTTTTTAATAACCAGAAAATGTAGATTACACATGATTTTATTTCTTCTTCGATATTATAATCTCAATATATTTCGCATTGTTAGGCAAAGACCTTCATTTGATTTTGATATGCCATGTCTAGTCGTATGGGTGTATTGCATACAAAATAACGGCTTAACTCTATTGTAAACCAGTAATAAACGGGAACTACCCAGATAGCAGATGCGCAAAATTAAGGGAAGTCATTTGTGTCCAATTTTAGTATATCCGTAGACCCCCGTACTGTGTGTGTACCGTGTTTTGCGTTCAATTCCTATATCATTCAAGATATGGACATAACAAAGCTCTATTGTTAAGTGTTCTTGTTAGACTTTTGGGATCGGTAAATCCATTTCCAAATGTAATCCGTGATCTGCAGTTAGCGCCGTGCTGTTAGTTCTTTCAGTGCTTTGATTACAAAAGGCATGTTACAGTTATGTTCCTTGTAGTATTCAAACCTACTGAACAGTAAGTACGAGTGTTGCAAGGTTGAAATCAATCCCCAACATGTGTGGTATGTTGGAAAGGGTTCGGTGTTTATCAGATACTCGTACTTCAAATAGCATTGAAATCAGACAGGGGGTAAGTTAGGCTATATAAGTTATCAATCACATGCAATCTCACTCTAACCAGCGTAATCCGGTGTTTTTTTTTTAAGAAACTAATGGAAAATCCTTTCATATGAAATTAGACAGATAGAGTAGAAACAAAGTGTGTAAAGGTTGGGCAATTTCTCCTTTTCTCGCAATGTTTTCATTGGTTGTTTGCAGTAAAGTCATCAAACGTTTGTTTTAGGAACACTGTCAGCCTTGTCCAACACAAGGGAGGTTTTTTTATGGATGACAAGCTGTAAATAAATGTTTCTTCGAGTTTCATTTTCCACACACAATAAACCTGCAAAATATCTATGCATGAAAGTAGAATTATAAAATAGAATATATTAATTATATCTTGGCACATCAAATGAAACATTTCTCCTGTAGCCACACTGTTTTCAAAAGTCGTCCGCTGCAGATGCGTCAAAATGCGTCTGCTTGTGAGAAAGCGGTTAATGGTTATTGATATATATTTGTCATACATGTAGGTAAATAACCTGATTGTATCAGACCGATGTGAATTTCTGACACATGCAAGTCACGGGCAGATAACGACCGTCTTTCATACAACATTTGTTTACCCTTCTCCACTTACAGGCGCATTTTGGACGCCTATCTACAGCAGACGACTTTTTGTCAATTTCTTTCAATTCCATTCAATTATACATTAATCAAACTTTAAATTGTAATTATTTGTTCTATACTAAGATGTTTTTAATTTAATCGTCTACAACATATGTGTTGTATGTGGGAAAGGGTTTATGTTATTGCGAAGTGACCTAGATATTGTTGTTGTTGTTGTTGTTGTAGTGCAGATAAGTACCTTTAATCGTTATCACTTTCCCACATCATGTGACACGTACAAACAGTATGACTCATCAGCAGAAGACATTATTTGAAAACGTTATGTCAAACGGAGAATTGCAAGCAATTTCTCAACTCGATTCAAAATTCATACTTTCATTTATCGAGACTGAATCCTTTCCCACATGCAACAAATCTGCAGCAGACGGCTTTGGAAACATGTGGACACATATATAAAAAAAATATCCCTATAAATGTGGCTATATTCACTGAAAAGTTTAAAACATTATGGCAAAAGGAGAAATTGCTCGTTTTGAGAAATTTCTTTTTTGGTCACAATGTTTTCAAAAGTATTCAACCCTACATCCCTGTGATAAGCTACCAGTACTAAGCGTCCATTTATCCTGACACCAGCGAGTCAGTCGTAATGCTAATCCCACAGTCCTGGGAAGGCCATTACTACCAATGTTTAAAAAGTATTTAGTTTATTTGATCCGGTTACATTCTTGCTTAATTGTAATTTTCGCGAAATGTAGACTGTGCCAATTCAAAACATTTTAAAATAACGCTACTATCTGGTATCGCATTTTTAAACGCATCATTGTTGCAGCTGTCCAACTACGCCCAAGCTGTTATGTGTGTATAAGGACTATTACACGCAAGACTACCAGCAACATCTCTCAACGATCTCTACAACGGAGCTGTGGAAGATTGATAAGAGTTTAACGTCATTTTCAACGTGTTATTTTAGTGTAAACATGGCAACGAGTTCAAATAACGAGTGTCTTCTGTCTTTCTCGCAAACATTCTTTCCGACGTTTGACAAAAATCACTGTGACCTGCGTCATCTGTCTTTCACCAATGGGCTGTTTAACAGTCTATGTGGAAAAGGAGCCAGTTGCTTGGAAAGTATGTTGTGTGGTGTACTGGTGTGGGAAAACCAGGAAACGCATGAGTAGGTGAACTGGTCGCCGTGATATGACTGAAAAATTGTTGAAAACGGCGTTAAGCGCAAATAAATCAATCAGCTTTCTGGCACGTTTACCCCCATCCAATATTATTCATTGGTAATGAGCAATTTCTTATTTTGCCACAATGTTTTCAACATTTATAATTATGCAATATTAAATTGCCCAAAAGAGAGTTTCCATATATTTGCCTAGATAATGTCAGAGTCTACTGAAGATTTGTCACAGTGTAATGTGGGAAAGGGTTAAGTATCTACTGATACGTAGATTAAAAGGGCCGTTGTGTAACCTGTATAAATAAATTTAGTTTCTTTTGTCCCAATCGAACAAAATAATAATATATTGTAGTAATACGGGTAACCATAGATTATCAAATGCATAACTTTTGGTTATCATCGGTGAGTAGACATTGTATCGCGTACACTGGCAACTTTTTAGACAACCAGGTACTACCTTAAAATTGAAGAATTCAAAATTTAAAGTACAGAAACAAGACATGCTTTCGAAATGGATTTATACACTTCATCATTTTGACTGATCAAGGGTTGATTATATCATAAGAATGATTTTTGAATTTACATAACCATACATAATGAATTTTCCCGGTTACTGTAAATATTAAAAACCCGTAGAAGAATAGGTTAGTTTATTTAAACTTATTTATTTTACATTGATTGCGAAACAAGCTTTCAGCTTATATTACTCACGCTCGATGTCTACTTCCTGGAGACTAAACCAGTACTCACGCCGTTTGTGTGGAAAAATCCCACAAGTCAGAACCCGCTCACCAAGGGAATCGAACCCGGGACCTTCGGTACGAGAGGCCGACGCTCTACCCCTGTACAGCTATCTTCCACAATAATTGGTTAAATGCGTGTTAACCAATTTGTGTTGCTGTTTGCACAATATAGAACTATACAATATTGATCTGAAATCTGTTTAAATTTGAAAAGAAAACAGATTTTTATGCGGGGGTTTCAGCTATGCTGATTACCTCCGTATAGTGTCATGCCCAGCTTTCAGGAAGTGTAAATTTGTAAATTTGTTGTTAGAAATTTAAGTTAGACATCAGGATCTTAAATGTTTCTTTTAAATATATGGAAAAGCGGGTTGCTCAAAAACCTTTTGAGAAAATCCCTGCAATGAAAAATACGGAAATACGGCTGTCGTGCATCGTCAACATGTTGCCTTGTTAACACTCTACAGGCTACATTTTGCATCGGATCTTCATGAAAGTTTATCAGAACATTCACCTCTATCAAATCTTGGACAAGTTTGAAACCATTTGAGGTAAAAAACTAGGTCACTAGGTCAAATTGAAGGAAAACTTGTTGACACTCTAGAGGCCACATTTTCAACTTGAGCATGTTGAAACTTTATCAGAATGTTTGGCTTGATTATGTAAGTCAACTAGGTCACTAGGCCAAATTGAAGGAAAATCTTGTTAACACTGTAGAAGCCGCATTCTTTACTAAGTCACCATAACATATTGTCAGATTGTTTATCTAAATGATATCTAGGCCGAGTTCGAATATGGGTCCAGCCGGGTCAAAAACTAGGTCACTAAGCCAAATTGAATGGAACTCTTGTTAACACTCTAGAGGCCTTATTTTCAACTTGAACATGTTGAAACTTTATCAGAATGTTTGTCTTGATGATATGTAGGTCAAGTTCGAACATGGGTTATAATGGGTCAAAAAGTAGGTCACTAGGTCAAATTGAAGGAAAAGCTTGTTAATACTGTAGAAGCCACATGTTTTGCTAAGGCAGCTTGACATTTTGTCAAAATGTTTATCTATATGATATCTAGGACAATTTTGAATATGGGTCAAGCCGGGTCAAAAACTAGGTCACTAAGCTAAATTGAATGGACATCTTGTTAACACTCTAAAGGCCTTATTTTCAACTTGAGAATGTTGAAACTTTATCAGAATGTTTGTCTTGATGATATGTAGGTCAAGTTCGAACATGGGTTATGATGGGTCAAAAAGTAGGTCACTAGGTCAAATTGAAGGAAAATCTTGCTAACAGTCTAGAGCCAACATCCCCCGCATCAAGTAACACTCTAGAGGCCGCAATTTTTTGCTTCAGCAGTTTGAAATTTGGTCAGAATTATATCTAAATGATATCTAAGTCAAGTTTGAATATGGGTCATGCCGGGTTAAAACTAGGTCACTAGGCTGTTTTTCTTGATGATATCTAGGTAAAGTTCTAACATGGGTCATGTTGGGTTAAAAAAAGTAGGTCACTAGGTCAAATTGAAGGAAAATCTTGTTAACACTCTAGATCCAACATCCCCCGCATTTGAGTACTTTCAGTACTTTGATTTCTAACTTGACATCTCTTTTAATAATTATAAAAGGATTTTATATCACTTGGGCCATTGCATATCTCATATGTAGTATTGAAAAAGTCCTCGATGGATTACATTGAAATAATAAAATAAAAGCGAATTTAATTCTGGTGATATATCAAACATTGTGTGATATTTGTGAACATTGAAATGTTTATGTTCCATTCCTGGCTGTCCTTCTCAAGGAATTATCACAGATGTTGTTCGCTCCGTTAAATTGTATCAATTTGATACCAAAGCAAATTATGTTTTAATATTTTATAACAGTCGAACACTCATGCCTTTTATGTATCTCTTGTACCATATACACGTATGCACTAATTTACGAACTTCAACGCACACTCCCATTTCAACTAATTACGTTATCAAAACAAGATGGGCGACAGCAGATGAGGTAAGAATGTTAACACGTATATTCTAATTGTTAATTAAGTTGTTTGTATTTGTTACGCTGTGCATATAATCTTTATACTACTTACAACAAGTCTTGTCTGAAAAGAATAAACTAATGAGTTTAGAATAATTTCCAAAATAGCATATAAATCGTTTAGCGAAGGCGGTACTTTTGAGATGTTAATATGTTTACTTTGTTAACATGTTTAACATTTTCAACTGCTTACATTTTGTAGATATCATGAAAATGAATACCTAGAATAAGGTACACTGACATAAATGTCCAAGTATCAAAAATGCCTATTTTGGAAATTATAAATTTTACAATATTCTTTTTTGGGGGAGGGTAGGTGGGGGATGTGTATGGGATGGGAAGGAGGCTGTTCATGGTCTTGTCTAGTATTTCTTGTTATGAATAAAACCAAAACAAATGGGATATATATGCACATTTCACCGAGTGTTTTTTTGGCTTTCGTCGAGTGTAGTTCGATTTAGGACCATAAAAGGTTAAGGAAACTTTGACTTTCCACTGTTATATATATTTGACTTGAAATAAAATGCAAAATATAATGAGATGTTTAAGGAAAATAGCACTGAAAATACTGTCGGGACGGTTGTGATGGAAACTTAAGTTCAGGCAGGCAGTTGTCTATGTATGTACACAAGATATGTTTGTTTAAATACGAATGCTTTCACTCAACAATGAGATAAGTCACTTAGTTCATCCAGTTTCATTTTAATCGGCCCGTGGGTTTTTTAATTGGCTATTACAACAACCTCAAGACCAGATTCCTTTAAACCCACTGCCAACTGAGCAATGCTCGTGTGCAGGGTGTGATTGATAATTATACCAGGGAAGTAGCCAGTATGGTAATTTAAGTTTGTAAAATCCGCAGGATGTAACCGAATGGATAGTCATTGAAGGAAGAAAAAGACATAATTTACTTATTTGTTAAAAGGCCACAAAGAAAAATTTGGTGCCAAATAATTTTTTAAATCGGACCTTAACTTTTGGACAAGAATATTTTAAAGTGTTCACTATATACACATTCAAGTGGACCACGAAGGTCCGAAATCGCTCACTAGTTAATAGAAATAAAAAAGTTTTCTATGTTTTTACTCTATACATACAAGTACAACAAGAAACAAGAAACGCCCCCTTTTGAACCTGTTCTGATGCCGCATTGGAGCCATATTTATCAACCAACCGAACAATTATACAAACCGATCTTGGAATCAGACACATGGTAATACATGTATTATATACATGTTTTCTAAAAATATCCAAGGATATTCTACCTTATAGGTAAATGTGAGACTGTTTTCATGGGCTAAGCTAAACTATAACTGCACATATCGGCTAGATAGCTAAATGGAGAGTACACACAACTCGTTTATTTTATTGGGGTTTCTATCGCCTCCTATTTGGTTTTGCGGAAATGATATGATGCTACGTTCGTTATTCAAACGAAATATTTCAGTTTGCCGAAGAGAACTAGTTTTGTAGTTGGTCATGTCATCATTTTATTTCAGCATGAATCAATGTTTTAATTTTTAAACTGTGGAAGACAGTGTGGCAGCGGTAGAGCGTCGGCCTCCCGTACCAAAGGTCCCGGGTTCGAGTCCCGTGATGAGCTGGTTCTGACATTGGGATTTTTCCACACAAACGGCGCGAGTACTTGTTAAATCTCCAGGTAGCAAACATCGAGCGTGATTAATATAAGTGGAAAGCTTGTTTCGCAATCGATGTAAAATAAATATATTAACATTAAAAACAAGAGGGCCATGATGGCCCTGGAATCGCTCACCTGTTTTTTTTGTTTTTTTACTTTAGCTATATAAGCCCCGCCCCCTGGCGGCCATAGTTTCCGACCAATCAACTTGGCTTGAAGGAATCTGATAGAGGGTCACCCTAGGAACATTTCTACAACATTATTTGAAAATCGGCCTGACACTTTTGGAGGAGAAGATGTTTTAAGTTTTCACTATAGCCATATAATGCAAAATAGCCCTGCCCACTGGCGGCCATGTTTTTTTACCAATCAACATGGCTTGAAGGAATCTGAAAGTGGGTCATTTAAGGAATATTTCTACAAAATTATTTTAAAATCGGCCAGACACTTTCGGAGAAGAAGATTTTTTAAGTTTTCACTATAGCCATATAAGGCAAAATAGCCCCGCCCCCCTGGCGGCCATGTTTTTCGACCAATCAAATTGGCTTGAAGGAATCTGATAGAGTGACATCCAAGGAACATTTCTACAAACTAATTTGAAAATCGGCCTGACACTTTCGAAGGAGAAGATTTTTTAAGTTTTCACTATAGCCATATAAGGCAAAATAGCCCCGCCCACCTGGCGGCCATGTTTTTCGACCAACCAACATGGCTTGAAGGAATCTGATAGAGGGTCATCCAAGGAGCATTTCTACAAAATTATTTGAAAATCTGCCAATCAGTTTGGGAGAAGAAGATTTTTTAAGTTTTCACTATAGCCATATAAGTCAAAATAGACCCGCCACCTGGCGGCCATGTTTTTCAACCAATCAACATGGCTTGTAGGAATCTGACAGAGGGTCATCCAAGGAAAATTTCTACAAAATTATTTGAAAATCTGCCAACCAGTTTGTGAGAAGAAGAATTTTGAAGTTTTTTTCATTTCGTTGCCATGGAAACCATAATTCTGCATGGATCCCAAACAATTGAAGGAAATCTGGTGAGGTCATTGAGAGGATGCTTTCTGTGAAGTTTCATCCCAAATGACCCACTGGTTACTGAGGAGAAGAAGTTGACGCACGACGGAAGCCGGACAAAAGGCGATCACAATAACTCACCTTGAGCAAAGCTCAGGTGAGCTAAAAAAGTGCCCACGAATAGCTAGAGTGATCGCTCACCGTCCGGCGTCTGTAGATCTATATAAACAAAAGAACCGATTTCAAAATATTTTCAGAAAATAATGGCCCAGTACAAAACTAATCAACCCGGTCACTAGAGCTAAAACTAGAATAATCTCGTGTCCTAAGCCACCGGCCATATTATAGAATATGTTCACAAATACATTCTTAAGCTTACATTCAAACGGAAATGGCCTAATCCTTTCCACTTCGCTGCAAAAGCTGGCCGCCAGAGCTTAAATAAGAAAATGCTTTAAACGACATTTCCTTCTACCAAAGTGTTCAAATGGTTCCTCTCCACTATACAAGATGGTCACGTTAGCTAAAATAGAATAATATTTATTGACAAAGCATCCTGTATTTCTGGTCAAATTTAAGAAACTAATGGAAAATCCTTTCATATGAAAGTAGACAGATAGAGTAGAAACAAAGTGAATAAAGGTTGGACAATTTCTCCTTTTCTCGCAATGTTTTCATTAGTTGTTTGCAGTAAAGTCATCAAACGTCCTTTGTTTTAGGAACACTGTCAGCCTTGTCGAACACAAGGGAGTTTTTTATGGATGACAAGCTGTAAATAAATGTTTCTTCGAGTTTCATTTTCCACACACAATAAACCTGCAAAATATCTATGCATGAAAGTAGAATTATAAAATAGAGCTGGTTATATGTTGGCACATCAAATGAAACATTTCTCCTGTAGCCACACTGTTTTCAAAAGTCGTCTGCTGCAGATGCGTCAAAATGCGTCTGCTTGTGAGAAATCGGTTAATGGTTATTGGTATATAATTGCGAATAAAAAATATGATAATCTTGAACTGTTGATATTTGTCATACATGTAGGTAAATAACCTGATTGTATCAGACCGATGTGAATTACTGACACATGCAAGTCACGGGCAGATAACGACCGTCTTTCATACAACATTTGTTTACTCTTCTCCACTTTAATACAGACTCATTTTGGCCTATCTGCAGCAGACGACTTTTTGTCAATGTCTTTCAATTCCATTCAATAATTATACATTAATCAAACTTTAAATTGTAATTATTTGTTCTATACTAAGATGTTTTCAATTTAATCGTCTGCAACATATTTGTTGTATGTTAGAAAAGGGTTTATGTTATTGCGGAGTGACCTAGATATTGTTGTTGCTGTCGTTGTAGTGCAGATAAGTAGCTTTAATCGTTATCACTTTCCCACATCATGTGACGGGTACAAACAGTATGACTCATCAGCAGAAGACATTATTTGAAAACGTTATGTCAAACGGAGAATTGCAAGCAATTTCTCAACTCGATTCAAAATTCATACTTTCATTTATCGAGACTGAATCCTTTCCCACATGCAACAAATCTGCAGCAGACGGCTTTGGAAACATGTGGACACAGATATATATAAAAAAAATCTTTAAATGTGGGTATATTCACTGAAAAGTTGAAAACATTATGGCAAAAGGAGAAATTGCTCGTTTCGAGCAATTTCTTTTTTGATCACAATGCTTTCAAAAGTTTTCAACCCTACATCCCTATTATAAGCTACCAGTACTAAGCGTCCATTTATCCTGACACCAGCGAGTCAGTCGTAATGCTAATCCCACATTCCTGGGAAGGCCATTACTACCAATGTTTAAAGTATTAAGTTTATTTGATCCGGTTACATTCTTGCTTAATTGTAATTTTCGCGAATCGTAGCCAATTCAAAACATTTTAAAATAACGCTACTATCTGGTATCGCATTTTTAAACGCATCATTGTTGCAGCTGTCCAACAACGCCCACGCTGTTATGCGTGTATAGGGACTATTGGACGCAAGACTACCAGCAACATCTCTCAACGATCTCTACAACGGAGTTGTGGAAGATCGATAAGAGTTCTACAACGGAGTTGTGGAAGATCGATAAGAGTTCTACAAAGGAGTTGTGGAAGATCGATAAGAGTTCTACAACGGAGTTGTGGAAGATCGATAAGAGTTCTACAACGGAGTTGTGGAAGATCGATAAGAGTTTAACGTCCTTTTCAACGTGTTATTTTAGTGTAAACATGGCAACGAGTTCAAATAACGAGTGTCTTTCTCGCAAACATTCTTTTCGACGTTTGACAAAAATCACTGTGACCTGCGTCATTTGTCTTTCACCAATGAGCTGTTTAACAGTCTATGTGGAAAAGGAGCCAGTTGCTTGGAAAGTATGTTGTGTGGTGTACTGGTGTGGGAAAACCAGGAAACGCATGAGTAGGTGAACTGGTCGCCGTGATATGACTGAAAAATTGTTGAAAACGGCGTTAAGCGCAAATAAATCAATCAACTTTCTGGCACGTTTACCCCATCCAACATTATTCATAGGTAACTGACATCATTCCAACACCGACTATTAAGCCCATTGGTGGAAAGAAGCTAGTTAACACTGACCAATTACCGGAAAGAATTAGTGACAGAACTCACGGTCCTTGGTTTTATAACCCTGGTCGTTACCGACTCAGCTATTTAAGTTCGACAGTGGGAAATTAACACGTATATACTATAGAATAAAGAACTAGCTAAAAGACGTCTAATATATATATAATATATATATAATTATATAAAACATTCAAACAGACAAATATGATCGACAAATACTCGATCAATGATGACCTAGCTTCAAGATAATTTAATAGATTATAATGTCGCCTTGATAGCCAAATTCAGCGTCATAGTCTCATCAACATATGACACTGAAAGAAGATAAAGACACCAAACTCGACCTATAATTGACACATGTGGTGATATCATATACATATATGTTACAACATATTCCAGCCCTACGTTCAGTGAAACAGTCAATGTAATCAACCAATCAAATTTCAGTTTCTATAAAGTAGCTGTTATTTGATTGGTGGATTTGCAACCGTCGGCTACCAAACTTATTCACTGAACGCCAGGCGTTAAACATGAAAAACAAACTTCGTTTTCACATATCAAAGTCGGTTTTCTCGGAAAATTACTGATTATACTGGATGTTTACGATACGTGTCTGAGTTTAACCCTTTCCCAAAAACAGACAGGTTTCTGACGCTTCTGCAGTAGATGACTATTGAAAGCATTGTTGCAAAATGAGTAATTGCTCATAATGAGCAATTTCTTATTTTGCCACAATGTTTTCAACATTTATAATTATGCAATATTAAATTGCCCATTCAAAAAGAGAGTTTCCATATATTTGCCTAGATAATGTCAGAGTCTACTGAAGATTTGTCACAGTGTAATGTGGAAAGGGTTAAGTATATACTGATACGTAGATTAAAAGGGCCGTTGTGTAACCTGTATAAATAAATTTAGTTTCTTTTGTCCCAATCGAACACAATAATAATATATTGTAGTAATACGGGTAACCATAGATTATCAAATGCATAACTTTTGGTTATCATCGGTGAGTAGACATTGTATCGCGTACACTGGCAACTTCTTAGACAACCAGGTACTACCTTAAAATTGAAGAATTCAAAATTCAAAGTACAGAAACAAGACATGCTTTCGAAATGGATGTATACACTTCATCATTTTGACTGATCAAGGGTTGATTATATCATAAGAATGATTTTTGAATTTACATAACCATACATAATGAATTTTCCCGGTTACTGTAAATATTGAAAACCCGTAGAAGAATAGGTTAGTTTATTTAAACTTATTTATTTTACATTGATTGCGAAACAAGCTTTCAGCTTACATTAATCACGCTCGATATCTACTTCCTGGAGACTTAACCAGTACTCACGCCGTTTGTGTGGAAAAATCCCACAAGTCAGAACCCGCTCACCAAGGGGACTCGAACCCGGGACCTTCGGTACGAGAGGCCGACGCTCTACCCCTGTACAGCTATCTTCCACAATAATTGGTTAAATGCGTGTTAACCAATTTGTGTTGCTGTTTGCACAATATAGAACTATACAATATTGATCTGAAATCTGTTTAAATTTTTAAAAGAAAACAGATTTTTATGCGGGGGTTTCAGCTATGCTGATTACCTCCGTATAGTGTCATGCCCAGCTTTCAGGAAGTGTAAATTTGTAAATTTGTTGTTAGAAATTTAAGTTAGACATCAGGATCTTAAATGTTTCTTTTAAATATATGGAAAAGCGGGTTGCTCAAAAACCTTTTGAGAAAATCCCTGCAATGAAAAATACGGAAATACGGCTGTCGTGCATCGTCAACATGTTGCCTTGTTAACACTCTACAGGCTACATTTTGCATCGGATCTTCATGAAAGTTTATCAGAACATTCACCTCCATCAAATCTTGGACAAGTTCGAAACTGGGCCATTTGAGGTAAAAAAACTAGGTCACTAGGTCAAATTGAAGGAAAATCTTGTTGACACTCTAGAGGCCACATTTTCAACTTGAGCATGTTGAAACTTTATCAGAATGTTTGTCTTGATATGTAAGTCAACTAGGTCACTAGGCCAAATTGAAGGAAAATCTTGTTAACACTGTAGAAGCCGCATTCTTTACTAAGTCACCATAACATATTGTCAGATTGTTTATCTAAATGATATCTAGGCCGAGTTCGAATATGGGTCAAGCCGGGTCAAAAACTAGGTCACTAAGCCAAATTTAATGGAAATCTTGTTAACACTCTAGAGGCCTTATTTTCAACTTGAACATGTTGAAACTTTATCAGAATGTTTGTCTTGATGATATGTAGGTCAAGTTCGAACATGGGTTATAATGGGTCAAAAAGTAGGTCACTAGGTCAAATTGAAGGAAAAGCTTGTTAATACTGTAGAAGCCACATGTTTTGCTAAGGCAGCTTGAAATTTTGTCAAAATGTTTATCTATATGATATCTAGGACAATTTTGAATATGGGTCAAGCCGGGTCAAACACTAGGTCACTAAGCCAAATTGAATGGACATCTTGTTAACACTCTAAAGGCCTTATTTTCAACTTGAGCATGTTGAAACTTTATCAGAATGTTTGTCTTGATGATATGTAGGTCAAGTTCGAACATGGGTTATGATGGGTCAAAAAGTAGGTCACTAGGTCAAATTGAAGGAAAATCTTGTTAACACTCTAGAGCCAACATCCCCCGCATCAAGTAACACTCTAGAGGCCGCAATTTTTGCTTCAGCAGTTTGAAATTTGGTCAGAATTCTATCTAAATGATATCTAGGTAAAGTTTGAATATGGGTCATGCCGGGTTAAAAACTAGGTCACTAGGCTGTTTTTCTTGATGATATCTAGGTCAAGTTTTAACATGGGTCATGTTGGGTTAAAAAAAGTAGGTCACTAGGTCAAATTGAAGGAAAATCTTGTTAACACTCTAGATCCAACATCCCCCGCATTTGAGTACTTTGAGTACTTTGATTTTTAACTTGACATCTCTTTTAATAATTATAAAAGGATTTTATATCACTTGGGCCATTGCATATCTCATATGTAGTATTGAAAAAGTCCTCGATGGATTACATTGAAATAATGAAATAAAAGCGAATTTAATTCTGGTGATATATCAAACATTGTGTGATATTTGTGAACATTGAAATGTTTATGTTCCATTCCTGGCTGCGCTTCTCAAGGAATTATCACAGATGTTGTTCGCTCCGTTAAATTGTATCAATTTGACACCAAAGCAAATTATGTTTTAATATTTTATAACAGTCGAACACTCATGCCTTTTATGTATCTCTTGTACCATATACACGTATGCACTAATTTACGAACTTCAACGCACACTCCCATTTCAACTAATTACGTTATCAAAACAAGATGGGCGACAGCAGATGAGGTAAGAATGTTAACACGTATATTCTAATTGTTAATTAAGTTGTTTGTATTTGTTACGCTGTGCATATAATCTTTATACTACTTACAACAAGTCTTGTCTGAAAAGAATAAACGAATGAGTTTAGAATAATTTCCAAAATAGCATATAAATCGTTTAGCGAAGGTGGTACTTTTGAGATGTTAATATGTTTACTTTGTTAACATGTTTAACATTTTCAACTGCTTACATTTTGGAGATATCATGAAAATGAATACCTAGAATAAGGTACACTGACATAAATGTCCAAGTATCAAAAATGCCTATTTTGGAAATTATAAATTTTACAATATTCTTTTTTGGGGGAGGGTGAGTGGGGGATGTGTATGGGGTGGGAAGGAGGCTGTTCATGGTCTTGTCTAGTATTTCTTGTTATGAATAAAACCAAAACAAATGGGATATATGCACATTTCACCGAGTGTTTTGGGGCTTTATTTTTTAAAGCCTTTCGTCGAGTGTAGTTCGATTTAGGACCATAAAAAGGTTATGGAAATCTTGACTTTCCACTGTAATAGTAACTGTTATATATATTTGACTTGAAATAAAATGCAAAATATAATGAGATGTTTAAGGAAAATAGCACTGAAAATACTGTCGGGACGGTTGTGATGGAAACTTAGGTTAGGCAGGCAGTTGTATATGTATGTACACAAGATATGTTTGTTTAAATACGAATGCTTTCACTCAACAATGAGATAAGTCACTTAGTTCATCCAGTTTCATTTTAATCGGCCCGTGGGTTTTTTAATTGGCTATTACAACAACCTCAAGACCAGATTCCTTTAAACCCACTGCCAACTGAGCAATGCTCGTGTGCAGGGTGTGATTGATAATCATACCAGGGAAGTAGCCAGTATGGTAATTTAAGTTTGTAAAATCCGCAGGATGTAACCGAATGGATAGTCATTGAAGGAAGAAAAAGACATAATTTACTTATTTGTTAAAAGGCCACAAAGATAAATTTGGTGCCAAATAATTTTTTAAATCGGACCTTAACTTTTGGACAAGAATATTTTAAAGTGTTCACTATATACACATTCAAGTGGACCACGAAGGTCCGAAATCGCTCACTAGTTAATAGAAATAAAAAAGTTTTCTATGTTTTTACTCTATACATACAAGTACAACAAGAAACAAGAAACGCCCCCTTTTGAACCTGTTCTGATGCCGCATTGGAGCCATATTTATCAACCAACCGAACAATTATACAAACCGATCTTGGAATCAGACACATGGTAATACATGTATTATATACATGTTTCCTAAAAATGTCCACGGATATTCTACCTTATAGGTAAATGTGAGACTGTTTTCATGGGCTAAGCTAAACTATAACTGCACATATCGGCTAGATAGCTAAATGGAGAGTGAACACAACTCGTTTATTTGATTGGGGTTTCTATCGCCTCCTATTTGGTTTTGCGGAAATGATATAATGCTACGTTCGTTATTCAAACGAAATATTTCAGTTTTCCGAAGAGAACGAGTTTTGTAGTTGGTCATGTCATCATTTTATTTCAGCATGAATCAATGTTTTAATTTTTAAACTGTGGAAGACAGTGTGGCAGCGGTAGAGCGTCGGCCTCTTGTACCAAAGGTCCCGGGTTCGATTCCCGTGATGAGCTGGTTCTGACATTGGGATTTTTCCACACAAACGGCGCGAGTAGTTGTTAAATCTCCAGGTAGCAAACATCGAGCGTGATTAATATAAGTGGAAAGCTTGTTTCGCAATCGATGTAAAATAAATATATTAACATTAAAAACAAGAGGGCATGATGGCCCTGGAATCGCTCACCTGATTTTTTTTTTACTTTAGCTATATAAGCCCCGCCCCCTGGCGGCCATAGTTTCCGACCAATCAACTTGGCTTGAAGGAATCTGATAGATGGTCACCCTAGGAACATTTCTACAACATTATTTGAAAATCGGCCTGACACTTTTGGAGGAGAAGATTTTTTAAGTTTTCACTATAGCCATATAATGCAAAATAGCCATGCACACTGGCGGCCATGTTTTTTAACAAATCAACATGGCTTGAAGGAATCTGAAAGTGGGTCACTTAAGGAACATTTCTACAAAATTATTTTAAAATCGGCCTGACACTTTAGAGAAGAAGATTTTTTAAGTTTTCACTATAGCCATATAAGGCAAAATAGCCCCGCCCCCTGGCGGCCATGTTTTTCGACCAATCAAATTGGCTTGAAGGAATCTGATAGAGTGTCATCCAAGGAACATTTCTACAAAATTATTTGAAAATCTGCCAACCAGTTTGGGAGAAGAATATTTTTTAAGTTTTCACTATAGCCATATAAGTCAAAATAGCCCCGCCCCCTGGCGGCCATGTTTTTCAACCAATCAACATGGCTTGAAGGAATCTGACAGAGGGTCACCCAAGGAAAATTTCTACAAAATTATTTGAAAATCTGCCAACCAGTTTGGGAGAAGAAGAATTTTGAAGTTTTTTTCATTTCGTTGCCATGGAAACCAGAATTCTGCATGGATCCCAAAAAATTGAAGGAAATCTGGTGAGGTCATTGAGAGGATGCTTTCTGTGAAGTTTCATCCCAAATGACCCACTGGTTACTGAGGAGAAGAAGTTGACGCACGACGGACGACGGACGCCGGACAAAAGGAGATCACAATAACTCACCTTGAGCAAAGCTCAGGTGAGCTAAAAAAGTGCCCACGAATAGCTAGAGTGATCGCTCACCGTCCGGCGTCTGTAGATCTATATAAACAAAAGAACCGATTTCAAAATATTTTCAGAAAATAATGGCCCAGTACAAAACTGATCAACCCAGTCACCAGAGCTAAAACTAGAATAATCTCGTGTCCTAAGCCACCGGCCATATTATAGAATATGTTCACAAATACATTCTTAAGCTTACCTTCAAACGGAAATGGCATAATCCTCTCCACTTCGCTGCAAAAGCTGGCCGCCAGAGCTTAAATAATGCTTTAAACGACATTTCCTTCTACCAAAGTGTTCAAATGGTTCCTCTCCACTATACAAGATGGTCACGTTAGCTAAAATAGAATAATATGTATTGACAAAGCATCCTGTATTTCTGGTCAATTTTCAAAATGTGCTCACACAAAAGTTCCCTTTTTGTGACATAGCAAAAGCGATTAACCTGTTCTGCACATATTTAAATAGAGAACTCTTTAAATGGCATCACTTTAAACATAGGACAAATGACAAAATACTTCTATACACAATTATCACAGTGACCCTTTACCAAAAAAAAAAGCAAAACTTGTTCGCTCCGATTGAACACGCTGGTCGCCAGAGCTAAACACTTTTTTTCTTCTTCAATTCGGTCGATACTTATATTATGGATCAGAAGGATTTTAAAGTTTTCACTATATATATATTTAAGGAAAACAAGCCCCGTCCTCCTGATGCCATGTTTTAAACGGATAATTCAAACAATCTTGGTAGAGGGTCACTAAAGGATCCTTTCTGCCAAATTATTTTCAAATCTGGCAAGTACTATTGGACAAGAAGATTTTTTATAAATACATATAAGGAAAACATGCTAAGCCCCTTGCTGCCTTGTTTTTAATGGATCGGCATAATTTGAATAATCTTGAAAGAGGTCACCCAAGGAACGTTTGTGCAAAATTATTTTCAAATCGGGAAAATACCTTTAAGCTTTTTTGCCACTTTTCCCTCTTTCTGATACCGCGGCAACCAAAGTTCTCCATGTAATTTAATTATTTCAACAACTTTGAAAGAGGACCACTTAAGATACATTCCTGTTGAATTTGATTCATTGGTTTAGGAGGAGAAGACGCTTGTAGGAAAATGTGAACAGACAGACAACGACGACGACGACGGTGAGTGATCACAATAGCTCATCCGCACTCGCTCGGGTGAGCGAAAAAACATAAAACGAGTTCACATCTTAAATAACTGACTCATGTATATAATATTGTTACAGAAATGTTCATTACCTTATCACTTATTGTTTATTATAATATCACTTATTGTTCAAACCTTTCTATTTCGGACAAAGTTAATCAAAGCGCTGGAAGTGCTGTGGAACAGTACCACGGTTATGAGTGAAAAAGCTGGTCACCTGTTGCACTTCCGGGGGAAGTAACAACACAGTTGCATAGTTGCAAATAATTTTAACAATTAGTCAGAAATGCATAAAGTTTAAACATACATTTAAGAAAGAGTAAACCTTTTCCAGAGATCTTCAATAGAACTCATGAACGATAGCCATGATTGATATAATAAACATGTGATTACACTTTTTGAAGGACATGTTCCTATGAATTATCGAAAAGTCTGCATAATTAATTAGCAATATGCCGTAAAGTAGTATACATGGAAAGATATAGGTATTTTTTTAACGCACTGAAAGTGCCGACAGCAAGAGGGACTCACTGCATATGACGAATGTCACTTGAACATTTATTTACCGATCATCTATTCATGTTATTATCTCTCTCTATGAAAGCCTTCAGTATTATTAGTTGTGTAATCGTTGGATTTCCCACAGTAGCATCACGGAAAGTATTTAACCACTTCCCACATATGCATTTTTACGCATATGCAGCAGATTACAATTGAAAAAATCGTTGGGGGGGGGGGGATAACTTGCTTGTTTTGGACATTATTTCCTTTTACCACAATGGATTCAACTCTTTTCAATATTTATACTTTCATTTATCCAATTTCCACATACAATAAATATGCAGACGACTTTGAACCCATCTGGGTTAACATGTGGAAACTCTTTATAAATGATAGAATTATTATTGAAAAGAGTTGAACAATTGAGGCAATAGAATGAGTTACTCATGATGAGCACTTTCTCCTTTTACCACACATGTTTCAAATGTCGTCTGCTGCAGAGGAATAAGAAAGCATCCGTATGTTGGAAAGTCTTATAGAGATTTCCATATGTTTACAAATAAATGTATTCAAAGTCGCCTGTTGTAGACTTGTTCAATGTTGGAAAGGGTTAAGCAACATCTCCTATACAGTAGTATAGCAGATGGCATTTGAAAACATCATGGCAAAAGAAGAAGTTGCTTATCGTGGGCAATTACTCCTTTTGCCACAATGTTTCAACTCTATTCAATAATGATCTCTTTGTCATTCGTCTGTTGGGGATTAATCAAAATGTCTCTGTGAGACGATTATTTTGAGTACCCACAACATAGGGTTTGTGAAACGATTCTTTTGAGTACCCACAACATAGGGTTTGGTAAAGTTATAAGATATATATTTAATGGAAATGAGCAGTTTACTCCTCTGACTTAGATCTCTGACACTTGAATCACTGATAGCTGATTGCCATTAAATAATACCAGATCTGAATATACACACTTTCTAAATTACAGACACAACTGTTAAACAGACTTGACATTTTAGGCAGTGTTGTCAGGGATGTTCACTTCGAAGAAAAGATGTAGAAAGTTACATTGAGAAAAGCAGGTAGGACATTTCAGCTATATCCGTATAGTCATTTGCAAAATTAGTGCATATTGATCCATTTTAAAATTGTTATCTGGTTTTGAAATCCATCGAGTATGCTTCTTAACACAGACGCTTTCTGACGCTTTTGCAGCAGATGACTTTTGGAAACATTGTGGCTCATAATGAGCAACTTCCCATTTTGGCAACAATACTTTCCTTTACAGAGATTTTTCATAGTTTTTTGCTATGTAGTTTTCAAAGTCGTCTGCTGCAGATTTGCTGTATGTGGGAAAGGGTAAAATGTAAAAAGATTTCTCCTTTTGTCACCATGTTTTCAACTCTGTTTTTGTACTTTCATTTAAAGGGAGTTTCCACTTTGTTGGGGTATGTTTTCAAAGTGTTTGCTGCAGATTTGTTGTATGTGGAAAAGGGTTAAAACTCCTCCCACCTGCAAACATTCAGACGCATCTCTCGCAGACGATGTTTAACAACATTGTGGCAAATTTAGAAATTGTTCCACAATGTTTTAAATTATATTCTGTAATTATTAGTCGCCGGGCAGAAGCCCGCGACTTATATTTTTAATAGCTTTTCGGAAATGACATGGGAGGACGAGTTATTATTAGAAAAAAACAAATTTAAATGTCTTGAACATATTACACTTGTGTTTGTTGAAAAACACTTAGTTATGACACATCTAAAGTGAAATAAATAATCCGATGTTTTAAGTATTTGCAGTTTCTTTATTTTGACTCGCATTTATGTTTTTTTGTCTTATTTACGAAGACAAAATAGTCCGTGTTAGACTTGCTGCAGACTTATGTGTCAATATCGAGATAAAAATCACGTCGAATTCTCCTTTTAATAGCAATTTTAACTTACTAAATGCTATTTTCATGTTCAAAGAGATGTCTTGATTTGTATAGAATTCATTTAATAATGTTAATCCATGTATATATAAAATAGGAACTGTTTCTAAGCTAAATATAGTAGCCTGTTGTGTCCTAGTTTTGTGACATTTAACATCGATTTTCGCGCATGCGCATTTCGATATGAAGAAGCGAATGGTCAAAATATTATTTATTTTAGAGAAGTATCAACATAAACTGGTAACAAAAATAATAAATATTTTGTAAAAATATGTCTCAAATATATGCCTGTTTATCGGTCGTGAACGTCAAAACGCTTTCTCCTCAGTTAATGACCTAGTTTTGAAGGGAAGTAACCGGAAGTACAATGTAAAGTTAGAAAAGCGCTTCCATGACATTGACGAGTTATGCAGACAAAAAATGTCGCTCGAAAAAATGATTTCTTATATGTCACGAAACGAGTGCAATGGCCGAATGTAGGAGAAAGAAAGATAATATAGAAATGCTTTTTCTCTCTCTCGAATGCAGTGGAATAAAACATGCACTAAAGCTTTGCCTGATTTTTTATTCACTTTCTTCGATGTCACAACGACTCGATCTTGACACGAGGTCAACATTTCGAAAGAATGCTCAAACACCTAATATTACAGATAGATAGCTAATATTACACACTTAAATGATTAAATATATGTGATATTAAATGTTTATTTGGCTTGAAACAAATTAAGAAAAGAAAAAACTTTGAAAAACAATAATTTTAGAAATAAAGAAAAACTGGTCTTTTGCACCCGATTAGTTTCATACTTGCCACCTTTTAAATAGTAATGGGACTCGCATTTGGCATTTCTCTTGCGCCATACATCTATTGTATGCATCAATGATTTAGGTCCGTGAAGTTGACGAGTGACGATTTGACGAGTGACGAACTGTGACATTGTTTAGGTCCGTGAAGTTAGGTTGACGAGTGACGTATTGACGAGTGACGAACTGTGACATTTGTTCTAAAAACTGTATTTATTTCTTTAAGATAATGTATCTGGACGTATTAAATGCAAGTTCGTCGTTTAGTTGACGAAATTGACGAAAAAAATATTTTTCTAAATCCTTTTTATCTTTCCTTTAGATAAAGTATCTGGACGTATTGAATGCAAATAAGGCCCTTTTTCATGTTTCATGGCGATCAGTCAATCAGAAGAGCTACGCTAAGTTCGGTAATTCCTCAAATTGACGAAACAAATATTTTTCTCAAAAACTTTCTGTCTTAGATAATGTATATGGACGTATTGAATGCAAATTAGGTCCTTTTTCAAATTTCATGGCGATCAGTCATTCAGCGGAGCTTTGTCAAGTTCGTCAACTCGTCAATTTAGTTGACGAAATTGACGAACAAATTATTTTTCTAAAACGTTATTTCTTTCCTTTAGATAATGTATCTGAACGTATTGAATGCAAATTAGGCCCTATTTTATGTTTCATGGCGATCAGTCATTCAAAATAGCTTTGTTAAGTTCGTCAATTCGTCAACACGTCAATTTTGTTGACGAATTGACGAAAAAAATATGTTTCTAAAAACTTTATTTCTGTCTTTTAGATAATGTATTTTGACGTATTAGGCCCTTTTTCAACTTCCATGGCCATCAGTCATTCAGAAGGGCTACGTCAGAAATTGACGAAACAAATATATTCTAGAAACTTTATTTCTGTCTTTTAGATACTGAATCTGAACGTATTGAATACAAATTATACCCTATTTCAATTATCATGGCTATCAGTCATTCAGAAGAATTACATCAAGTTCGTCAATTCGTCAACTCGTCATTTTTTTTGACGAATTGACGAAAAAAATATGATTGTGTTTTCTGAGTCGTATGATTTAAATTTACTCCTGTGATGAAGAATCTAGTAGAAACTGGAGAGGCAATCCCTTGTTTATTATAGTTTGGAATGCTCCTTTCTTTATATTGTTAGTACAATATAAATAAGACCAGTTATCAGAATAGCTATATACCTCAGCGAGCTTTACCCATGCCGCAACCTCCCTTTGTAACTTTGCTTGCTGATTGTATTGCAACTAAATTACTCTTAAGTAGTGGTAACAAGTTGAAATTTATATTTGTTTTAATGGAGGTGTTCTCTTTGCCAAACTTCACGGTTGTGTACATCTTGGTATCAGCAAAGGACGGGCCTTTATGTTCTCTTTACTAGCAGTAAACAACATTTGATATGTCAACCTTACAGTGGGTTCACTAATGAAAACAATACCAACTTCGTCTACACTGTACGGAATCTACTACGGATGTGAGCTATGGCATTCTATATCTTCTTTAGATATCAAGAACGTTGCAAACTTTGGTAATTATGTCACAAAAGATCACAGCAATTGCACTGTAGAACACGTACATATATGGTATTTAGTCTGCTAGGTCGTTACCACATACAATGTGAAATTGACAAACGCAAAACAACTTTCCTTCAAAGGCTGTGTAAAATGCCTATGAATTGTCTCACAAACCAGAGTTTCACTTATCGTCTAAATTGGTTTAAAACAATGCAATGTACTCGACACAAATTGTTTTATTTCCGATACTTTCAATTTATTGCAAAAATATGGTTTAACTGCATACATTGTATGTGCACTCGTATCTAACTACTGGCACATTCCCTGAGAAAACAGTTCTTAGAATAGGAATGTTTTTAGGGTCGTTAACCGAAAGTTTGAATGCGAGCGTCAGGAAAGAATGAACCTCCACCATGGCTTCGACCGTTTTGTGTCTGTTCACAAAAACAGCCTTCAATCGGTATTTTTGATATTTGCCAAAACGCGCAGAACTATGCATCATGCATAAAGTGCTATACAATGATTAGTTATTAGCAAACACTAAAGGGAAACTGCCAGTCAGAATGTGTAATGCCAACATATTAATACAAATATCCAGGGACACTTAATATCCGAATGTGCTCATTTCTCAATTGAACGAAATTCATATTTTTGAAAACATCAGTTTTTACTGTACTAATGATAGCTATACACGTTGTTAAACTTCAGGGCTTCGCTCAACAGTATGAGTGTATATGTGATCATTTCATGCGTGGACGCGCACCAGAATACATTTTCTAAATACAGAAAGCCATCAACTAGAACCTGTGTATGTATTCTACTGAAGAAGAATGAGCTGTGATGTGTGTCAACGTTTATTTTGTTGCGTTGTATACGTTGACAAACATCAAGGCTCATTTTCATCTAAAATATGCATTTTGGGACCGTCCACCAGTACGTGTGTACTTTATGTAATTGCATGCGTGGACGCGCCATACACTTCCCCCATGCAGAAAGCTATTAGCAAGAATCTGTGTATGAAGAGATTCAACTGAAGAAGAATATGCTGTGATGTTTGTCAACATATATTTCGTTGTGTCTTATTTCTTGAAAAACATCAGGGCTCATTTTCATGCATGGTTTGCTTTACGGGTCTGTTCACCAGTTCGTGTGTATGTGATAATGTCATACGTGAGTGCGCCTCAAAATAATTTTCCAAATGCAGAAAGTCATCAACTAGAACCTGTATATGTTGAAGTCCAAAATCAGGACCGATTGTCATATAATATATTCATTTATTTTTTATTTTCCGTTCACCAGTATGAGTGTATACATGATAATTCCATGCGTGGACTTACCCCAGAATACATTTACCTCATACAGAAAGCCATCAACTAAAACCTAGACATTTATCTATTCAACTGAACAAGAAGGTGCTGTGATGTTTGTCAACATTTATTTTGGTGCGTTTTATACGTTGACAAACATCAGGGCTCATTTTCATTCCGGCAAGACAGGCATTTTGGTACCGTACCGTCCACCACTACGCGTGAATATATGAGTTAAGTTCATGCGTGGACAAGCCCTAGAATACACTTTCCCAACCAAGAAAGCCAAACCTCTGTAATTAGAGAAAACACTTAAGTAGAATATGCTGTGATGCTTGTCAACGTTCATTTTGGAGTTGACGAAGTGACGAACTTCACGAAGCTCTTTTAAATGACTGATGGCCATGAAACAGGGCCTCATTTGCATTCAATACATCCAGATACATTATCTTAAAGAAACAAATAAAGTTTTTAGATTATTATTTTTTTCGTCAATTTGTCTCGAAATTGACGAATTGACGAACTTGACGAAGCTCTTCTGAATGAGTGATGGCCATGAAATTTGACATTAGGGTCAAAGTTGAATTTAATACGTCCAGATACATTATCTAAAAGACAGAAATAAAGTTTATAGAAAAATATTGTTTTCGTCAATTCGTTAACAAAATTGACGAGTTGACGAATTGACGAACTAAATGTATATCTCCTCTGAATGACTGATGACCAGGAGAATTGAAATAGGGTCTAATTTACATTCAATACATTCAGATTCAGTATCTAAAACACAGAAATAAAGTTTTTAGAAAAATGTTTCTTTCGTCAGTTCGTCAACTAAATTGACGTATTGACGAACTTGACGTAGCCCTTCTGAATGACTGATGGCCATGGAAGTTGAAAAGGGGCCTAATTTGCATTCAATACGTCAATTTCGTCAATTTAATTGACGAAATGACGAACTTGACGAAGCTGTTCTGATTGAAACATAAAATAGGGCCTAATTTGCATTCAATACGTCTAGATACATTATCTAAATGAAAGGAATAAAGTTTTCAGATTTTTGTTTTTTGTTTTCGTCAACGAATTGGCGAACTTGACAAAGCTCTGCTTCATCATCATCTCTTTCATCGCCATGAAACTTGAAAAATGGCCTAATTTGCATTCAATACGGCCAGATACATTATCTAAAAGACAGAAACAATTCGTCACCAAAATTGACGAGTTGACGAATTAACGAATTTAACGTAGCTCTTCTGATTGACTGATCGCCATGAAACATGAAATAGGGCCTAATTTGAATTAAATACGTCCAGATACATTATCTTAAGAAATAAAGTTTTTAGAAAAATATTGTTTTCGTCAACTAAATTGACGTATTGACGAACTTGACAAAGCTCTGCTGAGGGACAGATCGCCATGAAATTTGAAATAGGGCCTAATTTGCATTCAATACGTCCAGATACATTATCTAAAAGACAGAAATAAAGTTTTTAGAAAATATTTTTTCGTCAATTCGTCAACAAAATTAACGCGTTGACGAATTAACGTAGCTCTTCTGATTGACTGATCACCATGAAACATGAAATAGGGCCTATTTTGCATTCAATACGTCCAGATACATTATCTAAAGGAAAGAAATAAAGTTTTTAGAATTTTTTGTTTCCGTCAATTTCGTCAACTAAATTGACGAGTTGACGAATTGACGAAGCTTCTTCTGATTGACTGATCACCATGAAACATGAAATAGGGCCTAACTTGCATTTAATACGTCCAGATACATTATCTTAAAAAAAGAAATAAAGTTTTCAGAAAAGATGTCACAGTTCGTCACTCGTTAACCTAACTTCACAGACCTCAATGATTTAAATAAACAATTTAGCTGATATGGTGTTTCAAGTGTGGTCTACTTTTTAAACATATGAGTGTAACGTGCAGGGCTAAAGACGCAGAAGATCCCTTCAGCGAAAAGTATACTCAACCCTGAAGGGGTCCACTTGTCTTATATATCTAACCCATCACTTCGAAACGGTGATGTAAATTTGCATATCAAATGCAACGTATACCGAACGTTTTCGTTACACTACTTCCCGTCCCGAGTCTTGGCCTGGGAAACCCATGGGTAAGGCAACTCCGGTATGGCAGTTGTCTTCATCCCACCGCTGCCACCAATGTAACGTGCAGGGCTAAAGGCGCAGAAGATCCCTTCAGCAAAAAGTATACTCAACTCTGAAGGGGTCCACTTGTCTTATATATCTAACCCTAAACTCCATCACTTCCAAACGGTGATGTAAATTTACATATCAAATGCAACGTATACCGAACGTTTTCGTTACATGAGGACCAATTTTAACATCTGTGAAATAATTATTATAATTATTATTAAAAAGGAGGAAGTTCATGTCTTCAGTAATTTAACTGTTTGCTCAATGTTTTAAACGTGTAAAGATTTTCATTGTGGCTTCAGACATGGAAAGGGTTAACTAGCTTTTTATTGCATGTAGATTTTAAATCCCAAACTGTATTTGTTGTGGTTTTATTGGCAAATACAAAAAATCTAAAATCCTGACCAAAACAAATCCTGAAATTTGTATGTGGAATTTCAAAAATCCCGGAATTAGTCCTTAGTGAAAACATTATGTGTATCTTTAGACTAATGAAAGTCAAGAATACATGTGTGTTAAAAAATAAATGAATGCAGTCTTTTACGGCGACATTGATGCCTTGCATCAACTTTCTCTTGTACTTTCATTTATATAGATTTTCAAAATCTGTGCTGCGTGTTTTCAAAGTCGTCTGCTGCAGATGTGTTGTATGAGGAAAATGGTTAATTATACAAAATGCATTTTTATGAAATGAAAGTATTATTTCAATCTTTAAACTGCCCAAGAAAATCATAGTTTTTAATATTGATGGTTTTTCATATTTTATTACTTTCAATCTTTTTTCAAATTATTTGTAGCTGATAGTCAAGATTTTCCTTCAAAGATGGGGGTTGACATAGACACATACCGCGGTAGAATAGGAACATTCGGACATGGATGTGGGTTAGATGTATCTACAACTGAAATAGTTATAGACTTTACACGTTCACTCAAGTATATTGGTACTGTTATGTTTATTGGAATACTACTGCTGATTGCTGGGGTAGAATCTAATCCAGGACCTAATGACGAAGGTAATTGTCTATTATTTCTAACAAATATGTACATGTATTCATATCTTGCTTTTATATCATATTACAGAATATATAATTTATCATACTCTCTTATAATAAAATAGGCTTCAGAAGTACTATCCAGGTGATTATATAGTTTATATTTCACCCGAGTACTAATTACTCAACGTAAGCTATATTCGTCATATTGCGTCATTCCATCGTACAGGTATGTTTCCCGGGTGATCCTTAACTAAACTTGCTTAATGAGTATAATTCCACAAAGACCTTTAGCATTTGGACAATGTTAACGATTAAACAGGATTCGCCCCTGGAACTACAGACCATCGTCTTAAATAATTGCACATGGGCTATCCCTTTGTCACTCACTATCAAAATGGCATCCAACTTTGGCCAAAATGCCATAAAGCAGGTGACTGTGACAGTTTTATCTATAAAATGTTCTTAAAGAAGTGTTCAGCCACATTTTAAATAATAACAAATGAAATGTCTTTACGTTACTCTCTACCACAAATGATTAATCGATCGTGATTAGCAAATGATAATCATTTTCCAACGTAGTTGTATCGAATTTGATTAGTCAAACCACATGAATACCTGCTATGGGCCTTAGAACCTCTGGGGTTCGGGTGAGTGAGCCATGAATATTTGTTTATTTTTTAGTGGACGGAAGAAGACAAAATGACGGCGAAGTTCCTTCAAATCGGATTACTAGTAAGTGTCAAACTGACTTCCAGCTCAAATATTGTGACCAATCAGTGTTAACCCGTACGTTTGTACGTCTGTTGGTCTCACACTGATTCGAACATAAATATATTCATAGAATATTTCTTTGATAGTTCTCTATTCAAGGAAAAGTCGATTATATTCCAGGGCAGGCAATACAAAAACGCCATTCATCAATCTTCTTATCTGAAGCTCCTATTGCGATAATTTGTTAGAAATGTTTCTATGGTGGGTCATGTACAAAATGTGTTTAAGTCATCTTGATTTATAAAACATTTGGTGGGTAAGCTGCTTTTAGATGGATTCTAGATTCCCGTATATGCATTACGTGCAATTCTTGAAAGAAAGCTCATTTAAATTACTGCTTCAATAGAATATAAATCTTGCGTATCAATTTATTTTCTGAATTGCTCTTACGATAAAACATATGGAACTAATCATCACGAGTACAAGTCTCACGCCCCATCACTTGACTGTAGCAGGTAGTATCCAAGTATCTCAATTAAACAACAAGACGAATTTTGATGCAAAGCATCAAAGACGCCGCGCATGATTTTGAAGCATGGCTTAAAGGAAGCAGATGCAGATCAGTATATTTAAATAACGTGTGCAATCAGACATGATGTAAATATTTCAAACAAGAAGACCAAAGGTCCCTTCATTTTAAACAAGAAGGCCACGATGTGCCTAAATTGCTCACCTGGCTACCATAGCATGTAATAAAAGGTTACCAAGAGCAGAAAGAGTTAATTTTGACGTAGGGATTAGACATTTTATATGCTGCGATCTATGTGATATTCAGCATGTGAGGTTTAGTCGTGAAATGACAAGTTTTGTCCTGAAACCATTTGGTTTACAGTTTGCTTAACATTGACTGCAACCATAATGTGTCATACAAGCTGAAGTTTCTTAATTGTTTACCAATAAACGGTTTTAAATCTGTTCTAACTACATCAATTAAATAAAACAAAAACATAGGTGCTTAAATATTAAGGTTTAATGCCTCTAGTTATAAGTATATATTTGAAAGGAGAGGGGGAAGTCTATTCTCCTTTCAGTTTAGCAGAAGTATGATAACAAAAACGGGAGTATATAAACAAAATATACGAAGTAATTTTTAAAAAGTTTAAAGATATAAATGATCAAAATTGAGCATTTATGAAATTAAAAGAAAAAGTTCACATTTATAGTCAACATATAGCAAGAATACAATGGCCTGGATGAACAAACTGTATGAGGAGAAACTTTTTAAGTTTAGAAATACAACAGAATTTTATAAATAGGTAAAAACATCCCCGGAATATTTTGGGGCCGTAAACCAAACAATTCAAAAAGCGTAGCCTTGGAAGTTGAGAAAAGTTATTAAATACAAAATAAATGTGTCTAAAGATTTGTAATAACGGTAGAAGACATACATATTTTGCATTTTGATGTTTCTTAAATCAGTTAATACAATTTATTTATTCATAAAGGTTGGGTTTTTTTTCAAACATATTACAGATTTTTTCTTTACAATAATGATGTTGGTTGCTCCCTTTTCGATTACGTCACCCCATGGTACAACATTAAAACCTATTCAATACTGACGCCGCGCTTCTACGCGGCGTCAATGAAAATCGAAAATGTAACTGGATCACATACAACACTTACCTTTGAAGAAATAGAAAAATATCCAATATATTCGACATCCATGGGTATGATAGTAAACTTACAGGACTCGGACTGAGTTCGTTGGATGGTTCAAACTATTGACCTATATCATTAAATTCCAACTGTTTTGATTTAAGTATCAATGTATATTATGTTATAACCCTTTTTCATAGAGTCTAGGAATCGCCACATATATGACCCACTATCCAAAAATATGATATACTCGGAGAAAACACACACACACACACACACATAGATACAACTTGATTTGATTATTTTAACCAGGTCGTTTTATATTCAGAAAACATGTCTCTGGAAACGAAATTGGTCAAAATCACAAGACTTCCGCATAATACAAGCGAACAGTTCTTGAAAACGGTTTGCCAAGACACGGGAGGTGGAAAAGTACTGAAAGTATCCATTAATAAAACCACCATGACTTCAATAGTTCAATTTGAAGAAATTTGCGGTAAGAAGATGTACACTTTGTAGGTTGCTTGCGAAAAATGCATTCGATTCTAAATTGTATTCACGTTTTAGATTACATGTTTTCTCGTACGATAGCATATTCATAATTTACAGTTGAATATTAAAAAAAAAAAAAGAAAGCTTGATAGTTTTCGCTTTAAGTCAAAATTTGGTCTTCAAAACTATTTGCCTTTTATATACAACTCTCACCGGATCCGCTGCCCGTTTAACGGGATTCGAATTCAGGGGGTTTGTGTTTCGAGGCTGTCGCTATGCTTATGACCAACTTTCTCCAATAAAACATAGATTTCTTGATTAATTCTGCCAACAAAAACTGAAATACGCATTGCATTTTGATTTGAAATATAAGCGACATATCAACATTATCAAATTATGAACATTCGTTTTAACTGTATAATTAATTGTATTTCCAATGCATACAAGAGGCGTTAAGAGTCGACACATAATAATACTGACAATAGTGAAAGATAAATGATATATTTAAAATAAAATACATATTCAAACTTTAATACTATCCCCGCATGGGCTACAAGAGTGTATACGATCAGATTGCGCAACATAATGTGTCTTATTTCTATGACAGCTGCTCAAAGATTTCTTGACAGTCAACCCATAGTACTTAAGAAAACTGAAGTAGAAGTTATGCCATATATAGATGAAACATTGCGAAGGATCAAAGTTACAAACATACCTAAAGAAGAAGATGCAGAAGATATTCTTACGCACATTTTTGAGAATGTTGCAGGTGCAGAAACAATCTCGGGAATAGCCATTGATCGAGAAAGAGACTTTGCGATAATTACATTCGCCAGTGCAGAAGGTATATGCAAAACTATGAGAAATTTATGAACATTAAGACAGCATATAATTAATCGAGAATAATCGCAATATTTGCATAAGTTTTTTGCATTAAATAAGTTATTCTAAATTCCAGTTTAAAATGCTTGTTATTGCTAGATGAAAACATAGATAAGGTTTCATGATTCATCTTATTCCTCTTTTCAAATAGTGCAGTTTTATCGTCTCATGTGAAATGTCGTTATTTATAAACACCTTTATATTTCTAATTATAAGAATAAAGCTGGTATACAAACGTTGAACACCATAACCTATATATGACTAATTCGTAAATCGGTAAGATGTTAAATTCATTTGATTGTGTATTTTTCAAGTTGCAAGACGAATTGCAGAACAGAAAACAATCAACACTTTTGACTTTTCTTTTCCTGTGTCCATCTTTGATGCAATGGACGAAGATCATTTTTCATCACCTGGTGCAGGTAGTCAATTTTTTTCTTTACTGCTTCAATTCCAATGGCTCATTTATATAAACAGAATAGATTGGTTTATCAAATATTGTGTGACTAGAGGTCGCTACCAATGAGTAATATACCAAACATGTGCAGGTTTTAATTTACTTATTTTAGATGTCAATCTTGAAAATCTTCCAGTTCTAGGATCAGGTGCGTCATTTGGTGCACGCCAATCATAAAATAATGCTATGCTAAACACGTATCTTTCTACAAAGGGCATTTTCATTTACAAAACACATGTCCTATTTGCCGATTATAAACTGTTTATAGAATTTCATCACTATGGCCATATTTTCCAACGGACTGGACTATTTTGAAATATCTATGTAAAGGTTCACTCACGGACCATTGTAACAAATTGTTTAAAATCGGGCAAGTACTTGTGTACGAGAAGACTTTTCTAAAACATTTAAGGAAAACTCGCCCCGACCTTGTAACCACGGTTTATAATGGTTCCGAATATTATGATTAAGATTGATAGAGGGTCACACAAGGAACATTTGACCGAATTATTTTCAGATAGGGCATATACTTTTGGACTTTTTTGTTTAAAGTGTTCACTGTATAAACCTAAACGAAAACAAGCCCCATCTCTAGCTGCCATGTTTTCATCAGATTGGACCATTTCAACAGTCTAAGAAGAGGGTCATCCATGAAACCCTTGGGCTAAATGATTTTCTAATCGGGCCAGTACTTTTGTACAAGACGATTTTATGGTCACCATAGGAACACCGAATTATTTTCAAATCGGGCCTAATTTTTGAACAAGAAGATATTTAAAGTTTTCACTATATTTATGAGCCCCGCTTGTGGCAGCCATGTTTTTCAACGAATCATAATTATTTTAACAATCTTAGAAGAAGGGTACCAACCACTTTCTCACAAAAGTCACGGTGACAAGCGTAATTCGTCTTTCACCAATGGGCTAACAGTCTATGTGGTAAAGCAGCCAGTTTCTTGGAAAGTATGCTGTGTGGAATACCGGTGTCAGAAAACCAGGAAACATATGAGTAGGTGAACTCGCCGCCGTGATAGGGCTGAATTTATTTTGAAAACGGCGTTAAACCCCAATCAATCAACCAACGACTTTGTAACAAATTGTTTAGCCGTATCCACTAAGTCACTTAATTTGTTATATATTTGTATATACATGTTTGCATAGTACAATTACAAATTCTGTTCTGTAACATCATTGTTTGATAAAAAAAAAGCCAAGAAGTAAAAGGTAGATTGAAAGAAAATTTCACGACACCTCTCGGTATTTCAAAAGGTTAGTATTTTTAATTTTACCTAGTTTTGTTAAACCCCTTGTGATCCAGTTTCGAACTTGAACTATATTAGTTTGAAAATGAATGGCTCTGATTATTCTTCATGATGACATGATGAACGAGATGTGTTTGTGAAACACTGATGCCCCCGAATGGCAACATCTAGGTCAAAGGTCAAGGTCGCAAGGTCAAAAATATTGGTACTGACAGAAAGGTCATGACACAAGGAATACACATGTGAAATATGGTAGCAGTACCTGTTATGGTTCAAAAGTAGTGGTCAAGGTTAAAGGTTTTTTTTCGAGAATGGCAACATCTAGGTCAAAGGGCAAGGTCGCAAGGTCAAAAATGTTGGTACTGACAGAAAGGTCATGTCACAAGGAATACACATGTGAAATATGGTAGCAGTACCTGTTATGGTTCAAAAGTAGTGGTCAAGGTTAAAGTTTTTTTTCGAGAATGGCAACATCTAGGTCAAAGGTCAAGGTTGCAAGGTCAAAAATGTTGGTACTGACAGAAAGGTCATGTCACAAGGAATACACATGTGAAATATGGTAGCCGTACCTGTTATGGTTCAAAAGAAGTGGTCAAGGTTAAAGTTTTTTTCGAGAATGGCAACATGTAGGTCAAAGGTCAAGGTCGCAAGGTCAAAACATTTTGTACTGACAGAAAGGTCATGTCACAAGGAATACACATGTGAATTATTGTAGCCGTACCTGTTATGGTTCAAAAGTAGTGGTGAAGTGTAAAGGTTTTTTTCGAGAATGGCAACATCTAGGTCAAAGGTCAAGGTCGCAAGGTCAAAAATGTTGGTACTGACAGAAAGGTCATGTCACAAGGAATACACATGTGAAATATGGTAGCCATATCTGTTATGGTTCAAAAGTAGTGGTCAAGGTTAAAGTTTTTTTCGACAGACAGACAGACGTGCAGACAGACAGGCCAAAAACTAGATGCCCACCGAATCGGTGATTCCGGGGGCATAAAAATGTGGCTTTAGTATATTCTAAAACCTATTAGTTCAACAAAGCACGAAGCGCTTAATGTGAGTCCGTCATCCGCCGTACGTTGATATGCGATTTTATGAAAGTTTATGAGAACATTTATCGCGATCTTTTTTCGGTCAAGTTCTTGTTCGGTCACTTGGTAAAACCTAAGAAAATCCATGACCAATCAATCAGTTACATTTTATATGAAATTCATGGAAGTTGACGAGATATTTTGTCACAATCTATAATTGATTAACGAAATGGTGCAATTGCATCTGATTACATGATTAATACTATGCTTTCAGATGAGGACGCTGAACTGAAACTTTCGCAAAGTAACAAAGTAAAGGAGCCTTCTCGAACTGGTAGGATGCCTTTCTGGAAAATGGCTTTTTCTTACATTCTGGAAACAAGTACGTACTATCAACATATTTGCCTTGCCTTATACTTGTTGAATTTCAATAAGTATTATAAGGATATTGTTTGTGTAACACACTAGATCTTAGTGATTTGACATATATTTAGTTTACATCTATTGCGAAACAAGCTTTTAGTTTTACTAATCACGCTCGGTAATTCCTTACTGGAGCCATAGCCAGTACTCGAGCCTTCTATGCTTTAATCTCCCTAAGGTAGAACCTTCTCTTAATGAGATTCTAACCTATAACAATTGGTACAAGAGAAAGTTGATGCAATGCATCAATGTCGCCGGATATCCATAGAGCAGTTATGCATAACACTAACATTATAGTAGTTGAATAAACAGTTATCAACCGAGGGGCATATTGGAACATCAGGGGTGGGGTCAAGTGAAAATGTATCATAACTTGCATTGTTTTGTCAACGAAGTGAATGATAATTGAAGCCTTTCATTGTTTATGATCAATCTCCATTCCAAAGTAGGTTGACTAGACACACAACCAACTAATAATTGATTATAAACAGTAATGGAAATGAGAAATCTTGCCAATCATTAGTCTTAGTATGTATACAGTGCTTTCATTAAGGAATGATTATAAGATTTGTGAATTCCACATACACTTTTCAAGATGTTTTTCAGAATATTTGAATTTTATTATCTTTCAATAAAACCACAAAACAGACAATTTAGGATTTGCATGCAATAGCACATCATTTTACCTTTCCTCTGTTAAAGTCAACAGTGGACACCTTTGCAGCAATATACTTTTAAAACAATGAGTTAAGGGTTAAATCGCTGAGTTTTCTCTTTTTCTCAAAATGATATTAGCTTGGCATCCTAATTATATCATACTTTAACAAATGTTGAAATGTAGTCCAATATTTATAAATTAGACCACATTCGAAATATAATATCAACTAAACAGTTAAATCTCATTGAAATTGTTGTATAATTTAAACTTAATTTCGAACATAAACTGAGCCCTACAACATGTTAATTTATTTTAATTCTTTCCTTCCTTTTTTATAATGAAAATAACAAAACTACTCATGTTTTAAAATTATATTATGATGAGCGCCCTTGTGTCAATGATCCATAACAATATGCAGATCGGAAGCAATATGCCTTTAGGGAATTGAATGACACATCTAAAATTGTCAAGGACGAAATAATTTTGTACGAAAGACCCGATTCTTTCTTATTTGCAGAGGTGTCGTTCTTGAAACTCTCTTTATAGGCAGAGAGTGTTCGTTCAAAGTAATTTTTCTATTAAAACTAGTTTTTATCTCGGTTTGTTCTTTTCTTCATTTGTTTCGAACCAAATAAACATTTTAAATCACCTACGATTTACTATTTGTAAGTGAGTGTAAAGAGACGGCTCTCTGCAAAGGAGATTGATCTACGCAGTTGGTATTCGCGAGTCACGCTTCAAGCAGGTGCGCGTATGTAAACAAATTAGACTGCGACGTAAAGGTTTGTAGTTATCGCCTTTTGAGTACATGTAGTATATAGTGTAAAAATAAAGTATACCAGTCTAGCTAATAGGGACTGTTTTGTCTTCGTAAATAAAACAACAAAACATAAATGCGAGTCAAAATAAAGAAACTGAAAATACCTAAAACATCGGAATATTTATTTCATTTTAGATGTGTCATTACTTAGTGTTTTTAAACAAACACAATTGTAATATGTTCAAGACATCTAAATGTGTTTCTTTCTAATAATAATCCCCCCTCCCATGTGATTTCCGAAAACCTATTAAAAATAGAAGTCGCGGGCTTCTGCCCGGCGACTAATAATAGTCCAAGGCTCTATCATAACACCCCTGTATTGCACACTTTGATATAATGTTAATGATATAGTTTCAGAAACGATACCAGCTGTTATGTCAAAACAAAGTGTTACCAATTCAGCAGAAAGAAAAGATAATTCGGTTTCGAACACATATACAGCAGATGATACTACACAACACGTTGACCTACGCATGAACTACTCAACACATGTAGATGATCTTACCAAAAGTGATTCGCTAGGTAAGGCTCACATGAGTTAAACACATTTTAAACTTTCACAACATATTACACATGAAAAGAGTGCGGTCATTATCTTTATTAAATTACGTAACTAGGCCAAATTTAATTAAGCCCCTTTGAACCCTCAAGTGACCGAATTGGTTGTACTTGTTTATCAATATATAACTTGATGTATTATTTATGAACACCTTGTCATGCAGAAGCCCGGGTACCTAAATGAGCTTTATAAGGCCACAATTTCCCTCTTGTTTATGTAGCTGCTGTTATCATGGTTTTCAATAAGAGCATATAACATTTAGATAATATGTGACCTACATATGTGCTGTGCGCGAAAACCATCTGCGATATTTCTAATGATTGACTATTCATTGTGATAAAAGACAAGCGACATATGGAAATGAGAAGAATGTTGTGTGAAAAGCTCCATGTGAAATTCTTAAAAAAATATACAGGAGTGCACTATTTCCCCCCTCTCTCTCTCTATATATATATATATATAGTTATACATATCCGTAGTTCGAGGCAATCAATTCAGATGTTAAGACGACGAAGAATTGTTTCATTCTGACTATATGCATGTAGTTCGTGTTATGAAAACGCAAACGTTATGATGCCCGTGTGTTTTCTTTTGATCGCAGACATAGTTGTGACGTAGAGATTTAAAAGCACTTAAAAAGACGACAGTGCGAATTGCTCGTTTTGCTTAAAATCACGATAAAATATTTTATTTGTTTCTTTCGAAACAATTAACCTTTTTACTATGATAGCTACCATGAGGTATATGCTCATTTTCCAAATGCTGGTCTGACGGGAGGTGCGGTGTTGGAAATCAATCTTCAACAGAGATGTATATAAAGAACACATCATTGAAAAGTCAATAAAACAAACAAACTGACGAGATTAATTGAAGGTGTGAAAAACAGTCGATTGAAAGGTGTCAATTTACCAGTTCGACCTATCCATGTGTAATACAAATGTATGTACTGTAATGACGCGAAAGGGACCATGCAGTAGAGAGTTTGACAGAGAAGGTGTTCCGAGTTTTCCGTAGTGGAAATTAGTTGTTGGAGGGAAAGAAGTCAGTATGTAATTAATGCCTACTTGGATTATTTGGATCACGACAGTTTCTCTTATATTGTATGATTTCATATCGTTGTTTTATTCTTTACTTCAGAATCGCTAAGGAATAAGCATGTCGACCTTGTAAAAATGTTAGGGCTGAGTCACAAGTATCCAGGAAAGATTTCAAAGACAGAATTGCTAGCAATAGACATGGCGCCCAAAACGGCCACGACGTCATACGCAGATTTAACATGGGCATTGCTTAGAGCAATGCTCGTGTGCCATTGTGACTGTCGCGACAGCATTTTTGAGGATTTTCTAAAATGTTTGAACACCGACAGTAAAAATTGTGATACAAAGGACCTGTTTGCAGTTTCACACACAGATACATCAATTAGTCCCCTTGATATTTTTCATGCGGTGCTTCAGTGTTGCGATCCTTTGGCACAAAGCTTACTTTTTAAAAAGATGTATTTATGTAAAATAGCTGTTCCATTTTGTTCTAGGTATACTACTTCTCAAAAGAAGATTGTATCAATTTGGCCTTTAATGTCCTTACCGATTGAATTCAAAGGTGTAGAATATACTGCAGCACAAATACCAACAGTTACTATTTCATTCGCACGTATCGGAAGACCAAGGTATTCAAAATCGGAATTTCTTAACAAATTACTGTCAAAACAGGGTTTTAATACATTTTTTTACCAAGAATGTCCGTTTGGTACCGCAGAGAGAACTGTAAGTAAGGGCAACACAGAAGTGTTTTGGCTATTCCCAGAAGATGATGATATCGTCCGAACTGTCTTTAACATTAGAGGGGACCTTGAAAAGGATTTTGATGAAACAGATATACAATTCCTATCTCAAGTAACAGACATCATTTATGTTGTTGTCGACCTTGACAACATTACAATACACGTAAATACGATTCTTTGCCTTATCAAAAAGTTTAACCGTGTAATTCTAGTTATTAATAATCCCATTCAATGTCGAGATCAACAGCAAAATGTCGTAGAGTTACTTCAAAAGAAAAAAATAGAGATAGTGTATACTTACAAAAATTGCCAAAAAACGCCCATCCTACATTTATCAAAAACTATTCTTGATATTTTTACACGCTTAAAAAAAGATATGAAATGTCGCCCATTGGAGGAGCGATTATCAGATATTTCTTGTATAGAGAAGGATGACAATACAACCGAATTCGAGACAACAAAGGAGTTTGCAATTAATGTTATCGACCATTTCGAAAAAGAAGCTGATCAGAATAAAACAAAAACCAAGGTTACCCCTGCACACTCAATATACTCGAAATCATTAGGGATTTTAAAACGTGACATGTACAGATTGCAATATAACGAAATAGAAGAAGTTAAAACGAAATTTAAAGAGCAAATGGAAAAGCAATTAGCATCTATAACGCCTACTGTAAAGATGTTTGCGAAGACTTTGGTCAAATGTAACGCTAACAATTTTATTCACCTTCAGTTATTCATTGATAGAGTATCTATGGTTTTAGATTTGAAGACGAAGAACATACTATCACATTTAATGGTCCAGAACAAGAAAGAATATGAAGAACTATTGTCTCTACAAAAACAAAATACAACATCAAAAACTTTAGATCGGCAAAAAGAGAAAGTCAAACGAACAAGAGATTCAATTGAAAACGCCACGTTTTCAGTTATTCATTTATTTAGAGAATTAATGCAGATTTACAATGCTTGTCTTAAAACAAATACTCTCGGTGAAAGCATTGGGCTCCCCAAAATAGATAAAGTAGTCGACGTTTTTGTAGAATTATTCATACATGGATATCCATTCGAAATATTAAATGGCGATGACAATTACATGCCAATAGATTGGATAAAGACAGTATTGGGGAAAACTTATGATATAATTCCAAAAGAAAAAGTCTTTGCTCTCTCAATATTAGGCATGCAAAGCTCCGGTAAATCGACTCTGCTGAATACAATGTTTGGATCACAGTTTTCAGTCAGCAGTGGAAGATGTACAAAGGGAGTTCATATACAACTATTGCGAATCACCGGTACTCAAAAACAGCCTTTCAATCACGTATTATTGATTGACACTGAAGGATTGAGAGCACCAGAGCTACAAAATGAAAGTTTTAACCATGACAACGAATTAGCAACATTTGCATCAGGGCTAGGTGACATGATTATACTTAATATAATGGGAGAAAATATCGGCGAAATAGGGCAAACTTTACAGATAATGGTGCATGCTTTCTTGCGTCTCAAATTGGCGAATAAGCATCTTGATATGAAAAAGAGCTGTGCATTTATATACCACAATGTAGCAGAAGATGCTGCGCCGGAAAGGATGAATCAAGGTTTTCAAAACATTATGACTACTCTTGATAAAATGACTAAAGAAGCAGCTTTGTCAGAAGGCATTGCTGATATTGAACGATTCGACCAAGTGATCGAATTTGACATTACATACTCGGTTTGGTACTTCCCAAATCTTTGGCAGGGAAATCCACCCTTAGCGAGAGTAAATGAAAAATATAGCGATAAAGCCCGTAAATTACGAGGTCATTTGATACAGACGGCATTACATACACCCGAGAAATCGTATAAAACTCTTCAATCCACCGTTGTTCACATTAACGATTTGTGGCAGGCAGTTATACAAGAAGACTTTGTTTTTTCCTTCAGAAACACTTCCGAAATTATGGCGTATTGTTGGCTTGAAAAGCGATTTCAAGATATGTTATGGGAAGCAGAACGTGCCGTAATCTGCAAGCTTCAAGATGACGCATCAACTTCCTTTAACCAATGTTCTTCTAGCAGCACATTAGAGAAGTGTCGCGTTGATGTACAACGGATACAAGTTAAGAAATTGGCAGAAATTCGGAAATCAACAGAGAACGAAATAGCTGACCTTTTTGAAAGTAACGACTTCAAAGAAATAATTAATACATGGAAACATAAGACAGAAATGAAATTGTCGTCTTTCTTGGAAGATTTAAAATATCGGTGTGTCTCTGAAATAAATCGTTTAGACCGAAAGCGAGCAATAGAAATAAGTACAGCTTCCACGTGTAAAGAGCATGAACAGAAACTCTATGATATGTCAAAATTACTCGGCAACCGGATAAAAAACCAAGAGATTCGTAACTCTGAAATAGATAGCGAATTCGAAAAGGTGTGGTGTCATTTTGAGACCGATCTTCCACGACAGAATGATACAAAATTATGTATTATGAAAACATTTGAAATTCAAATGAAAGAAATGCTCCATAAATATAATACTGTCTTAAAACAACGGATAGAAAAAATAGGATGGCCACAATGTTACAATAAAAAACATAATAACATTATTCCCTTGAGTAAATCGGTAAGTAATGTAGGTTTAAAAGACAAGGACCTAGGCGCTACACTTTCGTTTACTATTAAAACCGCCGTGGAGATAATATATCCACATTTACAATCTTTGTTTTCAGATTTAGAGAAATATATTGAATGCAGGGCGTGTATAGATTGTGAAATATTGGAACAACATATAAAAGAGTATCTTCGTAAAATAGAACAATGGATAAACGATATGGACAAAAAACAAGCTCAGATAGGAGTGCTATTAAAACCAACTTTCAAGATAAAGGTCTATCTGCATGCAAGTAGTTATGCTGTACAACGGTTTGAAGCTCAAAATGAAAACTTTGAAAGGAAACAAGGAGCAGCAGCCCATTTTTTAAAATACAAGAAACATATAAGGCACAAATTAGATTCGATGATCAACGACAGATCCGCAGAGGATAATACAGCATTTTATTTTACTTCAGTAATAACTAATTTTGCAAGGGGAGAAATCAAACATAAGGTGACCAGTAAAGTTATTGACCAACTTTATAAGGACATTCCTAGTCAAAAATATCATCTGCTCGTAGAAATGATAACAGACTTGGCGAGAACAGGACAATTTGAAGACTGGATATCATACCTTATATCTGCAAAGAATTATGCACAAATATGGATTGAGAGAAAATCCATATCACATCTCTTTGGCAAAGATCGGTTATATAGCAATATAGCAAAGAGTGAAGTTGGTCTTCTTTTTGCCGACGTAATACAAGCAATTCATAAAAGCCTTAGTAACGAAACAGAACCAATGAAAACAGATGTATGGATAAAGTCGTTCTCAAAATGTATGAAAGCGTATCAAATTCCATCAGATAATTTCATTAGGGTTATTTTAGAATTGAAGGAAATAACGTCAAAAAATAGTAAAGACTTCTCAACTCTTCTAATACAAAACATAGAAGAATCTGAGGAGGATCTGAAACTTGTAATAGAACGTACAACTGCCGCAACAGTTAACTGGAACACCATAAATCCGTATGAGGAAATCTTAAGGCGTATATGGGGATGTCCTGAATCGTGTCCTTTCTGTGGAGAACCGTGTGCCAAGGGATCCAAACATGACGATACAAAACACTTTTGTATACAGCACAGACCCTCTGGGTGCCATGGGGCTTATAACAGTAAAACCTTGGAAATATGTTTGACATCGTGCAATTACGATGTGCAATCTAAGCTGGCACATACTTATAGCATATTAGGATTCAAAAGCAATAAGAGCGCTAATAAGCCATGTAAATCTGATAGATATAGAGACTTCGCTAAGTGTGTACATGATTGGGATATTGCGCCGAACGCAAACATGAAAGACACGTCGAAAATATGGCTATGGTTTATGGCACAATATAAGGACAAATTGAAAGAAAGGTATGGCGTTGTCGTGGATAATATTCCTGCCTCCTGGAGTGAAATAACGAAAGAAGAAGCAATCAAAAGCTACAGAGAGCATATTATGTCTAATAAATGAATAAGTTGAAGACTAAACAATAAGACTTGCAAAGTGACCTTTATCCTTTATGAACATTTCATACAAATTATCCTTCCGACACATCGGAAAATAAAATGCACGGTTGATTAGTAAACTTAATGTGCCAATGAGTGGCGCTTTGCGAAACTAAGCAGTATGCACCTGCGACCAGTGTAGAATCAGATCAGCAAGCGCAGCCACTGCTCGCGAATTAGTTTAAGAAAGATTGTATAGCATGTAAGCACAGGCAATGCTTTTTTCGCACATGCAACCAATTAAATAATTATGCTAATTATGATTTGAGTACATCTCAGTTGTTTACTCTAAAGTTGTTCTCGACAAGTCAAGCCTTGTAAAAACATTTATTGATAATTTAGGCCTCCGGTCCAAAAAAAATTATAATGCATGAATTATACATTTTGTGTCCCGTGTTGTATGTCGTGGTTATTAAGTTTTATGTAAATTACAAGCTATACAAAGATACAAATATGCTCGACTGTCGTCTAGTCAACATATGACAGCTCATGAGATCATAAAAATCGTGCAGAGATGTTCCATAATTATAACAACTGAAAAGGTATTGCTCACGCTGAAGAGACTAGTTTTGGCAATGGGAATAACCCATGATATTCAGACAATATATGCAGTTTCTCCTTGGTAGAAAATGCTGGTATGTAAACTAATTCCACTACTCAACCTGAATTTCTCAAAAAGCTCATTTATATATTTAAGTTGATCTAATACTAAGTATCTTACAACAGTAATGATTTAAATAAGTAAAATAACAAATTTATTTCAGATTTAGTCATATTTCACACCTCTTCCGTAAAAAATGCATTGTATATATTTAATTATAATATGTAATTGACTTTACGTTGAATTTGTCCGATTTGATATTAATAATAATAATATTTTGATATCATCTTCCCTATTTTTATCCTAACAATCAAGACTAAATAAACAGCAGGATTAAAACATTAATCAGACGAGTCTATTATATATGTAATTACGGTCTTGATATCTGCACTACACGATTATTGAAAGCATTATGGAATTGTAAATATCTGTTCCTTTCTCACTGTACTACATTTTCAAAACTGCTAACTAACTGCAAGTAATAATCTGAGCCATCCCACGAGAAAACCAACATTGCGGACTCTGCGTAAAGTATCGACCCGGATTAGCCTAAGCATGCCGCACAGACACGCCTCGCCTCCTGAGGATTTTCTGGTACAGGAATCATTACTCTATACCTCTATCCCCCTGAGACAGAATGTGTTGGCCCAGACTGATCTGGGTCGATACATTACGCAGATTCTATAATAAATTTTTTTTTTTTTATCTCGGGACGGATCATCTTTACTTACTTACTCTGATCGCTCCATCTTTTTCCTGAAACCAGGCAGTCAGTCGTAATGCTATCCCCTAAACCCTGAGCGCCAACGTGGATTTAGTAAGAAACATTATATTTTAATGATGAAATTGTTAGATTGTTTGGACATTTTTTGGTAAATTGCAATAAATAGTCTTGTTATAAATTAGACTTTTACATTTCCATCATTTGTGTTGTTGCTTTTTTTTCAATCTGTTTTGTTAACCCTTTCACTGATTCAACTTCCATCGTAATCAAGAGTATCCATTCTTCAATTCAGATGTTTTCAATCATCCAAGAAATAAATCAATCGTTGTCCCTATTATATTTGATTGATCGGAGTTTAACACCGCTTTCAACATGTTTTCAGTTACATTACAGCATTTCCTGAGTAAGTTACCAGAACTACTGGTCCATTTATCCGGACATCAGCCAGTCAGTCGTAATGCTAACCCCGCAACACTGAACCCCAAAGAGGGCAGCCATTACTACCATTTTGGTATGGCCCCTAATAGATTAGAGAATCCCCAAAATAAACCTTAACCCTTTCCCACATACAGACGCTTTCTGACGCCTCTGCAGTCGACGGATTTTTTAAAACATGTCGACAAAAGAGGTTATTGTACTTTCATTTAAAGAGGGTTACCAATTGTGTTCGTGTTTTTTTCAAAGTCGTCTGCTGCAGATTTGTTGTTAAGGATTAATTAATGGTCAGCAGCAACTGTCAACATCATAGTGAAAGTTGCTATAAATAAACGACTTATCCCATTTCAATTATTTGTTCCTTTCTGTATCAAAATTATACTTCCTTTTTTCTTTCAGATGAATTTTATGTTCAAATATTTTCTCAAATGACTACAAAAATCATCAGATAATGGTTAAAATTTCAGTCATGGCGTCCCTCCTTTTTGCTAAGTAATGCCGGGACAAAAGCAGAAGTGTCCTTATAGTTTATCTGCAAACCCTTTCTGACACACCAAACCTGCACAACATATTGTTAACACTTGGTCCAATAAAACATGTTTATCTAATTTCTCCTTCTGCAACAATGTTTCAACTCTTTTCATTACTTTTTTTTTCCATTAAATGAGATTTACCATGTTTTGCCTAGAAAATTTCAAAGTTGTCTGCTGCATACTTGTTTTATGTGGATAGGGGTTAAATGCAAATAACCAGAACAGAAATAAGAACACATTTCAACAGCAGTCTGCAGGTCAACATCAACAGATCAACACTCAGGCCAACCTTTATCCACCACTCGGGACAGGTCAACCTTTATTCAACACTCAGGATGGTTTAAACTCTTATTCAACACTCAGGATGGTTTAAACTCTTATTCAACACTAAGGATAACTAAACTCTTTATTTAACACTCAGGACAGATTAAACCTTTATTAAAACACTCAGAATATATAGTTAAAACCTTTATTCAACATTCAGGACAGCTTAAACCTTTATTCAACACCCAGGACAGCTTAAACCTTTAGCCAACACTTAGGACAACTTAAAACTGTATCAACACCCAGGACAGCTTAAACCTTTGGCCAATACTCAGAACAGCTTAAAACTTTATCAACACTCTGGACAGCTTAAACCTTTAATCAACACTCAGGACAGCTTAAACCTTTATTAAAACACTCAGGATAGTTAGAACCTTTATTCAACACTCAGGACAGGCTTAACCTTTATTCAACACTAAGGATAACCTAAACCTTTATTCAACATTCAGGACAGCTTAAACCTTTATTCAACACTCAGCACAGCTTAAACCTTTATTAAAACACTGAGGATAGCTAAAACCTTTCTTCAACACTCCGGACTACTAAACATTTATTTGAACACTCTGGATAGTTAGAACCTTCATTCAACACTCAGGACAGTTTAAACATTTATTCAACACTCAGGACAGCTTAAACCTTAATTAAAACACTCAGGATAGTCAGAACCTTTAATGAACACTCAGGACACCTTTAACCTTTATTAAACACACAGGGTAGCTAAAACCTTTAATCAACACTCAGGACAGCTTAAACCTTTATTAAAAACACTCAGGATAGTTAGAACATTTATTCAACACTCAGGACAGGCTTAACCTTTATTCAACACTCAGACAGCTTAAACCGTTATTCAACACTAAGGATAACTAACATCTTTATTTAACACTCAGGACAGATTAAACCTTTATTAAAACACTCAGAATAGTTAAAACCTTTATCAACACTCTGGACAGCTTAAACTTTTAATCAACACTCAGGACAGCTTAAACCTTTATTAAAACACTCAGGATAGTTAGAACCTTTATTCAACACTCAGGACAGGCTTAACCTTTATTCAAAACTCAGACAGCTTAAACCTTTAATCAACACTAAGGATAACCTAAACCTTTATTCAACACTCAGCACAGCTTAAACCTTTATTAAAACACTGAGGATAGCTAAAACCTTTCTTCAACACTCCGGACTACTAAACATTTATTTGAACACTCTGGAAAGTTAGAACCTTCATTCAACACTCAGGACAGTTTAAACATTTATTCAACATTCAGGACAGCTTAAACCTTAATTAAAACACTCAGGATAGTCAGAACCTTTATTGAACACTCAGGACACCTTTAACCTTTATTAAACACACCGGGTAGCTAAAACCTTTATTCAACATTCCGGACAGCTAAATCCTTTATTTAAACAATCTGGATAATAAGAACCTTTATTCAATACTCAGGACAGCTTCAACCTTTATTCAACACTCAGGACAGCTTAAATCTTTATTCAACCCTCAGGACAGCTTAAACCTTAATTAAAACACTCAGGACAGTTAGCACCTTGATTAAACACTCAGGACATCTTTAACCTTGATTAAACACTCAGGGCAGCTTAAACCTTAATTCAACACTCAGGACAGCTTTAACCTTTATTAAAACACTTAGGATAGTTAAAACCTTTATTCAACACTTAGGACAGATTAAACCTTTATTCAACACTCAGGACAGCTTACACATACATTAAAACACTCAGGATAGCTAAAACACTCTGGATAGTTAGAACCTCTATTCAACACTCAGGACAGCTTCAATCTTTATTCAACACAGCTTAAACCTTTATTAAAATACTCAGGACAGTTAAAACGTTTATCAAACGCACAGGAAAGTTAAAACCTTTACTCAACACAGCTTAAACCTTTAGTCAACACTCAGAACAGCTTAAACCTTTATTAAAACACTCAGGACACATGTAACCTTTATTTAACACTCAGGACAGCTTAAACCTTTATTCAACACTCAAGACAGCTTAAACCTTTATTCAACACTCAGGACAGCTTAAACCTTTATTAAAACACTCAGTACAGCTGAACCCTTTATTTAAACCATCAAGACATTTAAAACCTTTAATAAAACACTCAATATAGCTAAAACCTTTATTCAACATTCAGAGCAGTTAAAACGTTCAAGGGAATTCATGCAAAAATAGTGTTTAGCATAGTTTAAAAGTATATTGAATTTCACATTTTTCCACCAAATCAGTCAACATTTTTTCAGATGTTTGACAATAGTCAATACAACAAACGTCATTTGTATACCACCAACAGCCTATGTGGAAATATATCCAGTTGCTGTGAATGACTGTACATAGTTTAAAAGTATATTGAATTTGACTGTTGAATCAGGAACCACATGGGTAGATGAACTGGCCATGATATGACTGAAAAAGGTTGAAAACGGCATTAAACCCCAATCAACCAATCAACCAATCAATGAATCAACTCATTATTCCTCATTTAAGATTAATGATTCAGAGATAAGGAGGAGTAAGCTGGATATTTTCCCACAATATTTCTCTAAACCCAACATGACTCTATGTTGTGGCTACTCATTAGAAGCATTGCAGTGAGACAATTCTCTTGAGTACCAACAACATAGGGTTTGAAGGTCAAATAAGGATTTTAGAACTTGTATATACATAATCATACCTCTTCAATTTCACTAAGGGGGATATCGAGTGCTTGAACAGGCTTCATACCTTACTGTTAACCGTTTCCCACATACAACAAATCTGCAGACAACGACTTAAAAAACATCTAGGCAAGAATGTGGAAAAAACAAGAGAACCATGATGGCCCTGGATTGCTCACTTGATTATTTTTTTCACATTAGCCATATAAGCCCCGCCCCCTGGCGGCCATGTTTTTCGACCAATCAACATGGCTTTAAGGAATCTGATAGTGGGTCACTTAAGGAACATCTCTACAAAATTATTTGAAAATATGTAAGACACTTTTCAAGAAGATTTTTTAAGTTTTCACTAGAGCCATATAAGGCAAAATAGCCCCGCCCCCCCCTGGCGGCCATGTTTTTCAACCAATCAATATGGCTTGAAGGAATCTGATAGAGGGTCATCCAAGGAACATTTCTACAACATTATTTGAAAATATGTAAGACACTTTTGGAGAAGATTTTTTAAGTTTTCACTAGAGCCATATAAGGCAAAATAGCCCCCCCCCCCCCCGATCACAATAACTTACCTTGAGCACTTCGTGCTCAGGTGAGCTAAAAAGTATAATAAATGAAAAGAATTGAAAACATGGTGGCAAAAAGGAGAAATTTCTCATTATGATCAATTTCTCCTTTTGTCACAATGTTTACAACTCTTTTCAATATTTATTCTTTCAATTATAGAGACTTTCCATATATTTGAGGGTTTGAGGGTCAATTCAGGATTATAGAACATGAAATATACATCTTGTCTACAGCTCTGTCAGGATTACATTTTCCTTTTAACCCTTTCCCTCATACAACAATTCTGCAGCAGACGACTTTGAACATTTTTTGTCAAAAAAAAGAAAATCTCTATAATTGAATGGATAACCTATGACTAAAATTGGAAAACATTGTGGCAAAGAGAGAAATTGCTCGTTTTGAGCAATTTCTTCTTTTGTCACTATGTTTTCAAAAAGCCTTCTGCTGCAGAGGTAAGAAAGCGTCTATATGTGGAAAGGTTTTTTTTAAGCATTTTCTCCTTTTGCAACAATATTTTTAACTTGATCAATCAGTGTATTCAGGCGGTAAATCTGATCTGGCCCTGCACTAATAAGTCAATTAACCCTTCAAATTGATGCCGACATCCAGTGAGCCTATGGATCTACACAGATACAGAGACCGATCTTTATCAACACTTGTCACTTGGACAAATTACTCCCCTCCCCGTTCTTCAGTAAAAAGTCAAATGCGACCTTGATCTTTGATCTACTAATGATCCCAAAATCCATATGGATCTTCCCAAGGCAATAATGGTCATTAGATTTCTAAAGTATCATCATATTAACTTAAAATGTTAAACATTTTGAAGGATTGTTTTTTCATTGTGACCTTCATGTTTTTCCTATTAATCCCAATTGGAAAATACGGTAATGATTGACGAAGAATACACTGTTCATTCCAGGGAACTCTTCAGAAATCTGTTAAGGTCTGGAGTCCCCATTATATTGTTGTCTTTGAATTCTAAATCTTCATTTTCAAGGTCACTTAACTGAAGAAAAAAAAAATCAGAGTATCCATGACACTGTAACGTTCACATTTGGAGAGTTAACCCTTTCCCACTTACAACAAATCTGCAGCAGAAAACTTTGAAAACATGTTGCCAAAAATAAGGGAAATCTCAGTAAATGAAAGTACAATAATTGAAAACGGTTCAAAACATTGTGGCAAAAGGAGAAATTGCTCATAATGAGCAATTCCTCAATTTGTCACAATGTTTTTAAACGTTGTCTACTGCGGAGCCGTTAAAATGTGTCTGTATGTGGAAAATGGTTAAATAGCAGTTTATCCAAGACACGACATATCACTTTTGAAATCTTTGCGGGAGACAAATATGGAAAACAATGTCTAGAGCGCTAAATAAGGTTTATATTTCACATTCTTAACTCCTTATTTGACACATAAACCCTTTATTGTGGGCATGCAAATGAATAGTCTCACTGAGACGATTCTTTTGAGTACCCACATCATAGGGCTTGGTTTGGTAATAAGAGAGATATTGTAGGGATAAGACAAGTTTACTCCCCATTATCTAGAGCTCAGCATTGTGGAATAAGCTGTCAAAATATACACCTGTCAAGGGGCCATAACTCTGAAGCCTTTACCCCTTGTAGATGCATTTTGACGCATCTGCAGCAGACGACCGTGGAAAACATGTTTTAAACTGTATATAATTATTTTAACACATGACAATGCTTGTATCCGATCTAGTTTACCCATTACGTATTTCTTTACATGTCATATGTGTAATATAGCATGACCGAATCACTATTTTTGTATTCATCCGCAAATGTTTACAAAATGGCTGAGAACATGTATCCGGTAAATTTCAAACGTCACCATAGATGGAAGAGGTAAAGGGACCATTATAGGTCTTAATATATTTTTGTGCAAGATTAGTTAACAGTTTATTAAGCATTACATGTTGGGACTATTTTCTGACAGCGAAAAACGGATTATCTTTTTGTGCTTCGTCACGTTATAAAAAGAATCTGACATTCATTGTCCAAGAAATTTATTATTAAGCTCGCCAGAGACTCGTTTAATAACAAATTTCTTGAACTGGTTTAATAAAACTTTATATGAAATGACAACTCATGTCAGATCCTATATATACTTTCATTTGTAGAGAATTTCTTTTTTTGCTTAAATGTTTTTAGAAGTCGTCTACTGCAAATTTTTGGTATTTGGGAAAAGGTTTAATATTAGAGATTGTCTTGCTAGAAATCAATCTTGCCTTCATATCCCATCTGAAGACAGGCATAAACAAGAGCACCCCAAGCAAACGCCAACGCTCATCTGCTTTTTTCTAAGTTGAAAAAGGAGCATAACTGGATAATTATTAAAGCAACAGTTATGTGACCTGGTATAGAGATGTGTATGTTCCTAGGAACATGTGTACCAAGTTTCATTTGAAAAAGTTGAACGGTTTTTGAGATGTGAGTTAAGGTTCAAGTTTTGTGACGACCCAGACGCTGCCGAAGCCAAGGATATCACAATACCCCTACTTTTTTTTTCGAAAAAGCAGACAAGCTAAAAAGGATAAAGGACATGTGACAAATAAATGAAGTTTTTATCGTGTTCACAAAGTCAATTATAACATTTTAAACGGCCATATTTCAGTCATGCATGACGGATCTAGCTGGTTTTCAAAAGGAACCGAGCTCTCATGTATATCTAGCTACTGTATAAGTTTGGTAAACAGCAGATAATAAATGTTGACTTTTATCTTGTTCACAACGTCAATTATAGCAATTTTGCCAATTTTAAAGGGCCATAATCCCGTTATGCATGGACGGATCTGGCTGGTTTTCAAAAGGACCCGAGCTCTCATGGATATCTAGATACTGAATAAGTTGAGTAAACATCGGATAGTAAATGAAGACAAGAAATTGTGGACGGACGACTGACGACAAACAACGGACAAAGGGCGATCACAGAAGCTCACCTTGTCACTACCTGATAAACATGCTATAAAAGTTATTTTAGCCCTGTCTCACACACATACAACATGGCAAAAGGAGCATTTGCTTGTTTTCTTCAATTTCTCTTATTGTCCAAATGTTTTCAAAAGTTGTCTGATGCAAAGGTGTCCGAGGAAAACGATTTACTATAATTACTGGAATTTTAAAAAAAATATTGCGGCAAAAGGAGCTTGTTTTAAGCAATTTCTCCTTTTGTCTGAATGTTTTCAAAAGTCAGCTGTTGTATATGCGCCTGTATTTAGGAAAGGGTTAAACAAACAACTATCTACTTTATTGTCTATTCATGGTACAGACGATTCAATCACATGTACACAACAAAGTACCTGAGCGACAGAATCGCCTTCAGTCACCGAGGGCACGATCAGCGACAGCGCGTCGTCGGTATCTCTATTTCTGTTCCATGCCAATGAAGCCTGAGAAAACTGGAAGGTATAAACAGAATAAAAAATATTAAGAGAGGTCTGTCACTTTGGAATCTCATTGCATTGCAGATTAAGTATCATTTAATGTAACCCTTTCCCATCTCCAGACACATTTTGATGCATCTCCAGCACAAGACTTTTTAAAACATTGTGGCAAAAGGAGAGATTGCTCATAATGAGCAATTTATCCTTTTGCCAAAATGTTTTAGACTTGATATGAAAAAATTATGCTATGATGAGATGCTTTCAAAGTTGTCTGCTATAGATTTGCTGTATGTTGGAATGGGTTAAATAATATACATTCTTGAGAAAAATGGTAAAATTTGCCCCGCCCCTTGGTGGCCATGTTTTCATTTTTTTTTTTTTTAAAAGCTCTGCTCATGGATGGCCATGTTTTTTATATGTATTGGAACAAACATGGTAGAGGATCACCCAAGGAACATTAATTCTTTGTGCCAAAATATTTTCAAATCAGGCCAGTACTCTTGGACAAGAAGATTTTTTCAAGTTTGAGCACTTTGTTTAATGCACAATTTTGAAAGAGGACCAGCCAAGGAACATTCGAGAAACATCCCTGTGAAGTTTTGCTACAATGGATCCAACAGTTTAAGAGGAAAAATTGTTTTGAGAAGCTGTTGATGAAGAAGCATGACAGCTCATAATAAGCTCACCTAAGTGGTTTGGAGAGCTAAAAATCAATAAATATTTTTCTATATACAGTCAACTTTGTATTAAGCAGTCATAATGAGCAATTACTGCTTTTATCACAATGTTTTCTGCTACAGATGCGCCAGAGGGCGTCTGTATGTGGGAAAGGGTAAAAGCCCAAGAATTTTTCTAATACCTTTTCATTGTTGTGTGAATTCCTATGAGTGACATCATGGCTCTGTTCTTCACTTTCTATAAAGCTGTGGAAAAAAGGAGCAGACTATGAAAGGTGTGCTGTTTGATCTTCCCTCTCTATCTCTCTATCCCTCCCCTTCCCATATTTCATTAACACTTTCCAACATATAGACGCTTTTTGATGCCTCTGAAGCAGACGTTTTTTGAAAACTTTGTAACAAATGAAGAAATTGCTCAAAACAAGCAATTTCTTCTTTTGCCACAATGTTTTCAACTCTTTATTAATAATTAAACTCTCATTTCTGTATATAGGTTTTCAAAGTTGTCTGGTGCAGAATTGTTGATTGTGGGAAAGGGTTAACGAATAGTGGAAGTAACATAATTAATCATTATTTTTTTCTGAAAGATAAATAGTTTAGAAACCAAAGGTTAATTTTAATTATTTTATTAATCCTTTTCCTCGTGTAGAAGCTTTTTGACGCCTCTGCAGCAGACAACTTGTTTAAACATTGTGGCAAAAGAAAGAATTGCTCATGATGAGCAATTTCTCCTTTTGTCATATTGTTTTTCGACTCTATTCAATAAATATACCTTCAGTTATAGAGATTTTCAATGTTATTTGCTACATATTTTCCAAGTCGTCTGCTGCAGATTTGTAGTATGTGGGAAAAGTTAAATTAAATGTAATTCCTTTCAAACCTGTGCTAAAGACTACCTTTGTATAGAAAATCCCTGTCTATAGCAACCACTTTTAATTTACATTTACTCATTTCTTGCATAAATGACACGGCAATTAAAGACAACTTGTGAATAAAGACCATATTGTAGGTGGTCTTTAAACAGAGGTTGGACTGTACCTTCTGTTTTGTTATTTTTATGTGGTTACTGTTCTCAAGTAGACTCAAGGATTCAAATGACCTGATAAGATTGCATGGAAGGGACCGGGCTTATATCAATCTATTTTCGTATGACCTATCACAATTTTGTATTCTGCTTTAACACCTTCCCACATGCAGACACATTTTGAAGCATTTGCTGCAAATAATTTTTGAAAACATTTAGGCAAAAAGAGAAATTGATCCTCGAGAATCTTTTTGCCAAGATGTTTTCAAATAGATGTGTCAGACAAAGAGAGAGTAAATGTTTATTGTAGATACCTCAAGGCACTATTTAATCTTTCCATTTCCTCGCTGTTACCAAGCATCTTCATCAACGCTTCATCTGTGAGGACAATCAACTGTGTACTCGGATGCATTTGCTTCATCACCTTTGATGATCAACAATTTGTAATTTAACCCTTTCCCTCATATAGATGCTTTCTGACGCCTCTGCAGCAGACAGCTTTTTGATAACATAGTGACAAAAGAAGAAATTGCTCAAAACGAGCAATTTCTTCTTTTACAACAATGTTTTTTCACTTTTAGTCATAGGTTATCCATTCAGTTAGAGATTTTCTATTTTTTGACAAAATATGTTCAAAGTCGTCTGTTGCAGAATTGTCGTATGAGGGAAAGGGTTAAAGAACTTTTGATCCTTTCCCAATTCCCACATACAACAAATACATGTATACAGGAGAGAACTTTGAAATTATCTAGGCAAAAAACCCAGAAAAATCACTAAAACGTAGGTATAACTTCTGAAAAAAGTTGAAAACATTATGGCAAAAGGAAGGATTGCTAATTTTGAGAAATTTCTCCTTTTGTTGCAATGCTGTCAACAGTCCTCTGATGCAAAAGCCTCAAAAAGCATCTATATGTGGGAAAGGGTTAATCTGATGCCTTCAGGGTTCAAATTTAACTTTTTTTGCCACTTGCTAAAACAAGAGGGCCATGATGGCCCTGGAATCGCTCACCTGATTTTTTTTTTCACTTTAGCTATATAAGCCCCGACCAATCAACATGGCTTAAAGGAATCTGATAGAGGGTCATCCAAGGAACATTTCTACAAAATTATTTGAAAATCGGCCTGACACTTTTGGAGGAGAAGATTTTTTAAGTTTTCACTATAGCCATATAACGCAAAAAAGCCCGGCCCCCCCTGGCGGCCATGTTTTTCGACCAATCAACATGGCTTCAAGGAATCTGATAGAGAGTCACCCAAGGAACATTTCTACAAAATAAGTTCAAAATCTGCCAACCAATTTGGGAGGAGAAGAATTTTGAAGTTTTTTTCGTTTCGTTGCCATGGAAACCAGAATTCTGCATGGATCCCAATAATTTGAAGGAATTCTGGTGAGGTCATTGAGAGGATGCTTTCTGTGAAGTTTCATCCCAATTAACCCACTGGTTACTGAGGAGAAGATATTGAAGATTTTTTAAGTTTTCACTATAACCAAAAAAGGCAAAATAGCCCCGCCCCCTGGCGGCCATGTTTTTCGACCAATCAACATGGCTTGAAGGAATCTGATAGAGGGTCACCCAAGAAATATTTCTACAAAATTATTTGAAAATCGGCCCGACACTTTTGGAGGAGAAGATTTTTTAAGTTTGCACTATAGCCATATTGGCAAAATAGCCCCCCCCCCCACCCTGGGGGCCATGTTTTTCGACCAATCAACATGGCTTGAAGGAATCTGATAGAGGGTCACCCAAGGATCATTTCTACAAAATAATTTGAAAATCGGCCTGACACTTTGGGAGGAGAAGATTTTTAAGAATTTTGAAGTCTTTTTCATTTCGTTGCCATGGAAACCAGAATTCTGCATGGATCCCAAAAATGTTAAGGAATTCTGGTGAGGACATTGCGAGGATGCTTTCTGTGAAGTTTCATCCCAGTTAACCCACCGGTTACAGAGGAGAAAATGTTGACGGACGACGGACATAGGGCGATCACAATAACTCACCCTGAGCACTTCGTGCACAGGTGAGCTAAAAAGCAAGTGGCCTAAAAACTTATTTGCTAAATTGTCAAAACTACTTGCTTTTTTTTTTAAAAAGATCATCAAATCGCTTTTAATGTTATTTGGATTTCAACTACAGTCAAACTTGCGATCAGCAGCCACCAAGGGACATGATAAAACTGGCTGCTTATTATAGGTGGCTGCTGATCACAAATTGCATGACTAACTTGGTCGGATTTGTTCAAGTTTTGTCAGTTCACATAATATTACATGTAACTGTTAGGAATAGTCATTACATTACAAATAGTAAATTGTCTTTATAGACTTGTATTTAAACATTGTTATGAAGATTTGTAGCGGTTTATTTATCAAATATTTCATTGTGCTATCTATTCTTTAGTTTAAACCAATGTTTACAACTAACTTGACAATCAAATATTTTTTTACATCACTTTGAAATTCGCCGAATAACGTATCCGGAAAAAATAGCGTCCGAATCTACGTCTAATTCTTGTTCAAAATGTTACTTGATAATCTTTAGATTTAAAATGGAAATGGGAATATAAATTGACTTGGGGATTCGAAGTGGACATTAACTTAAATTTTAACATATAAATGTACTGTCTTTCGGTCTAAAACGCTCATAAATATATTTTTCAATTTATCAATTTTGCCCGACATCGTAAACAGAAAAGAAACCAAAATCGCAACTTCTTGTTGATGAATCATGCAACTATCATTCGGCACACGTCGGCTGTTTTCCACTCTCCTTAAACAGGCTTATCTCAACAGTTTGACATTGTACACAAACACTTTACACACGTTGACTGGTTTAACTTAATTTACCCGACAGCGATACACGATAAAGTCTAAATCCGTGAACCAGTCAGTTATGCAGACGAGTATTAATATGTTCAACTCGTAGCACTTCTGGTAATGAAATTTTTCGCTCTTAATTTGTTGTGAGACACGGCTTGAGCCCTTTTGTTTTTTATGAGCCATTTCTTTCATTTTATCGCCAATGGCTCAATTGGCGAACAACAGCGGGAGCCGTGTTTTTTTTTGTTTTTTTAAATATTTAAGGTTTGAACTTGGAAAAAAAGTGACTCGCTAAAAATATCGAGTGGGCATGAAATTCTACTCGAATTTTCTGAATTTGACTCGCATTAAGCGAGTTAGCAAGAGCTAAATTTGAACCCTGTCCTTCGCATAAGGTAACTTTTGAAAACACTGTCTTTTGTTGTATGAGAGAAAGGGTTAACTCTTTACCACATATAACATATCTGCAGCAGACAACTTTGAAAACATCTACTCATGAACTCTCTAGAAATGAAGGTATAATGACAGAACAAAAGTTGAAAACATTTTGTCAAAAGGAGAAATTGCTCGTCTTGAGCAATTTCTGCTTTTGTCACAATGTTTTCAAAAGTCGTGGGAAAGGAGAAATAACTCATGAAAAGCAATGACTCCTTTTCTAAAAATGTTTAAAAATGTTTTATAATTACACCTTAAAAAAGTTTTCCAGATGCTTTTTTGGAAACATTGCAGGAAATAGTGAGTAATATCTACCCATGTGTACCACACTGCCACATCAGATTCCTAAAGTATACTCAAGGTTAAAGTCTACTTTTAGCACAATGTTTTCACAAAGTCATCTACAGATGCATTAGATTCCAAAAGCTAGAGATCACTCTATATATGGAAGTATGTGCTGGAAGACAGTGGTGCAGAAGTAGAGCGTCGTCTGCCTCTCGTACCTGATTAATATAAGCTGAAAGTTTGTTTCGCAATCGATGTAAAATAATGTAAAATAAATAAGTTTAAACTAAGCTCTATATATATATCAGAAATACATACTTGTTCAAGATCACAGGGAGGAAACGTGTCCAGTATTGATGAAGAGAACTGTTTCATCAACATGTTGGTTTTCACCGCAGACACAAAGTCGCCCAGATCTGTGACATATTCACGTCTGTCCGGACATGAAATAAGTTTAAATAAACCTCTGTATAAAATCCACAGTCTCTGTTTGACCTCCTTCAATTCCTCTTCATTCTGAAACAGAAGTCCAAAATCTTGTCTGAGGTCTGTATAAGGATGAGTTAACCCTGTCCCTCATACAACAAATCTGCAGCAGACGACTTTGAAAAACTACCCATTATTTTTTTAGAAAACTTGATTTGAGCAATTTCTCCTTTTGCCGCCATGTTTTCAAAAAGTCGTCTGCTGCAGAGGCATCAGAAAGCGTCTAGATAAGGGCAAGGGCTAAGTGATCTTTTTCCCACAATATCACTCTTATTACCATAAAACACATTTTATTCATGTTAGACTAATTTACGCTAATATTCGCGAATTAATTTCCTTGCGAATTCATAATCATCACGAATAATGTCCTGGTTTTAAGACATCAGAAAATAGGCAACTTTAGCCGATTCGATGATTAAAAGTATATTATAATTGTACATTAAAAGTCATAACTGATTTGTAAATAGTAGAATGCTTACTTACTTGAGTATTGGCAACTGGGTACAAACAGTTACACATTATAGTAGAGTTATTCGTTAAATAAGTTGTTTTAACAAATTAGCTCATAAATGCCTGTACCGATGAAATTCTTTTGTAAATATTGTTTCTATTGCTCTTTTCCCCCACAATATCTCTTATTCATTCAACAAAGTCCTATAACAAAATCACTGAGATGATTCTTTTGAGTACCCACAACCAAGGGTTTGATGGTCAAAATAAGGATTTAGAAACGCCCCTTACATAGAGCTCTGTCTTGTTTTTAAAATTATGTTGGTTTATATAAATTTAAAAAAAATCAGTGTCAAGATAATGAAACAAGTGGGCCATGATGGCCCTGGATCGCTCACCTTAATTATACAATGTACTGCAATGCAAAACACATCAAGACAATTATTCTGAATTCAACCTCTACAGTGTTAACAAGATTTTCTATCATTTGGCCTAGTGATCTATATTTTTTTACCTGATATGACCCATATTCCAACATGGACTAGATATCATCAAGACAACATTCTGACAAATTATCAACATGCTCAAAGTAAAAATGCGGCCTCGTGAGTTTGAACAATATTTTCCTTTATTGACCTTGTTTCTGACCCAATATGACCCATATTCACTCCCTCTTATCTAGTCCTCGGGTATAGAACAAGGTCCACCAGTGCATCCACGCAATTTGACCAGGCTTGATAATGCTGGCTGTCCAAATAAACATTGTTATCTTGATATTCCTAAAATAGGCTATGGTCTCTTCCAAATGAAAACCTGGACAAGTTCATTTTAAAAATTCAGCATTTTAAAGGGTTAAACTTACCTTAGTAGGCAAAAGGACATCTTCGCTAGTTAAAAGATCTCTTAATTTCTGGAGAAACAGTTTGTTTGACTCTTTTTCTGCAGATTTTAAAACTACCTGAAAAATTGGCGACATTTGTGCAAAGAATAAGTTTTTTTCAGCCTGTTAACCCTTTCCCACATATAGACGCTTTCTGACGCCTCTGCAGTAGACGACTTTTGAAAACACTGTTACAAAAAGAGAACGAGCAATTTCTCGTTTTTGCCACAATGTTTTCAACCTTTTTTCAGTAAATATACCTTCATTTAGTGTTTTTACTTAAATACTAGATGTTTTTAAAGTAGTCTTGTGCAAATTTGTTGTATGTGGGAAAGGATTAAAGAAAGACATGCATGGTCAAAGAAACAACATTAAAACTTTTCCAACAAATTAAAAATCTACAGAAGGTGACTCTGAAAGAAAATATTTGGAAAATATCTATTCATGAAAATATCTATAATTTCTCCTTTTGAAAGTATAATTATCAACATGCGCAATTTCTCCTTTTGCCAAAGTTTTTGCTAAATTGGCCTGCTGCAGAAGCATCAAAATGTATCTGTAAGTGGGAAAAGGATGAATAAATACACCTTCATTAATAAAGATTTTCCCTATTTTGCTTCAAATCTTGTAAAGTTGTCGACTGCAGATTTGTTGTAAGTCGGAAAGGGTTTATTTAGAAATCGGGGATCATAAATAACCGTTATTTCCCTTTTTTCACACAATATTTTCTACTTTCTGGTTTTTCTATGGGATGATCTTTGACATTCTTGTTTTCTTTAGAAAAGAAATCCAATTGCGAAAGAGATACTGATACATGCTGAACCAATATGATGAGTTAACCGTATCCCACCTGTAGACGCTTTTTGACGTAAAATTGTGGAAAAAGGGGTAATTGCTTCAGGTGAACAATATCTCCTTTTGCCACAATGTTACCACTAGTTATATCTTTATCTTTAGTGATTTTCCTTATATATCCCATTCTCAAACATGCCGAAAGATTTGGATGCATGTGCGAAAGTCGACTTTTGAAATAAGAAATTGCGCATGATGAGCAAATTCTTTATTTTCCACAATGTTTTCGTTTCCAACTCTTTTTATTTAATTATACTTTCATTTATAGAGATAATCCATAACATAATTTTGTAACACTGATTTCAAAGAATTCTGCTGCAATTTATTGTATGTGAGAAAGGGATAACCATTTTCTTGATACGTGTATTATAATTTCAAGTGTTATCTCTGAACATTTCTCAGATAAATTGTACTTTTAAACCCTTTCCCACATACAACAAATCTTCAGCAGACGACTTTGAAAACATAGTGACACAAACCTGAAAAATCTGCAGATTAGATAGCTTAATTGTTAAATAAAGTTGAACAAATTGTGGCCAAAGGTGAAATTGCTCATTATGAGCAATTTCACCTTTGGCCACAAAGTTTTCAAAAAGTTGTCTGCTGCTATTTTGACAAAATGTGTCCGAACGTGGAAAAGGGTTAAAGAGAGAAAATGCTTGTTTAGAGTAATTTCAAATTTGTCCATGATGTTTTAAATTGTTTTCTGCTATAATCTATAAATAAAGTCATCTATAGAAGGGAAAATAATGAAATAAACTTCATATTAAATTTCCTCAACCATTTCAAATCGGCAGCAGATGATTTTGACAACATCAAGTAAAAAATATGGTAAGTCTCTATAAATGGAAGTTTGATTATAATATTGCATTGAGTTGAAAACGTTGTGAGAGTAAGAGAAACTGATCTATTGTCACAATGTTTTCAAAAGTCATCAACTGCAGGTGTGTCAAAATGCTATAACATGTGGGTATGGATAAAAGAAAAATTATCCTTTCCCACATACAGACGCTTTTTGAAGCCTCTATAGCAGAAGCATTTTGAAAACAGTGCAACAATAGGAGAAATTGCTCATAATAGGCAGTTTCTCCTTTTGTCACAATGTATTCGACTCTATACAATTATTGATATTTATACCTTTATTCATAAAGATTTTCAATACTTTGCTTAGGTTTTTTTTCAAAGTCCTCTGCTTCAGATTTGTATGTGGGCAAGGATAAAATCAAAATGACGATATAACAATCTTGTTAACCCTTTCCCACATACAAAAAATCTGCAGCAGACAACTTTGAAAACATGGTGACTAAAACCTGAAAATTCTCCATAAAAGATAGCTTTATCGTTAAATAAAGTTGAAAACATTGTGGCCAAAGGGGAAATTGCTCATCATGAGCAATTTCACCTTTGGCCATAATGTTTTCAAAAGTCGTCTGCTGCTATTGCGTCAGAATGCGTCTGCAGGTGGGTAAGGGTTAAAATTTCAGACTCACCTTAACTTTTAATTCTAGAATCAGCTTCCAATATACCCCAAAAGAACAATCAATCTCTCCAGAATGTGCTGTATAAATTCTGTAAAGTATCGCCATGGCAACTTCAAACTTCTCAACTTCATCCTCTTTTATCACCCGACTTATACAAAACAGTGCAAGAGCAACTCTAGGAAGCTTTGCTTTCATGTCTTCTGAATACAACGCTGAAAATTAAAATATAAATATCTTATATACAATGTTAGCGTGTTCACCAATACTTTATGCCCTTAAATTAGACTGACAACACTGTATAAAAGGTTGTCTCCAATTGACCCTACACATTTAAATATTTATGCGCAGGTGCTCATTTTTATATCCAATGAAACTGCACGATACAATCAACACCGGCTTCTGCTATCAAAATTCTACTTTATAATTGGAACACCTGGCTATCACCGCTTCACTATCTTTTTAATTTATAAGTTATCTCCCCTGTAAGTGTTGATACCTAACAATTTTATAATCGACAATTTGATTGACGGACACAAAGGTCAATCTGAGATGACCTGTAATACACAGGCATCAGATGCTACTGCAACGAAGTCTAGGTCTGTTCAGACCTCCAGATAAGGATCATATTTCACGTTTTAAAATTCTTATTTTTCCTCTTAACACTATGTTGTGGGTACTCATAAGAATCAAGAAGACAATTCTCTTTAGTACCCACAACATAGGGTTTTAATGAACTTCAAGTGAGATATTTTGGGACAAATGCCCATTTACTCTCCTTATCTTGGCCTGTCTGTTTTTAACCCTTTCCCTCATTCTACAATTCTGCAGCAGACGACTTTGGACATATTTTGTCAAAAACTAGAAAATCTCTATAATTGAATGGATAACCTATGACCAAAAGTGGAAAACATTGTGGCAAAAGGAGAAATTGCTCGTTTTGAGCAATTTCTTCTTTTGTCACTATGTTTTCAAAAAGCTGTCTGCTGCAGAGGCGTCAGAAAGTGTCTATATGAGGGAAAGGGTTAATGAGATTGATGTCTGACTTACCATCAAAAGTCTTCCAACAATTATGCCTCACTGCATAGTCCAGAATAACCCTCTTTGCCCTTTCAGACTTGGAATCCATCTTCAAACATCTAGGAAATATTTCACATCTTATTATATGGATTGAGTAGGTAGATCTGTAACAAAAACTTAAAATTGATAGGTAGTTGACCATTTGTTTCACCTGCAAACGCAATTTGACACATGTATCTGCAACCAAACTACATGTTCATATTCCCACAATGATTTCAGAAGTTGTCTGCTACAGATGCGTTGAAATGCGTCTTGTCATCAATATAAATTTAGTTTTTTTGCTATTTAGAGAACTTTTTTTCTGTTTATGGAAGAAATTACATCTTAACCCTTTCCCTCATATAGACGCTTTCTGACAACTCTGCAGCAGACAGCTTTTTGAAAACATAGTGACAAAAGCAGAAATTGCTCAAAACAAGCAATTTCTCCTTTGGCCACAATGTTTTCCACTTTTTGTCATAGGTTATCCATTCAATTATAGAGATATACTATTTTTTTATAAAATATGTTCAAAGTCGTCTGCTGCAGAGTTGTCGTATGAGGGAAAGGGTTAATACAGACACTTTCTGACACCTCTGCAGCAGACAACTTTTGAAAATATTCTGGCAAAATTTGCTAGAAAGTTTTTAATAAAAGTTTACACATTCATTTAAAGAATATTTTCATATTGTAGAGGATTAGTTTGCAATGACGTCTGCTGCAGACTTGCTGTTTGTGGGAAAGGGTTAAAAACCCAGCCAACACAGTCTCCCGTGCTAAAGCATCTGATTTAAAAGTAGATTTAACAGGCCTAATCCGATTTTAATTAACGGAAGATACTAAGTGTCTAATTAAACCTTGTGTTCAATCCTGTTAAATGGTACCGTAATTACAGGACTCGACATTAACTTTTGAACCTACTTGCCTAGTCGGACAAGTACTTTGAAAATTTACTTGCCCGGACTCAAATACAACTCGCCCGAATATATGTCATTATATTGTGAATAACATTGTCCTGCCTTGTTTATTTGCTGTCATAAAATGCACAGTCCAATTAAAACCGCAGTCAAATTTACAGGACGATATTTACGTTTATGTTTACACATAAAAGTGTCTTCGGTTTGACATTAGAATGTACTTTAAACAAAGTCAGTCAGAATTTGATAAGATCTCGGAAAAATTATTTTGAATTCAGGGGATTCCAGAAAATACCTCTTCAGAAAAGTGTAAATGACGTATTGTTTAGTTCAATTCTGACCAATCAATACTCGGGGATGAATCTATTTAGAACAAGGCAGCTGTCACAAGATGGTCAAGGGTCGACAACTCACTAAAGTAGAATTGAACGCCGATGGTTGAATAAAAATATATGTTTAATTTACAGTTATGAAATATATACAATTTTAAATAATCACTTCTTTCCTGACAAATCGAGAGGCTATAAACAAAAGAACTACTCACGCACTCTCATACACACTCTCACCCCAGTCACTTAACTGTCCCATCACTTCCGTTACTGTACCCTGTATTTGGAATGTTCATACACGTTATACTTCACATCCAACTGTATCCGTTTCCCGACTTCACCGAGTCGTTGTACTTATATTCATTGCGTCGCGTATATCCTTGGATTCCGGGATCGACAAGCCACACAACTGTGGATATATGGTTCTACACGTCCTATGACGGCACTCCTCCTAATGTCCCCCGTTACGACGTCTTATTAAGTTGTGGACTGCGTCACACACTGGTTCTTCAAACATCTGCGTTTGGACCTTCGGTTGTCTGGCTATCGATATGGACTAGCCATAGACATAAAACGGCTAAAATTGTAATAAATAACCATGTCTTACAATAATATCAATAATGTTCCGAAAACCTAACAGCCTACCATGTTATACTCCTATGGTAGCTCATCTCTATACTAATATCCTTTTACATCTCCCACTTCCATTCTTATCCTTTTCATACAACATATCTTTCCCAATAGCATAACACATTGTCTCGCTCCTAACGGACTCAATTTCTGTAAAAAACATTCACTTCGTGAACCAGAAATTCTCTAAACAATTCAATCATGTAATAATTATCTCAATCCCTAACATTGTAAATTTGCACAGATTCCATTCCTTAATTATGCCGAAAACCCCTTTGCACAATAACTAAGAATTTACATACCCATATGCCGTGTGAATTGGTCACATCAACTACCTCTCACTATAACGAGTGAAAACCGTCTGGCGACTCCTGTGATACTGACGGTCAAAACAAATGTTTGAGTAAGTTATATAGCACCAATCAACCTCTGGGTCTCCTGATGACAGGCAAAATTCCCGTGCAAATCGTAATTCACAATCAACAACCAGTTTCAATACATTTATAGGCCAAATGAAAATAGCAACATAGTTTAACGTAATTAACGTTTTTAAACCCGTCAATTTCTTAATTCTCAACGGATTTACATGAAATGAACTTTTAATATGCTTAATATCACTTATCACATATGTATATGATAATAACTTCATAAACAATGATCTCCCTGACAATCCTGCGATAAGTTAAAACCATACGTGACCAACCTGCACTGACTGACCGTCTTTTATTTAGGCCACGCCAAATCTATTTTGTTACAACACGTTCCCCCCAAAGATAAAGTGGTTACACTTTGTCTATTTAACAAAATACACCAGGTTCGTTCCCTGTACTATTTACAACCCGTATCTTAATTTCCCTTAGTATTGCATTCCTTATATATATATAAACGATTACACAGCTGTCATGACTCCAATGTGTGCCTGAAATATTCATTTCACTCACTATTTTCTGATTCCTCTACTTGACTCTCTACTCTACTTAAGTAATCTGCCCCTACATTTTCTCTACCTGGAATCGCTCTAATGCTCATCCTATAGGGCTGCAAAGATAACGCCCATCGCATCAGTCTAGAATTCGCCATCTTAGACTTATTTAAATAAGTCAGAGGCTGATGATCAGTCTCTAAGATGAATTCCTTGCCAAACAAATACCTATGAAATTTCGACACTCCCCAAATAACACCAAGACACTCCTTTTCAATTACTGAGTAATTTCTCTCCCTGTCTAACAATTTCTTACTTGCATACGCAACTGGTAATTTCTCACCTTCTGAATCCTGTAACAATACCGCCCCTAATCCAATGTCTGAAGCATCGGTTCTAAGGATGAAAGACTTATCAAATTCCGGTAACTTCAATATAGGAGGACCTACTAAACTCTTCTTCAAAGTCTGAAAAGCAACTTCCTGACATTCTCCCCACATAACCTTATTTGGTTGACCTTTCTTAGTAAGATCTGTTAAAGGTACCGCAATTGCAGAAAAGTTGGGAATGAATTTTCTGTAAAACCCAACTACCCCTAAAAAATATCTAACCTGTTTCTTCGAAATCGGCCTTTCTGCTTTTTGTAGTGCCTCTATCTTCCCCTGAACTGGCATCAACCCACTAGCCCTATCAATGACATGTCCCAAACATTCCAGATTTCCAAATCCTATGCTACATTTACTCGGTCTAGCTGTTAACTTGGCTACCTTCAACCTACTAAAAATCTCTCTTAAAGCGGTTATATGTTCCTCCCATGTAACGGTAAATACTAATATGTCGTCTATGAAACTATCCGCAAAATCTAAATCCTTTAAAACCTTCCTCATCAATCTACAAAAAGTACTTGCCGCACAAACCAAACCAAAAGGCATCTTGTTGAACCGAAACAACCCTTTTGGTGTTTCAAAAGACGTCATATCTTTCGCCTGCTCTGTCAACGGCACCTGCCAATAACCCTTACTAAGATCAATTTTAGTAAAATACTTTGCCCTCGATACCTTCGAGAATATCTCTTCGATATTTGGCATTGGCTCAGCGTCAAACACTGTCACCCTGTTTAACTGTCTGAAATCTATACAGAAACGAACTGTGCCGTCCTTCTTCCTAACCAATACTATAGGACTCGAAAACGGTGCATTAGAATGCTCTATGACTCCTAACTCTAACATCTTACTGACCTCTTCGTTTACTGTTGCCACTGACTGGTATGGAATAGGATAACCCTTGAACCTGATGGGTTCTGATGTATTTAATTTAATATCATGTTCAACAAGTGAAGTAGTTCCCGGTATGTCTGTCAAAACATCGGCGAACTCTTCCAAAACCATGTCAACCTGCTCCCTCTGTTCAGGAGACAACTCTTTATAAACGTCTACATCTTTTTTAGACTCGTTACCTACTCTAGAAAGGCACTCTAAAGGTATCTTCTCATCTACCCAATCTACGTCTGCATTATCTAATTTCCGATCTTCACTATCTTCAATAACTGCAGAACAAACCACTGCTAATATACCTTTATCACTACTACCGTCATCAGCACTTCGCTCATTGTACTGTTTCAACATATTGGCATGAAATGTCTTTTCCTTACCCTTCATATTAATTCTATAATCTACCTTATTCATCACCTTGATCACTTCAAATGGACCCTTCCACTGCAATAATAGTTTATTGTGACTTACCGGCAGTAATACCAGAACCTTGGCACCTATCGGGAAACTTCTGTCCTTTGCCCGTTTGTTATAGTATATCTTCTGTCTAGACTTTGCCTTACTTAACTCATCCTGTGCCATCTTACATGTCTCTTCGAGTCGCTCACGTAAATCTATTACGTACTGGTATGTCAATTTCACTTCAACATCATTGACCTCGCCAGACCATAACTCTTTCAAAATGCTCAACGGTCCTCTGACCGTCCGGCCATAGAGTAATTCAAATGGGGAAAACCCCAGACTTTCCTGTGGCACTTCCCTATACGCAAATAACGCAGCATTAATGTATTTATCCCAATCCTTGGGCCTCTCGCTACACATACGCTTAATCATCCGTTTCAATGTTCCATTAAACTTTTCCACCAATCCGTTTCACATTGGGTGGTATGGCGTTGTAGTCAACTGACGTAAGGATAAAAGTCTACTTACCTCAGCCATCATCTTAGATGTGAACTGTGATCCCATGTCCGTCAACATCTCCTCCGGTATTCCTAGTCTACTGAACATATCGACCAATGCTTCCGCTACTCGTTCAGTCTCAATCCCTGGTAAAGCCACGGCTTCCGGATACCTTGTAGCATAATCTACCATGACTAAAATGTACCTGTTTTTCCTGTCTGTCATTGGTTCGATTGGTCCTACTAAATCAACCGCTACACGCTTAAAAGGCGTTTCTATTAATGGCATCTCTCCTAATGGTACTTTTTGAACCTTACCTTTTGGCATCGTTCGTTGACATATATTGCATGATCTACAATACCGACTGACTTCCGAACAAACCCCTGGCCAATAGAAGTCTGCTAATGCTCTGTCCCTAGTTTTCCGTATACCTAAATGCCCTGCCATCAATGACTCATGTGCTATCTTTAACACCGCTTCCCGACACGTCTTAGGAACAACTAACTGATAAGACTGCTTCCGATTAGGAAATTCAAATTCCCTATACAATAATTTGTTCTTAAACAGATACCTTACCTGTCCGCCCCCTTTACAATTATGAAAAGTTTTTTCATTCGCCTTTTCTCTCGTCTTCGACAGAGTTTCATCTGCCATCTGCAGGTCGCGGTATTCTGCTTGCGATATATCTAAAATCTTACCTGGAACATGTAATTTCCTGTATGGTTTAGGATTTTGTTCTGTTTGCGACCGAGTCTGCATTGCATTTGATACATCTCCGGGTTCCGGATATTTCGCGCCTGTAATGTTACCTACAACTAAATCATAGAGTGGAGTGTCTATACATAACGCCTCCGTTGTACCCTCATAATATGGAGTCTTCACCTCTATCATTGCTACCGGAAAATAATGCTCAGATCCATCAATATATTTGCAACATCTTTCCTTACCTAAGAACTGGTGTTCCTGTACTAACCGTTTCCTTACAACTACGCACGTGGCACCCGTGTCTCTCATCATTTCTACTCTTACTCCGTTAACTGTGCCTTCCTTGGTAGGACAATTCCTTTCCATACATGCACCTAGCTGTTCCGAACTATCGTTACACAAATATATGAAACTAGAACTGGCTGTTCGTTTTAATCCCCCACGATACAGACCTCGAGGCTTTCCTCTCCCCTTGAAATATTGGTTACCCTGATTGTGGCTATACCTTTCAAATGGACCAGTACTTGCATTCCTAGTATCTCCACCAGATGTAAATCGTCCACTAGTATCGTCGACAGCAGCCATACTATGCCTACTACCCCTTTTCCTACAATCGTCCGATCTATGATTTCCACCACAATAGCTACATTTCCAATTAGTGAAAGAATTATTACCTGCCTTCTGCGTACTGGAACCCTGTCGTTGTCCTGTATCGGACCTAAACCCTCTAGCGAACTGATCCTTTTCTTTATTATTTCCACTTAATACAACATTCCTACACCCACCTCTTGCTTCAGCAAATAGATCAGCCTGTACCGCCATCTCATTACCATCTGTAAACATCTTTTCTTTCAAAAATAAATACAAGTCCTTATTGCAAATTGACAACAACTGATCTCGTAACAAAAAATCAATGACGCCTTCGTACGATTTTACTATCTTTCCTAATTCAAACCAACGTTCGAGATAATTCATTGATCTCCGTAAGTACTGAGCAAACGTCTCTCCCGTTTCTGGTTTAGCTACTTTGAATCGTTTTCTAAACCCTTCTTCAGTTAACTCAAAACGTTGCAATAATGCTGACTTTAACTTAATATAGTCTAAAGCGTCCTCTGCAGGTAATCTAGAATAAACATCTAACGCTTTACCTTTCAATAATGCACTAAGATGTAATGACCACTGATCATTCTTCCAACCTTGTGCTTCTGCATATCGCTCAAACCTGGATAGATAACTGTCCATATTATCCTTATCCTCGTCAAACCATGGTAATTTCGGTCCTTTGATTTTATGATCTTTAATAAAAGACTTACCTACTCCCTGTTTGGCCAACTCCATCGCCTGCTGATGTTCTAATTGAGCTAACTCCAATGCTCTCCTATGCTCCCGATCCCTCAGCTCCTCTTTCTCTCTCTCTAATAATCTCTGTTGTTCTAATAACTTAACTTCTTTCTCTTCCTTCTCTCTCTCGAATTCACGATCTCTCAGTCTCTGTTCTCGTTCCTTTGCTTGTTCATCTTGAACGAACTTTTTAAGTTCCTCACCTTCATAACCGAACTCCTTGCCTAACTCTATCAACTCCTTCATACTAGTCATGACTATCAATAGTACGATACGCTAACCCTATATCAAAACTTAATAAACTACAATCTAAGTTAATAATAACTACACTTCATTGGACTTCAAATCTATATTTGAATTCTCTGCATATCCTGTACGGTATAATTCACTTCACGGTTGTAAAAGGGTACATTAGATCCTGTCAGAAAATAGTGAAGAGCCGTTCGTTATTGTGAATGGAGCTGTTAATCAGTACCACTTAAACAGGGAAATAAATCTCATGTATAAATTTTCAACTTATGTGATTTAAAACAGTCCTTTGTCTTATGATTTAATCAATTGAATTGGTGTTATAAATAGCACTATATGGAACTAGAACTGTGAGTGAACTCACAAAAGGATACCCCCGTCCCGTGCTTACAAGACATATGGACAGACAGACGGACAGATATATTTCTGACCGGGATAATCTTACTTCATGCACATGCTCAGGTTGTTTACTACAACTGTGTAAAGTTTCATCAGAATCGGTCCAGCCGTTAAGGAGGAGTTGCGCTTACAAGACATATGGACATACAGACGGACACGGACAGACGGACGGACAGGGATAATCTTACTTCATGCACATCCTCAGGTTGTGTACTGCAACTGTGTAAAGTTTCATCAGAATCGGTCCAGCCTTAAGGAGAAGTTGTTTATTGATCTTAATGGCGAATTTTACAGTTTGAAGTTTTAAACTCGACAGGGTTTGATCAAATAATGAAATAAAATATTGACATGTCAACATATTTGTCCCAGAAAGGATTCTAACTGCCACTTGCCCGATCGGATAACTGCTTGGAAAAACAACTTGCTCGGACTCAACTGTTACTTGCCCCGGGCTAACGGACAACCGTTAATGTCGAGCCCTGAATTTATGAAAATATATGTATCAGTCAATTGACCTCTAGATAAGGATCGTATTGCTTGTTCTAAAATCCGCTAACCCTATGTTGTTGGTACTCGAAAGAATTGTCTCAATGAGACGATTATTTTGAGTACCAGCAACATAGGGTTTGGTTGAATAAAAAGATATATTGAGGGGAAAAGAGCTGTAAAGCACTCCTTATCTGGACCCCTGCATTAGTCATTTTTAAAGTTTTTTGGTGCTTTGTTTCTTTTAAAATTTTAACTTTGTTAACAATTCAAACGTTTAGACTGTTTGGACGTCATATCGCATGGTGAGCGATCATACAATACAAGAAACAAGAGCTGTCGGGGGACAGCGAGTTCGACTATATGCCGCTTATTCACATAAAGCACTTTTTCATTATATTGCACTTAAGAACTATAATTCAATCATATTAAATACTCTATATGTAAAAGCAGCTAAATAGATACATACTACATTTAAATATATATAATTTAAAAATCAAATTTCCTAACTCAATCAAGGGCCATTACTCCATATTTAGGATACAACAGCGCTGGGATACAATGGAGTAATCTAACCTAATTGTACGATTGTCCTTAACAAATGTGTGAAGTATGAAGTGATTTGAATGATGAAACTTTAACGTTGAGCTAAGCGCAAATGTTAAAACTGACCCCGAGTCCAAAAATAGCAAAACCTTAAAAAAAGGTTTTCCAAATGTTTGACACCATGCAAAACCCGTTTAATATGTTGAAGAATTATATTTGATAAATGAATGATCACAATTAGAAAGGAATGTATCCAAAAAAGATATTCCAAATATGAAAGCCCTAGCACAAAAACTTTAAATATGATTGAAAATTTATGCCAACTTGCCCTAAAACTTGAACCGGACGCCGGCCGAGACGACAATGCCGGGGCGAGTAGTAAAGCTCTCATATTCTTCGAATAGTCGAGCTAAAAATGGTTGACATTCTTGTTGTAAGTTGATGTTGCTTTACACGTTATTATTGATTTATTGCCAATAGTTTGCATTTATTGATGGTGATACCCATATCAGGGATGTAGATAGCTACGTCTCTGCCCATATACAACAAATATGTATTAGACAACTGTCAACTTTAAAAACAATCATGCAAAATTTCTATAAATGAAGTATAGCATATCGTAGAACCTTCCAACTTCGTGATGTATCTTAGCTTGTCACTTCATTATTTTCGTCCTTTTCTCACATGACTTTGTATTAGCAGTCAATTGAGAAGCATGTTACTATTTTCTGATATCTCTATTTTCTGATATCTCAAAATTCATTTAGTTCTTGACAATTTAGTTTATTTTAGTGTTTATGTTCACTAAAGACCTAATAACACCTTGAGTTATAATGTCTTTGTGTTCACGAACTTAGAGACTCGTTGATAATTACTGAAAAAATAAAAACATAGTGGAAAAAATAAAAACATAGTGGCAAAAAGGTGAAATTGCTCGTTTTAAATGTTTTCAAAAGTCGTCTGCAGTAGATGCGTCAAAATGCGTCTACAGTGGTAAACGGATATTCTCACATACTGTACTGTACTGCAATCAGGGGAGCGAATTATGAATAGTCGAATATATCCAGAGACAAATATATCGGATATGTCATCTGTAAGCAAGAATGAACCATTATAGATCTCTTGATTCTATGTTGGTTTCAAAAATTAAAATTACAGAGAAAATGTAGTATACCTGTAACCAGGGGTCTTATCTAGGTCCCTGCTGTAACTTTCTTGCAACTGTCAACGTGCAGAACAACATGAATCTATTTTAGAACCGCGCGACGAGCGACACATTTAAAAGCGCGGGAAGTAAATCAAGGGAAGCAACTTTTTTCAACAAACAGAAAAACTACAATAAATCTAAGTCTATAATTGAATAGAATAGAATAATTTATAACATGACGAACCTGACCCTTTCCCGCATACAACAAATCTGCAGCAAACGACTTTAAAATCATATTGAATAATCAGGGACACTATAGTGTCCCTGGATTAACATATCGAAACAATTCTGTAAATGAAAGGATAACTATTAGAATTGAATCGTGACAAAAGGAGGAATTGCACACCCTTTCTAATTTTTCCACAATGTTTTCAAACGTCGTCTGCTGCAGAGGCGACATAAAGCGTCTGTATGTTTTGATGGGGTTTAAGTTAATAATGAATGTAAGTTATAATTGAAATATAATAAGGATCATGCCTGAACGACTAGGTCTTACTCGTCAAAATAATGACCTTCAAAACAAGAATGCAGAGTATACATATTAGTTCTAGATCCTTGTGCAAAAGCAGCTGCTTCATGGGATCAAGATCAAAATGGCATGCCAATTTGTCATTATGCTTCTTTTAATCCAAAGCTGAAATTGACGTGAAGTAATAACAAAGACCTAATAACACATGTTATTAGGTCTTTGGTAATAATAATTAAACACATCTATGATTATATGTTATTTTAGTTACTACTATTTTTTATTTTAAGCTAGTCATAAATTCAGATGACTTGCAATGATTCGCATATCAAATCGTGAGAAAATACTCATGATATCTTTGTTAAAAGCATTCCCCTAAATTAGGATCATGTATAATTTGAAACTGAAAGCAGAATTCATTGCAGAATTCATTGCAGAATAAGGGTGACGTTTGTGCGATTTTAAAAATGAACTTTAATTTAATATAGGTGTTTGGGTAGTTGGGTCTTTTGTGAAAGAACCATAGCCCAAAATGCTACAATGGTCTGACTACTACGGAAAATGAATTTCTTCCCACTGACATAGGATATAAAGGGAGATAAGACATATTGTCATGATAATTGTATCAGTATGAATTACTTCCCTTACACAATCCATGGTAAAACCATGTACATTTTATCACAATGTTCAGCTCTTAACCCTTTCCCCCATACAACAATTCTGCAGCAAACGACTTTGAACATATTTTGTCAAAAAATGGAAAATCTCTATAATTGAATGGATAACCTATGACTAAAAGTGGAAAACATTGTGTCAAATGGAGAAATTGCTGGTTTTGAGCAATTTCTTCTTTTGTCACTATGTTTTTAAAAAGCCGCCTGCTGCAGAGGCGTCAGAAAGCGTCTATATGAGGGAAAGGGTTAAATAAATAAACATCCATGTACTTTTATTTATATAGAATTTCTACATTTTGTCCACAGATGTTTTCAAAGTCGTCTGCTGCAGATTTGTTGTAAGCGGGAAAGGACTAAAGAAACTATGGACTTATTCGATTTGAAGAATAGACGAAACTACTCGGGGGGAAAATCAATGAAACTAATTATTGAAAATATTCTGGCAAAAGGAAATTAATGCTATCGGAGTCTACCAATATGGATACATGGCTTTGTATTTTACTACGAGGCGCGTGAAAAAAAAATGTTCTAAGTTTCAACATGGACGAGTCGACTCTGTGAAATTCGGCAGTGAACAAGAGATATAGATGTATCCCATTACCTAACGAGTCATCGGATTTCAGTGTCATCGCCGTTCTTGTTTGAGTGGTGTATTACGCATCTTTCAATAGTATTTCAGACATATCATGGCGTTTCCTGGGTGAACAACCCGTAATACTGATAAGCTTACACTAAGTGACACAACACAAATGTGATAATATACTAAATGTTCAACGTTTAGAACTTTCAGTTCAAGCTATGACTACCAAATCCATTATACTAAGTCTTTTTTGGCAAATGTTTATATGTAAATGCCATCATTAAGGAGAAGAATTGATATACCGGTAAGCATATTTTGCTTGTTTTCTAACCCAGATTCATCTACCTCTCTGTTAGTTTGCCTACATTGACTTTCATATTGCTTAACCCTTTCCCAAATATAGACGCTTTCTGACGCCTCTGCAGCAGACGACTTTTGAAAACATTGTGACAAAAGAAGAAATTGCTCAAAACGAGCAATTTCTCCTTTTGCCACAATGTGTTCAACTTTTTTCCGTAAAGATACCCTCATTTATAGGGATTTTCTATAATTTTTGTTCACATGTTTCCAAAGTCGTCTGCTGCAGATTTGGTGTATGTGGGAAAGGGTTAACTGAATGTCACCAGCACTTTAGTCGTAATCCTGAGATCAAAGGAGAGAACCACTACTACAATTTTAGCTCACTTGAGCACAAAGAGTGGGATGAGCTATTGTAATTACCGTCGTTGTCATTTCGTCCCTTCAAATGTTCCTACAAACAACTTTTTCAACAAAATCTTCTCCTCCTAAACAAACAATTAAACATATTGCAAAAGTTTTCAAGAACATGTAATGGAATTCCATTTTAAACTCTCAAAAAGATTGTTCGAATTATTCGGCACAAATGTTTTTTGGGTGACCCTCTCCAAACTTTATTCAAATTATTACGATACATTGAAAACATGGCCGTCAGGTGACGGGCTTTGTTTTCCTTATATGAACATAGTAAAAAACTTCGAAAACTATTATTATTCTAGTAAATCAGTTGAGGAATATATGATCATCTTGGTCCCGGCCGGGGATCAAACCCGCGACCGCCCGCACTGGAGGCCGTTACCTGTGTGTTTGAGCAGTACTCAGCGAATAGCAACATTAACGGGGTGTTTCACGTGTCGAAAAGCAATTGCCTGTGCATCAATGCGAAGGATCCAAACAAATACTGCTAGATAGAAGTTTCTTGAAACCGTCGAACAGCTAGTAAGTATAGAGACAGATCAGACCATGTGGATGTGCTGGCTGATATGAATATTTACTAGTTGAAAATGGTTGATTTTCGCAGAGAGTCGCTCATTTTGGAATAATCAATGTCCAATCATAACGAGCCCCGGTAGCTCAGTCGGTAGTGACGCGGGCTGTCTAGGGGTTGTGAGTTTTAACCCCAGCTCGGCCAACATTCTTTCCAATGTTTGACAAAAATCAATTCATCAAGCGTCGTTCGTCTTTTACAAATGGGCAAAGTATATGTGAAAAATTGTTGAAAACGGCGTTAATCCCCGATCAATTAACAAACCAATCGAAAGGACCAAAACAGTTAGCTATACTCTTCTATGGTCCAAATTTAAATGGGGGTTCGATGCAGACCCAGGGGAATTAGACAAGTTTTCCTTTTTGGGGTCTTATTCCCCTGCCTAGAGCTATCTAAATATTGATAGTTGCATTACTTAGCTCTAAGTAATACTTAAATACATAACTGCACATTTCATCTTTTTTTGTTGCCATAATAAAAATGCCAATATATTTCCTTTCTTAACAATTATTGTTAGTCTGCAAGGTACCTATTTTATACTTTTAATAAGTGTTGGCTTTTACTCATAGCCAAAACAGGACAAATGTACACAACAACGACACATACAACTAAATAATAATATAGAACATAATAGAGGGAAAATCGAGAGACAGAGAGAGAGAGAGAGAGAGAGAGAGAGAGAGAGAGAGAGAGAGAGAGAGAGAGATATTGCTCTGAGTGGTCAGCTAGTTAGGTAAACGTTACCTTTGGAGCTAGTCACAACTCGGCAGAGAACAGAAAGAGACAGACCCTATATAGTACAGAATACCTTGTGTATACACAAGAATCACAATAATCACATGAACCATGCATACCACAAGTAAATAAGGCAGGCATACATGTAGTAACTAGAAGAGTCATAAGAAAATGTAGAGGCATGTATATGTACGGTGGCTTCAAGAAACTGCTCCCGTTACATTCCCCCTTTCCTAAGATCCAATGTTCAAATAAACATTGGTCAAAAGAAACTGAGATGTAGAAGATTATAAAGAATTAATACGACTACAAGTAATGAATTACAAATCCGGCAGATGGTAATATATATGAATTTTGAAAAACACATAAACACTGAATAGTAGTACTCACAGGAGCTTGACTCATGAAAAAAAAAATCCGAAAAAAAAAATCCACCAATACTATATATTTTAATATATAGTATTGGTGGATTTTTTTTTTCGGATTTTTTTTTTCAGGAGTCAAGCTCCTGTGGTAGTACTATGGAAAGTTAATTTCTTTTACTTCTTAAAAGTTCTGTGGCTGCTATTTGGTGATGTCTGCTGGCATTACGAAACCGGACAGGTCATAGGAGATTAAATCCAGCGAGGCCTTTCATTTCTGGTAAATACAGTTCTTTTTAGATGAAATAGGTCAGATAAAACATTTGAAGATTTCTTAGCCCGGACATTACGAGATGAATCCTATCATAGGAACACATTCCTAAGCTGCCAAAGAAGGTCAGGCCATACATGAGATGAAGGGGTGATCATTTCCTTGTAATACTCGTGTTCTGCCTTCGATGCGGTAATGACCTTATCTTATCTAGTATTTATTGTAACCCATTCAACCAAAACAACTACTTTCCAGGTTGATTAAATTATGAAGTCTATATGAACTAGCATCAGCATGATAATTCAAAATGGAGAACTGCTGCTGTACTGTGTTGTATCCTGGTCACGCACCAAAATGTAACCGCCCACAGCAGGTTCGATTTAGGATACAACACGACAACAGAGAAAGAATGCTAGTTTAAACTTTTAATAAGTGTTGGCTTTTACTCATAGCCAAAACAGGACAAATGTACACAATAACGACACATACAACTAAATAATAATATAGAACATAATAGAGGGGAAATCAGAAATAGAGAGAGAGAGAGAGAGAGAGAGAGAGAGATTGCTCAGAGTGGTAAGCTAGTTAGGTAAACGTTACCTTTGGAGCTAGTCACAACTGGGCAGAGAACAGAAAGAGACAGGCCCTATATGGTACAGAATACCTTGTGTATACACAAGAATCACAATAATCACATGAACCATGCATACCACAAGTAAATAAGGCAGGCATACATGTAGTAACTAGAAGAGTCATAAGAAAAGGTAGAGGCATGTATATGTACGTTGGCTTCAAGAAACCGCTCCCGTTACAATACCTTAATCCATTCCCTAATGCAAACGTATTAGCACAAGTTATTCTTAAAATAAAAGTGGCAAAGGAGAAATTGCTCATGAAAAGCAAATTCTCCTTCTACAAGAATAAAACTTTCATCTCTATAGATATTTTTTGGTTCACCTGAGCAAAACGTGCGAAGTGAGCTATTGTGATCAATCGTCGCCCGTCTGTTCTCCGTTCACATTTCTCAACAAATAACTTCTCCTCTCAAACCAATTAACCAAACTCAAATACTTTCATATGAATGCTCCTTCAGTGGTCCTTTTTAAAAGTTGTTGAAAGAATTTAATTCCATGGAGAACTCTGGTTGCTGCGGAGTTCAAAAAAGGGGGGAAAATTCCAAACTTTAAAAGTCCTCTTGTCCAAAAGTGCATGCCCGATTTGAAAATTCGTTTGCACAAATGTTCCTTGGGTGAACCCCTACCAAGATTGTTAACATTATTCCGATCCGTTGAAAAGTATGACCGTCAGGGGGCGGATATTTGTATAGTGAAAACTTAGGAAAAATATCTTCTAGTCCAAAAGTATGGCAAAAATGGTCCTTGAATGACCCTTTACGGAGATTGTTAAAATTATTCTGATCCGTGGAAAAACACGGCCGCCAGGGCACGGGGCTTGGTTTCCTCATATGTTTATATATATAGCAAACTTTGAAAATTCTTCTTGTCCAAATGTACTGGCCCAATTTGAAATTAATTTGGCACAAATGTGGCCCTCTACCAAGATTGTTCAAATTATTCCGATCAGTTGAAAAACATGGCCGCCAGGGCGCGCGGCTTGTTTCCCTTATATGAATATATAGTGAAAAATTGAAAGATCTTCTTGTACAAAAGCTCTCGCCAGATTAGAAAATAATTTGGCACCAATGTTTCCTGGGTGACCCTCTAACAAGATTGTTCAACATGTGTGATTCGTTGATAAACATAGTCTCCAAGGGGTGGGGCTTGTTTTCCGTATATGAATAAATAATAAAATCTTGAATAATTTGGCAAACATGTTCCTTTGACCATCTAAGATGATTGTTCAAATTATTCTGATATATTGTAAAACATTGCCATCAGAGGGCGAGGCTCTTTTTTCTTATTTATTTTTTAGTAAGAGCATTGAAAACTTTTCAGTTTTATTAAATCAGGTGAGCGATATAGGACCATCATATATATATGGTCCTCTTGTTATATTTTTGCCTTCATATTTCAAAATTGTCTGTTGTAGATAAACATAAATTTTGAGAATGAGTAAAATTAGTCAGAGAAACTTTGATGGAAATCAGCTAACAGCTAACTTCAATTCCAGTCTACATCTCAAGCTACAAATACAGTTGGAATACAACAAGAAATTACACTTTTGAAAATGAAAACATCTACAAACATATGGTGGGAAAAGTCTGGAAATGGCGGTAAAATAAAAGTATGATTTTCAGTTCATTCTTTCTGAATGGCTTTCTGGAGATGGTCTAAAATAGAAGCTATGTCAGGGAATGTTTCATGATTTTTTTTCTGGCGATAGCTGATTAACCTGGGTTTTGACCTAGATGTAAAACAAATGATCTAGATGGTAGACCAATCAAATGTTGCATTTAATGAATAATGGCGAAGAAATAAAGGAAATGAAACGTTTTGGTTGGTTCATAGTTAAGTTGGCTCTACTACGAGAGGCACTAATAAGGTGAAGTTTTAAAATGAAATGTTCTGCATACTAAACTTTATATTAATTGTTTTCCTTAAAAATAAATTTCAGTGAAAAAAATCAGTGAAAACGTATGAAATCTAATATTTAAGAGCAAAATATTAATTATTTTTTAAACATGATAAGTTTTCAATTATATATCGTCAATTGAAATTTATACACCTCTTGGGAGCCTCGCTTAATCTCCAGTCATGTAACGGGCTATTCTTGGCCTTTATAATCTATAGAAACTGAAGCTGGATGGAGATTATTGTTATGATTTAGTAGTTAATACTGGGATAAAGATATAAACAAGTTGATACCATCCTTTCCGTTTAGTATTTAATAATTTCTGAGAGTTTACATAATTTTGGCTGACACGTGGTTCTAAAGAGAAAGAGATAAACAAAAAACTCGCAACCAACACTCGATTACCAATTCTATATCTTTTAAAGAACAATGTTCTAAACAAACACTGTTCCAACTGGTTCACGATTATAATGCATAACCAATTCAAGGAGCTGTCGAATTCTTAGATAAACAACATTATTGCGCAAATTTTATAATTCATGAAAAATTACTGATTGTTTCGATTATTAACAAAACCTTTCTGATATTCAAGTAAAATACGCATGTTCCATTTCCTAGTGTTTTCTCATATTGATCTCCGTTTTACTTTTTTTAAAGATTTTTCTTGTTTAACATCACCAGAATCTTTATATTGTCTTATTCTTTTTTTTTTTGAGATTTGGACCAATTGTTGTCAGACCGGGAAAAGGTTAGAAAGAGGAAACACAAACAAATAATGTGGAGGTAATCTAGCTTATTTAACCCTTTCCCTCATATAGACGCTTTCTGACGCCTCTGCAGCAGACGGCTTTTTGAAAACATAGTGACAAAAGAAGAAATTGCACAAAACATGCAATTTCTCCTTTTGCCACAATGTTTTCCACTTTTTGTCATAGGTTATCCATTCAATTATTGAGATTTTCTATTTTTTTTACAAAATATGTTCAAAGTCGTCTGCTGCAGAATTGCCGTATGAGGGAAAGGGTTAACCCGTTCCCACATACAGTAAATCTGCAGCAGACGACTTTGAAAATGTCTACCTAAAAATATGGAAAATCTCTATAATTGTAGGTATAATTATTGAAAAAAGTTGAAATACATTGTGGCAAAAGAAGAAATTGCTCGTTTTGATGTTTTCAAAAGTCGTCTGCTGCAGAGGCGTCAGAAAGCATCTATATGTGGGACTTATTTAACATGTTCATGGTATCATAAAACACTGTGAGTTTAATCTAGATGATGATCTAATTTTGGGAAGACTATATAATTACATTGGTAAACATCAACACATTGTCTAGCAACAATTAGACCAAATTACAGTTATTTTCCCCCTATAATTACAATCGCTAATAACATAGAGCCCAATAATAATGAAGATTCTTCAATTACTTTCCATTCAATAATAAATTGAGCCATGCCTTGCTATTTTGGGGTCTTAACCCTTTCCCACATACAACAATTCTGCAGCAGACGACTTCGAACATATTTTGTCAAAATATAGAAAATCTCTATAATTGAATGGATAACCTATGACTTAAAGTGGAGAACATTGTGGCAAAAGGAGAAATTGCTTGTGTTGAGCAATTTCTTCTTTTGTCACTATGTTTTCAAAAATCCGTCTGCTGTAGAGGCGTCAGAAAGCGTTTATATGAGGGAAAGGGTTAATGCATTTGCGCACCTAAACTTTTCCTACATATAGAGGCCTTTGTATACGCCTCTGCAACAGATGACTTTTTGAAATCATTGTGACAAAAGTAGAAATAGCTCATGATGAGCAATTTCTCCATTTGCCACAATTCTTTCATCTCTATTCAATAATCATACTATCATTTATAGAGATTTTCTATTTTTTGCATTTCAAAGTCGTCTGCTTAAGATTTGTTGTATGTGGGAAAGGGTTAACCCTTTCCCTCATATAGACGCTTTCTGACGCCTCTGCAGCAGACGATTTTTGAAAACATAGTGACAAAAGAAGAAATTGCACAAAACGTGTAATTTCTCCTTTTGCCACAATGTTTTCCACTTTTTGTCATAGGTTATCCATTCAATTATGGAGATTTTCTATGGTTTGACAAAATACGTCTGCTGCAGAATTGCCGTATGAGGGAAAGGGTTAAACCTAAATTCACATTTTGACAATAAATAGTAATGTAGCTCAAGCAGTGGTATGCCAATGTTACTTTAACACTTTCCCTCTTTCAGTGATGACTTCTAAAAACATTGTGGCAAAAGAAGAAATAGCTTGTAATCACAATGTTTTCAATTTTATTAAATAATTGCTCTTTTATTAAAAGAGATTTCCATACATAACCCTTTCCCGCAAACAGAAGCATTCCGACACCTATTGAAAACATTGTGGCAAAAGGAGAAATTGTTCATGATGAACATTTTCTCCTTTTGCCACAATGTTTTAAACTCTATTTAATTAATTATTATTTCATTTATAGAGACTTTCCACATTTTTGCCTATGTGCTTTCAAAGTCGTCTGCTACAGATTTGTTATATGTGGGAAAGGGTTAATATGTTCAAAGTGCTCTTAAATGATGCCAAATTGAATTATAACCAGACGGCCATTCAATTTTTCAATACTTCTTTACCTCTTATTTCTTTTGTTTTGATATTTCTCCTTTTTTTATCAATTTCAACTCTATTCAACAATAATCATACTTTTCTTTATTGAGATTTTCCATTTTTATGTATGGATGTTCTAGAAGTTGTCTGCTACAGACTTGTTGTAAGTGGGACTTGTTATGTCAGTGCTGAGTTTAGAAAGAAGGTTGTCTATAGTGACAACAGTTTATGCCAAAGATTGTCTTACTGTTACCAACAAACTTAAATTAAACCTTGAAAGGTCTTAAAAGGGACAGATGTCCTTATCGCAGAGACCAAAATCATCTTACAGGTATACCATAGATTTCTGTACGTTAAATAGACGAAGAAATACAAATATCGGAAATTTTGCAACAAGCAAAAATTCAGATCAGCATGCGCTTCTGATCAGTCTGATCTGGATCATCTTTTTTGTGCACCATCTCGAGGGCTTGGCGTGAAACGGTTGTAACTAAAATCGGTATTTTTTTACCAAGATTAATCACCTCGCCATAAAGTCTTTATAAGCGTTAAATCATTTTTCTTGGTAAACAATGGAAATTTAGGTGCCATTGCTCGTTCTGAGCAATGGCACCTAAATTTGCATTGTTTACAAAGGGGTCAAAATTGCCCCTAAACCAGGGTTTTCAAAATAGGTTTTAAGTTACAACTGTTTCACGCCAAGCCCTCGAATTCTAGTCATACGAGTAGGGTATACTTGAAGACTTTTGAAAGTAGAGATGACCAAACCCAGTCTCATTTAAACCAGACGTAAAAATTTGATGCGGGTACCGAATGCTCGTACATATCAGATGACTGCATGTTACAGGTTGTCTGAGATGGACCATTGCAACAGCCAATCAAATTGTTACCTACAAAATCATAAGGCATATACAGGGGAGATAACCCATATAAATAGACAAGATAGAAATATTAAAATATGTAGGGTTACTCCAGATGACCTTAACCCTTTCCCTCATACGACAATTTTGCAGCAGACGACTTTGAACATATTTTGTCAAAACATAGAAAATCTCCATAATTGAATGGATAACCTATGACAAAAAGTGGAAAACATTGTGGCAATTGGAAAAATTGCACGTTTTGTGCAATTTCTTCTTTTGTCACTATGTTTTCAAAAAGTCGTCTGCTGTAGAGGCGTCAGAAAGCGTCTATATGAGGGCAAGGGTTAAAGGCAGTGTTATCAGATCCCAAACCATGTACAGCAAAGTATTTGTGTCTGATTTCAATGAGATAATGAGATTGAACCAAACATAACAGTAGGCTAATTTATCTGATGAGTGCCTGCTAAAGGTCATTTCAGATTGACCTTTGTATAAGCCAATCAAATTATCACATTCGAAAACATTAGGTATAACTAGGGGAGACAACCTGTATAAATAAACAAGATACCAGAGGGGTAATTGCCTAGCGTTCTGATTAACAGAGCATTTAAATGTATAGGGTGAATTGGAGACAACCCTTAATGAGGCGTTGTCAGATCTAATATACATACACCGCGAAGTATTTGGGTCTATTAGGTTAGTCGATTGATTGATTGTTTGGTGTTTTAAGCTGCTTTCATCAACTTTTCATCTATATCACGGCGTTTCCTGGGTAAGTTACCAATAATACTGGTCCATTTATCATAAATCATGACAACAGCAAGTCAGCCGTAATGCTAACCCTGCAACCCTGAGCGCCAAGGAGGGCAGCCATCTATGATATTGGACCACCACTACACCATTAGGCTATTTGATTGTTATTTTCCTTTGTTTAAAAACCTCTGAAGGACTGGTTCCATGTGACATGGCTCTTAACCCTTTCCCACCTATAGACGCATGTTGACGCATCTGCAGCAAAAGACTTTTGAAGAATATCATGACAAAAGGAGAAATTGTTCAAAACAAGCAATTTCTCCTTTTGCCATAATGTTTTCAGTAGTTAAACCTACAATTATAGAGATTTTCCATACTTTTGAGTAGACATTTTCAAAATCGTCTGCTGCAGAAAAAAATGAATATGAGCAGGTCCATGGGAAAAGATTCAAGTTGGCATTTCTGAAAGGTGTAGGTTCGGATTACCTGTCCACCTGTTCTGTCCTATCAGAATCTATACATTTTGACAGAAGCTTTTAATAAGCTTGTGAAAGTAATATGTGAACACCGAGGTACTTGATCAGACTGCAAATACACCAGTTGATTTGGGATCTACACTGTTCACAAAAGTCAACTTGTACCTTTTCCCATGTTGACGGAAACTTTTAATAAGCTTGTGTAAGTCATATGTGAGCACCGAGGTACTTGATCAGACTGTGCAGATGCACAGGTTGATTTGGGATCTACACTGTTCACAAATGTCAATTTGTACCTTTTCCCGTGTTAACAGAAACTTTTAATAAGCTTGTGTAAGTAATATGTGAATACCGAGGTACTTGATTAGAGCACAGGTTGATTTGGGATCTACACTGTTCACAAATGTCAATTTGTACCTTTTCCCATGTTGACAGAAACTTTAAATAAGCTTGTGTAAGTCATTTGTGAACACGGAGATCTTGATCAGACTGTGCAGATGCACAGGCTGATTGGGATCTTCACTGTTCACAAATGTCAATTTGTAAACCTTTTCCCATGTTGACAGAAGCTTCTAATGAGCTTCTGGAAGAAATATGAGTACAGTGTAGATCTTGATCAGACTGTGTACAAAAAAGTCTACTTGTACCTTTTCCCATGCACAGGCTCACACACATCCGAGATGTGCTACTTAGGGCATTTGCAACCAGGGTTGATCCAGGTCACCCTTTGCTTCAACACAGTCTGATGTTAGCTTATAAGGCATTGATTGTTCGGTATTTTACGTAGTTTTCAACAATATTTCAGTTATATCACTGCATTTTCGGGGTAAGTTACCAGTACTATTGGTCCATTTATCCTGACGTCAGCAAGTCAGTCATAATGCAAACCCCGCAACCCTGAGCCCCAAGGAGGGCAGCCATTACTACCATTTTTAAAGTCCAAATGGGGATCAAACCCACAACCACTCATACCCAAGACAGACGCTCTGACATTACACCGAGGCTGTCAGCTTATAAGGCAAAGAAGCATTGAAGAAGGCAATGACATACAATGAACGTTTAATCCATATTGTTAGATTACAAGTTGGATAAGACAATGACATACAGTGAATGTTTAATCAGCATTGTTTATTTTATAAGTTGAAGAAGCATTGAAGAAGACAATGACATAAAATGTTTACTGCATGAAGATACAGGTTGAAATTCGTTTTTTGATGTTTTTTTATTCCAACACGGTGTGGCTCTAATAAAATGTAACCCTTTATTCTGCAGCAGACAACTTTGAAAATGTTTAGACAGAAATACGGAACATGTATTAAAATAAAATTATAATTATTAAAATAGAGTTCAATACATTGCGGCTGAAGGAGAAATTGCCAATTATGAGTAAATTCACTTTGCAGATGCTTCAAAATGCGTCTGTTTGTGGGAAAGGAGTAATACATTTATTGGAACAATTTGTATGAAAAAGTGATTCAATTGTCCAATTCCCTTGATCCAGTCGATGTTATAAATCAGTGGTGTAATTTTCTGATTCCCCAGATCCAGTCAATGTTATAACTCAGTGCTGTAATTTTCTGATTCCCCAGATCCAGTCAATGTTATAACTCAGTGCTGTAATTTTCCAATTATCTCGATCTAGTAAATGTTATAATATCAGTGCTATAATTTTTCCAATTTCTTCAATCCAGTCAATGTTATATATCAGTGCTGTAATTTTCCAATTACCTCGATCCAGTCAATGTTAAAAATTAGTGCAGTAATTTTCAAATTTCTTTTATCCAGTCAATGTTATATATCAGTGCTGTAATTTTCCAATTATCCTGATCCAGTCAATGTTATATATCAGTGTTGTTGTTTTCGGATTCCCTCGATCCAGTCAATGTTATATATCAGTGCTGTAATTTTCCAATTATCTCGATCTAGATGATGTTATAAATCAGTGCTGTAATTTTCTGATTCTCCCGATCCAGCCGACGGGTTTCTGGAATGCCCTGCGGAGAGTTTTGTATTCTTTATGTCTTTATTAGACACAGATTGTTTAACAGAAGTGCTCGATTTAATGATAGAAGAATTATGTTTGCCAAGAAATGGTGATGAGTTGACCATCGACAAGTCTCCCTCTTTTTTACCAAATGCTGTCATTTCTATTGTATCGACCACGGTACGCTGCTGCCCCCTGGTGACAGAAACGTGTATACTGTCTGGTGAGTCACCCCCGTTAACTCGAGAGCTTGATTCTGATAGATTCCTCGTCTTTGATCTATCTCCTTTCTCCTTCTTGAGATGTTTGCCTTTAGTTGTTTTTGTCTTTGAACTTTCATCTTCGTCGATCGTAGGAAGTTTGGGGTCATCTGACGGTATCAGAGGTATGTCATCTAAAAGAAAAACGCAATTGCAATTAGCACTGACCCTAGCCATACAAAATTAATCTGTAGCTGATGGCTTTGAAAACATCTATGCAAAGATATGTACTTTAGCCATACAAGGCAAAACAGCCCCAACCACTGGAGAGAAAAAAGTTTTTTTTAAAGTTTTCACTATACAGCAAAAGAGCTCCTTTGTGGACATTTTCTTTTTCAACCAATCAAGATATCTTGAAGAAATCTGATAAAGGGTCACCCAAGGAATACTTCTACAAAATTATTTGAAAATCAGATAACAGGTTTGGGAGAAGAAACTTATAAAAGTTTTTTTCTTTCAGTTGCCATCGATAAAGGAATACTGCATGGATTAAAAAAACTGGAGGACTTTTGGTGAGGTCATTGAGAAGATGCTTTGACCCACTGGTTACATAGGAGAAGAAGTTGACGAAAGACACACAACGGAGGCTGGACAAAAGGCAATCACAATAACTCTTGCACTTCATGCTCGGGTAACCTAAACAAGAGGGCCATGATGGCCCTGGATCGCTCACCTATGCAATAGGATTTGTAATGAAGTCAGAGGCCCAATGTCAAGTATAACTCAATTTGACACAAGGCAAAATCAACCGATTCAATTTTGTCCATCTTTTGTCAAATTAATATGAAATAAAGAAACTGATAGGTCTGTTTCAGATAAGAAAATTTCAAAGTTTTTCCTATATCTATCTATGTAAAACAGGTGAACCAATTTTGGCCAATTTTGACCAGGCCATAATTTGAACAATCTTTGAAGAGGACCACTAGACAATGCTACATACAAAATATCTAAGCTATAGGCCTTTTGGTTTCAGACAAGAAGATTTTCAAATTTTTCCTATAAATCTCTATGTAAAACAGGTGACCCCCCTGGGCAGTGTCAATTTTTACCCAAGGAGCATAAATGAAAAATCTTGGAAAAGGTGACCTCAGGGGCGGAACAAATTTTGACCACAGGGGCATAATTTGAACAATCTTTGTAGAGGACCATTAGACAATGCTACATACCAATTATCTAATCTCTTGGTCTTACGGTTTCAGACAAGAAGATTTTCATATTCAGTAAAATACTAACCTGGAAGTTTCTTGGTCCTGAATGAAGCATTAGTAATGGCAGTTTTAGAGAGGGTGTAACTTGAAGAGGCCGGTGACAGGGCTAAACTTAATCCGATTGGTCCATCGTCTGGTTGACCAGAGGGGTTTTCTCGCAATGAATTCCTGATAGCGTTTGTAACCTGAAAAAGAAGGGTTTTGTCAACTGCTCTCCGAGATGACCTGAATGGCATTTTCAGTGAACTCTGTTTAAATCTTTTCCGACATGTAGACATATTTTGACGCATCTACAGCAAACAACATTTGAAAACATTGTGGCAAAAATAGAAATTTATCATTATGCACAATTTCTCCTTTTTTAATAATGTTTTCTGCTTTATTCAGTAATTGTACTTTCATAGATGTTTTAGCCTTTAGGTTTCCAAAGTTGTCTGCTGCAGATTTGTTGCTTGTGGGAAAAGGCCTTTGCAGCAGACCTCTTTTGAAAAGATTCTCCATTTGTCAAATTGTTTTCAATTTTATTCATCAATTTCACTTTATTCTTAACCCTTTCCCACATGCACCAAATCTGCAGCAGGTGACTTCGAAAAGATCTATGCAAAAATATTTCTATAAATGTAGGTATAATTTCATAAAAAAATGTTGTGGCAAAAGGAGAAATTGCTTGTTTTGTGAAAGGTTATAAAGAAAAGATGCAAAGATAACAGCTTATTTTCCAAAAAATCATTTACTCATTTGGAAGGCATTCCTATGCCAGCCAGAAAGGATTTCGAAGAAAATTGCGGTTGGCATAAAACAGTACTGAAAATCTTCGCAGTATTTCTTTACTTTTTACACAATTAAGCCCCAAAATAGACTATAATTTTCACACTGCGATTGAACAGTATCAGCCATCCATGGTCGGTTAATTACTGATCGTCTAGTATTAAACAATGATTACTTCACCAAATTTGGAGTTTTTCACGTCGATATAATTACTGCCTTACGACAAATAAAAAACGTAATTACAAACAAAATTACAACATTACTGGCATCGATTTTGCACGAATGAACTGTTTATGCTTTATATCTGTTTCCAGATGACTTTTATCCCGTTTTATCCCTTTCCCACATACAGACACTTTCTGACGCAGACAACATTAGAAAACATTGTTGCAAAAGATGAAATTGCTCATGATTATGAGCAATTTCTCCTTTTATCACAGTGTTTTCAACCCTTTTCAATACATTACACTTTCATTTTTTGAGGATTTTGTGAAGATTTCAAAATTTTCCCCGATGTTCTCTAAGTCGTCTGCTGCAGATTTATTGTATGTGGGGAAAGGGATATTCTGTATTTTTCTGTTGCCATGGTTTTGCTCACTTGATATCATATCTACCACTCAACAAGACTAATCATCTTCTAAACCTCTTCCTACATGCAGACACATTTTGACGCATCTGCAGCAGACAACTTTTGAAAACATTGTGACAAAAGGAGAAATTGCTCAAAACAAGCAATTTCTCCTTTTGCCACAATGTTTTCAACTTTTTTCAGTAATTATACCTACAATCATAGAGATTTTCCATATTTTTTAGTAGACATTTTCAATGTCTTCTGCTACAGATTTGCTTTATGTGAGAAAGGGTTCAACCCCTTCCCACATGCAGACACATTTTGAGGTATGTACAGCAGAAGACTTTTAAAAACATTGTGAAAAGGAGAAATTGCTCTATATACCGTACTGATAATGTTTTCACTTAAAGAACATTTTCCATAATTTTATGTTTATACAATGTTTGTGAGGTAGTTCCTTATAAATCATGATGTGTTTATGTGTTAAAAGAATTTCGCCTGTAAAATTTCTCACTTTTAGCAGGTCTCCTATTTTGATCTGCCGGCATCAGTCTATAGAGTTTCCATATTTTTTGATATCCGTATTCGAGGTTGTCTGCTGCAGATTTATTGTATGTGGGAGAAAGTTAAGTAAGGTGGGTTACATATACATACCAGTATAACGTCAGGAAACAGTTCATAACACGCTCTGTAATGAATGTCGACAACCGCCTGTGCTCCGTAGACTGCCTGTCCATTGAACCTGGAGACATTGGAATTGTATCATGTGTTATGTTTTGTTAAGATCGTTTTTCCTTTTTCAAAGAATGTTTTCCATTTCAGTTATACAGTCAAACAGCAAAAGCTCAATTGTTTTTTAATGGTGTGTCAGGGGCGTAGCTTTGCAATAATCAATGTGTAGGCCGTCTCATGAGAAAATCATCATTCTGGACTCTGCGTAAAGTATCGACCCGGATCAGCCTAAGCATGTCACACAGGCCTACCTGGATAGACACTTTTTGCCTCCTGTTGATTTTCTGTTTCAGGAATACATGTGTCGGGCGGATCATTCTGATCTGGTCGATACATTACGCAGATGTCTATCGCCGCAGCTGCATTTTGGGGCATTTTGAGAAAAAATGTATAGGCACGTGCCTACAGTGCCTAAAGGGAGCTACGCCCCTGTGTGTGCTGTTGATCAAGAGGCTGTCAGTTTGAATCCTGACTAAGCCAATATTCTTTTCAAGGAATCTGCTGTGGCCAAGTGGTTAGCATCAGGGTTTTGGAACGAGGTGTCCCAGGTTTGATTTCCCAGTCATGGCGGTCATGATGGAGTGCCCTTTGGCAAGGCACATATCGTTAGGTGGAAAGAACTAGTATCTTCTAAGAAGAATGTTGTGTGGAGAAAGGGTTGATTGAGTGTTTGGTGTTTTACGTCACTTTCAACAATTTTTCAGTTATATCACAGCGTTTCCTTGGTAATTTACCAGTAATACTGGTACATTTATTCTGACACCAGCTAGTCAATCGTAATGCAAACCTGGGTACCAAGGAGGGCAGCCATATTACTACCAATATTAAAGTATTTGGTATGACCCAGCTGGGGATCGAACCTGCAACTTCCTGCACCAGCCGGAGAAAAGGAAATCCAGTTAATTAATAGGCACTGGGGTAATATGACCAAGCGACTTCTCCTTTTCCCACTATATATGTTTGTTACTTCATATCAAAATTGAACGTAAAAGATGTAACATTTTCTCTTCCAGAATTGATCAAAGCAAAAAGCTCTAAAACTATCATAATCTGGTTAATTGTTCTTTTCCACTTTCAGACACATTTTTAAACAATTGCAGAAGATAAATTTTTGTTAAACTTCTATGTCATGTAGTTGTTAGAGCATCCACCATGGGAGCAGAAGACCTGGGTTACATCCCCAAAATGGTAGGAATGGCATACCTCCTTGCTGCTCAGGTAACCGCCATGATATAACTGAAATACTGTTGAAAGTAGTATAAAATACCATTCAAACAAAACAAGCAAATTCAGAGAATTCTGGTCCCCCGCCAGGGTCAAGGTCACAAGGTCAAAAAAATTAGTATTGATGGAAAGGGGTTGTCACAAGGAATACACATGTGAAATATGAAAGCAGTACCTATTACGGTTCAGAAGTTATGACCAAGGTTAAAGTTTTTGAGCGTGACGGACTGACGGACGGACTGACTGACTGACGAATGAGAAATAATAGTCCCCACGCTTTCGCTAAAGCAATAAAGCAGATGACTTGAAAATGAGCAATTTCCTCCATTTGCCACAATGTTTTCAACTCTTTTCCAGAAGAATAGATAAGGGGGAATAATATACAGCTATTTACTCCTCTTGAGGTCAATAGTGAAAAACTATTCTTCCAAGTGAATGACTATTTCGGGTCAATAGTCATTTGCGAGGAAGAATAGTTTTTCACCATTGAACTCAAAGGGAGTAAAAAGCTGTTTTATTATATATCTTCATGAAAAACGCATATTTTAACTAGTTTATTTATTACATTGCTGTCATAATTTTAATTGGGTAAATTTATGTAACATAAATGTAGATTCTCACATAAACACAGGATTATTATTGAAAATGCAGGAAGAATGCAGTATACTGTTACATGGCATGCGCGTTAAAATGTTGGTTATGCACATTTTTTATTGAATCACACGTGACTGCTTCTCGTCCAATCAAATACTTTGATTCGTAGTAGGTATATAATAAACTGGTCTTCTCGCCACAATATCTCTCTTATTACTCATCCAAAACCTGTGTTGTGTGACTATTATTTTGAGTTCCCCACAAAATAGGGTTTTACAGGTTTAGGGTTTGTCAAATAAAGATTTTAGAACATAAAAATGTGACAGTGGTGCAGAGGTAGAGCGTCGGCCTCTTGTATCAAAGGTCCCAGGTTCAAGATTTTCGAGATTTTTCCACACAACGGCGAGAGTACTGGTTAAGTCTCCAGGAAGCGGACATCAAGCGTGATTAATATAAGCTGAAAGCTTCGCAATCGATGTAAAATAAATAATGTTTAAATTAAAAATGTCTCTTATCTAGAGTTGTGTTTTTCAATAATGATACTTTCACTTATAGAGAATTTCCATATATTTGCCTATTATGTCTTTTAACCCTTTCCCGCATAAAGACGCCTTCTGATGCCTCTGCAGCAGATGGCTTTTTGAAAACATAGTGACAAAAGAAGAAATTGCTCTAAAAGAGCAATTTCTCCTTTTGCCACAATGTTTTCCACTTAAAGTCATAGGTTATCCATTTAATTATAGAGATTTTCTTTTTTTGACAAAATATGTTCAAGGTCGTCTGCTTCATAATTGTTATATGAGGGAAAGAGTTAATATTTCCTTGATATGGACAATCTTTAAAACCTTTACAGCAGATTAATTTTGAAAACATTTTGAGAAAATGAGAAATTGCTCATAATGATAAGTTTCTCTTTTTCCCATAATGTTTTCAACACTGTATCAAATTTGCAATAGTTGTCCGCTGCTAATTTGATGTAAGTGGGAACGGTTTAAAGAGAATTGGCCCATAGACCAATCATACTTACATAGCATAGTATAGACAAGACAACATGTCTATAAGCAGCGCCGGGCTCACGCTTATTCTCGAATGTAGTTCCCCCGAATAGCTTGACTTCATCATGGAATCCTCCAGACTTGTTGTGCGAACTATGTCATCATCTTCGTTCTGATCGTGTTGAATCAGGGTGTTGAAGCCGGTCGTAACAATCCTGTAAATATAATATTGTTTTTGTATGGTTCTTTACAAAACTTTAATTCAACAAATTTATCATCTTCGTTCTGATCATGTTGAATCAGGGTGTTGAAGCCGGTCGTAACAATCCTGTAAATTTTAATACTGTTTTTGTATGGTTCTTTACGGAACTTTAATTCAACAAATTTTCAGTTATATCACATCATTTCCCGGGTAATATTTCCAGCGCTACTTATCTATTTATCCTGACACCAGTGAGTCAATCCCACAATCCTGAGCTCCAAGGAGGGAAAGCCATTAACCCTTTCCCTCATATAGACGCTTTCTGACGCCTCTTTAGCAGACGACTTTTTGAAAACATAGCGACAAAAGAAGAAATTGCTCAAGACGAGCAATTTCTCCTTTTGCCACAATGTTTTCCACTTTTAGTCATAGGTTATTGATTCAATTCAAGAGATTTTCTATTTTTTGACAAAATATGTTCAAAGTCGTCTGCTGCAGAGTTGTCGTATGAGGGAAAGGGTTAATACATTTTTAAAGTCTTTGGTATGACCGGATGTTTACAGAATACATACATATGAGCCGTTCCTCGAGAAAACCAACATTATGGACTCTGCGTAATGTATCGATCCAGATTAGCCTGCGCAGTCTGTACAGGCTAATCCGGGCCAAAACATTCCATCTCAGGGGGATAGAGGTATAGAGTAATAATTCCTGAAACAGAAAATCCACAGGAGGCGAAAAGTGTCTGTTCGGGTAAGCCTGCATTGCATGCTTAGGCTTATCTGGGTCAATACTTTACGCAGAGTACACAATGTTGGTTTTCTCGTAATTCGGCTCATATATAGTAGATCTTTGCCACTGCTTTTCTTTATCTATATTGCCATAACCCAATGATTACAGAGCAAAAGTCATTTGAAGTAAAAACTTCAAGGAGGCATATAAAATTGACAATGCATCATGACATAAGCTTAACCGGCTTACAGCTTTTGGAGCTGAAAGAGTAGCAATCATCTAGGAGGTTAAGAAAACAGATTGGAGGAGAGTGTTTGTAAGCTATAAATATCCCACATTTTGACAGGAATATTTCTCCTATTTTCTCCATAAAACATTTAATTTTTTGTCTTGAAATCATCCACAGACTGGTTTAATGGTAAATATGTTCTACACATGAAAATCGGCTCTTTGTTTGGTAAAATTGACTGATACACAGTCAAAAGATAATTGCAGCAATCTGTGTACTTTCTGAGAACTTTCTCGTCTTTCTTGACGTAATCTAAATCCTGTAACAATTACAGGAGGCCATTTCCCTTATACTGACAACATTTGGATTTAATTGATTGATTGGGGTTTAACGCCGTTTTTAACAATTTCTCAGTAATATCACGGCGGCCAGTTCACCTACTCATATGTTTCCTGGTTTTCACACATCAGTACTCCACACAACAATCTTCCCAAATAACTGGCTGCTTTTCCACATAGACTTAGCCCATTGGTGGAAGACGAATGCACATGTCGCAATGACTTTTGTCAAACGTCTGAAAGAAAGTTGGCCGAGCCGGGATTCGAACTCACAACCCCTGGATTAACAGCCCGCATCATTACTGAATGAGCTACCGGAACTCTACGACAACATTTAGAGGCCCCCTGCACTAAACAATGTTTGAGTTTTTTTTGTTTGAATTGGTTAAATTGCTAAATAGTTCATCCTTTTCCCACAACATTCTAAACTCTGTGTCAAAAGTAATCCTGCATCCCAGCTAAAATAAGCAGTTTCTTTTTATGTTTTCATAGCAGATGTCTCTTACAAATATCATATAAGTAAAAGGGTTTACATTTTACTTCCAAATTTGAACAACATTTTCAAATAAAAGTGTGCATAATCATAGTACTGACACCAAGTAGCAAACATTACATATTTCTAGTTTTAATCCTTAACCCTTTCCCTCATACGATAATTCTGCAGCAGACGACTTTGGACGCATTTCGTCAAAAAATAGAAAATCTCCATAATTGAATGGATAACCTATGACAAAAAGTGGAAAACATTGTGGCAAAAGGAGAAATTGCATGTTTTGTGCAATTTCTTCTTTTGTCACTATGTTTTCAAAAAGCCATCTGCTGTAGAGGAGTCAGAAAGCGTCTATATGAGGGAAAGGGTTAACATACAACAAATCAGCAGCAGATACCTTTCAATATATCTGGATAAAATATGATAAATGGCTTTAAATGAACAAATGAGTATTCAATGGAGTTGGAGGCTTTGTGGCAAAAAAATAAACTACTCATTATGAGCAATTTCTCCTTTTGCAATAATGTTTTCAACAGTCGTCTGCTGCAGATGCTTCAAAATGTGCCTGTGGGTTAATGTAACAGGTTGTATCATGAAAGATCTGATTATTTGTATATATTTTAATGCATTTCAAAGGCTTGGCATGAAACTGTTGTAATTAAAATTGGTATATTTTTTTACCAAGGTTGAATCACCTCGCCATGAAGTCTTTATAAGTGTTAAATTATTTTTCTAGGTAAACAATGGAAATTTAGGTGCCATTGCTAGGAACGAGCACCTGAATTTGCATTGTTTACAAAGGGGTCAAAATTGCCCCTAAACCAGGGTTTACAAAATATGTTTTTAGTTATAACCGTTTCACGCCAAGCCCTCGATTTATAGCATGGATGGGGGAAAACTGCAAAAGGGAAGTGTTCAGAGAAAAGAGTTAACACGTTTATGGCTTCCTGTGTCCTAAAGTAGAGAAGAGATTAAAGCTACCGCTGTAGACATAATAAAACTTCATTAGTCACTTCTTACAGCTTTATCTTTTCTCCAACAAATCTATCATACTTTCTACTGTAATTTTTTCTTGGAAACAGTGCAAACAAGAAATGAGCATAGCCACTAAACCATTACACAGGAAATCTATTTTAAACACCTGTGACCTTGACCCCCAAAATATATCAAGTTTCCTCTCTTTCTCTCTTTCTAAGCTAACTTCTTATGACCTTTAGTTAGAACGGTAAATTATTGATCAAAAACAAGTTTGAAGCCTATCCACCCAAGTAAACAAAGACGTTGTCATTCTATAAACGAGGTTTTAACTATGTTATAACCTCTTCAAGCCTTTCCAAAGCATAATTATTAAAAAAAAGTTGAAAATATTGCGGCATAATCATGGCTGTAGATTTTCCGGGGACTCTTAACTGAAAATACGAAAATACATGGAAAATACAGGGAAACCATGTAAAAAACATGGAAAAAAACAAGGAATTTCATGTTAATATGTGGAAACGCTGGAACTGGTTCGAATACTATGGGATGTCCACGGAACCATTCCAGGGTGCCCACAGTACCGTTCCGGGGTGTCCATGGAACCGTTCCGAGATGTCCACGGAATTTCCAGGATTTCCATGGAACCGTTCTGAGATGTCCACGGAACCATCATATCATCCCAAAGTATCCCTGGAAAGTTGTCCGAATACACCGGAGATTTTCCGTGTATTTTCGTATTTTCTGTTAAGTGTCCCCGGAAAATCTACAGCCTGGTTAACCCTTTCCCTCATACGACATTTTTGCAGCAGATACTTTGAACATATTTTGTCAAAAAATAGAAAATCTCTATAATTAAATGGATAACCTATGACTTAAAGTGGAAAACATTGTGTCAAAAGTAGAAATTGCTTGTTTTGAGCAATTTCTTCTTTTGTCACTATGTTTTCAAAAAGCTGTATGCTACAGAGGCGTCAGAAAGCGTCTATATGAGGGAAAGGATTAACTGAGAAACTTCTCATTATGAACAAATTCTCCTTTTGCCACAATGGTTCCATAAATCGTCAACTGCAAAGCATTCTATATGTGGGAAAAGGTTATATATAGACACAACACTAAAACAGTGACTGAAACCACCATGACAGAGTGGATATTAAACTTCAGTTTCAGTCACTGCTTGTGGTGATCAAGGTGGAGTAAGCCCTTTACCCTTTCCAACTTGCAGACGCATTCCGACACACTAGCAGCAGATGACTTTTGGAAACATTGTGGCAAAGATAAATTTCTCATGATGAGTAATTTCCCCTTTTGCCACAATGTTTTCAACTCTATGTAATGATTAAACTCTAATTTATGGAGGTATTTCAGATGTTTGACAATATGTTTTTGAAGTCTTTTGCTGCAGAATTGTCGTATGTGGGAAAGGGTTAAGCGAGGCACATTTCCTAGCCTAGTACTGATTGTCACCCAGGGATCATGTATACATATTAGGTTACCATTATATCACTGAATCAAAGCACTGAAAGCGCTGATGGTATAGGGGGCATATGTAAGTTGAAAACATATGGCATAGATCATATGGACAAACATTGTTGAAACAATGAAACAATGACCTTTAAACAAACCAAACCAAAAATGTTTGAAGCAACACATATTGCCTGCCAAGAACATATACCTCATTTGTCAAAGTTTTACCCTTTTCTTGTATAAACAAAATATCGAAGGACAAAAGATTGACAAAAAAAAACCACCAAGTCTTAAATTGATATATTGGACATATATTGAGACAATAACCGAAGAAATGAAAAAATTGAGTTTACACCTAAAAAACAGATTAGATTTGACGAAGTACAAAGCTTGGGGAAGCACTCATTAACGAAAAAGGGAATTTCACGGAACGCATGTGTTGCATATAATAAGTGAGAACATTGAAAGACAAAAATATACACACTCCAAACGCAGCATGCTAAATTTATGGTAATGGTGCACTGCAAATCTGTAGGTCATAAGTTACCTACAAACCAAGTTTGAAATTGATACAATGAAAGTTAATTGAGACAATCGCTGAACTAAATAAGGAAAAATGGAGATAACTGAAAAAACAGACCAGAGTTATGTACCTAGTACTTTGCCGTTTTCCTGATCACACGGGTATAATTGTGACCACTTTGAAATAAATCTGCCATACAGAAACAACGTGTTAACCAATACATGCACTCCATGACGGACGGACGAATGCACATTCAAGCAGACAGCCGGCCGGACGCCGGATTATACCTCCAAGCTTTACAGACGGAGACAACTCATAAAGTATTGATTACAGAAGACTGGTTCGATGCGTCAAAACACGTCGGCTTAGATTATGGTATTTGTAAAGTATTTGCAATTTAATTGTATCTCCGAAACGGGACCGGACCGTCAAGGTTAATTTTCAAAAACCTATTTAGACTACATTTCTAGTTTATTTGTCAACAGATACATCTAGGACTATATTACACGTTGATGAACGTTGAGTCTTCAATTAACGCAAATGCATATACATTATAATTTTAGTCGCAAAATCGCTAGAAGCTTCTCAACTATAAAATAAATAATGACCTTGTGGTTATAACTCGGATGTGTTGACAAATTCGGCCAAATATCTTTCCGACGTTTGACAAAAGTCAATGCGACATACGTCATTCGTCTTTCACCAATGGGCTAAGTCTATGTGGAAACGCAGCTGTTGAAAGCGGCGTTAAACTCCAAACAAACAAACAAACAAAACTATGTGGAAACGCAGCCAGTTGCTTGGGAAGATTGTTGTGAGGAGTACTGGTTTGAGAAAACCAGGAAATACATTTGTAGGTGAACTGGCCGCCGTGATATGACTGAAGAAATGTTAAAAACGGCGTTAAACCCCAATCAATCAATGTTGAAATTAACTTATGTATAATTTGTAGATTTAATTTATATTTGCTAGTAGGGTACTACATACAGCGACACATGAGAATATTCAACACAAAACGCAACCTGTTTTACCAACAATTCCCCAGTAGCGGTGAGACCGTTTGTAACATTATTTCATGGCATGTATACACAGTATGACCTCTCTCTTTGGACGAATTATGTTGTAACAAGTTTGTTTACAGTATTCCTTAACCTTGACCACATAGACTAAATATACAGCAAACAACATTGAACTAAGGCATAACTATTGACCTGGATTAATAAAAGTATGATTTTGAATAGTGATGAAAACATTGTGGAAAAAGACAAACTTGTTGATTATCATTCATTTGTTAAGGTTAGTCAAATGTGTCTAAAAGGGGCAAAGGTTAAAATAATAACTGTAGACAAATGTTTTCGTTATCTAGGTTATAGAAACAAATTGATTCATGTTTGAAAGCATTGTTTGAAAAGGAGGAATTGCTCATTGTCAGCAATTGCTCCGTTTGCAAATATACTTTCAACATTTGTTTGTAAATAAGTAGCTATAACGGGAACGGTTCAACCCTTTCCCGCTTACAGTCGCTTTTTGACGCATGTGCAGCAGACGGCTGCAGAATTGTTTATCATGACCCATTTCCTCTTTTTCCACAAAGGTTTCAACTATATATTTTTCCCCTTGATGTAAGGCAAAATTGCTCGTAATCATTCATCTCTAGCATGTTATTCAAAATGTGTCCGGAAGGGAGAAAGAGGGAAAGAACGTCCATAGTAAAACGTTTAAATATGAAAAGAATTAATTTGAAACGTGTTTGAAAACATTGTGTGAAAAGGAGGAATTGCTCATTGTCAGCAATAGCTCCATTTTCAACAATATTTGTTAAATACTCGAACTGTTACAGTATCACGGAAAGGGTTCCGCTTCCATGGGAAGAATGTAACCATTTTCCGCCTACAGACGCTTACAGACACATGTGCAGCAGACGACAATCGAAAACATTGTGACAAAAGGGGAAATTGCTTTTCGTAGGCAATTTCTACTTTTGCCACAATGGTTTCAACTCCTTTCAATAAATTTATTTACAGTGCTTTGCACATTTCTCTATAAGTCGACTGTTGTAAACTAATGGGGTCACAGAACGGTCGACGTTACCTCGCACTACTGACATTGAGGTCAACCATAGTTCAGAGTGTGTTTCATTCATAGAAACTATTTTGTCTCATAAAATTATGCAAGCGGAGGGTTTTGTGATTCGGTCGAACCAATGAAATCGTTGAAAAGGCAGATTATAACCAATCAAAACTCGATTTTGGTGTAGGTATACACATGTGGACTGCGGTTGCAGCTTTTAATCCGACTTTTCGAAAGCAGCTTCGCTATGAGATAGTGGCGAAACGCCCCTATCCCAAAAACGGGAAAGTGCTGCGAATTTCCACGAAAGCAAACTAAAGAACAAGAACACCGAAAAAGGGGCATTACTGAAAAATTATTTAACCCTTTCCCTCATACGACAATTCTGCAGCAGACGACTTTGAACGTATTTTGTCAAAACATAGAAAATCTCCATATTTGAATGGATAACCTATGAAAAAAAATGGAAAACATTGTGGCAAAAGGAGAAATTGCACGTTTTGTGTTTTGTTTTCAAAAAGCGATCTGCTGCAGAGGCGTTAGAAAGCGTCTATATGAGGGAAAGGGTTAAGCCAGAGTTATGTGACTTGGTTTAGACATGCATATTTTTACTAGGAACATGTGTAACAAGTTTCATTTGAAAATGTTTAACAGTTTTTTAAGTTAATAGAGGTAAGATTAACGTTTTAACGACATAGACGATGACAAAAACGCGACCAAGGGTATCACAATAGCAGACGTTTTTTCTTTGAAAAACAGACGAGCTAATGATATGTAAGTAAATACTGTACCTGGTGCACATCTTACAGAACACTTTCTGTGACCTTGAGGAAAGGTTGGCAATATCGCTATAGTAACACTGTAGCAGATAGGCCAGTATTGCATGCCGGTTCCTTCCATTGACAGACTCATACTGGGGATGGGGACCATCCTGGAACTCCTCAGCTTCGGCATTGTGTCGAGACAGCGTTGACTCGAGTAATGGAGCACTGCTGAGTATCTGGGCCTGTAAAAATATTGAATTGTTAGAATTAAATGTGTTTAACCTCTTCCCAAGCACAACAACACATTTGAAGAGGACCACATACGGAACATTCTTGTGAAATTATTTTGAAATTGGTGCATTGGAGAAGTTGTTCGTAGGAAAATGTGGACATGTTGACTTTTGAAAACATTTAGGCTTTCACTAAGATGGGTCTTTTAACCCTTTCTGACGCCTCTGCAGCAGACGACTTTTAAAAACATTGTGACAACAAGAAACCGCTGAAGACGGTAAGGCCAGATTGTCGGCAATTTGACCTTGAAAATCGACAAACCAAGGTCAAGGTCAAAGTAACCATAGGAATCGATAGAACTTGTTACTGGTTACCTTCAGGCAAAGTTTCAAGTTTGTAACCCTTTCCAGTGCTGAGATTTTGCCTCAACCTGAAACTTTAACCAAAATGTTGACAGACAGACGGACAGACAGACGGACTGACAGACGGACAGACAGACGGACATCGCCAATCTATAGACCGGAATTGCTAGAGCAATCCGGCCAAAAATAGAAATTTGAGCAATTTCTCCTTTTGTCACAAGTTTGTTCAACTTAATTCAATAGTTGATCTTTCATTCATAGAAAGTTTCCCTATTTTTCCCCCTGTTTTCAAAGTTGTCTGCTGCAGATTTATTGTGTGAGGGAAAGGGGTGTTAAAACTTAAAAGAGATAATGGTTGAGAAGAAAGACCGGGTTTCCCACATCATACAAGAAATGTAGCAAGCGGCTTTGAAACCATCTTGGTAAATCTATAGAAAGCCACTATAACAGAAGACATTATATCATTGAATTAACCCTTTCCCACATACAAGAAATCTGCAGCAGACGACTTTGAACATATTTTGACTAAAAAAAAAATGGAAAATCTCTATAATTGAATGGACAATATAATCAATGACTAAAAGTGGAACACATTGTGGCAAATGCAGAGCAATTTCTCTTTTTGCCACAATGTTTTCAAAAGTTGTCTGCTCCAAATGCATCAGAATGTGTCTGCAAGTGGGAAAGGGTTAAGACTTGATAAACACTGTGATACAGTGGTATCTGTGTATAAAGACCACCCATGGGAACACAACAACATGGTCTTCGTTCACAGGACTGGTGGTCTTTTATTGCAGGATCATTTATGCAGTAATTGGGATACTAAAAGTGTGGATGTTATAGACAAGGAATCACTATTCAAAGGTGGTCTTAAGAACAGGTTTGAATGTATATGGAGAAATTGCTGCAAATGAGCAACTTCCCCTATTGACAAAATGTTTTCAGAACCATCTCCAAGTTAGCAAGGGTAAATCTTCGGATAAATAACACTATGAGGTACTAGATACTGAAGCAGCCAATTGGTAATTAATAATTCATGGATACTTTGGTCAAATCCCAGTCTGTTAACCCTTTCCCTCATATAGACGCTTTCTGACGCCTCTGCAGCAGACGGCTTTTTGAAAACATAGTAACAAAAGAAGAAATTGCACAAAACGTGCAATTTCTCCTTTTGCCACAATGTTTTCCACTTTTTGTCATAGGATATCCATTCAATTACGGAGATTTCTATGTTTTGACAAAATACGTTCAAAGTCGTCTGCTGCAGAATTGTCGTATGAGGGAAAGGGTTAAATGAAGTACTGACTCATGTCACAAGAAAAACTCCACCTGCAGCCTCATTTTGAAGCAATAGCAGCAGACGACTTTTGAAAACATTGTGGCCAAAGGTGAAATTGCTCATGATTGGCCACAATGTTTTCCAACTTTATCTAACTATTAAGCTTTCTTTTATGGAAATATTTCAGACTTTTGTCGCTTTGTTTTCAAAGTCGTCTGCTGCTGTATGGGGAAAGGGAGAGAGAAATTCTGACATCTGTTCAGCAGACGACTTTAGAAAACTTTGTGGCAGAAGTAGTAATTGCTTAAACCAAGCAATTTCTCCCTTTACTACAATGTTAACCCTTTCCCTCATACGACAATTCTGCAGCAGACTACTTTGAACGTATTTTGTCAAAACATAGAAAATCTCCATAATTGAATGGATAACCTATGCCAAAAAGTGGAAAACATTGTGGCAAAAGGAGAAATTGCACATTTTGTGCAATTTCTTCTTTTGTCACTATGTTTTTAAAAAGCCGTCTGCTGCAGAGGCGTCAAAAAGCGTCTATATGAGGGAAAGGGTTAACAAGAGTTTGTTAAATTTATTTTTGCAAATCAACATGTAAAATATTGCTCTTTTTGTCTCAGCAAAACATAAACGATTTGTACTTGCAAACATGTTTTGTGACATCTGCAGCAGATGGCTTTACAAAATAGTATGGTAAAAGGAGTAATTGCTGATAATGATTTTCATTTATGGAGACTTTTCATGCAGAAGTTTTCATAGTCATCTGCAGCAGATTTGTTGTATTTGGGAAAGGGCTAAAGCAGATTACATGAAAAGTATCATATCAGAATATGTTCCATAGACTATAAACATGACATTTATGCACGAACAGCGACTTCTTTCAACAAAGTCTGTTCCGAGCAGACAATCCTGAACAATATTCTGGGAAATTATCAATTTCCTTTTTTTTCCAACAATGTTCATCCCCTGTATATCAAAGTGTTAACTTTCAATTTTCAGATTTATGTAATTTTTCAAGTGTAAGTTGTTTTTGAAAATCAAAGTAGTTTAAATTGAAATACATTGATATGAGCTTGAACTGTCAAGGAAACCAACCTTTCGTGATTTTGGGACGCGTGTTATAATTATCTATGCTATCTCAGGTCTTAACCCTTTCCCTCATACGACAATTCTGCAGCAGACAACTTTGAACCTATTTTGTCAAAACATAGAAAATCTCCATAGTTGAATGGATAACCTATGACAAAAAGTGGAAAACAATGTGGGGAAATTGCATGTTTTATGCAATTTCTTCTTTTGTCACTATGTTTTCAAAAAGCCATCTGCTGCAGAGTGTCAGAAAGCGTCTATATGAGGGGAAGGGTTAACCCTTTCCCACATACAACAATTCTGCAGCAGACGACTTTGAAAACAACTCAACAATAACATGGAAACTCTCCATAAAAGAAGACATACTCATGAAAAGAGTTGAAAACATTGTGTCAAAAGAAGAAATTGCTCGTTCTGAGAAATTTCTTCTTTTGTCACAAAGTTTTCAAGTCATCTGCTACAGAGGCGTTAGAAAGCTTCTTTATGTGGGAAAGGGTGAATTAACATTTTTTTTTAAAAATTCAGCATCCCATTAATTAACAAACAGTGCCTAGATCAGAGAGTGTAGTTACTGTAAAAATTATCCATGCTATCCTATTGGGGAACAAACAGTACCTACTGATCAGAGCGACTTAAAAGATACTCTGTACCTTTGACAACCTTGAAAACATCTAGGTTAAAATATGAAAACTCTCAACAAATTGAAAGTATAATAATTGAATAGAGTTGAAAAATAATTGCGAGAATATCTCTTTTGCCCATAATGCTCTCATCATTGTCTGCTGCAGATGCATCAAAATGCGTCTGCATGTGGGGAAGGGTTAACCCTTTCCCTCATATAGACGCTTTCTGACGCCTCTGTAGCACAAAACGTGCAATTTCTCCTTTTGCCACAATGTTTTCCACTTTTTGTCATAGGTTATCCATTCAACTATGGAGATTTTTTATGTTTTGACAAAATAAGTTCAAAGTCGTCTGCTGCAGAATTGTTGTATGAGGGAAAGGGTTAAATGCTTAAGCCATAGGCATCCATGAATGGCATTAAGCAACCATAAAACTGTTCTGAATTCTTTCTTTCCCCCCTATTATTAAATCATGAGGCAAGTTGCAAAATGCAAGCTCCCTGACAATTTAGATTGATTTTCCAGGAAAGCACCTGCCCGATATTGAGTTTCCAAATAGACTGGTACTGGTGATTCAAGATTATCAGTCTGGTTCCACGATTGTAATTTCTCTTAGCAAGATTTATTGGGTAATTTAAAGTGAAAATTAGATTGGAAGAAGATCCTATATAATTTAGGCTCTGTAAATTACATGTCTGCTGATATATAGGTGAAGATTTGGGGAAAATGTTGTCACTTTATATTACCACCTAGGTACCGGGAAACAGTCATGATAGAGTGTATTGAGGGGTTCTGTCATAAATCACACTGGGACCCAGCCCCTTTGTTTCTTCCTATTCATTCCGGAGAACCAACAAGAGTTTATATCTGTCTAATGTTTTTAAACTATTTTTATCTGTCATAATATTTTCCAAATAAAATATTTTTTCTCACCATTTTTTTTTCAAACTTTCACTTTCATTTATCTAGATATTCATTATTTTATTTAACCCTTTCCCTCATACAACAAATCTGCAGCAGACGACTTTGAACATATTTTCTCAAAAAATAGAAAATCTCTATAATTGAATGGATAACCTATGATTAAACGTGGAAAACATTGTGTCAAAAGGAGAAATTGCATGTTTTGAGCAATTTCTTCTTTGGTCACTATGTTTTCAAAAAGCCGTCTGCTGCAGATGCGTCAGAAAGTATCTATATGAGAGAAAGGGTTAAATGTTTGACTATTTAAACTATTTTTTATCTGACATAATATTTTCCAAATAAAATCTTTTTTCTCACCATTTTTTTCTTAAACTTTAACTTTCATTCATCTAGATAATCATTATTTTATTTAAATGATTTAAATTTAGAGGAATAAAAAAGAAAGAAAAATGTCCTAAATAAACTTGAAATTATCTTTGCCTGATTTTTATATAATTGTTATAATATTATTCCATTGTGGATACAGTGCCAGCCTCATGACAAAAAAGTACTGAGATTGAATCCAGTGAGAAATTGGGTTCATCTTTTGGATCCCCCCCCATACACACACACACTCAGCACAAAAACTGGTTGAGTTACAAGTTAGTTTGCTCTTTCGGCTTTATGCTGCTTCAACAATTTTGCAGTTATATCATGGCGTTTCCTGGGTATAAAGTTACCAGTTCTACTGGTGACACCAGCCAGTCAGTGGTAATACTTACCTCACAACCCTGAGCGTCAAGGAGGGAAAGCCATTACTAGACATGGAGTGTAATTAAATTAAATTGTAAGACCTTGTTTTAAAATTGATGTCAATTATATGAGTATTAACAAATCTTTTTTTTTTTTCCTGAAACAGATACACCATTTCAACCCTTTACCACATATAGACGCTTTCTGATGCCTCTGCAGCAGACAACTTTTGAAAATATTGTGGCAAATGGAGAAATTTCTCACAATGAGCAATTTCTCCTTCTGCCACAATGTTTACAACTCTATTCAATATTTACACTTTTATTTGTAGATATCCTCCACATATTTGCCTGGATGTTTTCAAAGTCGTCTGCTGCAGGATTGTTGTATTTGGGAAATGGTTAATCCCTTATCTCTATTGAATTCAAGTAATTATTATCATGGCCATGGCATTTTGACAAGTCCTTGCATATTTTATAAAGTCCTGTTAATTAATCTAATTGTTCTACTGGTCTGCATCATGTTTGTTTAAAAGTTGCGTATAGCAGGATAAAGGTTTAACCTTTCCTTGACAAATTTGAATTTTCATGACTGCTGCGGATGCCTTTAGAACCATGTAACAATAAAACTAGAAGGCCATGATGGCCTTGGATTGTTCGCCTGAGTAATGCAATGTGATTCCTCATGCCAGCCACAATAACTCATTTTTGTTTACCAATCAATTACTGCATGAAGTAATCTCGTAGACGGTCACCAAAGGAACATTTCTACAAAATATTTGGAAATTGGCCACATACTTTCAGAGAAGAAGATTTTTAAAGTTTTCCCTTTAGCCGTACAAGGCTAAACAGGCCTGCCCCCTGACGACCATGTTTTTCTACCAATCAATTAACATGGCCTGAAGTATAAACTGATAAAGAGTCAACCTAGGAATATTTCTACAAAGTTATTTGGTGATAATTTTTGGAAGTTTACACTAAAACGCTATAAGGCAAAACAGCCCAACCCATGGCAATCATGCTCTAGGACAAATCAACATGGCTTGAAGGAATCAGTGAGAAGGTCACCCAAGGAACATTACTACCGGTACCAAGATATTTGGAGAAGAATAAGATAAAAGTTTTCACTATAGTTTTCACTTTTCACTTTTATAGGCAAATCAGCTCTGCCCCCAGGCATCAATGTTTTTCGGTCCAATCAACATAGCTTGAAGAAATCTGATAGAGGGTCGGTTGACCCAAGGAACATCCCTACAGAATTATTTTGAAATCATCCTGACACTTTCGGATAAGAAAGCCTGACACTTTCGGATAAGAAGATTTTTAAAGGTTTCACCATAACCATATAAAGCAAAAAGGCCCTGCCCCAAGGTGGCTACGTTTTCAAACTAATCAACAGGGCTTATAGGAATCTGATTCAGGGTCACCCAAGGAACATCCCTACAAAATTATTTTGAAATCGGCCTGACTGTTTCTGATAAGAAGATTTTTAAAGTTTTTACTATAAACATATAAGGCAAAAATGCCCTGCCCCAAGGTGGCTACGTTTTCAAACCGATCAACATGGCTTGAAGGAATCTGATTGAGGGTCACCCAAGGAACATTTCTACAACATTATTTTGAAATGGACAAGACTTTTTTGGATAAGAAGATTTTTAAAGTTTTTACTATAACCATATAAGGCAAAACAGCCTTATGCCTATGCAGCAGATGACTTTGAACACATTTAACCCTTTCCCACCAACAGACGCATTTTGACGCATCCGCAGCAGACAACTTTTGAAAAAAATGTGGCCAAAGGTGAAATTACTCATGATGAATAATTTCTACTTGTGCCACAATGTTTTTTAACTTTTTTCAGTAATTATTAGTCGCCGGGCAGAAGCCCGCGACTTCTATTTTTAATAGCTTTTCGGAAATCACATGGGAGGGCGGCTTATTATTAGAAAGAAACAAATCTAGATGATTTGAACATATTACAATTGTGGTTGTTTACGAACACTAATAAATGACACATCTAAAATGAAATTAATATTCCGATTTTTTAATGTTTGCAGTTTTTTTTATTTCACTCGCATTTAAGTTTTTTGTCTTATTTACGAAGACAAAAGTGGTCCCTTCAAGACGTGAACCAACACCCCCTAATGCAGACTCTTATGTGTCATCATTGAGGTCAATTTCGGATTCTCCTTTTAATAGCAATTTTAACTTACTAAATGTTGTTTTCATGTTCAAAGAGATGTCTTGATTTGTGTATAATTCATTTAATAATGTTAATCCATGAATATCTAAAGTAGGAACTGTTTCTAAGCTAAATATAGACCCTATTCTGTTGTGTAGGTTCATGACCTTTAACATCGATTTTCGCGCATGCGCATTTCGATATGAAAAAGCGAGTGATATTATTTTATTTTAGACAAGTACAAGACGAATGTTTGACGCAAAGCGTCAAAGAGAAGCCGCAATATTTCGTTGTACATGTAGAAATAAGAAAAAAAGAACATTTTTAAATCCACAAACAATAGAACAATTTAAACTGTAGACGGTAATGCTGATATATTTCTCCTTTTGAAGACTTTTGTTTTCTTCAAATTACCTCCCTTTAAAGCAATACCAGGATATTTACCTTGTGATTCGAATAAGATTGACAAACATTGAAATTATATGAATGAATACTATTATTTAAATAAGTAACAACAGCAAAATTAAATTTAAGCCAAGATAAATGTGTACACATTTCGTTAATTTTTTATAGATACCTTATGTAGGTATGAATATAAAATTTATAAGTAAATGTTTTCATTTCAACGTTCCTACTGTGTGAATAGACTAAGGAAAGTCAAGAATACATAAATAAATCAATGCAGTCTTTCCGGCGACATTGATGCCTTGCATCAACTTTCTCTTGTATTATTATTTATATCATAATCAGATTTAGACAGGTTGATTTTTGTTTGGAAAAGATTTTTTCTGTGAATAAAATAAATAGAGAACAATTCTTGCAACTGTGTTTGATTTTTTCAATTTGTAAATAACACTCATTTCACTCAACAGACAGTCCATCATCATTCATGAGCTATAATCTTCTCAGTCTGTCTCTGAGACAAAGTTTACATGCAATCCTCATCCTCATCTGCTGCAGAATTGCCGTATGAGGGAAAGGGTTAAAGAATGGCCTTCTCCTTGTATTAACTTTTTTTTTTAATAGAAATACGCAAAATAATAAGCATTTTTGGGGTTGCAATGGGCAGTAAAGTGACATAATCTTTAGGTTGATAAATGGGCAGAAAAATGACAAAGTCCAACTTTAAAAAAAATTTGGGCAGCACTTCCCCTACAAATTATACATTTTTTCCCCCAAACCACATGATCCCGGACCAAATTAAGAAAGGAAATCAAGAAAGAAAAAGAGAGGTGTGGGGCAGGTTCATTTATAAATATGATATGAAACCATACACCATCTCAAGCTTACGATAGAGAAATTATAAACACAAATTATACCACAAACCTTCGGTTGATATTTATCCTCGGGGAACACTCTGCTTTTCTTAATAATTCATTTCAAGGACAAAAATATGAAATTTTGGGAAGGATTCTCAACCGGCGTAACTTTTCAAAATAAACATGAACAAAATTTAACGTCTTGTCAAAATCGATCGAAACTGCGAAACGTGTTCAAATAAACAATAACAATAACAACTTCATGCCATGCAATCAATGTTTTTTTTTTATTAAATTCAATAATTACACACACACCTTTCCTATGTTTTGACTGAGAAGAGAAATAGTCGTCAAGTGTCCACTTCATCTTCACGGATGATCATGCCATGTGTTTTCATTTCATATGCATTGAAAATAGTGCGTCACTCAAGGGTCATATTATTGTTGTGAATGATTTGTTCGTAGTAGATTTCCAAATAAGGAGATGTTTACTACAGCTTGTTCCCCCCCTCCTAATTTTTTTTTCAAATTTAGACGCAAAATCCTGCATTCTGAGGCATACCTAGTGTGAAAATGAATCTTTGAAAATAGCATTTTTTAAAGGAGAATTTTTATTATTTCCCATAATTTTGACAATTTTATTTTTGATTTAGCGATATAGAATCTTTAAAAGAATGTGATTTCAAGATCTGGGTTGATAGAACCTCTTATATTAAATATTACAATCTTTAATATTTGTTACAGGGCACTGAAAACTTATATGTCTATGACAAATTCATTCTCTCATGCGACATTTCTGCAGCAGACGACTTTGAACATATTTTGTCAAAATAGAAAATCTCTATAATTGAATGGATAACCTATGCCTCTTGTGTACTGGGATAACCTATGACTTAAATAAAGTGGAAAACATTGTATCAAAAGGAGAAATTGCACGTTTTGTGCAATTTCTTTATTTGTCACTATGTTTTCAAAAAGCCGTCTGCTGCAGAGGCGTCAGAAAGTGAACAAAAAAATAATAAGATGTTTAAAGTGAAATATTGTTTTCACAAGTTGGAAAATACCACTCATATAAAATGTATCACATTAAAAAAACCTTTAATTTTGTATGACCTTTTCATATCTGTAAGGCTCACACCACTATGATCGCACTTGTGAAAGATGTGTTATTATAATATGCTTGTTAGTCGCCGGGCAGAAGCCCGCGACTTCTATTTTTAATAGCTTTTCGGAAATCACATGGGAGGGCGGCTTATTATTAGAAAGAAACAAATCTAGATGATTTGAACATATTACAATTGTGGTTGTTTACGAACACTAATAAATGACACATCTAAAATGAAATTAATATTCCGATTTTTTAATGTTTGCAGTTTTTTTTATTTCACTCGCATTTAAGTTTTTTGTCTTATTTACGAAGACAAAAGTGGTCCCTTCAAGACGTGAACCAACACCCCCTAATGCAGACTCTTATGTGTCATCATTGAGGTCAATTTCGGATTCTCCTTTTAATAGCAATTTTAACTTACTAAATGTTGTTTTCATGTTCAAAGAGATGTCTTGATTTGTGTATAATTCATTTAATAATGTTAATCCATGAATATCTAAAGTAGGAACTGTTTCTAAGCTAAATATAGACCCTATTCTGTTGTGTAGGTTCATGACCTTTAACATCGATTTTCGCGCATGCGCATTTCGATATGAAAAAGCGAGTGATATTATTTTATTTTAGACAAGTACAAGACGAATGTTTGACGCAAAGCGTCAAAGAGAAGCCGCAATATTTCGTTGTACATGTAGAAATAAGAAAAAAAGAACATTTTTAAATCCACAAACAATAGAACAATTTAAACTGTAGACGGTAATGCTGATATATTTCTCCTTTTGAAGACTTTTGTTTTCTTCAAATTACCTCCCTTTAAAGCAATACCAGGATATTTACCTTGTGATTCGAATAAGATTGACAAACATTGAAATTATATGAATGAATACTATTATTTAAATAAGTAACAACAGCAAAATTAAATTTAAGCCAAGATAAATGTGTACACATTTCGTTAATTTTTTATAGATACCTTATGTAGGTATGAATATAAAATTTATAAGTAAATGTTTTCATTTCAACGTTCCTACTGTGTGAATAGACTAAGGAAAGTCAAGAATACATAAATAAATCAATGCAGTCTTTCCGGCGACATTGATGCCTTGCATCAACTTTCTCTTGTACCTACAATTATAGAGATTTTCCATATTTTTGAGTAGACATTTTCAAAGTCGTCTGCTGCAGATTTGCTGTATGTTGGAAAAGGGTTAAGAAATGAATCTCTCTATTAATTAATATTTCTGCCAGGATGTGTTTAAACCTGTCTACTGCAGATTTGCTGTATGAGGAAAAAGATATTCACAATCATTTGGTAGGAAATTATTTTAAAGGTCAAGTATCAGTTTGTATGCATTCCAGTATATTTATCCTCTGTATAAAATTAAACCTTTCCCAAATACAAATTAAATTTGCAGCAGATGATTTTGAACACATCCAGATAGAAATATGTAATATCTCTATAATATGAAAATATGATTATCAAATAGAGATGAAAACACTGTGGCAAATGGAGACATTGCTTATGATGAGCAATGTCTGCTTTTGCCACGATTCTGCTGCAAACGCGTCTTCAAGAGGGAAAGGGGAAATATGTTAATCATCTCTCCTATATTTTTTATTTCAAACCTGATCAAATGTCAAGTGTATCATGGAACAATTTATACTTTTTATCACAAATGATTCAGTAATACATATTGTGGACTTCAGGCAAAACAGTTGTAACTACATCTTGATGACTTTTGAAAACTTTGTGGCAGACATGATTAGCAATTTCTCATTTGAAGCAATATTTTCAACTCTATGTATCAAATAATTCATAGATCAAATATGCAAATAATTGATGCAGTATGTAAGACATCATATACAAATGCCATGTGATGCATGAGACCCGGGTAGTTTTTAACCCTTTCCCTCATATAGACGCTTTCTGATGCCTCTGTAGCAGACTGCTTTTTGAAAACATAGTGACAAAAGAAGAAATTGCTCAAAACGAGCAATTTCTCCTTTTGCCACAATGTTTTCCATTTTTAGTCATAGGTTATCCATTCAATTATAGTTTTACCATTTTCTGACAAAATCTGTTCAATGTCGTCTGCTGCAGAATTGTCATATGAGGGAAAGGGTTAAGGATTAAAATTGTTTGTTTGTTTGTGATGCATGATGATGGGCACAATCTTTAAACACAATCTCGGATCTATATTATGGATCATACTTTCATTAACCCTTTCCCTCATATAGACGCTTTCTGACGCCTCTGCAGCAGACGGCGTTTTGAAAACATAGTGACAAAAGAAGAAATTGCACAAAACGTGCAATTTCTCCTTTTGCCACAATGTTCTCCACTTTTTGTCATAGGTTATCCATTCAATTATGGAGATTTTCTAGTTTTTGACAAAATACGTTCAAAGTCGTCTGCTGCAGAATTGTCGTATGAGGGAAAGGGTTAAATTTCCATATTTTTACCAGGTTGGTGTCAGAGTTTTCTGCTGCAGATTGTTTTGTTTATTGTAAAGGATTATAAATATCATAGCAGTAAAAAATCAAAGTACAGAAAGTACTGGTAACGAATTATTTTGAACATGTATTGTAAAATCAAATTTATGAATGCAATTGATCATGCTATTGCACAATTTAGTCTATTTTATTATTATTAATATTTTTGTCCAGAGATTTTTTTTATCAGTTGACAGTTTTAGTAAATGTAGCATTCCAACGGCGATGCGAGCGTTTAACATGCACACTAACTCTTTCACTGAGCTCTGCGTAAAGTCTGTCAAAACACCCATGGCATATTTGTGAGATTTACATTGTTAGTTTGATTTGTTTTCGTCACCAGGGGCGGATTCAGGATTTCGGCTTATATTATAACTATGTTTCATGTGAGTGAATTAATTATTATAAATCTATAATGTTTAAAAAATCGCATAAAATAAGAATTAAAAAAACAAAAAAAAAACAGTTCCAATTGGGACTCGAACTCGCGTCCATAAATAGTCCAAGCTTAGAAGTTCTACACGCTCTGCATTACACCACGGTACTTTGATACAAAGTATGAGCGTTACTTTCGTATATATATTAAGCTAACTGAATGCGCGCGTATGTAAACCATGATCTATAATTAGCTCTGCGTAGTGGCATATTTGTGAGATTAACATTGTTCTATACAGCGTGGGGTCGACTTCTAGTGAATGGGCATACGACTAAAATTCATACTCGTGCCTTATACGTACCTGCCGACAAATGAAATATATATGCGCGTACTGTTAATTTGATATTTTCTAGAAAATTGATTATCTATGATGATTCGATAGTATAATTATGACTTCACTGTATTGAAATAACACGTAGAAGTCATTTTAATATCGAAAAAATACTAGGACTATTTAGGTGCAGCGAATGTGTATTCTAAGCGGAAGTGTAGTTTAACCGTGACTTCCGGAAAAAAACACGATCGCACTAACTGTATTATTTTTTGAGAAAAAATAACTCGTTAAAAATCAAGTATTTCTTATTTATATTGTATTGCATGTTTTTATGTCACATCTTCCATAAATCAATGTGACAAAATGAGGCAGATAAACTGCATGATTCCAATATTTTAACCCTATTCCAACACTTGAGACATCATAACCCTTTCCCTCATATAGAAGCTTTCAAACACCTCTGCAGCAGACAGCTTTTTGAAAACATATTGATAAAAGAAGAAATTGCTCAAAACAAGCAATTTCTCCTTTTGCCACAATGTTTTCCATTTTTAGTCATAGGTTATCCATTCAATTATAGAGTTTTACCATTTTCTGACAAAATCTGTTCAATGTCGTCTGCTGCAGAATTGTCATATGAGGGAAAGGGTTAAGGATTAAAATTGTTTGTTTGTTTGTGATGCATGATGATGGGCACAATCTTTAAACACAATCTCGGATCTATATTATGGATCATACTTTCATTAACCCTTTCCCTCATATAGACGCTTTCTGACGCCTCTGCAGCAGACGGCGTTTTGAAAACATAGTGACAAAAGAAGAAATTGCACAAAACATGCAATTTCTCCTTTTGCCACAATGTTTTCCACTTTTTGTCATAGGTTATCCATTCAATTATGGAGATTTTCTAGTTTTTGACAAAATACGTTCAAAGTCGTCTGCTGCAGAATTGTCATATGAGATTAAAATTGTTTGTTTGTTTGTGATGCATGATGATGGGCACAATCTTTAAACACAATCACGGATCTATATTATGGATCATACTTTCATTAACCCTTTCCCTCATATAGACGCTTTCTGACGCCTCTGCAGCAGACGGCGTTTTGAAAACATAGTGACAAAAGAAGAAATTGCACAAAACGTGCAATTTCTCCTTTTGCCACAATGTTTTCCACTTTTTGTCATAGGTTATCCATTCAATTATGGAGATTTTCTAGTTTTTGACAAAATACGTTCAAAGTCGTCTGCTGCAGAATTGTCGTATGAGGGAAAGGGTTAAATTTCCACATTTTTACCAGGATGGTGTCAGAGTTTTCTGCTGCAGATTGTTTTGTTTATTGTAAAGAATTATAAATATCATAGCAGTAAAAAAAAAATCAAGTATTTCTTATTTATATTGTATTGCATGTTTTTATGTCACATCTTCCATAAATCAATGTGACAAAATGAGGCAGATAAACTGCATGATTCCAATATTTTAACCCTATTTCAACACTTGAGACAACATAACCCTTTCCCTCATACAGAAGCTTTCAGACACCTCTGCAGCAGACAGCTTTTTGAAAACATATTGATAAAAGAAGAAATTGCTCAAAACAAGCAATTTCTCCTTTTGTCACCATGATTTCAACTCTATTCAATTATTGTACTTTCTTTTAAAGGGAGTTTCCATTTTTGTTCTTGTATGTTTCGAATGTCGTCTGCTGCAGATTTGCTGTATGTGGGAAAGGGTTAACAAATATGAAGCTAGACAATGTTCTATAAAGCAAATTAAATAAAGTAGAAAGTATTGTGGTTAAAGCTTCCCACATATAGACACCATTTTAACGCATCTGCAGCAGGCGACTTTTGAAAATATTGTGGCCAAAGGTGAAGTTGCTCATAATGATGAATTTTCCCCTTATGCCACAATGTTTTCAACTTTATTTAACAATTAAACATCTTTTATGGAGATTTTTCAGGTTTTTGTCACTATGTTTTCAAAGTCGTCTGCTGCAGATTTGTTGTATGTGGGAAAGGGTTAACAAAATTCTAAGTCAGGGCTGTACAAATTCCAAAGCCCGACGTCCGGGACAAGTCATAAATCGCATCGGGCAAGTCGCTAATTGCAACATTCAGTCCCGGACAAGTGGCATTTTCCAAAAATCCACGTCCCATTATATCAACCCATTTACGTAACAGTGAAGGTAAATTCCTGTGTCTGGTAGCCCGGCTTAATTACTAACATACATGTCTGTCGTGTATAAATTTGACTGTATGTTACATGCGAAAAACCACTCGCGCGTGACCATAACAAATCAATAACAGTAGGCGGAGTTACCCACCTGTCAGATCGAGTGATTTAAACCAACCAAATCGCGTCAGTAATAGTCGATTAACGTGATATATATGTATCCTATAAGGCTGTCCAATCATAAGTGACAATTGTTCCTTGGGGCTGTGTTATTTCATGAAAGCTAGGGAATTACCTATGGATCGGTCTCATTAAAATATTCCCTTAAATGTATTTTGATCCATATTTCTACTTTCGGTACGCGATGTTTGCAAACTGGTGCAAACCGGTTCAGAAAGACTTGGAAGAAATTTTCGCCATGCAGAAGTTAATAAAATAAATTTGATCCAAATTAAAGACAATACGACGACTGCTAAAAATTATCTTGCCGTTTATCAATTTGAAAAACCTTCAAGATCGACATAATATTCGTAATATCAGCGACACAAAGAAAATTGTTTGGAATGAAATATATAAATGATTCCCCCGAGTATGATAATTGCCCAATCACGGCTTTGTTTACCAAAATTAATTAGCATAAACAGCGAGAAAAAAATCATATGACTTAATAGTTGCGATTTCATTGGATGAAATGAGAAATTGGGTGAATGACATTCGCGACCTGACGACCCCGATGTTTACCTTCAACGCTGTTTACTGATTTCTAATTCTCAAAGTAGGGAACCATGATTAACATTGCGCAATCATCAAAATGGCGGCTATGTTGCGAATAATACCACAACACCCACTGCACGAAAATTGGGATTTAATTTAGAAGTAAATTTCCTTAAATCTGACTAAAGTACACGATCTGACTAAATGTAATTGCGTAGCGTTAATAGGAGATGATTTTAATGAGATTGACCGCAACACATGAAACAAATTTAACATTTTGTTGTCTTTCATTTTTTTTGACAATATTTTTTTATTTAATAACTACATTGAACCTGATAAATTTGACTTTTGGTTAATAAAATTGAATTTATTTAATATGTCTTTCTTTGTAAAACTAACCCTCGTATCGAACACTGCCCTGTTTTGGTGAGGGACCTCAATCGGTGACCTTATTATTTTGTTATCTTCAATTTGAAAAGTGCTATTGCATCATTTGACTATGTTGTCTCAAGTTTAACATTTCTGTCAATAGCTTTTGAATCTTTTGTAAATATGGATAAAATACATACATTTTATGCAGAATATTTCAAATAACCTAGTGAAAAATAATCTCTTTTCCAAATTTCATTTTTTTTTAACTGAATGCTGCACTACAGGTCTTTTGCAATAATGTTATTTGAATTGGTCACTACCCTTCAATCATGTACATTGTGTGCTCTTAATGTTATCTTTATACAGAACTAGAAAAAAACCCACTAAAAAACAATTAAAACACTCAAGAAACCGCGATCCGGGCTACCACACAATTCTTAAATTTGTCGCATGTTAAACTTGGTGTGCAGAAAAGTGGGACAAGTGAGAATCTTAGCAGGACAAGTGGCATTCTGAAAGTCACTTGTCCTGGACAAGTGGCTGAATTTTTTTTTTGTACAGCCCTGTAAGTCTGTAAGTTTGAATTCCAATCAGCCATCATTCCATTGGATCATGGTCAAAAAGCTAATCTGCAACAGACGACTTTGAATTCATCTAGGCATAAAAATGGAAAATCTCTTTAAATGAAGATAAGATATATTAATTGAATAACCTTGAAAACATTCTAACAAAAGTAGATATAGCTCATTAAGTTTCTACTTTTTCCACAATATTTCAATAGTTCTCTGCTGCAGGTTCATCAATGCTGAGCGCGTGGGTAAACAACGTCACCAAACAACAAGGTTCATCAAAATGCATGTGCAGGTGGGAAAAGGGTTCAAGACAAAAAACACAACAAAAAACTGACAAAAGAACTGTGAGTATCATTTTCCCTGCAATACCAATTTGTCTTTGACAAACCCAGGGGAGACATCAGTTTTGCCTTCATGAGGAGTGAGAGGGAGAAATCAGTTTTTCCTGTCATTAAATATGTATGACGGCATTTTCGGAGGCTTTATTAATATCGCTTTCGCTTCAAGAGATGTGATTTAACCCTTTCCGTCATATACACGCTTTCTGACGTCTCTGCAGCAGACGGCTTTTTGAAAACATAGTGACAAAAGAAGAAATTGCACAAAATGTGCAATTTCTCCTTTTGCCACAATGTTTTCCATTTTTAGTCATAGGTTATCCATTCAATTATGGAGATTTTCTATGTTTTGACAAAATACGTTCTAAGTCGCCTGCTGCAGAATTGTCGTATGAGGGAAAAGGGTTAACCATAAGATTCCTTTGCCCTGATACAGTTCATGGTTCACACTTTTCCCTCTGCAGCAGATCACTTGGAATAGCAACGAACATACAATTTTTTGCTCACAATGTTTTCTCTCTGTACCAAAATCATACTTCCATGTTTCTAGATGTAATAATTATTTCTTCAGTGGTGTTCATAAGGAGTCCTATATGGCTCATCTGCCATAGCTGAATTTTAAACAGAAGCCAAAAATCTTCTTTTTTCACAAACAAAAATGGCTTGAACAGTCTTTGTAGAAGCGGTAACCAAACAGACATTTCTGTGAAAACTTTTTGAATCAAAATTAATGTCAAATTTTCAGATGTCATTTAAAGATTTATTCTTTATTGAATTATGACAGCTAAATTGTTAAACCAACCCTTTCAAATTATTAAGTTGGCACTAAAAGAACATAAATTGTGTGCAAATATATTTCAGAATTTGGTCAGTGGTATAGGAGATGTTGATTAATTTAAGAACCATTACTGTATTAATTTTAATTATTAGCTCAGACTGCCTTCTTTGGTAACATATTATTTTCTGAGATGGGTTCAAAATCTTCTCTTATCTTTTTTACGCCGCTTTCGAAAAAAAATCAGCTATATCAAGGCATTTCCTGGGTAAGCTACCAGTACTATTGGTCCATTTATCCTGACACCTGTCAGTCATTCGTAAAGCTAACCTCGCAACCCCGAGTGCCAAGGAGGGCAGCCATTACTACCATTTTAAAAGCATTTGGCGCGGCTGGGGATAGAACCGACGTCCTCCCGCATCTGAGGTGGACATTCTACCCTACACCACCGAGGCAGTGAGTGTAACATAGAACACATGTGTCACCTACAAAAATTGAATAATAAGTAAGAAGAATGAATGGCTGAACAAAAACAAACAACAAAAGGGGATAGCTCCAAAACTATACATCTCTGTGCACTGAAACATAAACAAGAGCTGGATCGCTCACCTGATTTTTTGTTTTTTTTCACTTTAGCCATATAAGCCCCGCCCCCTGGCGGCCATAGTTTTTGACCAATCAACATGGCTTGAAGGAATCTGTTTAATGGTCACCCTAGGAACATTTCTACAAAATTATTTGAAAATCAGCCAGACACTTTTGGAGGAGAAGATTTTTAAGTTTTCACTATAGCCATATAAGGCAAAATAGCTCAACCCCTGTCTGCCATGTTTTTTGACCAATCAACTTGGCTTGAATGAAAATGATAGTGGGTCACTTAAGGAACATTTCTACAAAATTATTGCAATCACAATAACTCACCTTGAGCAAAGCTCAGGCGAGCTAAAAAGGTGGATACCTCCAAGAATAGGCATGCTAGAGTTATGGTTCTTGTGCACTGCATTTCTGTAGGTCACAAGATATCTTCAAACCAAGTTTGATTTTAACACATGAGAAAATGGCCAAATAAGAAAATATTGAAAATGGGTTTTACATGATATTTCAAAATATAGGCATGCTAGAGTAACGTCCCTTTCCTCAGATTACTAATTTTCGACCGATGGACAGATAAAGGAGAATTGATTCCTGAGTACTTCCCTGCCATGTAGCAAGTAGCCATCTGTTCTTTTGCCACAATGTTTTTAACTAATAAAATAATACTTTCATTTATGGAGCTCTTGCATGTTTTGTCTAGATATCTTAACAGTTGTCTTTTTCAGATTTACTATATCTATATCAGGGAAGCTAAAAACATGTATTTAAAATTTAGAGGAATAAACGATACTGCATGTACTCTTGCCATTTTGAGGGCGTGATTAATGGTTCAAATGGCCCAGAATTTCGAAAAACACAGTATGATCCTGTACCTCCCTGGAGAATTGGTATCAGAAAAAATTAATCTAGTGGCTTTGTCATGATTATTTAACCCTTTCAAAATACAAGAATTCTGCAGCAGATATGAATCTCCATAAATAAAAGTCTAATTAATAAATAGAGTTGAAAAAATTGTTGCAAAAAGAGAAATTGCTCATTGTGATAAATTTCTTCCATCGTCACAATGTTTTCAAAAGTCGTCTGCTGCAGAGGCGTCAGAAAGCGTCTTATATATGTGTGAAAGTGTTAACCCTTTCCCTGTTGCAGATGACATTTGAAAACATTTCGCCTTTTGTCACAATATTTTCAACTTTATTCAATACTAATATACTTTCATTCGAAGAGACATTCCCAGGGGTTGTGAGTTCGAATCCCGGCTCGGCCAACTTTCTTTCCGAAGATTGACAAAAATCAATGCGACATGCGTCATTCGACTTCCACCAATGGGCTATAAGTTTATGTGGAAAAGCAGCCAGTTGCTTGGGAAGATTGTTGTGTGGAGTACTGGTGTGAGAAAACCAGGAAATGCATGAATAGGTGAATTGGCCGCCGTGATATAACTGAGAAATTGTTAAAAACGGCGTTAAACCCCAATCAATCAATCAATTGAAGAGACATTCTACATTTGTCCAAAAATGTTTTCAAAAGTCGTCTGCTGCAGGTTTGTTGTATTTGGGAAAAGGTTAAAACAAATGTAGAAAAATGTAGCATTTCTAGCCCGCATCCTGCTGCTTTCATACAATTTAATCGGAATCATCGCATCACAACATATGGTTATTTGCTATTACCCTCTCAAAGTCGTCTGCTGCAGGTTTGTTGTATTTGGGAAAAGGTTAAAACAAACAAATGTAGAAAAATGTAGCATTTTCTAGCCCTCATCCAGCTGCTTTCATACAATTTAATCGGATTTCATCGCATCACAACAAAAAATGTTCTATGTGCTATAACCCTCTCCTAAATACAGAAAATCTTCAACTGACCACATTGAAGACATCTAGGCAAAAGCATACAGGTCCAGATAAGGAGGGGAGGGGTATTCAGACCTTTTCCCTACAAGTTCTCTTTTTATTATTAAAGCAAACCCTATTTTGTGGGTACTCAAATGAATCGTCTCACTGAGACGATTCTTTTGAGTACCCACAACATAGGGTTAGAGGGTCAAATAAGGATTATAGAACATGCAAAATGCCTCTTAACTAGAGCTCTGAGTACATCTAAAAGGAATTATCATTAACAAATAGAGTTCAAATACTGCTCGCCAAATAGATAATTCTGTACGACGAGGGTAAACAAAACCAAATAATGAATGTAATAGAGTTGAAAACATTGTGGCAATTAGTCATGAGCAATTTCTCTTTTTGTTTCAAAGTTTTCAAAAGTCATCTTATTGTTTACCTGACATAATGTATTTTCAGAGCTGTTGTCTGCTTAACCCTTTCTCTGATATAGACGCTTTCTGACGCCTCTGTAGCAGACGGCTTTTAGAAAACATAGTGACAGAAGAAGAAATTACTCAAAATGAGCAATTTCTCCTTTTGCCACAATGTTTTCCACTTTTAGTCATACGTTATCCATTCAATTATAGAGATTTTCTATTTTTTGACAAAATATGTTCAAAGTCGTCTGCTGCAGAATTGTCGTATGAGGGAAAGGGTAAAAAACATTTGAAAAAGAAAGTGTTACATCTAGAAAAATAAATATATCATTTTGATACAATCATGGCTGAAAACATTGTTGGACAAATAAAAATTTCTTGTTTTGAAGCTATTTCTCTTTTCCCTGCTATGTTTTCAGAAGTTGTCTGCTGCAGTAGCCTCTTAAATTTTTGTTACGGGAGCTAGTCAAGCAATGAATAGTAATTTTACCTCATGGTAAATTGATGGCTTTGAAAATGACGGAATGCGGTATTTCTTAATCTTTGGCAACCCATCCTTGTCACAGGTTTCCTGAAATGAAAAATTAATGAAATATTAACCCTTTACCTCATACGGCAATTCTGCAGCAGACGACTCTGAACGTATTTTGTCAAAAAATAGAAAATCTCAATAATTGAATGGATAACCTATGACAAAAAGTGGAAAACATTGTGGCAAAAGGAGAAATTGCACGTTTTGTGCAATTTCTTCTTTTGTCACTATGTTTTCAAAAAGCTGTCTGCTGCAGAGGCGTCAGAAAGCGTCTATATGAGGGAAAGGGTTAAAAACTACCCGGTTCTCATGCATCACATTTTTGCATCAGAGGACATTTCATAACATTGTGGCAAAAGGAGAAATTGCTCATAATTAGCAATTTCCCCTTTTGCCGCTATGTTTTCAACTCTATTCAATAATCAAACTTTCATTTATAGAGATTTTACATAAAAATAGTAGCATTGATGTTTTCAAAGTATTCTGCTGATAAAAAAAACTTTAATGAAGTTTGGATGCAAAATTTTGCCTGTAGAGTGTTCACAAGGCAATTGTTGACGACGCATTGATATACAAAATGTGATCAAAATAGCTCATCTTGAGCACTTTGTGCTCAGTTTAGCTAAAAAGCTTGTGTAAGTAATATGTGAACAGTGTAGATCTAGATCAGACTGTGGATGCACAGGCTGACCTATATCAACACTGTTCACAAAAGAGTCAACTTGTACCCTTTCCAATGGTCAGTTCTTTTTTCTCATTTGTCTTTTTTTCCAAAAGTGTGTTATGTTTTTGAAGCTTATGACTTAATTAGTATATCAGGTTCTGGGTTTGGTACATACATATTTGGTATTTTACACCCCTTTTAACAATTTTTCAGCTATATCACAATATTTATTGGGTAAGTTACCAGTACTATTGGTCCATTTAGCCTGACACAAGCCAGTCAGTGGTGTGGCTAACCCCACAACCCTGAGCGCCAAAGAGGGCAGCCATTACTACCATTTTTAAAGTCATTAGTATGACCCAGCTTGTGATCGAACCCACGCCCTTCCACACCCAAGACGGATGCTCTACCACTACACCATCGAGGCGGTCACATACATAAAAGCTCTTGTTTTTCATCTTCTTCAAACGTTATTTGACACTCAAACCCTATGTTTTGCATGCTCGAAAGAATAGTCTCAGTAAGACGTGTCTATTGAGTACCCACAACAAAGGATTTGGTTGAGTAATTCGAGAGATATTTTATGGGGAAAAGACCAGATCACTCCCCCTTATCTAGTCCTTTGATACATGTACATCAATTAATTTGTTCCTGTGTCATAGCGATTAAATATTTCTAGGCATTAAATATTCATTAACCCCTTCAATGCTGAAATTTAAACAAGAGCACCGCGTACGGCACAGACGCTCGACTGATAGGGAGAAAAAAACAAGAGGGCCATGATGGCCCTGGAATCGCTCACCTAATATTTTTTTTTCACTTTAACTATATAAGCCCCGCCCCCTGGCAGCCATAGTTTCCGACCAATCAACTTGGATTGAAGGAATCTGATAGAGGGTCACCCTAGGAACATTTCTACAAAATTATTTGAAAATCGGCCAGACACTTTTGGAGGAGAAGATGTTTTAAGTTTTCACTATAGCCATATAAGGCAAAATAGCCCTGCCCACTGGCGGCCATGTTTTTTTACCAATCAACATGGCTTGAAGGAATCTGAAAGTGGGTCATCCAAGGAACATTTCTACAAAATTATTTGAAAATCGGTCTGACACTTTCGGAGAAGAAGATTTTTTAAGTTTTCACTATAGCCATATAAGGCAAAATAGCCCCGCCCCCCTGGCGGCCATGTTTTTCGACCAATCAACATGGCTTGAAGGAATCTAATAGAGGGTCATCCAAGGAACGTTTTTACAAAATTATTTGAAAATCAGCCACACACTTTCGGAGGAGAAGATGTTTTAAGTTTTCACTTTGGCCATATAAGGCAAAATAGCCCCGCCCCCTGGCAGCCAAGTTTTTCGACCAATCAACATGGCTTGCAGGAATCTGATAGAGGGTCACCCAAGGAACATTTCTACAAAATTATTTAAAAATCGGCCCGACACTTATGGAGGAGAAGATTTTTTAAGTGTTCACTATAGCCATAAAAGGCAAAATAGCCCCGCCCCCTGGCGGCCATGTTTTTTGACCAATCAACATGGCTTGAAGGAATCTGATAGAAGGTCACCCAAGGAACATTTCTAAAAAATTATTTGAAAATCGGCCTGACACTTTTGGAGGAGAAGATTTTTTAAGTTTGCACTATAGCCATATAAGGCAAAATAGCCCCGCCCTGGCGGCCATGTTTTTCGACCAATCAACATGGCTTGAAGGAATCTGATAGAGGGTCACCCAAGGAACATTTCTACAAAATTATTTGAAAATCGGCCTGACACTTTCGGAGGAGAAGATTTTTTAAGTTTTCACTATAGCCATATAAGGCAAAATAGCCCCGCCCCCCCTGGCGGCCATGTTTTTCGACCAATCAACATGGCTTGAAGGAATCTGATAGAGGGTCATCTAAGGAACATTTCTACAAAATTATTTGAAAATCTGCCAACCAGTTTGGGAGAAGAAGAATTTTGAAGTTTTTTCAGTTTCGTTGCCATGGAAACCAGAATTTTGCATGGATCCCAAAAATTTGAAGGAATTCTGATGAGGTCATTGAGAGGATGCTTTCTGTGAAGTTTCATCCAAATTGACCCACTGGTTACTGAGGAGAAGAAGTTGACGCACGACGCACGACGCACGACGGACGCCGGACAAAAGGCGATCACAATAACTCACCTTGAGCCAAGCTCAGGTGAGCTAAAAAAAAATGAGCTAAACAAAAAACCTTAATCGGACGACCACGCCACCGCCGCCGATGCCGACGATGACGCCAGGGTCATGACAATAGCTCTCGATTTTTTCAAAAGTCGAGCTAAAAATGGACTTGTCCTGAGCTTTGCATTTGGAAGAGTTCATAGCCATTTCTTGGAAAATCAAGATAACAATGTTGAGTTGGGCAGCCAACAGAATAGAGCCTGGTCCGATGGCACACACACGTGCCACTGGCCTGGCTCTATACTGCATGGTGGCACGGGTTTAACTAAATTGGATCAAGCACTTATAGGAAATTCTCTGAACTATTTAACAGATTCAACTTTTTTATTGAGATTTTCTTAGATTTCTCCTGTGCAACAATGTTTCAACTCTATTTACTATTCATACTTTGATTGATAGAGATTTTCCATATCTTTATAAGTCTTCTGCTGTAGTTTTGTTGTATGTGGGAAAGAGTTAACCCTTTCCCTCATATAGACGCTTTCTGACGACTCTGCAGCAGATGGCTTTTTTAAAACATAGTGACAAAAGAAGAAATTGCACAAAACGTGCAATTTCTCCTTTTGTCACAATGTTTTCCACTTTTAGTCATAGGTTATCCATTAAATTATAGAGATTCTCCATTATTTGACAAAATACGTTCAAAGTCGTTCAAAGTCATCTGACTAAAAGTGGAAAACATTGTGGCAAAAGGAGAAATTGAAAAGATGATGATAACACTATGGACATAACATCTGCATAGAGGATATGAGCTGTAAAATCTATTTCCTTATATATAGTTTAGTCCCTTTCCCACATATCTGCAGCAGACGACTTTGAAAAAACATGAAAAATCTCTGTAAATAATACTATAACATTTGGAGTTAAAAACATTGTGGCTATTTCTCCTTTCACTTTTGTCAAAATGTTTTCGAATGTCCTCTGCTGCAGAGGTGTCAGAAAGTGTTGGTATCTGGGAAGGGGTTAAAGTAATGCGAAAAGCTGGAAATTACTAATTAAGCCTTTGACTTATACAGATCATTTCAATTCTATGGTTAAAGATTTTGTTTGGTCTATATTCATTTTGAGCAAATTCTCCATTTGCCACAATGTTTTCAACTCTATTGGATTTTTATACTATTATTTATGGAGGTTTTCCATGTTTTTGTCTGGAGATATTTACAAGTTGTCTGCTGCTATGGCATCAAATGTCATCTGTATCGATGTTAAGAGTTTGAAGGTATACGGGGAGTTTTGAAATCGCAAGCTGACAACGCGAGGGCTTGGCGTGAAACGGTTGTAACTAAAATTGGTATTTTTTTACCAAGATTAATCACCTTGCCATAATGTCTTTATAAACGTTAAATCTTTTTTTCTTGGTAAACAATGGAAATTTAGGTGCCATTGCTCGTTCTGAGCAATGGCACCTAAATTTGCATTGTTTACAAAATGGTCAAAATGGCGCCCTAAACGAGGGTTTTCAAAAAAGGTTTTTAGTTACAACCGTTTCACGCCAAGCCCTCGAACGATACTAATCCTATTTGTGTCTCTCCCAGGTGTTATAAGCACTGGGAAAACTGTCACCATTACCATGGAAACAGAATCAATGATATCATATAGCATGTTTTAAAATCTTCTGTCCCTAGCTGCTTAGGAAGCTTTCAGGTGACATTGATGCTGATGAGCTGATCAGTATCGCTCAAGTGCTTGTCTTACAGCAATCCTCTTTATGAATTCAGAAGCTTCAACAGACATGCTTACTGTCATATATGTTCAATTTTGGTAACAAAAGCTCTATCAAATTAATACATTGTACGTGTCTCCTGTTTCAACATGAACAAATGAGTCGCATCCTACAGATAAAACATTTCTGATTTTTTTTCTTCACCAAATGACTTTTCAAAACATCTTGGCCAAATAAAATGGAAGAGCTCAATAAATCAAAGATTATTTATTGAATACAGTTGAACACATTGTGGCAAAAGGAGATTCATTATCATAAATAATTTCTCCTATTGCAACAATGTTGTTCAAAAGTATGTTGCTGCAGATACGTGTAAACTCTTCTTCAAGCCCTAAGCATAATTTAACCCTTTCCCTCATATAGACGCTTTATGACGCCTCTGCAGCAGACGGCATTTTGAAAACATAGTGACAAAAGAAGAAATTGCACAAAACGTGCAATTTCTCCTTTTGCCACAATGTTTTCCACTTTTTGTCATAGGTTATCCATTCAATTAAAGAGATTTTCTATTTTTTGACAATACATGTTCAAAGTCGTCTGCTGCAGAAATGTAGTATGAGGGAAAGGGTTAAGCACAATCACTTTTATGACAGTTTTTCAAGTTTCTCCTTCTTTCTGATTATGAATCCATCACCTTCTATTTTGCTTTTCTCATGTTCTATTCCTTCTAAACCCAACGACAGTACCATGATTCTGACCTTCTCCTGTCATTTGTACCAAGTTTTATTTCATCCTCTTTGCAAATTGCCTTCCTTCCTTTCTTATACATCTATAACCCATCAATAGAACCATGAGTTTTGCCTTTCCCTGTTAATTGTATCCAGTTTTATTTCATCCGCATTGCCTTTTGCTCTCTACCTGTTCAGCTGTTCTTAAAATTATTATCTCTAAAACCATGTACATTAACCACCATGATACTGGCCTTCCCCTGTTATATATGTGTACCCAGTTTTAAGTTATTACAATTGCCATTTGCCTTCTTCTTGGTCTTTTCCTCCTAAAACTCTCCAACAACTCCATGATTATGGCCTTCTCCTGTTATTTGTACCCAGTTTTAAGTCATTACCATTGCCATTTGCCTTCCTCTCGGTCTTTTCCACCTAGAACCCTCCCACAACTCCATGATTATGGCAGTCTCCTGTTATTTGTACCAAGTTTGATTTCATCTTCATCTTCAATTGCCTTCCTTTTGGTCTTATATCTTTAGAACCAGTCCATAGTACTGTGATTCTTGCCTTCCGTTATCAATTATACCCAGTCTGTCTTCACCCCCATAGTTGTTTACTTTCTTCTTAACCCTTTCCCTCATATAGACGCTTTCTGACGCCTCTGCAGCAGACGGCTTTTTGAAAACATAGTGACAAAAGAAGAAATTGCACAAAACGTGCAATTTCTCCTTTTGCCACAATGTTTTCCACTTTTTGTCATAGGTTATCCATTCAATTATGGAGATTTTCTATGTTTTGACAAAATAAGTTCGAAGTCGTCTGCTGCAGAATTGTCGTATGAGGGAAAGGGTTAATCTGTTCCACCTAGAACCCATCCAGAACACCATGAGTCTTGCCTTTGTCTGTCAGTTTCTCCTTGCCCACAGACACTAAAGGTCACCATACATCCTGGCTGACACACATTGTTGATTATTACCGTTCAAGGCTGAATTTTTAAAATGGACTTATCCAACTTTGCATTTGGAAGAGTGCATGACCAGTTAAAAAAATATCAAGACTAAAAATGTTGAGTTGGGAAGCCAACAGCATAAAGCAGTGCAGTGCTGATCAGACAGTGCTGATGCGCCAGCTGGCTCTATACCAGTGGCAGACAGGAGTCACTAAATTGGTTTCAGCAGTCAAAGGGTTAATAACCAACCCTCATTATAGATCTGTAGTTTACAATGTTAGCTGTAAGTAAATATACCACACAAATCAATGGTACACAAAGTTAGTTGATGAATGTTGTTAGCTGACTCACACAGTTAGCTGCCTCATAAAGTTAGTTGGTTAGTGTTGTTAACTGGCACACATTGTTAGTTGATGAGTGTTGTTAACTAGCAAACAATGTTAGTTGATTAGGGTAGTTAATTGACTCGCAAAGTTAGTTGGTTTGTGTTGTTAACTGGCACACATTGTTAGTTGGTTAGTGTTGTTAAATGGCACACAAAGTTAGTTGGTGAGTGTTGTTAGCTGGCACACATTGTTAGTTGGTTAGTGTTGTTAAATGGCACACAAAGTTAGTTGGTGAGTGTTGTTAGCTGGCACACCATGTTAGCTGTTAGTAAATATCCCCCACAAATCAGTGGTACAACTGCTGATATTATAACAACTCACTACCTAGCAGTTCACCACCGACTTGCTGGAGATCTTAATGGTTCTACACTGTCAGTTGATACAAACATCGATACGTATACACAAAATATATTGAAGAATACTGCAATTGACTAACAGTATCAGTTGATACAAACATATACACAAAATATATTGAAGAATACTGCAATTGACTAACAGTATCAGTTGATACAAACATAATTATACAAAAAAATATATTGAAGAATACTGCAATTGACTAACAGTATCAGTTGATACAAACATATACACAAAATATATTGAAGAATACTGCAATTGACTAACAGTATCAGTTGATACAAACATATACACAAAATATATTGAAGAATACTGCAATTGACTAACAGTATCAGTTGATATAAACATAATTATACAAAAAAGTATATTGAAGAAGACATCAAAGGACTAGAAAATAAGTAGTAAAAGGTTTTTTTTCCCCTCATACGACAATTCTGCAGCAGATGACTTTGAACATATTTTGTCAAAAAGTAGAAAATCTCTATAATTGAATGGATAACCTATGACTAAAAGTGTAAAACATTGTGGCAAAAGGAGAAATTGCTTGTTTTGAGCAATTTCTTCTTTTGTCACTATGTTTTCTAAAAGCTGTCTGCTGCAGAGGCGTCAGAAAGCGTCTATATGAGGGGAAGGGTTAACAATATCTATCTTGAAACTCAACCAAGGTTGTGAGTACTGAAACGCTTGGTCACAGTGAGACAAATCTTTTCAGTACCAACAACATAGGGTTTTAACATCATACACAGATATGGCTGGCTGGTGTCAGGATAAATGGACCAGTAGTACTGGTAACTTATCCAGGAAACGCTGTTAAATAACTGAAAAATAGTTGAAGGCGGCATAAAATATTCTTAGTGACAAATATGTTTAGAGGGACACAAAAGTGTTGCCTGCCAGGTCAGTAAGATGGACATACAATAAGATGGCGGATAAATGATTCCCGTGAGTCATATCCTACAAAGGATACATCATAAACATAAGCATTATACAACAGTTGAAGGAACTCTTTCCCACATACAATAAATCTGCAACAGGCAACATCGCAAAAAATGTTGTCAACTCTGCATTGAAAGTACATGTATGTTTCCAATTTTACAAATGTACCATTTTTGCTTTCAGATGTCCTTTTTTTGGCTAGAAGATTCTTTTGATAGCATATCAGGTTGATGTTTAGTTAAACTCAGTAAAAAACAAAGACCTGGTGATTGAAGTGCCATGACAAACAAATTTATGTATGAAATGATGGATTCAATACTTTGATTACACTGTGAATTAAGGGATCATGAAAAGTGGTACCTTGAGGGCACAATTAACTGGACTGATTTGATCTATCCTTAAGTTCACCTGGGAAATCAGTCCACAGTCATGTCCCTTCAACAAGGATGTATCTAAGTTCTGTCACTGGATGCAATTAAGTGTTTGTGGCATAAATCCCATCAAAATGTCCTTTGACATTGGCTTTTGTCTACCGTCAACCATTTCCTTGTTGTGGATGATATTTGATGTATTTGCTCTAGATGACTTTTGGAAATATTGGATCAAAATTAAATTTTATAAAATGATCACTTTCCCACTTGCACACGCATCTGTAGCACAGCTTTGGAAAACATTGTGGCAAAATGAGAAATTACTCATGATGAGCAATTTTTCCTTTTGCCACAATGTTTTCAGCCTTTTTCAACTATTAGATTTAGAGATTTTCAACATTTTTGCATAGAAGTTTTTGAGGTTTTCTGATGCAGATTTTTTGTATGTCTGGAAGTGTTAAGCCAAACAATTAATTGAATAGAGTTGAAAACATGGTGGCAAAAGGAGAAATATTTTCAAAAAGCCTTCTGCTGCAGAGGCTTCAGAAAGCGTCTGTATGTGGGAAAGGACCATCCTTTTATTACCAATCATTTTTCTGAAATAATTTACTTGATGTAACATATTTTACAGTGGTCTGCTTTGACAGTATAGTATGGCAAACCTGTGTTTAAAGACCACCAATTGGAATTGAACAATCTGGTCTTTGTTCATAGGTGGTCTTTAATTGCAGGGTCAGTAATACAGACTAGAATGGTGTGCTCCACGGAGCACGTGTGTCACCTGCACCTGCTCATTGAAAGTGTGACGAAAAAGTGTGACAGACAGACGCCGGGCAAAAAAAAAAGTAATCCCTACGCAGGGTGACACAAAAATGAGTATTTGGGAAACTAAAAAGTATGGTTGCTGTAGACAAGGAATTGCTACTCCCAAGGTCACAGGTCTTTAGCGACAGGTTCGACTGAAATTGTTTTAATAACTGTGACATGTTTTACATCAAACAATTAATAATATATATATTCATAACTAAACAATAATCATTGTGATATATTTAACATCAAACACTTAATAATATATACATTCATAACTAAACAATAATTATTGTTTAGTTAGGAATATATATGTTATTAATTGTTTTACATCAAACAATCAATAATATATATTCGTAATTTTAAAATTATTATTTTGATAATTTACACTGGCCCCATGGGTCAACAAAACATATTTGTATCACTATATCATACAAATATTATATACAAGAAACATATATACAAAATATCGTGATCGCATTTGCAATCATTCTTCTAAATTGTTCTGAAAAATCTTTTCAAAAATTATTTAAATATGAACCTGATAAGGAAAATACATGTAAATGTACATGTATATTATTTAACCCTTTCCCTCATACGACAATTCTGCAGCAGACGACTTTGAACATATTTTGTCAAAACATAGAAAATCTCTATAGTTGAATGGATAACCTATGACTAAAAGTGGAAAACATTGTGGCAAAAGGAGAAATTGCACGTTTTGTGCAATTTCTTCTTTTGTCACTATGTTTTCAAAAAGCCGTCTGCTGCAGAGGCGTCAGAAAGCGTCTATATGAGGGAAAGGGTTAAATGCAGAGTTGAACATTGTAGGATGTTTGTTTTTTTCCTTTGCATAAGACACTTTTCCCACAAACAAATAACTGCAGCAGGCGACTTTGAAAACATCTAGGAAAAAATATGTATACACTCTAATTGTTAGATAGAGTTGAAAATATTGCGTAAAATGAACAATAAGCAATTTCTCCTTTTGTCGCAATATTCTGTATGAGGGAAAGGTTGAAAATATCATCAAATTAGGTGAAAATTTCCCAACAATATTTTCAGTACATCTATATAATATATATCCAATGTATTATTTCAGATTCTATAATTATTTACCAGGGAAACGTCAAAGTCATGCAGACAACTCCAAAAATAGCACGAGGGATGAGACGTTAATCCACCATCTTTCCCAGATAAAGTGTTTCTCACTCCATGAATGATCAATTACCTACTACAGCGGGCGCACATAAATTTCCCATATAGATAAACTCTGCATCGATAAATTAAGTAGCCAGGCCCACCAATCAGCATTAATTATTTATACGTTCGGTGTTCAACCGGGCCCTACAAATACCATCCTTGCTACAGACATAACAATATCGTAGACTTAACGGTTAAACTGCTATAATTACATTAATTAATTAACCCTCTCCCACATGCAGACGTATTTTGACTCATCTGCAGCAGTCTACAAATGACAAACCTTGTGTCTGCAATGTTTTCAACTCTTAACAATTTTACTCAGCTTTGAATACCAAGGTTAATACCAAGTTTTAATCCTTCTGTAATTATTTTCAATACTTCACCATTGATGTTCTACAATTTGGAGAAAAGTTTAAAATAGTCGTATACATTAACCCTTTCCCTCATATAGACGCTTTCTGACGCCTCTGCAGCAGACGGCCTTTTGAAAACATAGTGAAAAAAGAAGAAATTGCACAAAACGTTTTGCCACAATGTTTTTCACTTTTAGTTATAGGTTATCCATTTAATTATAGAGATATTCTATTGTTTGACAAAATATCTTCTAAGTCGTCTGCTGCACAATTGTCGTATGAGGGAAAGGGTTAATGACATTACCATTTACCACCATTGATATAACTTAGAAAAATTCAGAGAAGATAGAATGAATGAATGTATATTGTTTTATGGCGCATCGACAGCTAAGGTCATTTAGCGCGCAATTACATTTGATTATTCATGATCCCTGGGTAAACAAACCAGTACTAGGCTAGAAAAGTACTAGGCTCCACCATGACCGTAGTGCCGCGACTGGGGATCGAACCCGGGACACCCAGTTTCGAAATCCCCGACGCTAACTCGACCACGGCGGATTCCTCACAGAGAAGATAGACCCAGAGGTCCAGATACGGAGGGGTTAACAGCTCTTTTCCCCACAATATATCTCTTATTATCCAACCAAATCCTATGATGTGTGTGCTAAAAAGAATTGTGTCATTGAGACAATTCTTTTGAGTACCCACAACATACGGTTATAGGGTCAAATAAGGAGTTTAGAACGTGCAAAATGCCGCTTATCTAGAGCTCTGGAATAATATGTTTTACGATTTCTCACATACAACAAATCTGCAGCAGAAGACTTAGAAAACATTCTTAGAAAATATGGAAATTCTTTAAAAAGGATAGCTTAGTTCATGTAAATAGTAGTAAACATTGTGATAAAAGAAGAAAATGTTTATTTGTTAAAATGGTTTCAGAGTTAACTGAATGTTGTTTAAACACCCTCACAAGAAGTTGAGCAAATCCTGCCAACGTGCATAGGCTTAAAAAAAGTCATCAATTTTAGGGAAAGGTCCGGAGACAACATTCCAGGGGGGTGGGGGATGGGGTGAGAGAGGGTGGGGATAATTACCCCTCACACCCACTCGTTACAGCCTCAGGGTCCCCTGGATTAAGTCATCAAACAAGCAGAAATCAATAATTAATGACAGCGTTAATTGTTTCGCCATCACCTTCTAACATTATTTATTCAGGAACTGCTCATCTCTGATTGGTTAGTCATTTCCTGCATACAACAAATCTGAAACTACAACTTTGGAATACATCTTGGGAAAAAATATAGAAAATCTCTATAAAAATATCGTTACAGTGTTTGTACAGCATTGAAAATATTCTGGTAAATAGAGAAATTGTTCATGATGATTTCATTCGTCAACTGCTTATTGCAGATGCTTCAAAATGTGTCTGAAAAATGGAGAAATGTCTCTCATTAACCCTTTACAACATACAGAAGTCTCTGTGGCAGACTTCATTTTAAACATTGTTTTATAAGGAGAAATTGCTCATATTACGCAATTTCTCCTTTTACAACAATGTTTTCATTTTTATACAATAATTCGACATTCAGTTAAAGAGTATTCCATATTTGTTGTTGTTTACAAAGATGTTTTGCTCTTGGGCAATTACTCCTTCAACCACAATGTTTTTTATGATTTTTTTCAATGATTTAAATTAAACTTACATTCAAAGAGAATCTGTATGTGTTTCCCTTGCTGCTTTTATAAAAGTCGTCTACAGCAGGTGTGTTGCATGTGGGACAGGATTAACCCTTTCCCACATACAAGAAACTTTTAACATATTTTGTCAAACGATGGAAAATCTCTATAATTGAATGGATAACCAATGACTAAAAGTGGTCAACATTGTGGCAAAAGGAGAAATTGCCCATCATGAGCAATTTCTTCTTTTGCTACAATGTTTTCAATAGTCGTCTGCTTCAGAGGCATCGGAAAGCGTCTGTATGAGGGAAAGGATTAAGGGTTAGATAATACTGAGGAATGTGAGTTTCATAAAAAAACTGATGTAACATATGGAACAAAATCAATTGTGATTATTTCCGCCCCTTTCCCACATACAGACACTTTCTCATGCCTCTACACCAGATGACCTTTGAAAACGATGTGTCAAAAGGAGTATAAATGCTCATAACAAACAATTTCTCTTACCACTATAATGCTTTCACCTCTGTTCAATAATTATAATCTTATTAACACAGCGTGGATAATATTTTGGCAAATTGAGAAAATGGTGATTATCAGCAATTTCTCATTTTGCCAAAAAAATGTCCAACTGTTACATTTCCACATACAGCAAAACAATCTGCTGTAATAGTCTGGAGAATAATATGGAAATATCTTTATAAATAAAAGTTAATTTTTTTTAATTAGAGTTGAAAACAATTTGTGGCAAAAGGATGAATTGCTCATTATCAGCAATTGCTCCTTTTACCGCAATGTTTTTTTTTCAAATGACATCTACAAGTCAGACTTTCATAATTTGTCCATAGATGTTTTCAAACTCTTCTTTTGCTGATTTGTTGTATGTGGGAAAGGCTTTGCAGTAAATGAATAATTTATAAGACTGTGTATAATTTTCACATATGGCGTCGATTGTCTTAATGTATATCATACACCCTGACAACAACATGTTACATTCTGCAGTTGCAAGCGAGAAATGTCTGATTGTATGAATGGTATTTTAACCCCGCTTTCAACAGTACTTCGGTTATATCACTGCGTTTCCAGTATGAATTACCAGTACTGCAGCATTATTCATCCTGACAACGATATATCAGTTATCCCTTTCCCTCATATAAACGCTTTCTGACGCCTCTGCAGCAGACAGCTTTTTGAAAACATAGTGACAAAAGAAGAAATTGCACAAAACGTGCAATTTCTCCTTTTGCCACCATGTTTTCCACTTTTTGTCATAGGTTATCCATTCAATTATGGAGATTTTCTATTTTTTGACAAAATACGTTCCAAGTCGTCTGCTGCAGAATTGTCGTATGAGGGAAAGGGTTATGCATAATGCTATTCCCACAAAAGTATTGTAGATAGTGTTAATCACCAATCAATCAATCAATCAATCAATCAATCAATCAATTGACCCTTTGTATATGACATTTTATATGAGCCATGACAAATCATGCTCATAATATCTCAACCTGATTGAGAAAACTTCTAGAGCAAATGTTAGAAAAAAAGAAATAAACAGTCGTTCCTTTTCCGTCAATATTCTTAGCACTTTATCAGAAATATGAATAAAAGTTCAAGATGTTGCAATATCTTTCTCCAATGTATCATATCAGATCAATGGTTAATTTGTACATACATTGAAACAGTTCAATGACTTCACGCAAAATCATTGTAACTACATCTTGTTGTAAAATGTTGGTACAACTGTTTTGCCACCAGTTCACTATTCGCTCAAGCTGTGTATAGTAATTTCAACCTTGACAAGTGTTCAACTTAACCCTTTCCCACATATAGATGCTTTCTGATGTCTCTGCAGTAGATGAATTTTTGATAATGAGCAATTTCTCCTTTTGCCACAATGTTCTTTGAACTCTATTCAATATTCTTAGTAAGAGAGGACTATTTGACAATTTGAGTAACATGTTTTCAAAGTCGTCAATTCGAGGGCTTGGCGTGAAACGGTTGTAACTCAAATTGGTATTTTTTTACCAAGGTTAATCACCTCGCCATGAACTCTTTATAAGCGTTAAATCATTTTTCTTGGTAAACAATGTAAATTTAGGTGCCATTGCTCGTTCTGAATTTCGTCAAAATTGCCCCTAAACCAGGGTTTTCAAAATAGGTTTTTAGTTACAACCGTTTCACGCCAAGCCCTCGATATATTGTACAAGGCATTTTAGTACAAGAATTTGACAAGTGCAAATAAAATCAAGAGATGGAGTTAGATACAAGTTCGTCTGGGTGCGACACCCTTGCTTTTTCCAAAAAGAAACCCCTTGGTTCTTTTAGGTAATTTGAATGTAACATTTCACGCAAAATGGTTGTACAGTGGAATTTGTGTATAAAGACCAACCATGGAAAGGCAACAACCTGGACTTTATTCACAGGTGGTCTTTATTTACAGGGTAATTTATGTAGAAAATGAGAAAGAAAAAGTGTGGTCGTGATAGACAGGGAATTGCTATCCCAAGTTGGTATTAAATAGCACAGCTTTGACTGTTATTTTAACTTATTTCAAGTCACTGTTTGCTAAAATGATCAAATTTGACAAGTGTTCAACTTAATCCTTAGCAGATGAGTTTTTCATGCTTCTGCAGCAGAGAACTTTCTTAACCCCTTCCCAAATGATAGACTCGTTTCGATACCTCTGCAGCAGTGGTGACAACTTTTGAAAACATTGTTGCAAGGGGAGAGATAATGAGCAATTTCTCCTTTTGTCAAATTTTTCAAATCTATTCCATAACTTTACATTCATTTACAGAGATTTGCCATATTTTAATATTGATGTGTTCAAAGTCGTCTGCTGCAGATTTGTTGTATGTGGGAAAGGTTTAAAATTATACAAAATACAAAGCATTGCTTAAATAGAGCTTATATATATATATATATATATATATATATATAGTTTAAATGTTTTAGTTAGGGATTTCTGCTAAATAAACTTACAATTCTTTTACGTCATACCACTTCCGTTCACAGATGAGATGCACGCATGTGCTAGCCAGTAATACTCAGTGCGCTTCTGATTTTCAGAAGGTACAGACGTGGTCTGTAATAGCTAGCCAAATCTTGGTTTTATATGTGATTATCATTTACAACTTTCACGATGTGAAACTTTTGTATTTATTTTCACATTTATAGTTACTGTTATTTAAACAAAGACATAATTTATTTGTTTTAAATTATTTAACGGTAACTGTTCATAGACTATTTCCAGTCTAAAGCATACGTTGTATGCAGGATTGACCATTTACAATCCTTGTTATATGATTGGACCTCGCTGAGGTTCATTTGCATAATTGTGTTGCAGGGCGCCGACTGTTATTGGCTGTTCCTTAAATTTAGGAAGCACATGGTATTTTTTGGGTATCATATGACCTTTGGCGGGAATTTATCGTCATGTTTTGATGACGTCTACACATAAATCCCTGCAAAATAGACATGTGATTTCTGGAAGCAATATGGCTGACGCAATGTTATCGAAGAAAGGAGAGATGGCTGAAAGTTCGCCAACTAAATTGTACACAGCTTCGGCTATTACACATAATGTTGAAAAAGGGAAAAAACCTGCAACAGCAAAGTCGGTGAAGACAAAACAAACAGAACAATTGACATAAACAAGTAAGGAAACTGGGCCGTCAACATTTAACAAAGAAGCCTTGTTGATTTTACGTGAAATGAATTCAAATATTTCAAAGACCAACCAGAAGGTTGATTCACTTTCTGGACGAGTGGATGCTCTGTATGAAGATAATGACAATTACATTAATTATGACAATGAATATTATGACTATGACATGGAGAGTCATTACGATGAGCCTGAATTAGAATCGTCTTCGTCTACTACTAGACCTTTTGAAAATATTGAAGACGACGGAGATAATGTGTTCTCTGAAATCTGCAAAGGTTTTAGTAAGGCTGACCAATGTGGAAAATCCGTCAACCAGGCTTTAGCTGACCTTATTAATACTACATTCAAAGAGGGATTGTCCGAGGATAATTTGAATGATACCATGAAAAACATTTTCAGACCGGAAAATTGTGAGTCCTTAAAAGAAACGAGGGTTAATACTGGTGTTTGGTCAGTTCTTAGGCCCCAAACCCAAACAGAGGATTCTAAAATGAGAGGTATTCAAAAATGTATTGTCAAGGCAGCCTGTAATATAACTGAATTACTGGACTTGAGTAGTTCTGATCTCAATCGTCAGTCATTAAAATTGGGCACCACTTCACTGGGACTTCTAGGACAAGCAAACAAATGGCTTAATGTTAGAAGGAGAGAATTGCACAAGAAAGACATGGATCCCAAGCTCCATCATCTCTGTTCATCTGCCATCCCATTTTCTGATCTGTTATATGGGGATTCAATGGTGAAAGACATTAAAGACATACAAGAGATAAACAAAATAAGTAAAAATGTTGGGGCTGTTAATAGGGGAAACAGAGGTGGAAGAGGTTTCCGTGGTGGAAGATTCAGAGGCAGAGGGAGACCTTATCCTAGACGAGGCTTCTATGGTGGGTCCAGAGGTCCATCTCGTCCAAAAAACGGACAGAAGGCGGAGTTTGGCAGGAAATAGAAAATTTCCAGGCAGGTAGGCTTTGTTATTATGAAAACAATTGGAGAGAGCTTACTTCTGATCAAAATATTTTAGATATTGCATTGCATTGTAAGATTGAGTTCACTGATGAAATACCAATGCAATCTAAACCACCTCATCAATCTTTCTCAAAATTTGAGGAAGGTATTATTGATAATGAAATTAAAAATTTGTCACAAATGAAAGTTATAGAAGAAGTAGAACCTAGAAATGATCAGTTTCTCTCTCCGATTTTTACCACTCCAAAGAAAAATGGTGAATATCGCATGATATTAAATTTAAAAGAATTAAATAAGTATATACCATATCACCATTTCAAAATGGATTCATTTGAAATGGCCCTGAAGCTGGTAAAACGAAATTCATACATGGCATCAATAGATCTTAGACATGCCTATTATTCAGTTCCAATTCAGAAAGAGTATCAAAAATATCTCAGATTTAAATGGAAAGGAAACATTTACCAGTACACATGTTTACCAAATGGCATTGCTATGGCGCCAAGACAGTTTACAAAATTAATGAAGCCTATCTATGCAAAACTTCGCCAGATGGGTCATACCAATTCTGGATATATTGATGATTCAATATTGTTGGGGGACACAATATCAGAATGCTAAGATAATATTGATGACACAATATTTCTAATGAATTATGTAGGTTTTATGATCCACAACAAAAAATCTGTGTTGGTCCCTGTTCAGAATCTAGTTTTCTTAGGAAATCATATAGATTCAGTCTTGATGATTGTATATTTGACACAGGACAGAAAAGATACAATTCTTGCTGAGTGCAGAAGTCTTTATATAAAAACATATGCGACTATCAGAATTGTTGCAAGAGTAATTGGACTTTGTGTTGCATCTTTTTCTGCTGTTGAATATGGTCCACTGTTTTATAGAGAATTAGAAAAGGAAAAGAGTAGGGCTCTTGCAAGAAACTTAGGTAATTTTGAGGCAAGAATGTTTATAACAAATTCAATGAAAGAAGACCTACTCTGGTGGATAAATAATGTGCAAGCAGCTAAAAGACAAATATCTTGTGAGCCTCCTAAAATGGTTATTTATTCAGATGCTAGTAAACTAGGCTGGGGAGCTAGTTACAGCAATGCTGATATTGGAGGTAGATGGTCTGAAACTGAAATGAGACATCACATAAATTTTCTTGAGCTGATGGCTATATTTTATGCACTCAAGTCTTTTTGCAAAGAAATTAAAAACATTCATGTGCAAGTTAGAGCAGATAATACATGTGCAATGTCTTATGTCAACAAAATGGGAGGCATTCAGTCGTCTATCTGTAATCAGTTAGCTAAACAGATATGGTTCTGGGCTATTTCACAAAATATTTGGTTATCTGTTGCATATGTTCCAAGTTCAGAAAATCTGGCTGACTATAGCTCTAGGCATTACAATGATAATGTAGAGTGGATGCTCAACAGAGACATAGCTAAAAAAGTGATGCATTTATGGAAAAAGCCATCAATTGATATGTTTGCTTCTAGATTAAATTCTCAATTGGAAGAATATGTCTCTTGGAAACCAGACCCTAATGCCATTAATGTTGATGCTTTTGCAATGACATGGTCAGATACTTATTTCTATGCTTTTCCTCCTTTCAGTCTGATACCGAGAATGATGGCAAAAATTATTCAAGAGGAGGCAGATTGTATACTAATCGCACCAATCTGGTACACACAGAGCTGGTTCCCTATGGTTATGAACCAACTGATCGACAACCCTTACATTTTACAGAAAGACTGCAAACTCTTAACTCTTCCGGGTACAGAGAAGATTCATCCGTTGTCACAAAAACTAACTCTCATGGCATGTCGCTTATCAGGCAAACATTACAAAACAGAAGAATTTCTGAAAGGGCTTCCAATATCATCTTGGCATCATGGAGAAGTGGGACCCAAAAACAATATACATTGTATATCAAAAAATGGTTTAAATACTGTAGTGAAAGGCAAACTTGTGGTTTTCAGGCAGATGTCCCATTTATTTTAGATTATTTATCATATCTTTTTGATAAGGGTTGTAGTTACAGTGCCATTAATACAGCAAGATCGGCCTTGTCAGCAATAGGTATTATAAAGGATGGTGTGGCAATTGGTGCTCACCCTCTTGTTATAAGGTTTATGAAAGGCATTTATAACTTGAATCCTCCACAGTCTCGGTATTGCCAAACATGGGATGTTTCTGTTGTTTTGAGGTACTTGCAAACCCTTTTTCCTCATGAAACTTTAAGTTTAAAAATATTAACTTCAAAATTAGCTATGCTTATAGCATTGGTCCTTGCAAGTCGTTCTCATTCGTTACAGTTGTTATCGATTGACAATATGAGGAAGGAATCCTCTAAATATGTGTTATTTTATGCAGGACCACTTAAGCAAAGTAGGTTGGGTCATAGAGTTCCATTTGTTGAGTTAAAATTGTACTCTCAAGATGAGAGATTATGTGTTTACAAAGTACTCGGTGAATATTTGAATAGAACAGAGTTTCTTCGTGGAGCTCATAAGTGTTTATTTGTGAGTTATGTGAAACCACACAATCCCGTTACAAGTTCTACCATAAGTCGCTGGATCAGGACAATCATGGCAGCAAGTGGGATTGACTGTAACAAGTATAAACCTCACAGTGTTCGTGCAGCTTCTTCATCAAAAGCAAAGTTGTTGAAGGTTCCTATGCAAGACATTTTAAAGGTGGCCGGTTGGTCAAGTGCTCGAACTTTTGGACAGTATTATGATAAAGTTGTTGAAGATACAACAGACAGTTATTGTTCAGCTGTGTTAACTATTAGTACATGAATGTATAACTGATATTTCATTTCTCATGTTCAAGTAAATGATTTAGTTATGTCAGGGTAAAGCCATATTTGACTTATTGATTTAGTTCTGAAAATCCTGTATTGACAATGAATTGGCTTTGAAGTCTCATCTGTGAACGGAAGTGGTATGACGTAAAAGAATTCCTCTAAATAAACGAGACTTACCTTGGTTAAGTCGATGTTTGTTTGGAATTCTTTGTAGTCATTATAACACTGTAGTGATCAGATGCCCACCCTGATAATGATTTACCCACCCAGATCTACTGATGGGATGTTTGATACAGTGTTTATCTTAGGTAGATATGCAGAATTTGCTATTTAGCAAAGCAAGCTAATTTATTGCATATAGCTGTGTATCTGAAGATACGCAATTCATTGCAATAAGTGGCGTTAAAAACTGAGTATTACTGGCTAGCACATGCGTGCATCTCATCTGATCACTACAGTGTTATAATGACTACAAAGAATTCCAAACAAACATCGACTTAACCAAGGTAAGTCTCGTTTATTTAGAGGAATTTCCAGGCACATTGTTAGAAGTGATGTTACATTGCTCTTCTTAAACAAGTTTTCAAACTCTATCAGATTCTGTTCTTTTTTTTTTTATTAACTTTTCTAACATACAAGAAATCTGAAGGAGAGGACTTTGAAAAAATCTGGGCAAAAATATTTAAAAAATTTATAAATGATTGAAGGTGTAATTATTTAAAAGGAGTTGAAAAATGTGTGGCAAAAGGAGAAAATGCTCATTATGACCAATTTCTTCATTTGTCTCAATGTTTTCAAAAGTCCTCTGCTGCAGATGCATCAAAATGCATCTGCTGCAGATGCATCAAAATGCGTCTGCAGGTGGGAAAGGAGTCGTCTGCTGCAAGAAAATTTGTTTCAATAGAATGTAACATCTGTAAAATCTAACTTGCGAATTTGATACAGTGTAGAAAACATTATGGGAAAAAGAGAAACTTATCATTATGAGCAATTTCTCCTTCTCTCAAAATGTTTTCAAAATTAATCTGCTGTAAAGGTTTTAAAGATTGTTCATATCAAGGAAATATTAACCCTTTCCCTCATACAACATTTATGCAGCAGACGACCTTGAACATATTTTGTCACAAAATCTCTATAATTGAATAGATAACCTATGACTAAAAGTTAAAAACATTGTGGCAAAAGGAGAAATTGCTCGTTTGGAGCAATTTCTTCTTTCGTCACTATGTTTTCTAAAAGCCATCTGCTGCAGAGGCGTCAGAAAGCGTCTTTATCAAGGAAATAATAAAACAGTTTTTTCACCTACCTTTGAATAGCTGTTCTTCTTTGATCTTCATAATTTTGTCTTCAATGATTTTTCAGCTTCACAAGTATTTTTGTTCCAAAAATTTCTATTAATTATTCATCTTTCAGTTTTTTTACTTGATAAAAATCATTATTTCCCCTTCAGTACTTAATAAATAAGACATGCAACCAAATTCAATTTAAAAAAAATATTTGTCTCATAAAAAAGGAAAAACAGCAATAGAAAGCCAACCCACTGCAAACTTTTTATATACAAATACAAGTTAAAATTTCTAAATAAATGAAAAGACGTTAATTCCCCCGTATAATGTTAAATAAATAAGAATAACAATTAAATATAGACAAAAAAATTGTCTAATAAAAGATTTCAGCAAAAACGCTGCTTCTGATAACTTTTTTCGAATGACAAGATCGACTTCCAGGAAATCATTGTCCGTAAATCGTAAATTTTAAAGAAAAAAGACAAAAAAAAAATCTAAATTGAGTATTATTACAACTTCAATACATATTAGCATTAAAAAAAAAAAGAAGATATTCAGAAAATTGCATAAAAATAAGTTCAAATTTACAGTGGAAAAAAATTCCTGCCACCACCCGTCATGAATTACGTAGAAAAGAACGTAGTAGTAGCGAACAGCGACGAGGTCATATGACTTCTCACTGACAATGCCTTCCAAAGAATGAGAGAGCAGTGGGAGCAGCCTTGCTTTAATTACCCAGCTTCACATCGTTGCCATGGAAACAGAAATAAACTGATATGAGGAACTCCTCTGTTGTCTTCGTTATTGTTCAATATTGAACAAAAAACAACACAAGTACATACCTGCAGTGACACCCTTTACTTTAAACCCTTTCCCACCTATAGACGCTCTTTGACGCATCTGCAGTAGATGACTTTTGAAAACATCTTGACAAAAAGGAAAAATTGCTCAAAACGACCAATTTATCCTTTTTCCACAATGTTTTTAACTTCTTATAGTAATTTACCTTAAATTTTAGAGATTTTCCATATTTTTTAGTAGACATTTTCAAAGTCATCTGCTGCAAGTGTGTTGTATGTGGGAAAGGGTTAACCAATTCCAACATACAACAAATCTGCAGCAGACAACTTGGACAATTCTAGGAAATAATATTGAAAATCTTTAAAAATTAAAGTGTTATTTATTATTACCTACATAGAATTGAAACAATGTGACGAAAGGAAAACTGCACAATATGTCCCCTGGTGCAAAATGTGTCTGCATGTAAGAAATGGTAGACAAAATGAATCCATCCTCATATGGTAGATATTACATCTAGTATTCGATGATTTCCTGATTTATGAAATTTTCCCACAATCTTTTCTAATGAGTAAGAATATCCTTTTATTATTTATCCAGCAATTTCTTCTTTTGCCTCAATGTTTCGAGAAGTTGTCTCCTGTGGAGGTTTTAGAAAGTGTCTTTATGTGGGAAAGGGTTAATGTTTATAGTTCCTTTAATAGAGATTTTCCCTGTTTTGCCTAGATGTTTTCAAATTCGTCTGCTGCAGATTTGTTGTATGTGGGAAAGGGTAAGAATTAGTGCATATTTATTTAACCAGATGTTACAATTTTACCCTCAGATGAATTAAACGTTTCACACATACAACAAATCAGCAGCAGAAGACTTTGAAAACATCTACGCAAAATAACAGAAAATCACAGTAAATGAAGGTTTAATTACTGAAAAAAAATTAAATCATTGTGGCAAAAGAAAAATTAATATTTTGAGCCATTTCTCCATTTCTGACACCTCAGCACTTAATGACTGAGGATTATCATTAAACCTGAGGCAAGGCTAAAAATACTGAAATTTACTGGTAAATTACCCCGGAACTGCCTTTATATAACTAAAATAGCGGTTGAAAGTGGTGTTATTAAAACACCAGCTAAACAAACTAGAACTATCACTGAAGATGATAAATACCCCCTAAACAGCACCTTGACCTACACCATAACTTAATAAGTAAAAGGGCCATAACTCTGTGAAATAACATGCAATTGTAACCCCTTTAGGATATGCACATCTCCTCTTGGTATAGAAGCTTCATGTACAATTTTATTGAATTCCACCAAGTGGTTTGTAAGAAATAGGCCGGACAAAATATGGCTTCCGGCCGACCGACAGACAGACAGACAGACACAGTGACTCCTATATGCCCCCGTTTCTTCGAAGGGGGTATAACAACTGATGCCACTGCTGTTTTTTATCTATACGGATAATTCGGATATACCCAGGAAATGCTGTGATGTGACTGAAATACTGTTTATAGTGCCATTGACCCTTGAATAACATTTAGTCTCAACATCAAAGAATAACTAGAAAGGTTGTTTTTATAAAAAAACATATGTCTCCCCATTGCAGTTTGTCAATGACTATTAAAATATTGAACAAGGGGAGATAACTTTGCAACGAAGTAGCCCAGAGTTATAATTCTTGCAAGGTGCACAACTTCACATTGCCATCTATCTATATTCCAAGTTTCAATAAATTCCTTTAAGTACTTTCTTAGTTCTGCTCTGGAGAAAGTTTACACTATTAAAATATTGAACAAGGGGAGATAAATCATAATTATTGCAAGGTGCACAACTTCACATTGCCATCTATCTAAATTCCAAGTTTCAATAAATTCCTTCAAGTAGTTTCTGAGTTCTACTCTGGACAAAGTTTACACTATTAAAATATTGAACAAGGGGGAGATAACTCATAATTATTGCAAGGTGCACAACTTCACATTGCCATCTATCTATGTTTCAAGTTTCAATAAATTCCTTCAAGTAGTTTCTGAGTTCTGCTCTGGACAAAGTTTACACTATTAAAATATTGAACAAGGGGGAGATAACTCATAATTATTGCAAGGTGCACAACTTCACATTGCCATCTATCTATATTCCAAGTTTCAATAAATTCCTTCAAGTAGTTTCTGAGTTCTGCTCTGGACAAAGTTTTCACAATTAAAATATTGAACAAGGGGGAGATAACTCCGTTATGGTCAGAACATGGGTTCTGCACATCGCCTTCGTGAGGTGAACATCTGACACAAGTTTCATGAAAATCCTTCAAGCCGTTTTGGAGATATGGAGCGGACACGAAAAACAGGCTCAAACCTTTGACCTTCAAGCCTGACCTTGACCTTGAACCGGTATGGTCGGAACATGGGTTCTGCACATCGCCTTCGTGAGGTGAACATCTGACACAAGTTTCATGAAAATTCTTCAAGCCGTTTTGGAGATATGGAGCGGACACGAAATTAAGGCTCAAACCTTTGACCTTCAAGTCTGACCTTGACATTGAACCTGTATTGTCGGGACATGGGTTCTGCACATCGCCTTCATGAGGTGAACATCTGACACAAGTTTCATGAAAATCCTTCAAGCCGTCTTGGAGATATGGAGCGGACACGATTTCGGACAGACGGACAGACAGACAGACAGACAGACAGACAGACAGAAGGACAGACAGACAGACAGACGCCCAGGACAAAAACAATATATCTCCCCTGTATACAGGGGGAGACATAATTATTGAATTAAGTTGAAAACATATATTGTGGCATAAAAAGAAATTGCTCATGATGAGCAATATTTACTTTGCTACAATGTTTACAAATGTCGTTTGCCGCAGATATGTGTCAAAATGTGTCTATATGTGGGAATGGGTAAAACATCATCTGAACATTCACAGAAGACAAATTCTGCTATTCTGGGAAGGTTTTTACTCTTTCCCATATACGATAAGTCTTTCTCAAACAATTTCGAAAAACATATAAGGACAATTTTAACAAGCAATTCCTCCTTTTGTCACAATATTTTCAACTCTATTTAATATTTAAACATTTAATTATAATAGAGATTTTCCATATTTTTGCCCAGATGATTTCAAAGTAGTCTGTTGCAAGTTTGTTGTATGTGGGAAAGGGTTAAAGTATAAAATTAATATTGAATAAAGGCAAAAACATTTTTACAAAAGTAGTCTGACATTGCTCATATGAGCAATTTCTCCTGCTGCAACAATGTTTCCAAAAATTTAATGTGCCTGCATGTGGGAAAAGGTTAACTGTTTCACTTATACCTTATTTGATATTGTGAAAGAAATTGTAACATCCTTAAAATTGGAAGTTTTATATTCATACAATGTTTTCAAAAGTCGTCTGCTGCAGATACATCAAAAGTCGCCTGAAGCACGGAAGCTGGGTTCAACCCCATCACCATATGCAAACACATTTTGAAGTATCTGCAGCAGACACCTTTTGAAAACATCATAACAAACAATTTCTTTTTTTTCCCACAATGTTTTCAACTTTTTTTCAGTAAACAGTTCTTTCATTTTCTGTATTTTGTGCTGCCCAGATGTTTTCAGAGTCGTCTGCTGCAGATTTATTGTAAGTGGGAGAGGGTTAATTATGTACTGACAATGATCATGGATGTCTGATGGCACACTTTTATTTTCTCTGACATGCAAATCCCTCAATTTGATTGATTTCCTCCCAATATCCTTAACCCCTTTTCAAACTTCTTAACCCTCTCCCCGACAAAAAGACGCTTTCTTAGCCTTTGCAGCACAAGCTATTAGAAAAACATTGTGAGATATAATGAGCAATTTCTAATTTTACCACAATGTTTTTAACATGATTCAACTATTATACTTTTGTTTACAGAGATCGTCCATATTTTTGCTAAGATGTTTTCAGTCTTAACCCTTTCCCTCATACGACAATTCTGCAGCAGACGACTTTGAACGTATTTTATCAAAACATAGAAAATCTCCATAATTGAATGGATAACCTATGACTAAAAGTGGAAAACATTGTGTCAAAAGGAGAAATTGCACGTTTTGTGCAATTTCTTCTTTTGTCACTATGTTTTCAAAAAGTCGTCTGCTGCTATTGCGTCGAAATGCGTCTGCAGGTGGGAAAGGGTTAACCTGGCCATACAACAAATCTGCAGCGGACGACTTTGAAAACATCTTGAACATCTCTATAAATGAAAGTGTAACTACTGAACGGGTTATTCTTTTGCCACAATGTTTTCAACAAATGCCTTCTACATATGCTTCAGATTGCGACTACAAGTAAGAAAGGGTTAATTCTGCTGCAGATTTGGTGTATATGGGAAACGATTGATTGATTGATTGATTTATTTATTGGGTTTTACGCCATTTTCAACATTTCTTCAGTTATATCACAGTGACAGTTCACTTATTCATGATTCCTGGGTAAACAAACCAGTACTTGGCTAGAAAATACACTGCACCATGACCGTTCCGCCGTGACTGGGGATCGAACTGGGGATGCCAGATTTCAAATCCCGACGGTAACCAACGTGGATTCCGGGTAAGGATTTATAAAAGAACAATTCACTTCATGGGTCTGAATTACTGTCTGCCCTTCAAGCTCTATATTGCGGCCCGTACTTTTTTCAGTAATTATACCTTCATTTATTGAGAGATTTTCTATTTTATGACAAAATATGTTCAAAGTCGTCTGCTGCAGAATTGTTGTATGAGGAAAAGGGTTAACAAGAGTTGTCGGAGGACAATATAGCTCGCCTATCAGGGCCATCGTATATCAGGGCCTACTTCAGAACAGTTAAAGTATTATATAGGTAAAGTCGCACAGTATCACCTATTGCAAGATAATACACCTTTTCAATACTTTTGACAAAAATTATAAGTTCAACTAGAATGGAGTGCTCCCCGGAGCACGTGTGTCACCTGCCGGCGCCTTGTCAGAAAATTTTAATTTTTGATAGAAAAGGGGCAATAACTCTGATATAAAAAATATTTGGATTATCCCCCTTTTGTGAACCCATCACAAAAATTGATATAAACATTTGTCAGAAAATTTTTGACAGAAAAGGGGCAATAATTCTGATATAAAATTATTTGGATTATCGCCCTTTTGTGAACCAATCACACACATTGATAAAAACATTTGTCAGAAGTTTCAATCTAATCCTTTGAGTAGAACAAAAGTTATTTGAAAACGTGACGAAAAAAGTGTGACGGACAGACAGACAGACAGACGCCGGATAAAAAAAAAAATAGACAGACAGACGTCGAATAAAAAAAAAAGTAACATTTGTCAGAAGTTTCAATCCAATCCTTCGGGTAGAAAAAAAGTTATTTGAAAATTTAATTTTTTGACAGAAAAGGGGCAATAACTCTGATATAAAATTATTTGGATTATCCCCCTTTTGTGAACCAATCACACACATTGATATAAACATTTGTCAGAAGTTTCAATCTAATCCTTTGAGTAGAAAAAAAGTTATTTGAAAACGTGACGAAAAAGTTAGATTTTTTGACAGAAAAGGGGCAATAACTGATATAACTTGACCTTGACCCAGGGTCAGGACAGGTGTAGTGGGGTGCGTAGATGGACCAATAGTTCCTAAATGTATAAACTAAATATGAAAGCAATCAATGTCATAATAGTGAATGCAGAGTGATATGTTAAACGTTAAACGCAAACCTTAAACCTTGTAACTGAACCAAGTAGAAATGACCTTGACCTTGACCCAGGTGCAGGACGGGTGTAGTGGTGTGCGCAGATGGATGACCAATAGTTCCTAAATGTTTAAACTAAATATGAAAGCAATCAATGTCATAATAGTGACTGCAGAGTGATATGTTAAACGTTAAACGCAAACCTTAAACCTTGTAACTGAACCAAGTAGAAATGACCTTGACCTTGACCCAGGGTCAGAACGGGTGTAGTGGTGTGCGTAGATGGATGACCAATAGTTCCTAAATGTATAAACTAAATATGAAAGCAATCAATGTCATAATAGTGAATGCAGAGTGATATGTTAAACGTTAAACGCAAACCTTAAACCTTGTAACTGAACCAAGTAGAACCAAGTAGAAATGACCTTGACCTTCACCCAGGGTCAGGACGGGTGTAGTGGTGTGCGTAGATGGATGACAAATGGTTCCTAAAGGTATAAACCCTTAAAATCCAAATGAAAACCTTAAACACAAACCTTAAACCCAAACCTTAAACCTAGGTGTCTACGCCACCGCCGACGCCGGGGGTAACACATAAGCTCTCCTGTACTTCGTACTGGCGAGCTAAAAAGGGTTAAATGATACTGTACAGGATGGTTGTTAAGAAGGTTTAAAATGTTCTTCCTAACAATATCTCGTTTATTACCAAATCAAACCCTATGTTGTGATTATACTCAAAAGAATCGTCTCACCGAGATTATTCTTTTTAGAACCCATCCATCTAACCTTTTCCCACAATACAGCAAAAATGCAGCAGACGACTTTGAACATATTTTGTCAAAAAATAGAAAATCTCTATAACTGAATGGATAACCTATGACTGAAAGTGGAAAACATTGTGGCAAAAGGAGAAATTGCTCGTTTTGAGCAATTTCTTCTTTAGTCACTATGTTTTCAAAAAGCCGTCTGCTGCAGAGGCGTCAGAAAGCTTCTATATGAGGGTAAGGGTTAAAGTTCAAGGGTCAATATTTCACATTTCCAGTAAGGACAAAGGGTGGTAATAATAAGAACATAAGTTGATTTGTCCGATTGATAAAAGCTAATGAATTCAGAGAAGATTACAAGCAACACTCTCATTGCTTTGATTATGGCAAAAAATCACAACAATTTTCTAACCACATTTCACACAAAAATGATTCCTTAATTAACCCTTTCCCTCATTTAGACGCTTTCTGACGCCTCTGCAGCAGACGGCTTTTTGAAAACATAGTGACAAAAGAAGAAATTGCTCAAAACAAGCAATTTCTCCTTTTGTCCATTCAATTATAGAGATTTTCTATTTTTTTACAAAATATGTTCAAAGTCGTCTGCTGCAGAATTGTCGTATGAGGGAAGAGGTTAACCCTTTCCTATATACAGACGCATTCCGACGTCTCTATAGCGGAAGACTTTCGAAAACAGTGTTACAAAAGGAAAGATTGCTCAAAACACATTATTTGCAACAATGCTTTCAATTTTATTCAATAGTTTTTCTTTCATTTGTAGAAATAATACGTGTTTAAGTCTAGATGTTTTCAAAGTCGTCTTCTGCATATTTGTTCTCTATGGGAAAGGGTTAAGAGCTTTTTAATGAATCTTTTTTTCTCTTTCAATTTTTATTAACCCTCTCCCACTGGCAGACACCTTTTTAATCTTACAGATGACTATTTAAAACATTGTAACAAAAGGAGAAATTGCTCAAAACAAGAAATTTCTAATTTTGCCAAAATGTTTTAAATTCTATTAAATAATAAATATTTTATTATACTATACTTTCACTTATTGGGATTTTTTTTACAATTTAGTGCACATATGTTATCAAAATTGTCTGCTGTATGTGGGAAAGGGTTAATGCTTTTTCATTAACCACTTTCCTGATACAGGTGACTTTTTGATGCCTTTGCAGCAGACACCTTTAATATTAAGGGAAAAATATTCACATCTGTTTCCCACATGCGTTTTGATGATTTAGTGCACATAATAATCGAGGGCTTGGCGTGAAACGGTTGTAACTAAAATTGGTATTTTTTAACCAAGGTTAATCACCTCGCCATATTGTTTTTATAAACGCTAAATCTTTTTTTCTTGGTAAACAATGGAAATTTAGGTGCCATTGCTCGTTCTGAGCAATGGCACCTAAATTTGCATTGTTTACAAAATGGCCAAAATGGCCCCTAAACTAGGGTTTTCAAAATAGGTTTTTAGTTACAACCGTTTCACGCCAAGCCCTTGATATGTTATCAAAATTGTCTGCTGTATGTGGGAAAGGGTTAATGCTTTTTCATTAACCACTTTCATGATACAGGTGACTTTTTGATGCCTTTGCAGCAGACACCTTTAATATTAAGGGAAAAATATTCACATCTGTTTCCCACATGCGTTTTGATGATTTAGTGCACATAATTCGAGGGCTTGGCGTGAAACGGTTGTAACTAAAATTGGTATTTTTTAACCAAGGTTAATCACCTCGCCATATTGTTTTTATAAACGCTAAATCTTTTTTTCTTGGTAAACAATGGAAATTTAGGTGCCATTGCTCGTTCTGAGCAATGGCACCTAAATTTGCATTGTTTACAAAATGGCCAAAATGGCCCCTAAACTAGGGTTTTCAAAATAGGTTTTTAGTTACAACCGTTTCACGCCAAGCCCTTGATATGTTATCAAAATTGTCTGCTGTATGTGGGAAAGGGTTAATGCTTTTTCATTAACCACTTTCCTGATACAGGTGACTTTTTGATGCCTTTGCAGCAGACACCTTTAATATTGAGGGAAAAATATTCACATCTGTTTCCCACATGCGTTTTGACGATCCTATAGAAGACAGCTTTGGAAAACACCGTGGCAAAAGGTGGAGTAATTGCTTATGAAAACCAAATTTCTTCTTTTGCCAATTCATTGGCTTTTCTACCATTTCCACAATGATTTGCTTATATATATAACAGCATCCAGTTCATTTAAAATCTACTTCTCACCAGCTAGTACTGGCTTGGAAGCTCATCACAACATGCTTCCTCCACACAGTTTGGTGCCCATTGCAGGTGCATAGCTGCCTACCTGTACGCAAAATATGCAGCTGCGTACACATTGTCTCCAGTACTCAAATTTTAAAAAGTTCAAATCTGCAATAAAAACTTGACATGGGGTAGGGGTAACCGTAAGTATAAAACAACCGATCTAACTTGATAGATTTGACGAAAAATGACCTAGAAAATACGTTTATTTCACCATCAAGATCAGTCATATTTTGCTACTCAAATGCTCCCAGAAGTCACCACAGACGATATAGGGTGGTAAAAAAATCCTGGGGAAGCATGAAAAGATTGTGTACACACTATTTAGACCCTAGCTACGCCCCTGCATTGGTTAAGACCAATGATGCAAGTCTCAATGACTTTTGTCTATTATGGGAATGAATGAATGTCAAAGTTATTTCAGTTTTATCATGGTTGCCAAGGAGCACTCTCAATGACCCCCCCACAATGACACCCAGGTCCAAATCCCAGATGATATATAACCACTCGGTCACTCATGTTAAGGTTTTGGCTGCTTAAATCATAAAGATTTTTCCAAAGACAAACAGACATACAAGTGGCATAAAGCATTCTCCGTTTTCTTATGCTGTTTACAACTCTGTATCAAAATTATATTTTCAATTAACCCATTACTTCACACAGACAACATTTGACACCTGCCATTAAACATGACTTTTGAAAACATTGCAATAAAAGGTGAAATTGATCAAAACAAGCAATTTCACCTTTTATTGCAATATTTTCAACTCTTTATCAATATAAATCTTTCAGTTTTCTAGATTGTTGAAATTGTTCGCCTGATGATTGTAAAGCAGACGACCTTTGAAACTTCATGTGAAGTAATGGGTTAACCCTTTCCCACATACAAGAAATCTGCTGCAGACAACTTTGAAAATACAGACACAATTATGGCCCCTGGGTTACCGACTAAGCTATTGCCAACTCAACTCTATTTTCGCTTAGCGTGCTTCATCGATGTAAACAATGACCTGAACACTTTCAAAATGGCAGACTCATTTTGACTCATCTGTAGCAGACGACATTTGAAAACATTGTGGAAAAACAAGACAAATTGGTAATAATTTTCTCACAACACTACTCCCACACAACAATCTTCCCAAGCAACTGCTGATTCGTTGTGTGTTGAAAAGTGTCAAATGATACACAGTACAGAATAGTAGATAAGATCCAGGTTTAAAATATTCTATCTAACACTATCTCGCTTATTACTAAATCAAACCCTATGTTGTGATTATACTCAAAAGAATCATCTCACCGAGATAATTCTTTTGAGAACCTGTCCATTTAACCCTTTACCACATACAGCAAATATGCAGCAGACGACATTGAACATGTTTTGTCAACAAATAGAAAATCTCTTTAACTGAATGGATAACCTATGACTGAAAGTGGAAAACATTGTGTCACTATGTTTTCAAAAAGCCGCTGCAGAGGCGTCAGAAAGCTTCTATATGAGGGAAACGGTTAAAATTCAAGGGTCAAATAAGCACATTTCCATTTTGAAAAAAGGCAGTCGCCAGATGGCATCAGAAAAGGGCTTCTTTAGCATAATGCAGGTGATCGATTAAGGATAACCTTGGCCCTCATGTTTTAACCTCGTTCATTATAAATATATTCCTTGATTTTCTGCAAGTCTTTACTTTATTATTTTCTGTTCGTAATAATAGACGACAGCAATACGAATTCCAAATATGTTTAGATAATGCAAGAAACAGGACATTAACATTATTATCGTCTAGTCAATTACTTATAAATCATTGTTTATATGGCCAAAGTATGCTCTTTAATTTTTGTTTATAATTATCTTGCGTTTTTTTCGTAAATAGGTATTACCTATAGATATATTAAGAACATAAGTTAAATAAAAATGATTCCTTAACCCTTTCCTACATATAGACGCATTCTGACACATCTGCAGCAACGGCTTTTTGAAAACATAGTGACAAAAGAAGAAATTGCTCAAAACAAGCAATTTCTCCTTTTGACACAATGTTTTCCACTTTTAGTCATAAGTTATCCATTCAATTATAGAGATTTTCTATTTTTTTGACAAAATATGTTCAAAGTCCTCTGCTGAAGAATTGTCGTATGAGGGAAAGGGTTAACCTTTTCCTACATACAGACACATTCCAACGCTTCGAAAACAGTGTTACAAAAGGAAAAATTGCTCAAAGCACATAATTTGCAATATTATAATATGCTTTCAATTTTATTCAATAGTTGTTCTTTTATTTGTAGAAATAATATGTGTTTTTAGTCTAGATGTTTTCAAAGTCATCTTCTGCATATTTGTTGTATGTGGAAAAGGGTTAAGAGCTTTTTAATGAATCTTTTTTGTCTCTCAATTTTTATCAACCCTTTCCCCACTTACAGACACTTTTTTAATCTTACAGATGACTATTTCAAAATGGCTCAAAACAAGCAATTTCTACTTTTGCCAAAATGTTTTAAATCCTATTTAATAATCATACTTTCATTTATTGGGATTTTCTACAATTTAGCACATGTTATCAAGGTTGTCTGCTGTAAAAAAATTGTATGTGGGAAAGGGTTAATGCTTTTTCATTAACCACTTTCATGATAAAGGCAACTTTTTGATGCCTTTTAAAATTGCAGCAGACTTCTTTTATATTGAGGGGAAAATATTCACATCTGTTTCCCACATGTGTTTTGATGTTTCTATAGAAGACAGCTAGCTTTTGAAAACACTGTGGCAGAAAGAGAAATTGCTCATGAAAACCGAATTTCTTGTTTTGCCAGTTCATTGACTTGAAGCAGATGACATTTGAAAACATTGTGGAAAAACAAGAAAAATTGATCATATTAAGCAATTTCTCCTTTTGCCACATTTAATTTATTTTTGATTCTTGTTCAATAGATATTCTATCATTTTACCCCTTTCCCTCATATTGAGGCTTTCCGACGCCTCTGCAGCAGACGGCATTTGGAAAACATAGTGACAAAAGAAGAAATTGCTCAAAATGAGCAATTTCTCCTTTTTACCACAATGTTTTCCACTTTTAGTCATAGGTTATCCATTAAATTATAGAGATTTTCTATTTTTTGACAAAATATGTTTAAAGTCGTCTGCTGCAGAATTGTGGTGTAAAGGAAAGGGTTTAAGTAAAGTAGTCTGCTGAATATTTGTTGTATGTGAGAAAGGGTTTAAGACTCTTGGAATGTTGGAAGTTCTTAAAAAAAATAGTTTGACATTTACAAATTGTACTGTAAAAAGAATTTGCAATTAATTTCTCCTTTTGCCGCAGTGTTTTCAAATAGATATTTGAATTGCAGATTCTTCAAAGTGCAGCTCCCAAGATTAAAAAAAAAGAGGGCTAAGATTTCTGCCATCCAAAAGCGAAATAAAACTGGATCAATCCAGAAGTGGAGCGTGAAAACAATCCCATAAGACATCTGGTTTGACGAATACAAGACAGTTACTTACATTAAGAAAACCAATTAACATAATTACTTACCTTTGATTACTGAATAAATTACCTCCCTTTAATAAGTCAAATTACTTTACATTAGCTTTTATTTTGATTTGATCAATGTCCACTTCCAATTAGCCCTTTCCAACATACAAGAAATCTACAGCAGACTACTGGCACTTAGATTACTGAAAAAATTTGAAAACACTGAGGCAAAAAGAGTAAACTGCTCGTTTTATGCAATTTCTCGTTTTGTCACAATGTTTTCAAAAGTCATCTGATCACAGAAGATTGCTATTGTAAAATAAAGTTGAAAACAAAGGAGGAATTGCTCATAATGAGCAATTTGCTCCCTTGGCCATAATGTTTTCATCAGAAAGCGGCTATATGTGGGAAATAATTTAACCCGTTCCCTCATACGACAATAATGCAGCAGACAACTTTGAACATATTTTGTCAAAAAATTGAAAATCTCTATAATTGAATGGATAACTTATGACTAAAAGTGGAAAACATTGTGGCAAAAGGAGAAATTGCATGTCTTGAGCAATTTCTTCTTTTGTCACTATGTTTTTAAAAAGCCGTCTTATGCAGAGGCGTCAGAAAGCGGCTATATGTGGAAAAATAATTTAAACAACCTTTCCTACCTATTGTTTACCCCTATTTCAGTGGATGAAAACATCTAGGCAAACATTTGCAGAACAGAATCACAATAAATAAAAGTTTAACTACTGATTACAGTAGAATACAAGTTCTCAATTTGCCACAATGTTTTCAAAAGTAGTCTGCTGCAGATGTTTCATAATTGTTTATATGTTGGAAAGGGTTAAATCTAAGCATATTTTGAAAGTATCAGCTCACCAAATGGGTGTATAGCTGAGCATTATAGACATCCTTCAAACCACAGGAAAATCTCACCAATCTCTTCAATTGCCTCACCAAAGCATTGATTTTTTAATTGATTATATAATAATTAAGTTACTCAATGTTCAAGTGAACTATTCTCCTTTTGCTACAGTGTTTAAGAAAAACAAGAGGGCCAACATGGTCTCTCACCTGAATTATGAAATGTGATTTCGACAATTATTCTGACAAAGTTTTAAAATGCAGCCTCCAGAGTGTTAACAAGATTTTCCTTCATTTGGCCTAGTGACCTAGTTTTTAACCCAATATGACCCATATTTAAACTTGGCCTAGATTTTGTTATAACAAACATTCTGAAGATGCTAAAGCAAACAAGAGCACCGCGTACGGCACAGACGCTCGACTGATAGAAAACAGAAAAAAAAAGCTGAGCTAAACCAAAATCCTTAACCGGACGACCACGCCACCGGCGCCGGCGCCAGGGTCATGACAATAACTCTCGTTTTTTCAAAAGTCGAGCTAAAAATACGCATTCTACAGTGTTAACAAGATTAATAATTTGGCCTAATGACCTAGTTTTTGAATAGACATGACCGATATTCAAACTTGGCCTAAATATCATCAAGACAAATATTCTGATAAAGTTTCATCATGCTCAAATTAAAACTGCAGCATCCAGAGTGTTAACAAGATTTCCCTTCAATTTAGCTTAGTGACCTAGTTTTTGACCCAATATGAACCATATTCAAACTAGACCTAGAAGTCAAACATTCCAACAAAATTCCAAACTGCAGAAGCAATTTTCCATTACTTTGACCTTGTGACCTACTTTTTAACCTGACATGACCCATATTCGAACTTGGCCTACATAGCATCAAAACAACAAATCTTGATTTAGTTTCAATATGCTCAAGTTAAAAATGCGGCCTCCAGATTTTCCTTTAATTTGATCTAGTGAACTACTTCTTAAGTCGACATGACCCATATTCGAACTTGTCCTACATATCATCAAGACAAACATTATGATTAACATGCTCAAATGAAAAATGCGGCCTCTAGAGTGTTAACAAGAGATTTTCCTTCAATTTGACCCAGTGACCTAGTTTTTTACTTCATATGGCCCAGTTTCGAACAAAGATTCAATGGAAAAGAACTTTCATGAAGATCGAATGCAAAATGTAGCCTGTAGAGTGTTAACAAGGCAATTGTTGAAGACGCACGACAAACGTTGGCCGGACGCAGGACAAAATGTGATCACAATAGCTCACCTTGAGCACTTCGTCCACAGGTGAGCTAAAATGCCATCTGCTGCAGGTGCATTATCCCTTTGCCATAAACAACAAATCTACAAAAGACTTTGAAAACATCTAAGCAAAATTATGAAAGAATAGTTATTTATTAGAGTAGAAGACATAGTGTATAAAAGAGAAATTGCTAATTATGAGTAATTTATCTGCTGCAGATGCTTTAACCCTTTCACTCATAGGACAATTCTGCAGCAGACGACTTTGAGCATATTTTGTCAAAAAATAGAAAATCTCTATAGTTGAATGACCTATGACTAAAAGTGGAAAACATTGTGGCAAAAGGAGAAATTGCTTGTTTTGAGCAATTTCTTCTTTTGACACTATGTTTTCAGAAAGCTGTCTGCTGCAGAGTCGTCAGAAAGCGTCTATATGAAGGAAAGTGTTAAAATGAGTCTGCAATTGGGAAAGGGTTCAGGTCATTGTTAACATGAACCATGTCGAAGGAAAACTGAGTTGAGTTGCAAAAGCTCAGTCGGTAACAGTAAGGGCTATTAATCCAGGGGTCGTGAGTTTTTGTCTACAGGCGGGAAAGAGTTTAAATTTGTTGGAAAGGGCTAAAAAAATGTTTGCAGGTATTTTTCCTAGCTAACCAAGAGTAAACTGGTATTTTAACCCTTTCCCTCATAAAGACGCTTTCTGATGCCTCTGCAGCAGATGGCTTTTTGAAAACATAGAGACAAAAGAAGAAATTGCTCAAAACAAGCAATTTCTCCTTTTGCCACAATGTTTTCTACTTTTAGTCATAGGTTATCCATTCAATTATAGAGATTTTCTATTTTTTGACAATATATGTTCAAAGTCGTCTGCTGCAGAATTTTCGTATGAGGGAAAGGGTTAACCTAATCATAGCTCTCTTATTACCTCTTCAAACCGTTATTTGTAGGTACTCAAAAGAATGGTTACTGTGAGATGATTATTTTGAGTACCCACAACATATGGTTTAATGCCATTTTCAACATTTTTCAGTCATATCACGGCGACCAGTTCACCTACTCATGCGTTTCCTGGTTTTCCCACACAAGTACACCACACAACATACTTTCCAAGCAACTGGCTGCTTTTCCACATATACTGTTAAACAGCCCATTGGTGAAAGACGAATGACGCATGTCACAGTGACTTTTGTCAAACGTCGGAAAGAATGTTGGCCGAGTCGGGATTCAAACTCACAACCCCTGGATTGACAGCCCTCTTCGCTACTGACTGAGCTACTGGGGCTCGTCACGACTTCGAAAAATCTCTAGAAATGAAAAGATAAATGATATAATATAGTTGAAAATACTATGATGAGTAATTTCTCCTTTGCCAAAATGTTTTCAAAGGTCATCTATATCAGGATGCATTAAAATGTGTCTGTAGGTGGGAATGGTTTATCCTACCAACCTCTATGGAGGTGTTTTTGTGTATGCACATTCAATTATCACTTCGAAACACATCCATAGATTAATGTGAAAACTCATTATTAGCTTTTCAGTAGAAAATCTGATTTGCAGATTCAAAATTTACGCATTACCTTATATTGCATATTTAACCCTTTACATAATATATTTAGTTGCTTTCTGACGCCTCTGCAACAGACAAATTTTGAAAACTTTGTGACAAAAGGAGAAATTGCTCAAAACAAACAATTTCTCCTTTGTCACAATGTTTTCAACTTTTTTCAGTAATATAATTTTATTTAAAGAGATTTTTCGTCTGTTTGCATGATTGTTTTCAAAGCTGTCAGTGCTTCAGATTTGTTGTATATGGGAAAGGCCTATCCCTTTCCCAAATGGGGAAAGGCCTATCCCTTTCCCAAATGCAGACGCATTTTGATGTAATAGCAGCGGACGACTTTTGAAAACATTGTGGCAAAAGGTGAAATTGCTTATGATGAGCAATTTCTCCTTTGGCCACAATGTTTTCAACCTTATTTATCAATTAAGCTATCTTTTATAGAAATTTTTCAGGTTTTTGTCACAATGTTTTCAAAGTCGTCTGCTACAGATTAGATGTATGTGAGAAAGGGTTAAGACTCCTCATGAGAGGATGCTCCCTATGAAGTTTCATCCTAATTGGCCAAGTGTTTACACAGGAGCTTGACTCATGAAAAAAAAAAATCTGAAAAAAAAGAATCCACCAATACTATATATATAAAGAAAAGGACTACAACTCCGAACTCGCCGAAAACCGGCTAAGCCTACTGTTACCGTCGATTTCTCTAACAATGTTCAAGATATCTTAACATGCTGTACATATCCATTTAGCTGAATCCCTAACCTATCCAACGGTATATAACATTTTACCCTTTTTAAGCAAACCAACGAGTAATTGAGCCATTTATTAACCAAATCTGGGTGATATTGCTTAGTCGGAAAAGTAGTGGGACACCTACAACGGCTCTACAACAATGTCGTCTAGAAGGGAAATGACGCTTAAACTACAATCAGCAGCCATTTAACGGTCTGAATAGATCAATACCTTAATTATTTAACAAATTCGGCTGTCATAGTTTACCTTTTCAGTGTTTACCATGCACAATCCGTCGATTTACATCGCCACCGATTGAAAATTTCTCGCTACGGCCATTTACTATTGCAAGCGCTGGATCTCCGCTGTGCTTCTATATTACCGTTGCGAGCCGGGTCAAAGTAAGCAATATGATTGAAAACGAAAGTAAATAGATGAGCCAATCAGATTCGGGGTCACCGATCTGCATCATGTCCGCGCTTGCATTAGTAAATGGCCGTAGCGGGAAATTTTTCAATCGGTGGCGATGTAAATCGACGGATTGTGCATGGTAAACACTGAAAAGGTAAACTATGACAGCCGAATTTGTTAAATAATTAAGGTATTGATCTATTCAGACCGTTAAATGGCTGCTGATTGTAGTTTAAGCGTGATTTCCCTTCTAGACGACATTGTTGTAGAGCCGTTGTAGGTGTCCCACTACTTTTCCGACTGAGCAATATCACCCAGATTTGGTTAATAAATGGCTCAATTACTCGTTGGTTTGCTTAAAAAGGGTAAAGTGTTATATACCGTTGGATAGGTTAGGGATTCAGCTAAATGGATATGTACAGCATGTTAAGATATCTTGAACATTGTTAGAGAAATCGACGATAACAGTAGGCTTAGCCGGTTTTCGGCGAGTTCGGAGTTGTAGTCCTTTTCTTTATATATATAGTATTGGTGGATTTTTTTTTTTCGGATTTTATTTTTTCATGAGTCAAGCTCCTGTGAGTGTTTATAGATCAGAAATCCTTTGAAGCCAAGAGTATACACACACATAGACACATGGAGGCACGCATGGATGCACGAATAGAAGCATGACGGACAATTCAACATGTCATAAGCTCAACTGGGTAAAAGCCAGTGGATCCAAAAAAAGAAGAAGTATCTCTAATCTTCCCGTCAACAATGAACATCAAAACTGAGTAATACAGTGAAACATTAAAATGCAATGAAAAAGACAACTGATGCACATGTCCAAATAACTTCTTGATATTGTATAATCTTTAATATTTTTTAATAAAAGCTGGATTTTGCATTGAGCAAATAATCAGTATAAACACTTTCCCACATACAAAATATCTGCAATAGACAATTTTAAAAGCATTATGGTAAAATATATTTAGATCAAAGTCACAGTAACAAGTTAATGTCGTATTGCAAGCAATACAAAAGCCCTCTACCGGATGAGGACAGCACATTGTGTCTTTTGACCTCTAAGTGTGACCTTGACATTTGAGGTACAGGCCTGGGCATTGTGCGCGATACGCTACCTTATCATGTTGAACATGTGTGCCTAGTAACTTGGGAATCCTATGATGCATGGATGAAATGCAGGCTGGACAAGGTACAGTCCTATCAAACAGTTCTCATTTTGACCATTGACCACTAAGTGTGACCTTGACATTTGAGGTACAGGCCTGGGTCTTGTGCGCGACATGCCGGCTCATCTTGGTCTTCGACTAGGGGACTAATAATTGAATAGAGTTGAAAACACTTGGGCAAATTAGGAAAAAAGTGCTCATTATAGCCTTATCTGATTTAGCCTTTTGTCAAAGTTTCCAAAAGTTGACAGCTGCATCAAAATGTGCGTGTAACTTGGAAAAGATTTAAACTGTAGCAATACCTACTGTGACCCAACAAAGTAACCCTTCCCACATAAAACAAAACAGCAGAGGATGACTTTGAAACATCTAGGCCAAAATATTGAAAACTTTATAGTTAAATTGTTGGATAAAGTAGAAAACATTGTGGCAGAAGGAAAAGTTGCTCATCATGATCAATTTCTTCTTTTGCAACTATGTTTTCAAAGGTCGTCTGCTGCACATGTATCTGAAAGCAAAAGCATTTATATGTGGGAAAAGGGGTTAAAGACAAATAAGTAAGTGATAATAACTTATTCAATATCCCTTTCAAACATGCATACACATTTTCAGGCATCTGCAGCAGAGGACTTTTGAAAACATAGATACATTGTGAAGAATCTGCGGTGGCCAAGATGTTAGGGCCAAGGATTTGTAAACCGGGCATCCCTAGTTCAATCCCAGTTGCTGCACTAATGGTGGAGTACCCTTGGAGTAAGGCAATTTTCCTAGCCTAGAACTGGTTTGTTTACCCAGGGATCGCCCGCTGCAGGTAATGGTATGTTGTATGTGGGGAAGGGTTATTACATTTTGTAGGAATTAACACTTTCTGATTTGTAAATCACAGTACTGAGGGACAAAGGAAAATCAATGGGAAATTATAAGAGTAATACAAGGTGATTACGGGTCTTATTTCATCTCCAATTCTGGCATCAGAAAAAGTTGCATATAGACGCTTTACGATGCCCTCTGCAGCAGACGGCTTTTTGAAAACATAGTGACAAAAGAAGAAATTGCTCAAAACGAGCAATTTCTTCTTTTGCCACAATGTTTTCCACTTTAAGTCATAGGTTATCCATTCAATTATAGAGATTTTTTTATTTTTTGACAAAATATATTCAAAGTCGTCTGCTGCAGAATTGTCGTATGAGGGAAAAGGTTAAACCTTTCCCTCATACAGACACATCTTGAAGCCTCTGGAGAAGACGACCTTCAAGCAAATAATCTGCACAAAGTTTACTTAATCCTTTATTGGTTACAACAAATCTGCAACAGATGACTTTGAAAACATCTAGGCAAAAACATTGAAAACCTCCATAAATGAAAGTTTGATTATTTAATAGAGTTGAAAACATTGTGACAAAGGGAGAAATTTCTCCTGTTGCAACAATGTTTTCAACTCTATTCAATTTTGACAAAGTCAAATAAGGTATAAAATATGGTAATGATATGTCATGATATTTCCTGGGTAAGTTGCCAGTATTATTGGTCAATTCATCCTGACACAAGTGAGTCCATTTCAATGCTTACCGCCGAGCCCCGGTAGCTCAGTCAGTGGCAACTTGGGCTGTCAATCCAGGGGTTGTGAGTTCGAATCCCGGCTTGGCCAACTTTCTTTCCGACGATTGACAAAAGTCAATGCGACATGCGTCATTCGTCTTCCACCAATGGGCTAAGTCTATGTGGAAAAGCAGCCAGTTGCTTGGGAAGATTGTTGTGTGGAGTACTGGTGTGAGAAAACCAGGAAATGAAAAGTAGGTGAACTTGCCGCCGTGATATAACTAAGAAATTGTTAAAAACGGCGTTAAACCCCAATCAATCAATCAATTCAATGCTTACCCCCATAGGCCTGAGCACCAAGAAGGGAAGCCATAACCATCATTTATATCATAAATGACGTCGCCAGCATGAAATAACGTCATTCTATATTTTTCAGTATATAACTAGTGTAATAACAATGCTACGTAACGTCATAATGAAAAGCATTGAAAATGACCGCGCTATATAACAACGTTATATATATTTTGCGCTAATAATCGTCAAATTGGAATTTATGATATAAATAGAATATAACATTCGTGGTCATTCAATACAAAATTTTATTAAACTCGTTTTTATCAATTTTAGAAAACTCGTTTAATAAATATGTAATATCCTCTATTTATAAAGTCTTTAGTATGACCTGGCCTGGGATCCCATCACAGATGTAAGCTTTTCAACTACACTACAGAGACATGCAGTAATGGTTGATGGATTGATTGATTGATTGATTGATTGAGGCAGAGGCGTCAGAAAGCGTCTGTATTTGGGAAAGGGTTAACTGTGGTCTATCTGAGAGAGGGTAAAAATGAGAGGAACAGTGGAGATGATCCTCACATTGTACATTCAAGATCATTCACTTCTTTTAATAATTTAACCCTTTCCCTCATATAGACGCTTTCTGATGCCTCTGCAGCAGACAGCTTTTTGAAAACATAGTGACAAAAGAAGAAATTGCTCAAAACGAGAAATTTCTCCTTTTGCCAGAATGTTTTCCCCTTTTAGTCATAGGTTATCCATTCAATTATAGAGATTTTCTAACTTTTGACAAAATATGTTCAAAGTCATCTGCTGCAGAATTGTCGTATTAGGGAAAGGGTTAAATGTGATCTGTTTCTGAGAGAGGATAAAAACGAGAGGAACTTTGGAGATGATCGCTTACATTGTACATGATCATTCACTTCTTTTTAGAAATTTAAGAATTCTCCGGTTGCCAGGGTAACCATTTGACAAAATAATAAATGACAAAATAGCTTGTATCATCAAGTTTCAATATCAATTATAAAATGTTAACTATTTAAACCAAGCGAAGCTTTTAATTCTCAAATCCCTCTAATCCTTTCCCAAATGCAATTTAAAACTATCTTTATAGACAATACTGCAGCAGATAAATTATTTAACCCTTTCCCTCATATAGACGCTTTCTGATGCCTCTGCAGCAGACAGCTTTTTGAAAACATAGTGAAACAAGAGGGCCCTGGATCGCTCACCTGAGAATGGGCTTTTTAAGACTTAACTCTTTAACTAATGGCAATATCATCAAGACAAACTTTCTGACAACATTTCAAGCTGCTCAAGTCAAAAATGCAATCTCTATAGTGTTAACAAGATTTTTATACAATATGGACTAGTGACCTAGTTTTTGACCTGACGAAACCCATATTTGATTTGGCCTAGATATTTTCAAGGCAAATATTCTGACAAAGATTCCAAATTACCCATAATTAAACTTGGCCTAGATATCATCAAGACAAACTTTCTAACAAAGTTTCAACATGCTCAAGTTTAAAATGCGGCTTTTAGAGTGTTAACATGACCTATATTCGATCTTGGCCTAGTAATCACTAAGACAAACATTCTGACAAAGTTTCAACTTGCTCAAGCCAAAAAAGTGGATTCCAGAGTGTTAACAAGACTTTTCATAAATTTGACCTAGTGACCAGAATTGTCGTATGAGGGAATGGGTTAAACATTGTTGAAAAATCAGAAGACCGTGTATCATTCACCTGATTCAATGGAAGTTTTAAGAAATGATTTTCAACGGACTAACATTGTACTAAACGGGAAACAAGCCCAACCCAATGGTAGCCATGTTTTCAAAATATCCAAATAAGAAAAGAGTTTCACCCAAGGAACATTTAATTTTGCTCCATATTATTTACAAATTGGGTTAGTACTTTTGGACAAGAGTTATTTTTTACCATTTATACACATAAGGGAAACAAGCCCCGCTCCCTGGTGGTCATGTTTTTAAATGGATTGGATTAATTTGAACGAACTAGGTAGATGGTCACTCAAGACACATTTGTGCTACATGTATATTGTTTTCAAATCAGGCCAGTATGTTTGGACAATTTTTATTTTTTAAGATTTTTTAAGTTTTTACTTTACACTTTAAATTAATATAAGGAAAACAAGCCCTACCCTATTGCGGCCATGTTTTTAAACGGATCATAATCATTTGAACAACCTCTGTAGAGGGTTACCAAAGGAACAATTGTGCCAAAGTGTTTTTTTAAATAGGGAAAGTACCGACCCCCTGGTGGCCATGTTTTGTTCAAGGATTGGAATAATTTGAAAAAACTTGGTATAGGACCATTCAAGGAACATTTGTACCAAAGTACTTTCAAATCTTCTATTTACCTACATAAAATAACACATCTACAGTAGATGACATCGTGAATACTAAGTTAAAAGTATGATTATTGAGTTGAAAATATTGTGGTTAATGTAGAAATGGCTCATAAAGTGCAATTTCGTGATGTTTTCTAAAGTCATCTGCTTTAAGTGCATGTGGAAAAAGGGGTTAAAAGCCTGGGAAAAGTTTCACGAAATTTTCAATGAAATCCCCAGTCTATTATTATATTTCTCCCAAAAATCCTGTGGGATTTTGTATTTGATATCAAGATTTCAAATTGAAATTTGAAAACAAAATCAAATTGAAAAAAAGGCCAAGGAAAGATTTTAGGAGATTGTATGTCATTTGCCATATTTTTACAGTTATATCACGTCAACAGTTCACTTGTTTATGATCCCCGGGTAAAGAAACCCGGCTAGGAAATGTGCCTTGCCCAAGGGCACTCCACCAGGATGGCCACAATTGTGGATCAAACCCAGGACGCCCAAATTCCAAATCCCCAATTTAGCGACCCACTCGGCCATGGTGGAAACGGTAAGAATGTCAGGCAAAAACTTTAACCCTTCCATCCCTGAAACAGACAACTTTTAACACCTCTGCAGCAGACAAAATTTAAAAAACATCATAGGAAATGGAGAAAATACTTAAAATAATTAGTTTCTTCTTTCCCACTTACAGATGCAATTTGATGCATATGTAGCAGACGACTTTTAAACACATTATGACAAAAGAAGAAATTACTGATGACAAGCAATTTCTTGTTTTACCACACACAATGTTTTCAACTCTATTCAATAATCATACTTATCAATTATAAGGATTCTCCAATTTTTGTCTTAATCTTTATCAGATTGTCTGCTGCAGATTTGTTGCATTTTAGAACGTTTTTTGAAATTATACTTCCAACTTTCTGATTGTAACACTTTTTTCCTCATTTGTTTTCAACAAGAGGGCCATGATGGCCCTGGAATCGCTCACCTGATTTTTTTTTTCACTTTAGCTATATAAGCCCCGCCATCTGGCGGGCATAGTTTCCAACCAATCAACTTGGCTTTAAGGAATCTGATAGAGGGTCACCCTAGGAACATTTCTACAAAATTATTTGAAAATCGGCCTAACACTTTTGAAGGAGAAGATTTTTTAAGTTTTCACTATAGCAATAAAAGGCAAAATAGCCCCGCCCCCTGGCGGCCATGTTTTTTGACCAATCAACATGGCTTGAAGGAATCTGATAGAGGGTCATCCAAGGAACATTTCTACAAAATTATTTGAAAATCGGCCCGACACTTTTGGAGGAGAAGATTTTTTAAGTTTGCACTATAGCTATATAAGGCAAAAAAGCCCCGCCCCCCCCCTGGCGGCCATTATTTTCGACTAATCAACATGCCTGAAGGAATCTGATAGAGGGTCACCCAAGGAACATTTCTACAAATTTATTTGAAAATCGGTCTGACACTTTTGGAGAAGAAGATTTTTTAAGTTTGCACTATAGCCATATAAGGAAAAATAGCTCCGCCCCCCCCTGGCGGCCATGTTTTTCGACCAATCAACATGGCTTGAAGGAATCTGATAGAGGGTCTCCCGAGGAACATTTCTACAAAATTATTTGAAAATCGGCCAGACACTTTCGGAGGAGAAGATTTTTTAAGTTTGCACTATAGCCATATAAGGAAAAATAGCCCCGCCCCCCCTGGTGGCCATGTTTTTCGACCAATCAACATGGCTTGAAGGAATCTGATAGAGGGTCACCCGAGGAACATTTCTACAAAATTATTTGAAAATCGGCCTGACACTTTCGGAGGAGAAGATTTTTTAAGAATTTTGAAGTTTTTTCATTTCGTTGCCATGGAAACCAGAATTATGCATGGATCCCGAACATTTTAAGGAATTCTGGTGAGGACATTGAGAGGATGCTTTCTGTGAAGTTTCATCCCAGTTGACCCACCGGTTACAGAGGAGAAAATGTTGACGGACGACAGACGACGGACGACTGACGACGGACAACGGACGCCGGACATAGGGCGATCACAATAACTCACCTTGAGCACTTCGTGCACAGGTGAGCTAAAAACACATGACTAAATTAATATTTAATTTCATAAATTTCTCCTATTGCAATTCTTGTAAATAGCCTGCTGCAAATGCATACAATTGTGTCTGCATGTGGGAAAGGATTATGTGTTTGAATGATGTTCCACACTGCTCTTAGCAGTATTTCACTTAACCCTTTCCCACATATAGACGCATTCTGACGCCTCTGCAGCAGACGACTTTTGAAAACATTGTGGTAAAAGAAGAAATTGCTCATAGTGAGCAATTTCTCCTTTTGCCACAATGTATTCAACTCTTTTCAATGGTTATACTTTTATATACAAGGAATTTCCATTCGGTTGTAAAGATCGTTTCAAAGTCGTCGGCTGCAGATTGATTATATGTGGGAATGGGTACGACAAATCTGCAGCAGACGACTTTGAACAGATACCAGCAAAAAACATAGAAATTCTCTATAAAAGGAAGTATAATTATTGAATAAAGTTGAAAACATTGTAGCAAATGGAGATATGGCTCATAATATGAGCAATTTCTCCATTTGCCACAATGTTTTCAAGTGTTGTCTGCTGCAGAGTAATAAAAAAGCGTCCATATATGGGAAAGGGTTAAATAACAGTGTTTCCTGTGTGAATTACCAGTACTACATTAGTTTTATCCATCCTGAAACTGATGCATCTGTGGTATGATGCTATTCCTGCAACCCTGAACGCCAATTGATTGATTGATTGATTGATTGATTGGTGTTTAACAGCACTCTCAACAACTTTTCAGACACATCACGGCGTTTCCTGGGTACTAACAGGACCAATTGTTTGAACGCAAAGAAGGGAAGCCATTACTGTACCATTGTTAACCCTTTCCCTCATATAGATGCTTTCTGACGCCTCTGCATCAGACGGCGTTTTGGAAACATAGTTACAAAAGAAGAAATTGCACAAAACATGCAATTTTTCCTTTTGCCACAATGTTTTCCATTCAAGTATAGAGATTTTCTATTTTTTAACAAAATATGTTCAAAGTCGTCTGCTGCAGAATTGTCGTATGAGGGAAAGGGTTAATGTTATTTGGTTTGATTGATTTGGAATCCAAACCTGATCTCTCTTAACCTTTTCCTTCATATAGACGCTTTCTGACGCCTCTGCAGCAAACGGCATTTGAAAACATAGTAACAAAAGTAGAAATTGCTCAAAACAAGCAATTTCTCCTTTTGACACAATGTTTTTAACTTTTAGTCATAGGTTATCCATTCAATTATAGAGGTTTTTTCTATTTTTTGACAAAATATGTTCAAAGTCGTCTGCTGCAGAATTGTCGTATGAGGGCAGGGGTTAATTTCTTTCTCACCCAAAGTCACACGCTCTAACCAAGGAAACATTATGGGCAAAGGTTGAAAAGATAGAAAATGAAGTGGTTGAAAAATGAAACATCACTGTTCATTTTCGCATAAACTTTTTAAGTTAACCCTTTCCCACATGCAACAAATCTGAAGCAAACAACTTTGAAGACGTATAGGCAAAAATATGAAAAATCTCTGTAAATGAAAGTACATGTATAAGAATTGCATAGAGTTGAAAACATTGTGATAAATTAAGAAATTCAAGGGCTTGGCATGAAACGGTTGTAACTAAAAACCTATTTTGAAAAACCCTGGTTTAGGGGCAATTTTGACACATGTGTAAACAATTTAAATTTAGGTACCATTGCTCAGAACGAGCAATGGCACCTAAATTTCCATTGTTTACCAAGAAAAATGATTTAACGCTTATGAAGACTTTATGGCGAAGTGATTAACCTTGGTAAAAAAATAATGGTTTCACGCCAAGCCCTCGAATTGCTCATCAGATGATGACCAATTTCTCCTTTTGTCAAAATTGTTTTCAAAAGTCGTCTGCACCAGAGGCGTCTGAAAGCGTCTTTATATGAGGTTAAGGGTTGTACAGCTGTCTGCTACATGTCGAGGACTTGGTGGGAAACGGTTGTAACTAAAATTGGTATTATCTTACCAAGGTTAATCACCTCGCCATAAAGTCTTATAAGCGTTAAATCATTTTTAACGAATTATTTTTTCTCAAAAAATAATACAGTTAACGCGATCGTGTTGCTTTGGCGGAAGTCACGGTTAAACTACACTTCCGCTTAGAATACACATTAGCTGCACCTAAATAGTCCTAGTATTTTTTCGATATTAAAATGACTTCTACGTGTTTTTTCAATACAGTGAAGTCATATTTATACTATCGAATCAACATAGATAATCAATTCTCAAGAAAATATCAAATTAACAGTAAATGCATATATATTTCATTTGTTGACAAGCGTATGAATTTTTAGTTATATGCCCATTCACTAGTGAGTGACGTAGTTAACGGAAGTCGAACCCATGCTGAAGAACCATGCAGGGTTTTACGGGACGCGCATTTCTGCGTCTAATACGCATAAAATGATAAACCGGAACCCCTGAAAAAATTAAAATTGAGTCCCATCGGACGCATGCCTGTAAAAAGATCATATTAAAAAGGTAAAGTACAATATAACTAGATCTAGTCATCGTATACAAGCTCCGTAGAGAAAATATATTTTGGGAAATCAAACATATACACGTGACTATTCCAGCCAATCATAGATATCTGTAGATAAAAATACAATTTGGGAAACCAAATATACATGTGACTATTCCAGCCAATCGTATTTGCGATATGTAAATTAAAACTTGTTGTTCTCAATGTATGCAGTAAACGTCACCAATAGTGGGGTCTTTGAATTGGCATGTGCGCGAGACATTTATCAATTGAAATGGAATAACATCATAAAAGATCGACGATTAGAAATGCGTAGTATTTCGGTCCAACAATTTCACTGGCAATAATATGCTAGTGGCTGAAATCTCGGCCGGCAAATTGAAATTTGCAATTCGCAAATATGCGAACATAAATTCTAGCCCAGAATATATTATACATCCATCAAATGTTAAAAAGCTGGTTTTCCCTGCTTCTAATAATAGAATTAGGAATCTCATTATGCGAGCTCTGGAGTACACACGTGACATGAATTGACCAATCGTCGTCGGAGGAAAACACTATCTTCGAAGCTTTCGCTATTTTTACACGTCCGAAAACTATTCGATACGCTGTCAAAACAAACGGATTTGCGGTCGATATGGGGAAAAAGAAAGCCCGAATTAGAAGTTGAGGAGAAATGTTGCAATGAAAGTACGTCAGTTTCGGAGAATATTGGAAAGAAAGTTAGAAAATTCCAGTAATTCAAAAAACTTAAACAATCAGCAATTTTCTTTTCCTTTATTTACGATACCAAAAAGTAGACAAGTTGTGAGACAGAAAAAAAAGCTTAGCAATAGTATTACTGTGCCAAAGTAGCATAAATTAAATTTGATAATACATTTTAAATTCATAAGCTGTTTTATACATATTTATGATAAATCATAATAATCATGAATATGTATAACAACAGCTTACACATAATATAACAATAAACATTTGGCTCCGTATCATGTATTGGGACCCCTGTTTTTTAGGGAGGGACTTCTTAATTTTACATGACTGCATCCCAAGGACTCCCAACATTTTGTACTGGTGTAAAACCCTGCTTTACCCCATGTAGAGGCTTTCTGATGACATTGCTGTAGACATCTTTAGAACACATTTTGACTGAAGTAGAACTTGCTCAATGCAAGCAATTCCAATTTTCCCATAATATCTTCTTCCCCTTTGTATTTTACCTCCATTATAGAGAGCTTTATATTTGTTTGCAAAGATATGTTCAAAGTCGTCTGCTGCAGATGTGTTGTAAGTGGAAAAGGGTTAATAAACAAACCATGAAACAAGCTTTAAAAAAAATGAGCAAAATTACATTATCTCAATTTTTACTATATTGCTTCCAAATTTTGTGATTTTAAGTTTTTACTCAAATGATAAAGTAAGGAATGTTTTGAAAAAGACATAGTATGCAACAGTGCGACTAGCATATTTTGTCCGTTATGCTACTACATTATGCATGTTTATTTTTTTTAAATAAAAAAATGTTTTACCCATACATTTTCACACTTATCCGTATACACCCAGTATATTACAGTATATATTGAACATTTCCAGATGTCTCTTTTAAAATATATATGGACAAAGATTATTTATAATCATGAAATAGACTAGATTGTCTAAAAACTACTAAGTTTTAAAGCAAGTTTAAAACAAACAAAAAACATAATGTAATTATTAATTAATTTTCAAAATAATTCGTTTAATTCGTTACCAGTACTTCAGTACTTTGATTCTTGGTAAACAATGGAAATTTAGGTACCATTGCTCAGAACGAGCAATGGCACCTAAATTTGCATTGTTTACAAAGGGGTCAAAATTGCCCCTAAACAAGGGTTTACAAAATAGGTTTTTAGTTACAACCGTTTCACACCAAGCCCGACGCATATTTGTATACAACTTCACTACGAGCTCTAGATAGGACGAGTATTTCACATCGCCAAATCCTCATTTGATACCCAAACCCTATGTTGTAGTAATCTCAAAAGAATCATCTCAGTGAGTACCAAAAACAAATGGCTAAGTCATTCAAGAGATATTGGGTCCAGCCCCGGTAGCTCAGTCAGTAGTGACGCGGGCTGTCAATCCAGGGGTTGTGAGTTTGAATCCCGGCTCGGCCAACTTTCTTTCCGACGATTGACTTTTGACAATGCGAAAAAGCAGCCAGTTGCTTGGGAAGATTGTTAAGTGGAGTACTGGTGTGAGAAAACCAGAAAATGCATGAGTAGGTGAACTGGCCGCCGTGATATAACTGAGAAATTGTTAAAATCAGCGTTAAACCCCAATCAATGTATTCAAGAGATATTGATAGGAAAAGAAGAGTTTATTCCTCCTTATCTCGTCCTCAGACTTCACTCATGGGGGGAAAGATTTATCCCTTTCCAACTTGCCGCATTTTGATTTATCTGCCACAGTTAACTTTGCAAAACATAGTGATATAAAAAGGAATTACTCGTGATGAGCAATTCCCACTTTTGCCACAATCTTTTCAAGTCTATTCAATATTAATACATTAATTTTCAGACATTTTCAATATGTTTTAACCCTTTTCAACATACCTCAAAATCTGCAGCAGATGACCAAGAAAACATATTTGTAAAGACATGAAAACTCTCCAAAATAAGAGTTTAACCCTTTCCCTCATACAACAATTCTGCAGCAGACGACTTTGAAGATATTTTGTCAAAAAATAGAAAATCTCTATAATTGAATGGATAACTAACCTATGACTAAAAGTGGAAAACATTGTGGCAAAAGGAGAAATTGCTTGTTTTGAGCAATTTCTTCTTTAGTCACTATCTTTTCAAAAAGCCGTCTGCTGCAGAGGCATCACACAGCGTCTATATGAGGGAAAGGGTTAATTAAAAAGTAGAGTAGAAACATTGTGGCAATAAGACAATTTTTTTCTTTTGCCAAAATGTTTTCAAAATTTTTCTGCTGCAAGGAAAGTGCTTTTATGTGGGAAAGGGCTAAATTGATGTTTTCAAAGTCAACTGCTGTAGATTTGTGAGATGTGGGAAAGGGCTAAATACCACAATCAGGTTAATTTCTAGGAAAGGAAAAAAAACACGCCCAAATGAAGGGGATAGCAGAAGTTACTTTTCAGAAATCAATACAGACTGCGTTAAGTTTTATTATCTTAATCTGCTTAAGACGGGCTTCTGCTTAATGAAACACAGGTCCAGTCAACTGCTCTCGGTAATTAGAGACTTTTGAAAATATTCATAAGTTAAACTAGTAAAATTTGTACAAAATTCAATGATATAGGTTCTCATCAAATAGGTTACCATGCCATTAAACAGCCCCGAATTTAATGCACCACCAATTGAGATTATTTGCAAAGAAAATTTGAGTTACCTCCCATTATCAAGAGCTCGACGGAGTACATTTTCTGACAATTAACTTTTGAAAATAGATCTACTGCAAAACGGTTAAAAAAACCAGATTACCATGTCAACAAAGTTGGTAACTATGGCAACATTGATCATTGATCAGAAATTGAAGAAAAATAATCAAATAAAAGGTGTCTTATTTGTAACGATTGGTGCCAAATGTACAACTTCCATCTTAAATGTCGAAATTCACTCGCAAATACATTTATTTAAAATGCTCCATCTTTTACCGGAGAAAAGAAACACTCTAAGAGATGAAAAACTATAATGCAAAGTTTACAAGATCAGAAAAAGATATTATATTACAATTCATTTATCCAAGCGCTACAATGATTACTGAATTTGATTATATTCAATTTATATGTTGGATGATGATTTCACAGTAAATAAATATTATTACTGCATTTTGTACTGTGACAGTTGAACCCTTTCTCACTTCCTGACACATTTGCTGTAGAGAACTTTTGATAACATTATGGCAATTTCCTCATGAAGGACATTTTTTCCTTTTGCCATAATGTTTCAAAGTTGCCTGCTGCTAATTTGTTGTATATGGGAAAGATACTGTTAGAAATGTCAGATTAACCCTTACCCTCATACGACAATTCTGCAGCAGATGACTTTGAACATATTTTGTCAAAAAATGGAAAATCTCTATAATTGAATGAATAACCTAAAAGTGGAAAACATTGTGGCAAAAGGAGAAATTGCTCGTTTTGAGTAATTTCTTCTTTAGTCACAATGTTTTCAAAAAGCTGTCTGCTGCAGAGGCGTCAGATAGCGTCTTCATGAGGGAAAGGGTTAAAAAAAAGTAGAGGAACAAACAGTATTATTATCTACTGAAAGCATATATTTGAAAATGTAAACATTTTGTTTCAACAATTTCTCCTTTTTTCACAACGTTTCAAAAAGTTGTCTGCCATATAAGGTGTCAGAAGTCATTTGTATCAGATAACGTCCTAAAGTTGAAAAGTCAGACTTGTAATTAAACTTCACTATCAACCTAATCATTATTTCTTAAACCATTCCCCCCATATGACATATCTGCAGCAGACGACTTTGAAAACAGCTAGAATTCTTTTGGAAAATCTCTAAAAATAAATGGTAATAATTACTGAAAAGAGATGGCAAATGGAGAAATTGCTTGTTTTGAGCAATTTCTGCTTTTGCCACAACATTTTCATCTCTATTCAGTAATTATACCTTCATTTTCAGAGCATTCTAGCTGTTTTCACGATGTTTTCAAAAGTCATCTGCTGCAGATGCGACAAAATGTGTCTATAGGTGGGAAAGGGTTAGTTAACCCATTCCCACTTTGAATATAAATGAGATAATATTTGACCCTTTCCCTCATATAGAAGCTTTCTGACGCCTCTGCAGCAAAAAGCTTTTTGAAAACATAGTGACAAAAGAAGAAATTGCTCAAAACAAGCAATTTCTACTTTTGCAACAATGTTTTCCACTTTTTCTATTTTTTGATGAAATATGTTCAAGGTCGTCTGCTGCAGATTTGTCGTATGAGGGAAAGCGTTAATACAGATTTAAACATTGTGGAAAATTTAAAATATTCAAATTGCTCAATATGAACATGTTGCCTTTTTGCCATGATGTTTCCAAAAGTACTATGCTGTAGATGCATCAAATTGTGTCTGCATGAGGGAAAGGGTTATCCTTATACAGAAGCCTTTGTATCTGTAGCAGACGACTTTGAACATATTTGGCAAATAATGGATTATCTCTATAATTGAATGGATAACCTATGACTAAAAGTGGAAAACATTGTGACAAAAGGAGAAATTGCATGTTTTGTGCAATTTCTTCTTTTGTTACTATGTTTCCAAAAAGCCATCTGCTGCAGAGGCGTCAGAAAGCGTCTATATGAGGGAAAGGGTTAACCCTTTCCCTCAGAAGCTTTCTGATGCCTCTGAAGCAGATAACTTTTGAAAACAATGTGACAAAAGGAGAAATTGCTCATGATGTTTTCAACTTTATTTAACAATTAAGCTATCTTTTCTTAGTCATTTTTCAGGATTTTGTCACTATGTTTTCCTTTCTGTAGGTTTTCCATATTATTAAACAGATGTTTTCAAGGTCGTCTGCTGCAGATTTGTTGTATGTGTGAGAGGGTAAAAAAACAAGATAAATTACTGAGAACAAATCGAGGGATTGGTGTGAAACGGTTGTAACTAAAATTGGTATTTCTGTTACCAAGGTTAATCACCTCACCATGAAGTCTTTATAAGCGTTAAATCATTTTTGTTGGTAAACATTGGAAATTTAGGTGCCATTGCTCAATCTGAGCAATGGCACCTAAATTTTCATTGTTTACACAAGTGTGAAAATTGCCCCTAAACCATGCAGGGTTTTCAAAATAGGTTTTTAGTTACAACCGTTTCACGCCAAGCCCTCGAAATACTGTTTTCCTTTTTTCAACAATGCTTCCAACTTACTAGATGTTACATTGACTTTTTCAGATATTTTATTAACCCTTTCCCTCATATAGACGCTTTCTGACGCCACTGCAGCAGACGGCTTTTTGAAAACATAGTGACAAAAGAAGAAATTGCACATAACGTGCAATTTCTCCTTTTGCCACAATGTTTTCCACTTTTTGACATAGGTTATCCATTCAATTATGGAGATTTTCTATGTTTTGACAAAATGCGTTTAAAGTCGTCTGCTGCAGAATTGTCATATGAGGGAATGGGTTAAAGCAGACGACTCTGAAGATGTCATATCAATAAAAAATCTCTTTTTTCAAATTAAGGAACCTTTTGTTCCCGCCACAGCCCAGCAGAAGTCAAAAGATTTACGTAAGCCTTCTTCACGAAGACTAATAATCACTGGAACGTTCAAAAAAATAAAAATCAATGTAACTTCTCACACAGTGAGCCCGTCGATGATCGTTTATCTGTCGAAAAACTCCACGAAAATCTCTTGTCAATGATTTAGTAATCGTTGGGATATCCCGCAAAGATGGGTTTGGGGGAAATTTTCACATGGAAGAATTCAACTCTTTGTGTTTTCTTGAGCTAAAACAATACCCGACTATTTAAGAGGGCTTTTCATTCCTGTATTTCTATTTTAAGCAATGCATGAACCTCTTCTTTATACAGCAGATTGGTAACCCTTTCCCACATGTAGACTGACTTTGACACATCTAAAGCAGGTGACCTTTATGTAAACAACGTGGAAAAAGGAGAATTTTGCTCATGATGAGCAACTTCTCCTTTTGCCACAATGTTTTCAACACTATTCAATAAAAAAACCTGCATTTATAAAGATTTTCCTTATAATTTTTGTCTTGTTAGTGTATTACAATGTCGTCTGCTGCAGATTTGATGTATCTGGGGGAAAATGTTTAACCCTTTCCCTCATACGATAATTCCGCAGCAGACGACTTTGAACATATTTTGTCAAAACATAGAAAATCTCTATAAATGAAAGGATAACCTATGACTAAAAGTGGAAAACATTGTGTCAAAAGGAGAAATTGCTCGTTTTGAGCAATTTCTTCTTTTGTCAATATGTTTTCAAAAAGCTGTCTGCTGCAGAGGCGTCAAAAAGCGTCTATATGAGGGAAAGGGTTTAAGGCTCTGTGCACAAAAGATGGCTTATACAATCATTGTGGGAAAAGTTGAAATTGCCCATAATAAGCATTTTCTCATTTTCAAAACATTATTTTTTTTTTTTTTATTTCACCAGACAGCAATTTTCTGATCAACATTGTCAATTTGAATCAGATTTCATTCACCCTTACCCACATACAACAAATCAACAGCAGAGGACTTTGAAAACTATAGAAAATTGGAGTGGATTCAGTGAGGTGATTTTTTTGAGTACCAACAACATAGGGTTTAATTCAAAGATAATGCAGTTATTTTAGGTCAAAGACCTCAGTTTTGTTTACTCATCCTTCTCTTATTTAGGCCTTTGTCAAATATGTAATTAAACATATCCCTCATATAGATGCTTTCTGACGCCTCTGTAGCAGACGGCTTTTTGAAAACATAGTGACAAAAGAAGAAATTGCACAAAACGTGCCACAATGTTTTCCACTTTTTGTCATAGGTTATCCATTCAATTATGGAGATTTTCTATGTTTTGACAAAATACGTTCAAAGTCGTCTGCTGCAGAATTGTCGTATGAGGGAAATGGTTAAGCCTTTTCACACACTGACACTCTCTAATGCTTCAGCAGCAGACAACTGAAAAGAAATATTATGACAAATGGAGAAATTATTCATGATGAGTAATTTCTCCTTTTGCCACAATGTTTTTATATTTATTCAAGAATTTTTCGTTCATTTATAGAGAGTTTCCATATTTTGACTAGATTGTTATCAATACTGTCTGCAGATCATTTGTATTTGGGAATTGGGTTTAACAAGCAAATTTATGAAATTTATATCCCCCGCTTGCAGGAAAGTTTGGAAAAAACGGTTCACATTTGTGGCAGTTATTGTACGGAAACGAAGTATGACAGACAGACAGACAGACAGACAGACAGACAGACAGACAGACAGACAGACAGACAGACAGACAGACAGACGGACAGAAGGTCAAAAAGTCATGGTGAAGGTCAACCAAAGACAATGATGATATTTGATTGTAAAATTGTACACATGGTGCAAATTTTGTTGCTGTAGCTTTAAAAACAAGTTTCATGAAATTCTACAAGCTAGTTACTGAGAAATGGCTGCGGACGTGGAATTTTCAATATATCAAGGGCAATAACTCTAAGTAAAATTGACCAATCCAAAAAAACAATGGACAGGCATCATCCCAGTATGCTGGTTCATATTTATTTCAAGTTTCATGAAATTCTATCAGCTAGTTACTGAGAAATGGCTGCGGACGTGGATTTTTCAATATATCAAGGGCAATAACTCTAAGGAAAATTGACCAATCCAAAAAAACAATAGAAGGGCATCATCCCAGTATGTTGGTTCATATTTATTTCAAGTTTCATGAAATTCTACCAGCTAGTTACTGAGAAATGGCTGCAGACGTGGAATTTTCAATATATCAAGGGCAATAACTCTAAGGAAAATTGACCAATCCAAAAAAACAATGGACGGGCATCATCCCAGTATGCTGGTTCATATTTATTTCAAGTTTCATGAAATTCTACCAGCTAGTTACTGAGGAATGGCTGCGGACGTGGATTTTTCAATATATCAAGGGCAATAACTCTAAGGAAACTTGACCAATCCAAAAAAACAATGGACGGGCATCATCCCAGTATGCTGGTTCATATTTATTTCAAGTTTCATGAAATTCTACCAGCTAGTTACTGAGGAATGGCTGCGGACGTGGATTTTTCAATATATCAAGGGCAATAACTCTAAGGAAAATTGACCAATCCAAAAAAACAATGGACGGGCATCATCCCAGTATGCTGGTTCATATTTATTTCATGAAATTCTACCAGCTAGTTACTGAGAAATGGCTGCGGACGTGGACGCACGCACACACAGACGGACAACTCCATTTCAATATCCCCCTCCTTTTTTCTTCGAAAAAGCGGGTGATAACAAACAAACTATGTGGAAGACAATGGTGCAGTCAGGTAGAGCAATGGCCCATTGTACCAAAGGTCCCGGGTTTGAATCCTGTGATGAGAGGGTTCTACCATAGGGCTTTTTTCCACACAAACGGTGCAAAGTACTGTTTATGTTTTCAGGAAGCAGACATTGAGCGATGGATGTAAAATAAATAAGTTTAAAATTCAACAAACAAACTTACCAAATTATACACTGACAACAAGAAGGCTTCAATTCCACCACATTTCTGAAATAAAATAATTAAAATATTTTGTAAAAAGTGCTTCCAACAGTTATACAGCAGTTCTTTATTTACCCTTTCCAACATGCAGAGGCATTTTGATACACCGTCTGCTGCAGAATCCTTGAGTGTGGGAAAGGGGGTTAACCCTTTCGCTCATACGACAATTCTGCAGCAGACGACTTTGAACATATTTTGTCAAAAAATAGAAAATCTCTATTACTGAATGGACAACCTATGACTAAAATTGGAAAATATTGTGGCAAAAGGAGAAATTGCTCGTTCTGAGCAATTTCTTCTTTTGTCACTATGTTTTCAAAAAGCCGTCTGCTGCAGAGGCGTCAGAAAGCGTCTATATGAGGGAAAGGGTTAAAACAGTGTAAATCATAAGAAATCAAGACAAAAATGTTGTCAAACAATAATGCAAAACTTTCATTAATTTGAGTGATCAGTAATTGCCAAGAAATAGAGCAGATACCAAAACAGGGAGCATTAACCCTTTCCAACATATAGACGCTTTCTGACGCCTCTGCAGCAGATGACATTTGTAAACAGTGTGACAAAAGGAGAAATTGCACATGATGAGATATTTCTCCTTTTGCCAGAATGTTGTCACATTTTTTCAAGAAATGATACCTACAATTATAGAGAATTTCAATGTTTTTTCATAGATGTTTTCAAAGTCGTCTTTTACAGATTTGTTGTATGTGCGAAAGGGTTAAACATTATCGCCTATAGTAAAATGGATTTAGATCCACGTCTCCTGTACAGAGACATGTCTGAATTCACGGCCCTTTTTTTGTAACCCTTTCCAAATTTTGATGCATCTGTTGATAATGAGCAATTTCTCCTTTTGCCACACTGTTTTCAACTCTGTCATAAAAGGAATAATTCCTCAAATGAGTGAAATTTCCGTTTTCCTCAATTGTTTAACCCTTTCCCACATATGAGAAATCTGCAGCAGACAATTTCTAGTTAAAAGTTTATAATATCTCTATAAATTAATCAAAAATATGGAAACTCTATAAAGGGAGAAACAATTATTATTGAATAAAAATGAAAACATTGTGGCAAAAGGAGAAATTGATATTTGTTCTCATATTGTCAAAATGTTTTCCAAAGGTGTCTTCTGTAGAGGCGTCAGGAAGTGTCTGTCTGAGACAAATCATTAAAATACACTATCCCATGTTCCAGTCATTATATTACAGCAACAATTAAGTGTTTTCAAAGCAAACAACTCTTCGTATATATTATCAGGTAAATGTTTAATATAGCAAACATCTGAGTCCGTTCATTAGTATTAAATAAGAATCTTGGAAATAGTCCTGTCTAATGAATTCCCAGTAATTAACCCTTTTCCAAATACAACAAATCTGCAAACATCTAGGAAAAAATATGTATCTCTGTAAATGGCAGCATAATAAAAATAGGCAAAATAAAAAAAGCATTGACAGAGGTATACCTTCTCTTATTCAGAGATAGGGGTCATGATGGTAAACAAGTATTCCAAGTTTCACAGCTATACCCTAAAGGCTTAACCCTTTCCCTCATATAGACACTTCCTGATGCCTCTGCAGCAGACAGCTTTTTGAAAACATAGAAGAAATTGCACAAAACGTGCAATTTCTCCTTTTGCCACAATGTTTTCCACTTTTTGTCATAGGTTATCCATTCAATTATAGATATTTTCTATATTTTGACAAAATACGTTCAAAGTCGTCTGCTGCAGAATTGTCGTATGAGGGAAAGGGTTAAGTCAATAAATGGATTCTACGGTACCAGATTCAATGTATTTTTAAAGTCGAAAAATGGGCCATAATTCTGACAAAAACCTTCACAGATTTTTGTACTGTTGTTTGTTGATGGAGGTAATGATGGTGAACAAATATTGTAAGTTTCAAAGCAATATAACTAATGGTTTTAAAAGAAAGAGAGCCATGAGGCCCTGGAATCGCTCACCTGAGAATGGGCTATTTAAGACTTTACTCTTTCAGCGCCAATGGCAATATCATCAAAACAACCTTTCTGACAAAATTTAAAGCTGCTCAAGTCAAAAAAGGGATCTCTATAGTGTAAACAAGATTGTTCTTCAATTTGGCCTAGTGACCTTGTTTTTGACCGGACATGACCCATATTCGAACTTGGCCTAGATATCATCAAGACAAACTTTCTGACAAAGTTTCAACATGCTCAAATTCAAAATGCTGCTTGAAGAGTGTTAACAAGATTTTCCTTAAATTTGGCCTAGTGACCTAGTTTTTGACCCGACATGACCTATATTCGAACTTGGCCTAGATTTCACTAAGACAAACATTCTGACAAAGTTTCAAAATGCTCAAGCCAAAAATGTGGTTCCGGAGTGTTAACAAGATTTTCATTAAATTTGGCATAGTGACCTAGTTTTTGACCCGACATGACCCAGTTTCGAACTTGGCCTAGATTTGATGGAGATATATGTTCTGATAAACTTTCATGAAAAATTGGATGCAAAATGTTGCCTCTAGGGCTGTTGATTCATGGGTCGTAAGTTTGAATCCAGACTCAGTCATTTATTCTTTCTGATTATTGACAAAAGACTACATTTTTATTTGTCTTCTACAAAGTCTTCATGGGCAGGTAGCCCGTTGCCTGGGAAAAATTCCCTCCCACACACATACCACAAATTTGCAGCAGATGAATGATGAAAAATTGAGGCAAAAATAGAGAGAAATCTCTACAAAAGGTTCACTAATTATTGAATTTAGTTGAAAACATTGTGGCAGAAATGGAATTGGTTTATTGCTAGAAATGAGCAATTTCATCTTTAGCCACAATGTTTTCAGAAGTTGCAGAGATGTAAGAAAGTGTTTGTAAGCGGGAAAATCAATTATCCAGATTTCCCATTCTTTTTCTCAAATGTTTTAAATTCGGATATTTTTTTTATTCCTCTCCCACATACAACATATTTGAAGAAGATGACTTTGTAAACACTGAGGAAAAAAATGGAGGAAACACTCTATACATTTAAATGTAAGTATTTATAACATTATTAGCAATTTCTCCTTTTGTCACAATGTTTTAAAAAGTCGTGTGCAGCAGATGGTTCAAAATGTGTCTGCAAGAGGGAAAGGGTTAACATTTAAACTAGTTGTAATGGCGTTCATTAAGGACGTAGAGTCTCTATGTCGCTTCATTATTTACCAGAAATAATAATTTGAAAATATTTAAAAAAAAGTGTTATATCTAGAAAATTGGAATCATTTTACTGAAACCCTTTCCAACAAAGAACAAATCTGCAACAACGACTTAGAAATCATGTGGAGAAAAATATTAAAACTCTCTTGATAAAAAAATTGGTCTAAGAATAGGGTTGAAAACATTGTGGCAAAAGGTGAACTGCTTATTATGAGCAATTTTCTACTAAAATTTGCCACTATGTTTTCAAAAGTTGCCTGCTGCAACGGCATCACAAAGCAGCTTTATGTAGGGACAGGGTTTATTAATCCTTTCCAGCATACAATGAATCTGCAGTGGGCGACTTTGAAACGTCTAGGCTCAAATCTGGATCAGAGAGAGGTAAACCCTTTCCCACATACAGACACATTTGCATCAGACTACTTTTGAATCTATTCTTCAAAAAAAAAAAATGATCACTATAATAAAATTTAACTATATTCAATAATTGTACTTGCAATAAATGTTGTAAATATTTCCCATATTTGTAACTAGATGCATATAATTGTTTTTCAAAGTCTGCCGCTACAGATTTGTTGTTTGCAAGAAAGAGGATAATGATATATTATGCCTGTCCTCATTAGTGGAAATGAAGGTGATAAAAAGTGCAAAACAACAAAATAATAGAATGTTTACTCTTTACCACTATTACATAAAATCTTCACTAACAGACAACTTTGACAATATCTTAACTGAGCCCTAGATAAGGAGTGTTTAATTTTCATATTCTAAAATCCTTATTTGACCTCCAAAACCTATGTTGTTGGTACTCAAAGGAATCGTCTCAGTGAGACAATTCTTTTAAGTACCAACAACATAGGTTTTAATGAGTGCTTAGAGAGATATCATTATAGGGAAGACCTATTTACTCCTCCTTATCTAGTCCTCTGTCTTAAGGAAAATATGTCATATCTTTTATAAATCATAGTTTATTTTCGTAAAAGAGTAGAAAGCATTGTGGCAAAAGGAGAAACTGCTCATCATGATCAATTTCGCCTTTTGCAAGAATGTTTTCAAAAGCTACTGCTCCAGATGAGTTCAAATCGAGGGCTTCATGCAAAATAGTTGTAACTACAATATCTTGTTCAAGATGTAGTTACAACCGTTTTGCATGAAACCATCGAAATGCATCTGAAAGTTGGAAAAGTGATGCTTTCCATGATATAACCATGTTTTCATTTGTTATATAATAATAATAATGACCGTATTGATTTTGTATGAGAACATTTGGGGAATCCCACCCAGCACAGTGTTACTATAAATAGCGTATATATGGTTCAGATAGTATAAATATTATACCGTATAGAGAGGCTATCCTGTGTGGGATTCCCTGAATTGTTTCATACAATTATTATTTCAGCATACGGTCCATATAGAGAGACTATTTGTAGTATCTTAACCCTTTCCCACATACGACAATTCTGCAGCAGACGACTTTGAACGTATTTTGTCAAAACATAGAAAATCTCCATAATTGAATGGATAACCTATGACAAAAAGTGGAAAACATTGTGGCAAAAGCAGAAATTGCACGTTTTGTGCAATTTCTTCTTTTGTCACTATGTTTTCAAATAGCGTCTGCTGCAAATGCGTCGGAATGCGTCTGCAAGTGGGAAAGGGTTAACAAGATATTGTGTGTTTTTTCACATTTCTTTTCTCAAATAAAAACTCGGACAGCTGTAGATATAGGCAACTTTTGATGGTCATATGTATAGTATATGTTGTTAAAGTTTGCATGAATTATGAAAGAAAGTATCACGGAAAAAATAAAACAAAAGGTTCTTGAGGCACCATATTGCTCACACTTTTACCTTTTTCCGACATGCAGGCGCTTTCTGCGCAAAACATTATGACAAAAGGAGTAAATACTCATAATGTTTTCAACTCCATTCAATACTTATAGTAGCTCAGTCGGTAACGACGCGGGCTGTCAATCCAGGGGTTGTGAGTTCGAATCCCGGCTCGGCCAACTTTCTTTCCGACGTTTGACAAAAGTCATTGCGACATGCGTCATTCGTCTTTCACCGATGGGCTAAGTCTATGTGGAAAAGCAGCCAGTTGCTTGGGAAGAATGTTGTGTGGAGTACTGGTGTGAGAAAACCAGGAAACACATGAGTAGGTGAACTGGCCGCCGTGATATGACTGAGAAATTGTTAAAAACGGCGTTAAACCCCAATCAATCAATCAATACTTATAGTTTCATGTATAGAGATTTTATCCACTTTTGCGTAGATGTTTTCAAAGTCGTATTCTGCAAAATTGTTTCACATGGAAAAGGATTAAGACAAAATAAATATTTCTTATAGGACATTAAATTTCTCTGAACAATGCAACTTTGAAAGTTTCCAACTACAATTGAATCTGCTTAATAAGTACAAAATGTCTGAATTTTTAGGGGCGATTGGATGAACAACCTAGAAACAATTTGGCCAAATTATCTTTACCGATAAATCAGACAAGAACTTTGTCACTTTACACCTTTTCTGATGCCATCTGGCCTGAGGAACATTTCTGCCAAATGATGTTGGTGGGAATTAGACAAGTTATTTCAGAGAAGAAGAAAATTGTCCTTTCACCCCCTTCCTGATGCTGTCTGGTGGCAATATTTTACAACCAATCAATATGGCTGAACCTTTCCCACATACAGACACTTTCAGCAGCAGACGACTTTTGGAAAAATTGCGGCAAAAGGAGAACTTTCTCATAATTTTTCTTTAATTAACCCTTTCTCACATATAGACGCTTACTGACACTCTGAAGCAGCCAACTTTCTAAACATTGTGGCAAAAGAAGAAATTGCTCATGATGAGCAATTTCCCCTTTTGCCACAATGTTTTTAACTTTATTCAATAATAATGCTTTCATTTAAAGAGATTTGCCATACTTTTGACTAAATATTTTCAGTCGTCTGCAGCAGAATTGTTGTATGAGGTAAAGGAATACGGACATCAGTTATAGACATCTACACTAGAATTGTTTTTTTATTTATTGGGGTTTTCATTTTCAACATTATTTCAGTTATATCATGACAGTAGTTCACTGATTCATGATCCCTGGGTAAACAAACCAGTACTAGGCTAGGAAATGTTCCTTATACCAAAGGGCACTCCACCATGACTGTGACGTGCCGCAACTGGGTATCAAACCAAGGATGCCCAGTTTCAAATCCCAGACGTTTTAACCACTCGACCACGGCCGACTTCTCATCTACACTATGATAATATATTATGGAAATTAACCCTCTCCCTAATACAACAAACTGCTGTAGATGACCCATGAAAATATTAAGTCAAATAGTAAGTATGGAAACTATCTTAATGAATGAAAAATGGTTGAAAAAAGTTGAAAACATTGTGGCAAAAGAAGAAAGGGCTCATTTTCCCCTTTTGCCTCAAATTATTTTCAAAAGCCATCCGCTACAGAGTTATTAGAAAACATCTACATGTGGGAAAGAGATATGCTAACATCTCAAGTTTCATTAATTTCCTGTGAATTGAACTCAATTTGCAATACAAATTTGTGTATCAAACTAGAAAATCATTTTTGTTTTTACAGTTTAGATTATTCTGAGGATTGATTGATTAATTTGAGTTAACCCTTTCCCTCATATAGACGCTTTACGACGCATCTGCAGCAGACGGCTTTTTGAAAACATAGTGACAAAAGAAGAAATTGCTCAAAACAAGCAATTTCCCCTTTTGCCACAATGTTTTCCACTTTTAGTCATCTGCTGCAGAATTGTTGTATATGGGAAAGGGTTAAATGCCATTTTCAAAAACATTTCAGTCATATCATGCACCTACCCATATGTGTTTCCTGGCTTTCCATACCAATACTTCACACAACAGACTTTCCAAGCAACTTGCTGCTTTTCCATAGACTGTTAGCCCATTGGTGGAAGACAAATTATGCTTGTCACAGTGACTTTTGTCAAACGTTGGAAAGAATGTTGGCCAAGCTGTGGTTCAAACTCACAACCCCTGGATTGACAGCACCATGCTACAGACTGAGCTACTGGAAAATCATTGGTTCTCTAAGACTTAAAAAAACCTGTTGAAAATATTTCAGCCACATTGAATAAGGCCTTTCCCATATTCAGTTGTATATTGATGCTTCTGCAGCCTACAACTTTTGCCACAATATATATATACAGCACAACTAGAATGGAGTGCTCCGCGGAGCATGTGTGTCACCTGCACCTGCTCATTGAAAGTGTGACAAAAAAGTGTGATGAAAAAGTGTGACAGACAGACAGACAGACGGACAGACGCTGGACAAAAAAAAAAAGTAATCCCTAAGTGCCTACCATGTAACACAGGGTGACACAAAAATTTAAAACAAAAATTCGGAAAATCTCTTTGAATGAAAGTACAATTATCAAATAAAGTTGAAAGTATTGTGGCAAATGGAGAAAGTATTCATTATGAGCAATTTCTCCTTTTGCCAGTGTTTTCAATAGTCGTCTGCTGCAAAATGCTTGGAATGGGTCAAGATCCTACACTATCCCTTTCCCTCATACGGCAATTCTGCAGCAGACGACTTTGAACGTATTTTGTGAAAACATAGAAAATCTCTATAATTGAATGGATAACCTATGACAAAAAGTGGAAAATATTGTGGCAAAAGGAGAAATTGCACGTTTTGTGCAATTTCTTCTTTTGTCACTATGTTTTCAAAAAGCCGTCTGCTGCAGATGCGTCAGAAAGCGTCTATATGAGGGAAAGGGCTATAGACCAACACAGTTGCGGGTACAGTATCTACCTCAGGTGCAGATAACCCAGGTTCAATCTAGGGTCCGATCATGCCAATGTATATTAACCATTTCCAACATATAAAAGCTTTCTGATGCCTCTGCAGCAGACGTCTTTTGAAAACACTGTGATCAAAAGTGAAATATTTGCTCATAATGAGCAATTTTAACTTTTTGCCACAAAGTTTTCAATTTGATTCAATAATAATTGTTTCTTCATTTATAGAGTTTCCATATTTTTTACCCATTGTTTTCAAAGTTGTCCGCTACAAATTTGCAGCAGACGACTTTGAACATATTTTGTCAAAAAATAGAAAATATCTATAATTGAATGGATAACCTATGACTATAAGTTGAAACCATTGTGGCAAAAGGAGAAATTGCTCGTTTTAAGCAATTTCTACTTTTGTCACTATGTTTTCAATAAGCCGTCTGCTACAGAGGCATCAGAAAGCGTCTATATGAGGGAAAGGGTTAAATATGGTAGTGGTCTTTGCCTTCCCCCCTTGGCGATAACAATTGCAAGGAAAGCATTACAACTGATCCACTGGTAGTATAAGAAACATACCGGCAGAACTCGGTACACATGCCGTAATAGGACTGAAATACTGTTGAAAGCAGGGTAAAGCAACCCTAAAATTATAAAATGGATGATCTGAAATTAAATCCTTTACTGGACACAAAGGAAAGAAATAAGAGGGCTCTCCGTGACAAGAGTAAAAACATCAAAGACTATGTCAATTTCGCAAGATCCCCTTGCAAATTCCATATTGCTACATCCTTGAAGATATGGGAACCAAATCACCGCAAGTCTACCAATCAGAAGTGGCAGATACCACAGTTTGACGAGGGGAATTTTGCAGCAATTTTCGATTTTCCCCATATGGAGCTGAACCACCCAGGTGATTTATAACCACATGCACCTGGCTCCTGTTTTTGGTTGCCATGGAAACGTTTTTGTAGGAAATTGATTATTTTCAACCCTTTTCCACCAAAAAATCTTTAAATTCTTCATCAATAATCAAGGTTACATATTTGTGAAACTATTGTTGGAATAATGAACCGTTATGTATAATTTTCAATGGTTCCTTTTCCTCTCCAGTTATATCAACATTAACTTAAACAAACCTGATCACCTTTGAAAAATGAAACTAATAAAACTTTACACACAGTAAAAAAAGGGGAAAGATCTGAAACATTTCCTTAAAAGGTATTGGGTAAATTGGTCCATAGCACACGAAAAACAACCTCTAGTACTTTGTGATTGGTGTATCTCAGTATCAGTATGATAAAGCCCTTCTCTATTTAACGAATAATTGTACACGCATTCTGACAATCCAACAAAGGTTGGGACCAAAAAAAAGTCCACAGACATAACATGTTCACAATCTAACTGTTATATCAATTCATTTCAATTTTTTTTTTTTTTACGAAGGTTTCCGTGAAGGTGGGTTATCGCATGCCGTGGTCCAAATGACATCACACAACTATCATCAGAGTGCAGAGTAATGAAGTAAAGCTGCTTTTTACTTTAATTAGTCAGTAATCACACATCCTTACATCCTCTCATAGACAGAGAGGTCCAGTGTTTTCCTCCCCGTAAACCCTTCCCAATATTATCACCCTTTGTCCATTTCAGACATTCGATAATACTGCATGCAGAGGACTTTGAAAAACGTCTTGAGAAACATATGGAAAAATCTCTATAGATGAATGTAGATCGAATGAAAAAAAAACAACAACAAAAGCCATTGTGACAAAAAGGGAAAGAGGTACACTGCTTTTTCTCAGTAAACCTTTCCTAATGTTATTAGCCTTTCATAAACTTTAAAAACCTTTCCAAATGTTATTAGCCTTTCATACACTTTAAAAGGTATCATAATGTTTGGTCTTAAAACATAAAAGTTCTGAACCCTTGTCAACATGTAGATGCTTTCTGAAGCCTCTGCAGCAGACTACTTTTGAACAAAATTGTTGAAAAAGAAGAAATTGCTGTTAAAGAGCAAATTTCTCCTTTTGTCACAATTCTTTTCCATCTATATTAACCCAAAAATACAAAAATTCTGCGGCAGATGGCTTTGAGAACATTTTTGGTAAGGAAAAATATGGAAAATCTCTATAAATGAAAGTTTATAATAAATACTGAATATAGATGAAAATATTGTGGCAGAAGGAGAAATTGCTCGTTTTGAGCAATTTCTTCTTTTGCAACAATGTTTTCAAAAAAACGTCTGCTGCAGAGGCGTCAGAAAGCGTTAATAAGTGGGAAAGGGTTAAATAATGTTCTCTCATTGAAAGATCTGTTCCATATTTTTGATCAAATGTTTTCCGAGTCGTCTTCAGTTCTTCAGTTTTGTTGTGTAATGTTGGTAAGGATCAAGTACTAAGAATAGTTGTTTAACACTTTCACACATACAGCAACTCTGTAGCAGACGACTTTGAAAACATTGTGACAAACAACTGAAAAATCTCCATAAAAGTTAGCTTAATTGTTAAATAAAGTTGAAAACATTGTGGCCAAAGGAGAAATTGCTCATCAAGAGCAATTTCAGCTTTGGCCACAATGTTTTCAAATTTCGTTTGCTGCTATCAAGTCAAAATGTACCTGAAGATGGGAAAGGGTTAAAGTAATATGACAGAAATTCTGTTAAAAGTAATATGTAAAAAATTCTGTTAACCCTTTCCCTCATAAATCAATTCTGCAGCAGACGACTTTGAACATATTTTGTCAAAAAATAGAAAACCTCTATAATTGACTGGATAACCTATGAAAAAAAATTAGGATGGGAACGAATACTAGAAACGATATTCGATTATTCGTTTTGCTTATTCGAATGTATTTGAATATTCTTTTTTTGAATCAGAAATCGGTATCCAATTTCAAGTTTATCCGAAGACTGGTACTTTCTATTTCCTTTTTCAAATAATGGCAATTTTCCAAGTGTAAGTATAAGCTATTGTTTACGTATATATATATATATATTGCATGTTTTCAACTGAACTCACATTCTCTTTAAAAAAAGAAAAAAAATCCCCTTGAAACGGTAAACAACCGAATCAATCAATTCAATTTAACCGCGTGTTGGAAGAAAACAAAATGGTGGACTATTAAATTTGTTCGCTGATGTGAATTCGCTTTTAAAGAGGTAAAGAAGAAAGCTGCATACTTTGAGAGATGTAATGCGATGTTAAATATGATTTATTCAATTGTTGCAATAGCTGTCTATGATGTAAAATCTCGACTATGTTTTGGTTAAGCTGGGAGGGTTTTACGGAACTTGACTTTCACTTTCGTAATTATATGCAGACTGTCACCGTTTATACATGTGTGTTGATTAAAAAATATCGAACAAACAGGTCGTCAAGGTGATGTCTGGTCACACTCGATAAGAACTTGGGTAAACGTACTTGTGACAATTATCGATTTTATAATTGTTAAGGTTTGACATACATTGTGGAAACACAACAAACGACACATACACACTCTTTATCACTTCACCCTTAATCATGATTAGCTCCAACTCTGCAAGAATTTTACTAATAATTTTTTGTCAATTTTTTTTTATTTCCTAAAACAAATCGTAAACTGAAAACAAATATTCTTATTCGAAAACTGTATTCGAATATTCGTCCATTTTTTTAATATTCGTTCCCATCCCTACTAAAAATGGAACATTGTGGCAAAAGGTGAAATTGCTACATTTAAAATGAACATAATCCCTTTCCCACATAGGCTACAACAGTTTTGCAGCAGAGGACTTTGAAAATGTCTCGAGAAAAATATGGAAAATCTCTGTAAGTGAATGTAGAACTATTGAATAGAGTTTTCGTTTTATTTGGGTTTTACGCCACTTTCAACATTATTTCAGTTATATCGCGGCGACTGTTCACTTATTCATGATCCCTGGGTAAACAAACCAGTACTAGGCTAGAAAACGTGCCTTGCCCAAGAGCACTCCACCATGACCGTCGTGCCTGAATAGGGTTTAAAACATTGTGTGATAAAAGGGGAAATTGTTCAATATGAGCAAATGTTCCTTTCACCACAATGTTTTTTAAAAGTCGTCTGCTGCAGATGCATCAGAAAGTGTATGCATGTGGGAAAGGGTTATATACTGTTAACCCTTTCCTACCTGCAGAAGCATTTTGACGCGATAGCAGCAGATGACTTTTGAAAGAAAACATTGTGGCCAAACGTGAAATTGCTCATGATGAGCAATTTCTACTTTGGCCACAATGTTTTCAACTTTATTTAACAATTAAGCTATCTTTTATGGAGATTTATCAGGTTTTTGTAACTATGTTTTCAAAGTCATCTGCTGCAAATGTGTTGTATATGGGAAAGGGTTAAATCACATTGTCTGAGGTCATGGTTCCGAACGACCTAAAAGTCTATGGGGGAAGAAAGTCAGTTGCCTGTGAAGGATGATGTACATGGTATAGGTGGGAGAAAGCCAGGAAACACTAATGGCGAGCTAAACCGGCCCTTGTGATATAACTGAAATTCTGTTTAATGACCCCTCATATAGATGCTTTCTGATGCCTCTGCAGCAGACGGCTTTTTGAAAACATAGTGACAAAAGAAGAAATTGCTCAAAACGAGCAATTTCTCCTTTTGCCACAATGTTTTCCACTTTAAGTCATAGGTTATCCATTTAATTATAGAGATTTTCTATGTTTTGACAAATTACGTTCAAAGTCGTCTGCTTCAGAATTGTCGTATGAGGGAAAGGGTTAACTTATATTAATTTAGGTATGGTTAACCCTTTCCCACTTGCAGACACATTTTGACACATATGCAGCAGACGACTTTTGAAAACATTGTGACAAAAGGAGGAAATTGCTCAAAAGAACAATTTCACCTTTTTTCACAATGTTTTCAACTCTATTTCATAATTATGCTATCATGGACAAGGATTTTCCACATGTGTTCAAAGATGCTTTCAATGTCGTCTGCTGCAGTTTTGTAATATGTAATATTGAGGACCACAAATTTGGAATGTTATATCCTTTCAAATTCAAACTGCAAGTTCATTAAATTCTTTTAAGAAATTATATTTAGCAAGGACCTTCTCTGGTTATTCTTGAAATTACGTAAATATATTGTATAACACTAGTTGGAAAAATCTTTATGTTTTGTAACCAATTTTCTTTTATTTCGAATTGTTTATATCTCTTTATAACATTGTGTATATAATGTATTGCTTGCTCTGGCGGCCAGGGGCCCACATGGAAGATTGGGAGAACCCAATGTGTAGCCTTATAAAATAAAGTCTCAATAACCATACAATATTTATTTATTGGGGTTTTACGCCGCTTTCAACATTATTTCAGTTATATCACGGCGACAGTTCACTTATTCATGATCCCTGGGTAAACAAACCAGTACTGGGCTAGAAAACGTGCCTTGCCCAAGGGCACTCCACCATGACCGTAGTGCCGCGACCGGGGATCGAACCCGTAACACCCGGTTTCGAAATCCCCGGCGCTAATCACTAATAACCATACAAACAAGAGCTGTCCATAAGACAGCGCTCTACTATTCCATCTCTTATTAGTTACTGAGATATGGACTCTATAATGTAGTTGCATACAAAACCAAAATTTTTAAGTCAAGTAATAAAGAGCGATAATTTGCATTAAATGCAAGATAGAGTTATCTAACTTGATCATTTACATAAGGGTTATGATTGGGAAGGCCTGTATGTATAAAGTTCCAATGCAATGCATCAAGTAGTTACTAAGATATGGACTCTTAATGTAGTTGCACGCAAAACTTTTACCATAATTTCTAAGTAAAAAAAGGACTATAATTTGCATTATATGCAGGATAGAGTTATCTTATTTGAATGTTTACATAGGTGTGATGGTTGGAGAGGATTGTATAAAGTTTCATCGCAATGCATCAAGTAGTTACTAAGATATGGACTCTTAATGTAGTTGCACACATAACTTTAACCAGAATTTCTAAGTAAAGAAAGGGCCATAATTTGCATTTAATGTCGGATACAGTTTTTACATAGATGTGATAGTTTGGGAAGCATTGTATAAGGTTTCAATGCAATACATCTGGTAGTAACTGAGCTATGGTGAAATATATGTACTTGCATGCAAAACCTTAACCAAGGTGTGATAGCTTTTAAATTCTCCAAATAGTCAAGCTAAAAGTACTTTAGCAGAAATCAATTCAGTATTACGTTGCTTAGTTTAGTCTTAAATAAGCAGTGGTCCTATGTCTCTGACAAGGAAAACTCCCCTTGGTAATTGTAATTTTACATGTAATAATATAACGTAATCAAGTATTTAAGATTTTCAGACCAGTGAATTTTAATGACTGTTCGTTTTGACCCTATTATATATAAAGTAAAAATTGAAATAGTTTTTGTTGATTGACTTTGTGAACCAAAAGTTGTGTCACAGTCCATTCAAAATATCACATCAGGTATCTAAATGAACCCTTTCCCACTAACATTTGCAACGGCCTATGCTCTACTGGTATGGTTTAACTACTATCTGAGTTTGGTGAAGATTAGTCGGTAAATGGAGCCTCTATTGTGTTCACAAGCTCAATTATAGCAATTTTGACAATTTCAAGGGCCATAATCCAGTCATGCAAGGGCACATCTGGCTGGTTTTCAAAAGGAACCAAGCTCTCATCAATATTTAACTACTATCTAAGTTTGGTGAAGATCAGATAGTAGATGGAGCCTCTATTGTGTTCATCAGCTCTATTATAGCAATTTTGACAATTTCAAGGGCCATAATCTAGTCTTGCATGGGCTGATCTGGCTGGTTTGGGATACGAACCGAACTTTCATCAATATTTAACTACCATCTAAGTTTGGTGAAGATTGAATAGTAAATGGAGGCTCTATTGTGTTCACAAGCTGTATTATAGCAATTTTGACAATTTCAAGGGCCATAATCCAGTCATGCAAGGGCACATCTGGCTGGTTTTCGAAAGGAACCGAGCTCTCATCAATATTTAACTACTATCTGAGTTTGGTGAATATTAGTTAGTAAATGGAGCCTCTATTGTGTTCACAAGCTCAATTATAGCAATTTTAACAATTTCAAGGGCCATAATCCAGTCTTGCATTGGCGTATCTGGCTGGTTTGTGTAAGGAACCGAGCTCTCATGGATATCTAACTACTGTATAAGTTTGATTGAGATACAATCAAAACTGAAGACTGTTTACGGACGGACGCACAGACGACAGACACCACACCACGTTTTCGCTTATTCAAATTTGTGAACCCAAAGTCTTAACACAGTCCTTTTAAAATAACACCTGGTAATTGTGAAAATAAATTAACATGCATTAATTCGATCAACTCTACCCTAATATAGGAAAACAGGGTGTTTGTAGTATATCCTTTTCTGACCTACAGACGCATTTTAACACATCTGCAGCAGGCGACTTTTTAACCCTTTCCCTCATATAGACGCCTATATCTGACGCCTCTGCAGCAGAAGCAATTTTGAAAACCTAGTGACAAAAGAAGAAATTGCTCAAAACGAGCAATTTCTCCTTTTGCCACAATGTTTTCCACTTTTAATAATAGGCTATCCAATTAGTTATAGAGATAGGTTGGACTTTTCTTATATTTATAAAGATTTTCAACATTTTTGCCTAGATATTTTGAAAGTGGTCTGCTGCAGATTTATTGCATGTGGGAAAGGAATATAGAGAGCGTGCTTTAAAGGTTACACAAGCATTTACAAAGATTTTTGTAGGCAGTTCTCAAAGTGATGTATTCACGAGTTCGAAAAAATGTATCTGTTCACAGGATTCAAGTTTCAGGAAAAGGAGATCAAATTTCACTTGACTTCTAAGAAATTCTTATTTTCCTTAATCGTAATCTTTCCATAACCCTTTCCATCATATAGATGCTTTCTGACGCCTCTGCAGCAGGCGGCTTTTTAAAAACATGGCGACTACAGAAGAAATTGCTCAAGATGAGCAATTTCACTTTTTTTCACCATGTTTTCAACTCTATTCCATTATCGAACTTTCATTTTCAGAGATTTTCCATATTTTTTTCTAGATGTTTTCAAAGTCGTCTGCTGCAGATTTGCCGTATGTGGGAAAGGGTTAAGATTGATTGATTGTTTGGTGTTTTATGCTGCTTTCAACAGTTTTTCAGTTACATCACGCCATTTCCTGGGTACGCTACCAGTATTGCTGGTCTAATTATCCTGACACCAGCCATAAGTCAATACTACCATTTTTAAAGTCTTTGGTATGACCCGTGTGGGATCGAATCTGCAACCTCCCACACCCGGGGCGGAGACTCTACCACTACACCACCAAAGCAGTCTATGAAATGTTTAAGAAGAATGTCTAGCAATCTAATAACTTGGGAGGTGTAATTTTTATACAAATACATATGAAAAAGCTTATAGTGCCCATATAAGGCCCTGTCCTTTGGCAAATAAATTTGCCTAAAGCTAAACAGATCATTCATGTCCAATTATTTCAACAAGGGAATGGTAATTTAACCCTTTTCTTACATGCAGACGCATTTTGACAAATCTGCAGCAGGCAGTTTTGAAATCATTGTAGCAAAAAGACAAATTGCTTATAAGGAGACATTTCTCTACTTGTCAGATTATTTTCAGCTCTATTTAAAATCTATAGATACTTTCAATTAAAGAAGTTTTCCATGTTTTTGTTAAAATATTTTATATATATATTAACCCGTCAGCTGCAGATTTGTTCTTTGTTGAAAAGAGTAAAGGGAAGAAGATTTTTAACAAGAGGCCAATAAGAGCCTCGATAGCTCTACTGAATAAAATACTGAATATAGGATAAAAGATGATTTCTGAATTGTTCAATGTATATTTCCATGTAAACCTTTTCCCACCTTTGAAGATTTTTCTTCATTTTGACCTAGTGACATAGTTTTTGAGCGAACATGACCTATATTCGAATTAAGCATGGATAACATAAAGAAAATTAATCTGACAAAAGTTTCAAATGCTAATTTAAAAATTGCGGCCTCCAGAGTGTTAACACGATTTTCCTTCAAGGTCATCATTTGTACAACTTTAAAAGAGCTTGATGCCAGGATGCTTCCTGCCAAGTTTCATGACAATCTGTCTCGTGGTTCATGAGGAAATGTCATATTAATGAAAAGTCTACATACAGACAGCTGGACACAATGCCATGACTATAGCTTTACTTGAACTTTATTTGGTTTTATCTCCTTTAGTAGAGGGTCATTTAATGATCATTCATGTCGAAACTAGAAATATCACTGAAGGTGATGAATACCCCCAGCTGGTGCCTGACAATATACATATGTATGAGAAATTCAAGGGGCCATAACTCATTTAAAAATAATTCCACAGACCAACGGACCAACAAACCGACCAAACGACAAGCGTGACTCCTATATAGCCCCCATATACTATGTATCTGTGGGTATAATGATTTCAAAATCAAGCCTATACTTGTAGTATTAGAGGTGATGACCTTTAAATGAAGTGGCATCTTTTTCCTTACAGTTTACAAAGTAACCAGAGTTCTGCCTGGGATTAACCCTTTCCCTCATATAGACGCTCTGACGCCTCTGCAGCAGACGGCCTTTTGAAAACATAGTGACAAAAGAAGAAATTGCACACAACGTACAATTTCTCCTTTTGCCACAATGTTTTCCACTTTTAGTCACAGGTTATCCGTTCAATTATGGAGATTTTCTATTTTTTGACAAAATATGTTCAAAGTCATCTGCTGCAGAATTGTCGTATGAGGGAAAGGGTTAAACCTTTCCCTCATACAGACACATCTTGAAGCCTCTGGAGAAGACAACCTTTAAGCAAATAATCTGCAGTCGTCTGCTGCAGAATTGTCGTATGAGGGAAAGGGTTAAATGAAGTGGCATCTTTTTCCTTACAGTTTACAAAGTAACCAGAGTTCTGCATGGGATTAAATAAATGTATCTGTTTCTATAGGGGACCACCTTTGGGAAGTTTCATGTAAATGTTGAATAGAAATGGATGGCTCTGTAGCTTTCCCACATACGATAAATCTGCAGCGGACGACTTTGAAATCATCTAGGAAAAACTATGGAGAATGAAAATATTGTGGATAACCCTTTCCCACTTGCAGATGCATTCAGACGCATTTGCAGCAGACGACTTTTAAAACATTGCGGCCAAAGGAGAAATTGCTCATGATGAGCAATTTCTCCTTTGGTCACAATGTTTTCAACTTTATTTAACAATTAACCTCACATTTTTTTTATGTTTTGAAAGCCGTCTGCTGCAGAATTGGCGTATGTGGGAAAGGGTTAAATGAGAAAATGCTCATTATTAATCCTTTTACCACAAAGTTTTCAAAAGTTGCCTGCTGCAGGTGCATCAAAACACGTCTGCAGATTGGAAAGGGTTAACCCTTTCCCTCATATAGATGCATTTTGCTGTTCAAAGTCGGCTGCTGCAGATTTGATGGATGAAGTTGTCTGCTGCAGGTGCATCAAAACACGTCTGCAGAATGGAAAAGGGTTAAACAAATCATTGATGACAGATGGACAGCAAACACAGTGATCATTTAACCCTTTCCCTCATATAGAAGCTTACTGACGCCTCTGCAGCAGACGGCTTTTTGAAAACATAGTGACAAAAGAAGAAATTGCTCAAAACAAGCAATTTCTCCTTTTGACACAATGTTTTCCACTTTTAGTCATAGGTTGTTAGGTTATCCATTCAATTATAGAGATTTTCTACTTTTTGACAAAATATGTTCAAAGTCGTCTGCTGCAGAATTGTCCTATGAGGGAAAGGGTTAATCATCAAATGCTTAGGTGAGCTAATAATACAATGAATTTATCAAACAAATATTCTGATATAAGTCTTTTTCCAAATGCAATAAATTTGCAGTAGAAAGCTTAGAAAACAATGCTACAAAATTATCTAAAATCTTTATAAAAGATGTTCAATTTTGAATAGATTTGAAAAATTTGTGGTAAAATGAGAAATTGATCATAATGAGCAATGTCTTTTCTCCCTTGTACCACAATGTTCAGAAAAGTCGTCTGGCGTGGATGCATCTGAATACATCTTCAAGTGGGAAAGGGTTGAACAAATATGATCTTAGCCGTAGACTCATTTTTTTTCATTTACTCTAGATACATGCCAGCCTTTAACCACTTTACAAAATAGATCCTGAAAATTCTCCCACAAAATTTTAAGATACTGACAAAAAGTGCCATTTTAGTCACAGTCTCAGAGTCTCACGGGAGTTTGAAGGAAGATATCGTCACAAAATTTGATTTGAATTTTTTTTCTCTCCAAAACTTCACAGAATTTCTTGAGAGAAATAGAGATTTTTCCTTTTTTTGGGAAACTTTATGAAAAGGAGTGATAACTTCTGCTGAATTTCTTGAAATTTTTGACAAGTATCAATGAAGGTGTTTTACTGAAAATTAATTTGTATCTGATATATTTGTTTAGTTTAATCTAATTTATTTTACATTGATTGCGAAACAAGCTTTCAGCTTATATTAATCATGCTCGATGTCTGCTTCCTGGAGACTTAATCAGTACTGGCGACATTTGTGTGGAAATATCTGAAAGTCAGAGCATGCTCATCATGAGAATCGAACCCTGGACCTATGGTATGATTGGATGACACTCTACCACTGTCTTCCACATTTGTCTTTTCAAAAACATCTGAGAAACAAGTGTGGCCACAAGGCCCTGGATCACTCACCTCAGATCGTGACCTTTAACCCATTCCCTCATATAAACGCTTTCTGACGCCTCTGCAGCAGACAGCTTTTTGAAAACATAGTGACAAAAGAAGAAATTGCTCAAAACGAGCAATTTCTCCTTTTGCCACAATGTTTTCCAGTTTAAGTCATAGGTTATCCATTCAATTATATGGATTTTCTATTTTTTGACAAAATATGTTCAAAGTCGTCTTCTGCAAAATTGTTGTATGAGGGAAAGGGTTAAACCATGCCCACATACAACACATCTGCAGCAGACGACTCCAACAGAGAATTGAAATTGTCTATAAAAAGGCAGTATAATTATTGAATAGATTTGTAAACATTGAGGCAAATGGAGAAATTGCTCATTATGAGTAATATCTCTTTTTGGCACATTTTTTTCAAAAGTCGTCTGCTGCAGAGGCCTCACAAAGTGATTAAGACAAGATCAATACTTACAGGAGTTGGATACTAAATTATACTGATCAATTATATAATCAAAACAAGAGAGCTGCAAGCGAACACCAACGGCTCATCTGCATTTTACTAAGTCAAAAAAGGGGCATTACTGAATAATTATTAAAGCCAAAATGATGTGACATACGTATTGTTCCTAGGAACATGTGTACCAAGTACATTGTATTTTAATCTCCGTGACTTTGACCTTTGACCTAGCACAGTGAAATGCAAACTGCTCTAAGCACCTTGACATTAAACCTGTGTATGAAATTTGAAGGAAGTCCGTCCACAAATGAAATTGCTAGAGCCGTGACATCGTTTTGTACAGATAGATTATATTCTCAGTGATCTTGACATTAGACAATTAAATTCGAACTTGTCCGAGCTCTCTTGACAATGAACCGGTGTATGAAGTAGTAAGTCCACAAATTAAAGTGCTAGAGCGATGACATATTATAGTCTCTGCGACCTTGGCCTTTGAAATAAATTGTGAAACTCGTACAAGAGGAGATGCTTGTTAACATATGTTTTAAGTTTCATAACAATCGGATAAGAATTGAAGTCGCTACAGCGATGTTGTGGTTGGGACATATATGTATTTATGTAGAGTCATATTATCTAGGACGTCCAGGGGATAATAATCTGAACATGATTTGTAGAGGGTCACCATGGGATATTTCTACCATTTTATTACTTATCAGCTATGTTTTGCAACAAATCAAAATGGCTTGAACACTATATGTAGTGAAGCTATATTCAAACAAGTTAATTTGTTTAATTGAGATCCCCAGTCAAAAGGAACGCTTGGACAAAATAGTAACCCTTTTGAGAGCTGATACAAAATTTTGTGAAGCTGGGCTCGTCTGTTCTGTGTGACCAGGTCCTTTTTTTTTTGGGTTGGGGTTTCACGCCATTTTCAACATCATTTCAGTTATATCATGGCAACAGTTCACTTATTCATTATCCCTGGGTAAACAAACCAGTACTAGGCTATGTGGCCTTGCCCAAGAGCACTTCACCATGACCACAGCAATGTGACTAGGGATCGAACCTGGGATGCCCGGCTGCAAATCCCCGACGCTAACCACTTGACCGAGGCAGATTCCTCTGAACAGGCTCCATACATCTGGCTGACTAACTCAACATTTTCATCTTGTTATTCTTAAAATTGGCTATGAACTCCTTCAAATGCAAAGCTAGTCATGTCCATTTTAGAAATTCAGCAATGAAAGAGTTTAATATTTTTCTTAAGATGTTTTCATCCTACTTAACATATTTCCGGATTTTTTTTTTTCTTTATGTTGTTATCAACATAGAAAAGAATCTAAAATGTACATATCAGGTAAATGTTTTCATCTTACTAACCATATTTCCGTTTTTTTCTTCTTTATGTTGTTATCACTATAGAAAAGAATCTAAAATGTACATATCAGGTAAAGGACAAATTTCCAGGAAATGCATTCATAAATCATCCTAGAAAATTAAGATAAACTGTCTTTAAACCATACTTTCTTATTTCATCTCCTTATATTATATTCCCTTAACCCTTTCCCTCATACGACAATTCTGCAGCAGACGACTTTGAACACATGTTGACAAAAAATGGAATATCTCTCTAATTGAGTTGATAACCTAAGACAAAAAGTGGAAAACATTGTGGCAAAAGGAGAAATTGCTTGTTTTTGAACAATTTCTTCTTTTGTCACTATGTTTTCAAAAAGCCGTCTGCTGCAGAGGCGTCAGAAAGCGTCTATATGAGGGAAAGGGTTAAAAAATATAAAATTACATACACAATTATTCATAAATGATCCTTGAAAAGGAAGACAACTGGCAGTTATACTGCTGTATAAATACTTACAGATTTCTCTCCCTTGCTAACAAAAGACAGATATAGCCATATCAGTGTGGGAACAAGCTCCAGGGCAAATCTCTGCAATTCTTTCTCATTTGATCGGTAAAATTCAAACAGCTGGTGACACACAGGGTCTAAAACCTTGAAAATAAATATAATAATAAAACGGAGCTTTAGATATAGGGTATTTTTCATGTTCTAAAATCCTTATTTGACATTCAAATCCTATGGTGTGAGTACTCAAAAGAATCGTCTCAGTGAGACAACACTTTTGAGTACCCACAACATAGGATTTGGTTGTTTAATAAGATAAATATTGTGTGGAAAAGACCTGTTCTCTCCCCCTTATCTATTCCTCTGATATAAATTGACCATAAGTGGATAAAAGGGGTCATGTTGCATACCATTTCTGCATAAACGAAAGTCTCATATTAAGCAATTTATTCATTCTTACACTGTTTTCAACTATGTTCAATAACATGTTTTAAAAGTAGGCTGTTGGTATTTTCTAATCTACAGCAGATGACTTTGAAAACATCTTAGTATATATTTGTAAAATATCTCTATAAATGAATTAATAATTACTGAAAAAAGTTGAAAACATTATGGCAAAAGGAGAAATTGTTTGATTCTTTTGCCACAATGTTTTCAAAAGTTGTCTCCTGCAGTGGCATTAGAAAGAGTCTACAGGTGG
>JASEVX010000012.1:22598729-22633726 GCA_031761405.1 Serripes groenlandicus
CATTACTACATTTTACATTTTGTTATGACCCAGCCTGAGGGATCGAATCAGAGACCGTCCTGCACCAGAGGCGGACACTTTACCACTACAGCCTTGAAGCAGTTGACTGATGATGGACAATCAAAATAAATAACTTACCTTGGGTATTTCATGCTTAGTTGTGAGCTGAATCCATTCCCTGTCACATAGAAATGGCTATTGTCATGCCTCTGCAGCAGACGACTTTCGACCATTGGAAAACATTGTGACAAAAGGAGAAATTGCTCATGATGGAGGCAATTTCTCCTTTTGCCACAATGTTTTCCATTTATATTTTAATAATCCTACTTTCATTTATAAGAGGGTTTTCTATGTTATTGCCTAGATGTTTTCAAAGTTGTCTGTTTTGTTGAATGTTGGAATAAGGGTTATAAACTAAGGGGACAGTTGGATAAATATACAGGTAATGTTAAGATATAATTTTTGTTTCCTTAAGTTAAATATTATATCAATGTATCACAGCTCTAGAGATAAGGGCCTTTTGCATGTTCTAAAATCCTTATTTGACCTTATAACCCTATGTTGTTTGAGACGAACTTTTGAGTACCCACATCATTGGGTTTGGATGGATGATAAGATATATTGTGGGGAAAAGAGCTGTACTACTCCTCCTTATCTGGACCACTGATGTATTTTATTTAGGCGATTGGAAAAAACATGTAGGAAATTTAGGGGCTGTCTGCTTTTTTAGTGGAATAGATGGCCAGAAGTCCAACCCTTGGCAGAGCATTGATAACCCCTTTCTCACTAACAAGAAATCAACAGCAGACGACTTTTGAAAACATCTTGACAAAAACATGGAAAATCCCTGGAAATTTCAATCATTGATAAGAGTTGATAACATTGTGGCACAGTGAAATTGCTCATTTCAAACAATTTCTCCTTTTGCCACAATGTTTTCCAAAAGTTGTCTGCTGCAAAGCATCTGTATCATTGGAATTAAGTTATTGAGTCCGAGTCATTAGAAAGCATCTGTATCATGGGAATTAAGTTATTGAAGTCCGAGTCTGTACTCCTCAGGTTTCTGGGTGCTCTTCAAACAATGAGAGCAGATTGGAAACAAGATCACTGTTATGTCTGACAGATGCGGCATAACTGTGGGTCTCTTCTTTAGACAGAACCTGGAAACATAAATTAAAATTTATTTTGTTTGAATGGTGTTTCATGTTGCTTTCAACAGGTGTTTTTATAATTTGTTATAATAATGATCCCAGCTAGCTCAGTCGAGAAACTATGCAAGCTGTCTATCCAAGGGTTTTTATTTTTTGACCCAAGCTCGGCCAACATTCTTCCAGAAGTGCATCATTTGTCTTCTACCAGTTTGCTAACAGTCTATGTGGAAAAGCAGCCAGTTGTGTGGAGTACTGGTGTGAGGAAGCCGGCAACGCATAGTTAGGTGAACTGGCCATCGTGAAATGATTGAAAAATTGTTGAAAAATGGTGATAACTTCATCAATCAATAAATCACTAGCAATTTTGATAATGATTGATTCCATTGTAATTTACCGAGTACTACCAGTATAGTTATCCTGAAATCTGATAATGGTGATAAGGAGCACAGTCACTACTATATGAAGTCTTTGTTGTAACCTACTCACAAGGTGGAAGATAAAGCCACTACAGCTATCAGTGTGGAATCAAATACAGCAGGTTAAATGAGCCTTAAATGCTTGACATAAGTAATGTTATCATTTCATGTGTTTTCTATTCAGATAGTAATAATTTGTTAACATCTTCATAATAATGTTTTACAAATGTTTAGGAGTGAAAAGGAGAAAATTCTTGTTTTGAGGATTTCTCCCTTCCCCATGTTATCTGAAGTAGGTTTGTACATGTATTGGGTCATACCGAAAGAAATGATAAAGGGTAGTAATGACTTTTCTTCTTGAGGCTCAGAGCTTTCAGGATAGCATTATGATCAGCTGATATGTGTCGCTATAAAATTAACAGAAGAACTGGAAATGTTGAAATATTCTTGAAATACAGTTGAAAACTGCATAAAACACCATACAAACAAACATGTTGAGCAGAGTGGTCTGAATTCAAGAATCTGTGCTCCTAATAAGAACATGTTACCTTATATTCTGCCAGCCACTCCCTTATAACTTTCTGTACCATTTCTGTGGCTTTCTGTACTCTTAGTTTCTATTTTACATTGCCTGCATCTGATAAATAAAGTCAAAACAGTGCGTTGAACCTTTCCCTGCAGCTGTTAACGTTTTCCTACATACAACAAATCTGTAACAGACAACATTGAAATCATCAAGGTAAATATGAAAAATCACTGAACGACAGTATAATTATTGAATGCGGTAAAACTGTTAAAACTATGTCGCAAAAAGATAAACTGCTCATAATGATTGAGCTATGACTCCTTTCGCCACAATGCTTACATCTAAGTTGTCTGCTGCAGATGCTTAAAATGCGACTGCAAGTTGAAAAGGGTTAACTATAGTCAAAACAGTGTATTTAACCTTTCACAGGGTGACTTTTGAAAGTAGAAATTGCTCTTAATATATTTTAATAATAATATTTTTATAATATGCCCTTTCTCCAACACTGTTATGAATCAATTTTGTAAAACCAAATTTCTATCTTTTTTTCTCAGATATTTTCAAAGCAGATGAAAGTAAAACATTGTATTGCTAGATAAATTTATTAAATAAAGGATTACAGAATATGGTATTTTACCAAATCAGATATTTAACAAAACAATTATAGATCATATTCCATACAAAAAGTATAGGGCTATGTAGCAATATTTGGCTTAATTCTTTTTCCAGATTTTGTCTTATCAATGCAACTCACTGGGTATATTCGAAGGAGAAAAAAAGGTGAATGATTTTCATGGATTTAAGTGGTAAAGTGGTCGTCAGAACATTTATTCAGATCAATGGAATGTTCAAAATTCTTTATTTAATCGATGCATTAGCTGTGAATGATATAGTTATCATGATAATGTTGATAATGGCGATCGGATATAAATGAGAAAGGAGATTTTAGACATCCCTTGCCAAAATAATAACAGAAGATAAAATGAGCAATTGAAAGTCTAGTTGATTTGGACTAGTGGTCTAAGGTCTGTGTGATCTTCATATTTGTCGTCTGCATGACTTGTTATGTTGTCTGTTTCTTTGAAAGGGTTTTAGTTTTCCAACTTGACAGTGGTACCCGCTAAGGGCTTTAGTCAACACAAAATCAACAAGAAAAAATGGCATGATTAACAGTTTACTTTTTTAGGTTGACAAATCAATCAAGAACATTAGATATTGCAAATAAGCTGTCAAATTTAACTTACTTTTGCAGAATAATCAATTATAAAAGCTAAACGTTGATGCATTTGTAGCTGTCAAAATCAACTGTCAAACACCTTTAATCAGGATTAGTGAGACGCTTTATTCATATGAGATACTGTACGCATGTTATTTTTTATTTTTAGGTAAAATACGAGTTAATGGTAAAATAAAACCAATTAAATATCTTCTATTTGTTCATCAAAAGTCATTAATCATTCAATACGAGATTGGTATGTGTAATACGCAAGAAATAAATGCTCAACTTGCATCGAATTTGTTTACTTTTCAGTGTATATCGTCCGGAATACGTCTGTATCAGTAGACGCTTTCAAGATTTTGGTTCCCGATTTCCTTATCTCTATGATATCTCAGCGCAAAAGTTTGAAAACCAGCAATAATAAATATGGCGACGTCCTTGAGTCGGTGTGCGAGGAAATGTAACTATCTTCTTATTTTAACGTGTTTTAGATACATTTTCATTCAAATGATTTTCAAGAAGCTAGTGATTATATTCATTAATTTTATTTTGATTTGATACTTACGATTGCTGTTCTAAGAAAGAATTGAAAGGCCACTAATCTTTGGATCAGTTTTATCAGGGTTTTTTGTTTTTTTGTAAATTGGAGTATAACGCCGTTTTCAACAACTTTTCGGTCGTAAAAGTCCGAAAGAATTTCGTTCAGATTCATAACCTCCGAATTGATAGCCATTGTGACTGAGCCAGCGCCGCAACTGACCGAGCTAGAAGGGCTTGGTCAGTTGGTGGAGTGGTACTGTATGTGTCCCGACTCCTCATGTTACAATGCCACATAAAACATAGCTATTAACATGTTGTGGAAGTGGATAGCAATTCTTCCCTTTTCCACAATGTTTTCCAAAAATCATCTGGTAGAGAGGTGTCTGAAGTTGTCTGGATCAGGGAGTAGATTGAAGTATTCTAATGTTCTCATCTCAACAAATTGTTAACCTTTTCCCACTTGCAGACGGCTTTTGAAAACATTGTGGCAAAAGGAGAAATTGCTCATAATGAGTAATTTCTCCTTTGCCACAATCTTTTCAAATATATTCAAAGAATCTCTTCAACCAAAACAATAATAATTGAATATATTTGTGTAACGATTTTTACCTTCGTGATTGTGGCAAAGGAGGAATTACAACAAATCTGGTGTAGGCAACTTTGATAATATTATTCTTTTTATTTAAACATTATTTATTTTACATCGATTGAGAAGCAAGCTTTTAACTTATATTAATCACGCTCGATGTCTGCTTCCTGGGGACTTAACCAGTACTCGCGCCGTTTGTGTGGAAAAATCCCGAAATGATCTATGATTTAATGGATAACCTATGACTAAGAGTTGAAAACATTGTCACAAAAGGAGAAATTGCACGTTTTGTGCAATTTCTTCTTTTGTCACTATGTTTTCAAAAAGCCGTCTGCTGCAGAGGCGTCAGAAAGCGTCTATATGAGGAAAAGGGTTAAATTGATATGCCATGCTTCAATTATCGAATTATACTCAAGCAAATTGAAAACGACACCTGGAAAAAGTAGCATTGAACCAGACAGATTAACGGAAAGGAGCTTCAAATTTGTTCAGTTCTGGTCTTTGCATTACTTTCTTTCAACTTCAAGTATTCCCTCTCTTTGCTCCATTCTTACTTGCAGAAACAATGACGAGCACTTTCTCATTTAGTCACAATCTTGTAAAAAGGGCCTTTCCCACTTGCATTTTAATGCATAGATCTGCTGCAGACAACTTTTAAAAACTTTCTCCTTTTTGGCCTTTTTGTCACAATATTTAAACCCTATTTGATAAATATTTTCGTTTATGGAGGATTTCAATAGTTTAGGCTAGATGTTTACAAAGACGTCTGCTGCAGATTTGTTGTTGTGGGAAAGTGACAGTATTTAAATGAATCAAAAGTTAAACCATTCGGAATTCCAAAGACATCTCCTGCAAACTAGTGATCTGGTTCAGGGAGAGGGTTGAATGTTCCAAATATCTACCACTTTCCCACATACATATGCATTTTGACCAATTTGCAGCAGATGATATTTTAAAACATTGTGTCAGAAAGAGCAATTCTTGAATGACAATCAATGTCTTTTTAATGTTATTAATTTTTATCTTAGATATTTCCTGTATTTTTTACCTAGATATTTTCAGAATTTAATTTGTTTTCGGCTGGCAGATTTATTGTAAACAGAGAATTAGACAAGAGTGCTTAAACTAGTCATTTCCCCACAAAACCTGTCTTATTTCTCAACCTAACCCTATGTTGTAGGTTACTCAAAAGAATCGTCTATCCAAGACTTTCTTTTGAGTACCCACAAGATATGGTTTGAGTGTCAATTACAGATTTAAGAACCTTAAAAATTGTCCCTTATCTGGAGCTCTGCCTATATATGTCTGAAAGGATAATCTTTCCAATATTGTGTAGGCAGAGCTCAAGATAAGGGGCGTTTTTCATGTTTTAAAACCCTTATTTCATCCTCTAACCCTATGTTGTGGGTACTCAAAAGAATTGTCTCAGTGAGACGATTCTTTTGAGTACCCACAACAAAGGGTTCACTTTAATAATAAGAGAGAAATTGTGGGAAAAAGAGATGAATACTCCTCCTTATCTGGACCTCTGTTTCTAGGTATTGTTCAACCACAGAAGTTTCATGATGTTCAGGTCAGAACACATAAGTTCAAAACTAAGAATCCCCGTCCGAAGCCCATGCCGAGAAGAGTGTTTGATGAGATCACACAACCAATATATCCGGCCATACACAAGCCCTACTTAAGAGAATCATGCTTGGATCCAGATCTAAAGAGAGAACAAGAGGTAACCTTTAATGCTTACCCCCATAATCCAAATCTGCTGGTGATGTCTTTATTTTTAACCCTTTCCCTCACATAGACACTTTCTGACGCCTCTGCAGCAGACGGCTTTGTGAAAACATAGTGACAAAAGAAGAAATTGCTCAAAACAAGCAATTTCTCCTTTTGCCACAATGTTTTCCACGTTTAGTCATAGGTTCAATTCAATTATAGAGATTTTCTATATATTGACAAGTCGTCTGCTGCAGAATTGTTGTTTGGGGGAAAGGGTTAAATTATCCGAGTGATTGCACTTACAAGTTACATTATATTTACGTAAAATTACTATAAATGATAGTACATGTATACCGTATAAACTCGGTTATAAGTCGCCCTCAACTATAAGACGCACCCCCTACTTTGAGGTCTAAAATCTAGGATTTTATGCTGTACTCTCTAATAAGACGCAGTCAGATTTCTGAGTTTTTTCAACCCCCCCGAAAAAATAAAATTTCGAAAAAGATTCATATCAAACAAATACGATAAATACTTCAATAAAACATGGTTCTCGATGTAAAACTGGATAATGATACATGAAGATAATAATGCACAAACCTGATTTTATAAATCCAAATAAGCCAAACTAACTAGTCCAAATTTCTTAATATTTGTTTCAATATATAAAAATAAAAGCGCGAAACATGAACAAAGGGTTTTGTTGATGTTGGTGTCTCTTCCATGCATTCAACCCTTAAGCCCTATTTGTCCGATTTCACACATGAAAATTAATCCTTTCAATGTTTTCAAAAAATGATGAGTTAAAAGTAAAACAAACACAGGAGTTTGATAGCATTAATACAATTATGTGTATGATGCATGAATTAAATAGGCCAATACATGTTTCTCCTTTTCTGACAATATTTTCAAAAGCTGTCTGCTGCAAATGCGTCAAAAGTTATTGCATTGACGAAGTTTATTAAAAGTGTAATTCACAGATAGGTGAAGACAAGGGTTTTAAAGGTCTATGGAAAGAAGGTTGGACTCTATGGTTATATGCAAACGGTTGTAATTTCTGCAGGAACATGCTGTAGTTACAACAGATTTGTATTAGCCCTATATGTTTGTCGCGTGAAAAATACAGGGCTCAATAAATGACGTCACTAATTTACCAGCTGATTCAGCCGCGACAAATAAAATACACCCATATATATATAAATTAATGTTATATTTACGATCCTATTAGCTTGGTAATACTTGTGGATAAACTGCACATACTCTTTTTTATGACGTAGCTCATTTGTCGGGGAAAATGGTTTCACTCTTACCAATTTTAACATGCATTTATACACATCTGCAGCAGACTTCTTTTGATAGCGCTCCGAGGAGAAATTACTACATTTTCTTTAAATTGGACAAATTAACTTTGAATTGAAAAGGATTTAAAAGGGCATGGTATTTATTTTTCCTTTGTTTAACAGGTTTGAAACTAGATAAAAAAATGTAAGGAAAGGATGCATCGCTGATAAAAAGCAGTATCTCTTTTTCTCACAACGTTTTCCAACACTGTCTGCTACATCTGCATTTAAAATTACAAATACGTGGTAGTGACTACTGTCTACACAATTTACAATGAGGTACCTCCAACTCGATGGTTATACGCAAACGGTTGTAATTTCTCCTGGAATAGGCTGTAGTTACAACCGACTTGCATTAGCCCTAAAACTGTTTGTCGCGTGTAAAGAATAGCCTTAGGAGAGATTAGCATTTTAGACAATTATTTAATCTCGACTTCGGCGTCGCAATTTATATTTTCACAAAAATTAAAATGGCTTCCGATCATGAATAAATCTAAACAATAAAGACAAAAGAGTGTAAATTCATATTTATATTTTTTCTTCTGTTCGGTTTCTAAACAAATCAATTCAATATGTTATTATTATTTCAATCAAACTTGAATTATTCTGTTAAATCGTCTCTTTATATAAATGACAGCTTTTGAAGATAGGTAGCTCGGTGGGTATTTTTTTTCTGAAATTTTGCTTGACCCGCTTATAAGTCGCTCCCCCAACTTTACTTTCGATTTTGAAGGTAAAAAAGTGCGTCTTATAACCGAGTATATACGGTAAGTATCAAATAGAGTTGAACAAAATTGTTGGATTAGGAATAATTGCATAGTGATTGCATTAAATTATATAAATAATTATATACTCACAGTCTCACAGCATTCTACAGAAATAATCCAATTTTATTTTATATCATAGTGATTGTGTTAACACTTTCCCTCATACGACAATTCTGCAGCAGACGACTTTTTTGTCAAAACATAGAAAATCTCCATAATTGAATGGATAACCTATGACAAAAAGTGGAAAACATTGTGGCAATTAGCCACATTAGCTTTCTTTATACATGTATATATTTTGACATTTTTACAGCCCAATCCTTATGAAGAATTCCTCATCAGACAATTTGAGAAAACTGTGTGGTCCAGTGAAATGTTTATCATCTCACATTTGTTGCCGTCGAGCCAGGTTCGTCTGACGGAGTTGAGAAAAGATTACATACCTGAAGGGATTAAAGTCAATATATTAAACAACAATTTTATGAGGTAAGATTGAAAAGAGATGAATTTTGACCACCTCTGCAGTTGTTGAAAACACTGTGAGAAAAGGTCCAGTTAACCCTTTCCCTCATATAGACGCTTTCTGACGCCTCTGCAGCAGACGGCTTTTTGGAAATATAGTGACAAAAGAAGAAATTGCTCAAAACGAGCAATTTCTCCTTTTGCCACAATGTTTTCCACTTTTAGTCATAGGTTATCCATTCAATTATAGAGATTTTCTAATTTTTGACAAAATTTGTTCAAAGTCGTCTGCTGCAGAATTGTCGTATGAGGGAAAGGGTTAAGGGGAATTAAACAGGTCTTTGCTACACATGTTTACCTATGATTTAACCGACTGCCTTGGTGGTGTAGTGGTAGAGCATCCGCCTCTGGTGCGGGAGATTGTGGCTTTGATCCCCGGTTGGGTCATATCAAAGACTTGAAAAATGGTAGAAATGGCCCTCCTTCCTTTGCGTTCGGGTTTGCGGGGTTAGTATTACGACTGACTGATGTCTGGTGTCAGGATAAATGGTGACCTACCCAGGAATTGCTGTGATATAACTGAAATAGTGTTGAAAGTGGCGTTAAACCCAAAGCAACCAATCAATTATGATTTAACCCTTTCCCACATATAGACATATTCTGACACATCTGCTGCAGACAACAGTTCGAACTTGGGTCATATCTTTTCAAAAACTAGGTCACTAGGCCAAACTGAAGGAAAATCTGTTTAACACTGTAGGAGCCGCATTTTTTGCTTCAGCAGCTTAAAATTTGTCAGAATGTTTATCTTAATGATATCTAGGCCAAGTTTGAATATGGGTCATGCAAGGTCAAAAAACAAGGTCACTAGGCGGCTAAGGCCAAATTGAAGGAAAAACTTGTTAACTATTTGGAGGCTGCATTTTTTGCTTCAGCAGCTTGAACTTTCGTCAGAATGTTTGTCTGTATGATATGAAGTTCAAGTTCAAATATGGATCATATGGGGTCAAACTAGGTCACTAAGCAAAATTGAAGGAAAGTCCTGTAAACATTCTGGATGCCGCGATTTTTGCTTCAGCAGTTTGAAATTTTGTCAGAATGTTTGTCTTAATGATATCCAGGGCACTAGACACATTGAAGGAAAATAGTGTTAAAACTCCAGAGGCCGCATATTTACTTTGAGCAAGTTGAAACTTGTCCATGTTTGAATATGGGTCATATTAGGTAAAAACAAATAGGTCACAAGGCCAGATGAAGGAAAATCTTGTTAACACTGGAGGTTTCATTTGAATCTTTGTCAGAATAATTGTCTTGATGTGTTTGGCATTATAAATCACATTGCATAATCCAGGTGAGCATTCTAGGGACATCATGGTCCTCTTTTTTTTTTTTAAATCTCTATAAATAAAAGTATAGTTGTTGATTAGAGATGAAAACATTATGGATAAAGGGGAAATTTGTCCTTTTGCTGTTTTTCCCTTCAGATGTCTTCCAAACATAAAAAAATAATCATTGGAACCTGTGTTTAAAGACCACCCATGGAAATAGATCAATTTGGTCTTTATTCACAGGTGGTCTTTGATTACAGGGTCATTTATTGAGTAAATGAGAAATTAAAAGTGGTCGCTATATACAGTTAATTGCTATTCAAAGGTGGTCTTTAGCACAGGTTAAACTGTATATATCATATTTGGTATTGGGTAAACCCTTTCCTACATGCAGCAAACCTGCTGTATTCTTCTGAAAGACAACTAAGCAAGAAATATAGAAAACCTCTACAATGAAAGTAGTATCATTGGTAAGCGTTGAAAATATTGAGTTAAAAGAAAAAATCAACTCATCATGAGCAATTCTATTTTGCCACATTTATTGGCCGGATTGCTCTAGCAATTTCGGTCTATAGATTGGCGATGTCCGTCTGTCTGTCTGTCCATCAACATTTTGGTTAAAGTTTCAGGTTGAGGCAAAATCTCAGCACTGGAATGGGTTACAAACTTGAAACTTTGCCTGAAGGTAACCAGTAACAAGTTCTATTGATTTCTATGGTTACTTTGACCTTGACCGTGGTTTGTCGATTTTCAAGGTCAAATTGCTGACAATCCGGCCTTACCGTCTTCAGCCGTTTCTTGTTTTTAAAAATTGTTTGCTACAGATGCGTCTGTATGAGGGAACTTTTCTACTTATAAACATATTTGGAGCATCTTGGCAATAATTAGCAACAACTTCTTTTGGCACAATCTTTTCACCTCTATTTAACCCTTTCCCTCTTACGACAATTCTGCAGCAGACGACTTTAGACGTATTTTGTCAAAACATAGAAAATATCCATAATTGAATGGATAACCTATGACAAAAAGTTGAAAACATTGTGGCAAAAGGAGAAATTGCACGTTTTGTGCAATTTCTTCTTTTGTCACTATGTTTTCAAAAAGCCATCTGCCGCAGAGGCGTCAGAAAGCGTCTATATGAGGGAAAGGGTTAAACATAATTATTTTGTTTATAGTGATGTTTGATATTTTCAAAGTTGTCTGCTGCAGACTTGTTGTTTGTTGGAAAGTAGGGTTAAAATTTTTTTCTTTTTTTTTCTTTCAGGAGAGTTATCAAAGACACCAAACTCAGTAATTTAGCACCATTGTTGGTGGATTCAAATATTTACATAAGCTGTCCGGAGGTCAAGGTTAAAGAAATGTTGGCACCTTTAAGGAGATACCCAGAAGTAGTGGTGTTAGGTAAACTTGTTTTACTTTTTAGTTTAAACTTATTAGTCCCCTACCAAGTCAGAGTTTATTTGGGAACTGTAGGGACTATACAGTCCATCAGCCTAGCCTGTCTGTCTGTCCGAAATTGTGTGTACAGTCTGTATCTTCCACATGCTTGGATGGATTTTGATATTTATAACTTAACAAAATTATTCTCTATATCAAGATGATGTTTCATGCACATCATTTAGCCACATTCTCCAAAGGTCAAGGTCACAGTTTAGGCTCAAACAATGTCCGTCCGCAATATTGTGTCTGGGCTGTATCTTTAACATGCTTGAATGGATTTTAATATTACTTCACACAATTGTTTTCTTTATAAAGATGTGTCATGCACATCACCAAGCCACCTACTCCCAAGGTCAAGGTTCAAGTTTGTGCTTAAACATTGTCCATTTGCAATATCGTGTCCAGAATGGATTTTGATATTACTTCACACAATTTTTCATATAACAAGATGATGTGTCATGCCTCCTTCTCCCAAGGTCAAGGTCACACTTTGTGATTAAACATTATCAGGCTTTTCTGTCATGTCCTGGCTGTGTCTTCCACATACTTGGATTTACTTTACACAATTTTTCTCCATAGCAAGTTGATGTGTCATGCCCATCACCCAGCCACCTACTCTCAAGGTCAAAGTTTGGGTTCAAACATTCTTAAGCTTTTCTGACGTGTCCAGGTTGTGTCTTCCACATGCTTGAATTGGATTTTGTTATTACTTCACACAAGTATTCTTCATAGCAAGATGATGTATCATACACACTAACCAGCCACTTACTCTCAAGGTAAAGGTCAGACTTTGTTCCGCAATTTCATGTGTACATTTTTAGAATTTCACACATTTAATCAAGACCTTAAGAAGATGATGTCTGTCCAGATTTCTACACATGAAAGTATTTTTTATTGAAAGGAATAAAAGAGCTACCCTGATGTGTTGGTTTTAGGTAAACTTGATCAATTTAACCCTTTCCCTCATACAGACGCTTTCTGACGCCTCTGCAGCAGACAGCTTTTTGAAAACATAGCGACAAAAGAAGAAATTGCACAAAAACGTGCAATTTCTCCTTTTGCCACAATGTTTTCCACTTTTTGTCATAGGTTATCCATTCAATTATGGAGATTTTCCATTTTTTGACAAAATACGTTCAAAGTCGTCTGCTGCAGAATTGCTGTATGAAGGAAAGGGTTAACAGGTAAACTTGATTGATTTAACCCACACACAAAAAAGCGTCCATGCAAAGTGTGGATAACTACTACACGGGAGAGTAACCGATTACCTTTGAAAATCTATTTATGACTATCAACAAAGGTACCATATATCTAATGATATTTGAGTGCAATGATGGTCTTAATAGTGTTGTATAATACAGAGCTCAAGTAAAGAGGCGTTTTGCATGTATATAAATGCTTATAAAACTCCTTTTCTCCGTGAGTAGATTTCTTTTGAGCACCCACATCATAGGATTTTGTTTGATTATAAGAGATATCTTTGGGAAAAGAACTGTTTACCCCTCTTTATATGAACCTCTAATCATTTTCACAATATCTTTTTAACACATTTTCAGGTGGATATGTGTCGGGCAGATTAGTGACTCAACATCAGTTAAAGGACATTGCCAAATTACCTCCCATAGAGTTTGTTCTTGGTGAACTTGTTAGTGTATTAAACTTGGCAGCAGGGGGGAAAACTCATTCATTACTGAACTCTCATCAACAGAAACTGAGTACCAATTTAGAACAATACAGGAAACAGTTGGAGGAACCAGACAATAAGTGATCTTTTATGTGTGGTTAGAAAACGGGAAACAGCTCGAGTAGGAAATTGATTAACTCTGTGTACCCGATTTAATATTTTAGAGTCGTCTGTGGATTGAAAACTTCGGAGGAAAAAGTCTTCTACTGAAGATTTGTTGTAAGTTGGAAAGGGTTTAAGTTAACCCTTTCCCTCATATAAACGCTTTCTGATGCCTCTGCAGAAGAAGGCTTTTTGAAAACATAGTGACAAAAGAAGAAATTGCTCAAAACAAGGAATTTCTTCTTTTGCCACAATGCTTCCCACTTTTAGTCATAGGTTATCCATTCAATTATAGAGATTTTCTGTTTTTGACAAAATATGTTGAAAGTCGTCTGCTGCAGATTTGTTGTATGAGGGAAAGGGTTGATCCATTACCCAATACAGACAAATTTCAAAGTTTCTTTCATTAGCCATCTGTTTTTTGAAGAAAAAAAGTCTGGCTATTGGCGTCGTCGCAAAACTCTCGACTCGTAAACCGTTGAACATTTTCAAATGAATCTAGGAACATTACTCATGTTTATACCAACTCATACTCTGGCTTTAATGATTAAAACGGACTGGCGTTGTAGCAGATTTGAAGATGTTTAGGCAAAAATATGAAAACTATAAATGAAAGAAGAATTACCCTATTGTATACAGTTAAAAGAATTGTGGCAGTTGAAATTAATTGCTACAAGCAACATCTCCTTTTGCCACAATGTTTTCAAATGTCGTCTGCTACATAAGTGTCAAAAACGTCTGTATGGAGGAAAAGGGAGGGTAAAATTGCAAAAGTATTTCATTAATTTGTAGTTTCTATGCTCTCATACAGATATTTGGATATGGAATAGTGTAAATTTGCTTATCAGATAAATCAGTTACATTTTCTATATTTTGATACATGTACATCTGCAACTGACAACTTTTGAAAGCTTTGTGGCAAAAGGGAGAGAGATATTGTTTATAACGAGGGGGAATTATGTACTTTCCCATATACAGAAGCTTTCCGACGCCTCTGCAGCAGGCGACGTATGAAAACATTTTTGTGGCATAAGAGAGAAAAAAATTGCTTAAGTTATAATTAGTGTGAAGGGGATCATATACTTGTCAATCTTTTCCCACTTAGAACGAAGAATCAAAGCAAACAAAGGGAAAATACCTATAATTTGACGTTTAATGTATAATTGTTGAATAGAGTACTCAACATTGTGGCAAAATTAGAAATTGCTCATTTATTAACCATTTCCAACATACAACAAATTTGTAACAGACAACTTTGAAATTGGTTTGCCAAAAAAAATGATTTTTTTTTAATTATTGAATATAATTGTAAACATTAGGGCAAAATTGCTCAACATGAACCATTTCTCCTTTTGCCGTAATGTTTTTAAAAGTGGTCTGCTGCATAGGTGTCTGTATGTGGGAAAGGGTTAATTATACCAGAATTCATTGTTTATGAAGGAGTATGAAAAAATAAAATGCAAAAGGTAATAATAGTTTTTGTTTTTTATAATTTTATTTGTATAATGCTGTTCATATGTAATTCTTTAATGTTTTGCCCAATACAGACGACATTTGCCTCCTTGTGCAATTGGAGAAGTTGCTCTTAACAAGCAATGTATTGTTATCCCGTAATGAAATAACTCTGAATTAGGATTTAAATTCCAAATACAGTCAAACCTGTGCTAAAGACCACCTTGGAATAGCGATTCCCTGTAATTAACAACCACCTGTGAACAAAGACCATATTGTTGTGTTCACATGTGTGGTCTTTATACACAGGTGCCACTGTATTGAGATGTAACATTCTTTTCCTTTGATGTTTTAAGAGCAGATGATTAAACCCTTTCCCTCATACAACAAATCTGCAGCAGACAACTTTGAACATATTTTGTCAAAAATAGAAAATCTCTTTAATTGAATGGATAACCTATGACTAAAAGTAGAAAACATTGTGGCAAAAGGGGAAATTGCTCGTTTTGAGCAATTTCTTCTATTGTCACTATGTTTTCAAAAATCTGTCTGCTGCAGAGGCGTCAGAAAGTGTCTATATGAGGGAAAGGGTTAAGTTATCATTCCAGGAAGATGATGAATCCTTTCCCCCAAAGAACAGTTTGACTAATGCTACAGTATAAAACTCAAATTAAAGTGGATAAAGTAGCAATTTCTCAGTTGCCAGCAATATTTTCTCTTATAGATATATTTCAAAATGACAGAAAGTATTAAACTGGAAAAACCTTTAAACCTTTCCCACATACAACAAATCTGTAGTAGATGACTTTCTAAAACACACCCCTAACAACTTGGAAAATCTCCTTAGATGAAAGTATGAAAATTGCTCCATTTACCAAAATGTTTTTAAAAGTCGTCTGCTACAGAGGCATCAGAAAGCGCATGTATTTGGCAAAGGGTTAAAATTCAATTCAAACAAACAGTCTATATTATGTTTGTTATTTTGTAGTTTAGCGTGTCTCAGCTGTGGCTTGGTGGGATTTGGGAACTTCCGTCCAGGGTTCAATTCCCGCTTGATGCAGTTGATGATGGCACATTTCCTTGTATGCACTGGTTTGTTGCATAGTGATCATGAATGGGTGTTCCGTTGCAATTATGACTAAAATATTGAATGGGTCAAACCCAATAAACAACATTTCTGTCTGGGTTGAAAATACAGGTTATTGGAAGGCAACGCATGTGTTCTTTGGATATTTTTTGTTCATAAATACAAACATATACTCAGCAAAACTAGAAAATGCCCTGTTTTTTAACATATATATTTCTGCCCTATATTCATATAATAATTTGTTTAATATATACGCGCGAGAAACCTATAATTTTTCATTTATGTAAAGTATACACCGGTTGTGAAATAGTCATGTTTTGCCCAATAACAATAAATTTAGTCAAAGTCGTACAATACTTGTGACACAGACTAATCTGTAAATTGCAAAAAGTTTTACTTCTTTTGCTGTTGTCTTCATGCTGTACTTGTCCATACTTGAAATAAATCAGGCCTAGAGAGTGAGGGGTCTTTAACCCTTTCCCTCATATAGACGCTTTCTGACGCCTTTACAGCAGACAGCTTTTTGAAAACATAATGACAAAAGAAGAAATTGCACAAATCGTGCAATTTCTCCTTTTGCCACAATGTTTTCTGCTTTTAGTCATAGGTTATCCATTCAATTAAAGAGATTTTCTATGTTTTGACAAAATATGTTTAAAGTCGTCTGCTGCAGAATTGTCGTATGAGGGAAAGGGTTAAGTATTTAACCATTCCAGCTTTATTAAACAAGTTGATCTGCATTGGTTAAGGAAGACAAACAGTGCAGCAGCATTTCTAATACTTGTTCATAATAAACTGTTTCTCTATACACTATTATATACATACTTAATACTTTACACAAACACTTGAAAACTTGTAAGCTTTTTACTGTCGCCAAAATGTTTTTGAAAGTTGAAGTTGCTCGTTTTGAGCAATTTCTACTTTTGTCACAATGTTTTCAAAAGTCGTCTGCTTCCGACGCGTCGGAGAGCGTCTGTATGTGGGAAAGGGTTATACAACAGTATTTCTTATACCATTGATCTGACAAGATATTTTTTTTAAATCATCCTTTTCCTTTTCCCATGTCTGCTGCAGACGCATCGACATTTGTTTATTTCAGGGAAAGAGTTAACCCTTTCCCACTTACCACAAATCTGCAGCAGATGACTTTCAAAATATACCCGAAAAAATTAAATTTGGAAACACCCTTTAAATGAAAGTACAATAATTTAATAAGAGTTTTAAACATGGCGACAAAAGGAATGTTTTCTGAAAGACGTCTGCTGCAGAGGCATCGGAAAGCATCTATATATGAGGGAAAGGGTTAAACTGTTTTCTACTCACTGCATGAAATAAATGACAAATTAAAACTAGATGTAAAAGAAAATTTACTTTAAAGTGAAATGCTTGATTGATCTTCAAGGAAATGATCTGCATAGAATTAACTAAAACGCTTTCAAACTTACAACAAATCTTCAGTAGAAGACTTTGAGAACATCTAGACAAACATTTGGAAAGTCTCTATTAATGGAAATGTGACTATTGAATGGAACTAGAATGGAGTGCTCCGCGGAGCACGGTGTGTCACCTGCACCTGCTCATTGAAAGTGTGACGAAAAAGTGTGACAGACAGACAGAGGCCGGACAAAAAAAAAGTAATCCTTAAGTGCCTACCATGCTACGCAAGGTGACACAAAAAAGATCTAATTCTCATTTTGCCAAAATGTTTTCAAAATATGTCTGCATGTGGGAAAAGTTTTAACTGTTAAATTGATAAGGTGGTTACACTATTGCCAATAATTAACCCTTTCCCACATAGCAGGTCCTGCCACATACAACAAATCTGAAGCACACGACTTTGAAACATCTAGGCAAAAACAAGGAAAATCTCTATAAATTAAATTATATTTACATTAAAAAATTGTGTCAATTTTTTTTCGTTTTGAGCAATTTCTGCTTTTATCAAAATGTTTTCAAAAGTCGTCGGCTGCAGAGGCGTCAGAAAGCCTCTATATAATGGAAATGGTTAATGTAGCAATTTTCCCTAGATACTTTCACATTAATTTTTAACCTTTCTCACATAAGACAAATATGCAGCATATGACTTTGAAAAAACATCAAGGCAATAATATCTTTAAGCGAATGCTTAATTATAGAGTTGAAAACATTGTGTGACAAGAGGGGAAATTGTTCATTATGAGAAAGGAGAAACAATCTTTCGAGAGTCGTCTGTTGCAGAGGTATCTGTAAATGGGTAAGGGTTAAAAATATCCACATAAGTACATACAATAATAAAATAGATAATAATAAAATTATTAAAAATAAACATGGACACAATTTTCTATATAATATATTAATTAACATACATTTTATAAACTGAACCTTATCCAACATACAACAAATTTGCAGCGGACGACTTTGAAAATATCTGATTCTATACAGATTTTTTGAAACTTCCTATAAATGAAAATATAATAAAGTTGTACAGGTAAAAAGATTGGGGCAAAAGGAGAAATTGTTCCTTGTGAGCTATTTCTCCTTTTGCCATAATTGTTTTCAAAAGTTGTCTGCAAGTGGGAATGAGTAAACTATGTTTGTTGCTTATGTTTTACCAATATTCATTATTGTATATATGCCTATATGGCTTGGGTGCTCAACAAGAATGGCAGCCATTCTGAACCTTGCTTGAACTTAAACAGCCGGTTAAATGGGTCTGAAAGATTGGGTCAATTCAACTCTTGAGCACCAGCAGGTAGGGTGGTATTGTATTCATTTTTATCTCAAAACAAACATTTCATTATTGTATAATGAGGCAGGTTTCTCAAGAACTCAAGTTAGACAAGTTTGCTATGCTAACCCATCATTCTAGTCATTTGATGTTTACCACTGGTTTTGAGTTTCACATTATACTTTAATGTGATTGGTTGATGCAACATCAGTGTATCCATCCCAGTGATTGGTTGATGTAACGTCAGTGTGATGATGAACTGATTTTATTTACCCTCGCTGGGCAAAGTGATTGGTTGATTATTATAACCGTGGGATTAATCGATATAACATCAATGTGTTTAAGTGATTGATTGATCAACTGGAATTGGTTGATATTACATTAACCAGATGTTTGGTTAATATATCATCAGTTTATCCAAGTGATTGGTTGATCAATTTAACGAGATGTTTGGTTAATATAACATCAGTGTATCCAAGTGATTGGTTGATCAATTTAACGAGATGTTTGGTTAATATAACATCAGTGTATCCTAGTGATTGGTTGATCATTATAACAATGTGATTGGTTGCCATGGTATTAATGTAAACAAGTGATAGGTTGCTATGGTTGACGTAACATCATTGAAACCATGTCATTGGTACCCACTGAGGTTTTGATTCGAGCTCTAAAATCACAGAATATAACTGTTTGGCAGCCTTCACAATATCATCGTTTACGATTACAGCATCAAAGTAATGACAGTACTTCTGTTCTATTCGAGCGCCAATGCTTAACATGTCCGTTAAATCTTCTTCCTGAATAATAAAAAGTTGAAAGAAGAAAATTAGCCTTCGATTCATTATTTAAGAGTTTAGGAATTTGCAAACACTTTTCTGACGCCTTTACAGCAGACAGCTTTTTGAAAACATAATGACAAAAGAAGAAATTGCACAAAACGTGCAATTTCTCCTTTTGCCACAATGTTCTCCACTTTTAGTCATAGCTTATTCATTCAATTATAGAGATTTTCTACTTTTTGACAAAATATGTTTAAAGCTGTCTGCTGCAGAATTGTCGTATAAGGGAAAGGGTTAAATCAAATAAGAGCATTGCCAACAATACAAATCTCCTCGCTGATAACAAGCCCTATTATAGCAATTTTGACAATTTCAAGGGCCATAATTCAGTCATGTATGGGGTGGATCTGGCTTGTTTTCGAAAGGAATCAAGCTCTCATGGATATCTAACTACTGTATAAGTTTGGTTGAGATACAATAACAAGAGGCCCATGAGGGCCTATGCTCTACTGGTATGGTTCTTTGCTCATTTTCAATCCAGAGCATGTATGTATGGTGAAGATCGGATAGTAAATGGAGGCTCTTTTGTGTTCACAAGCTGTATTATAACATTTTTGACAATTTCATGGGCCATAATCCAGTCTTGCCGGATCTGGCTGGTTTTCAAAAGGAACCAAGCTCTCATCAATATTTAACTACTATCTAAGTTTGGTGAAGATCAGACAGTAAATAGAGCCTCTATTGTGTTCACATGCTCAATTATAGCAATTTGAACAATTTCAAGGGCCATAATCCAGTCTTGCATGGGCGGATCTGGCTGGTTTATGAAAGGAACCGAGCTCTCATGGATATCTAAGTACTGTATAAGTTTGGTTGAGATACAATCAAAAGTGAAGACTGTATCGTGTTAACAAGCTCTTTTATAGCAATTTTGACCATTTCAAGGGCCATAATCCAGTCATGCATGGGCGGATCTGGCTGGTTTTCGAAAGGAACCGAGCTCTCATGGATATCTAACTACTATATAAGTTTGGTTGAGATACAATCAAAAGTGAAGACTGTATCGTGTTAACAAGCTCTTTTATAGCAATTTTGACCATTTCATGGGCCATAATCCAGTCATGCATGAGCGGATCTGCCTGGTTTACGAAAGGAACCGAGCTCTCATGGATATCTAACTACTGTATAAGTTTGGTTGAGATACAATCAAAAGTGAAGACTGTATCGTGTTAACAAGCTCTTTTATAGCAATTTTGACAATTTCAAGGGCCATAATCCGGTCATGCATGGGCCGATCTGGCTGGTTTTCGAAAGGAACCAAGCTCTCATAGATATCTAACAACTGTATAAGTTTGGTTGAGATACAATCAAAAGTGAAAGACTGTATCGTGTTAACAAGAAATTGTTTACGGACGGACGACGGACAAATCACCACGACATAAGCCCTTCTGGCCTTTGGCCAGTAGAGCTAAAAATTAAGACTGTATCGTGTTAACAAGCTCTATTATAGCAATTTTGACCATTTCAAGGGCCATAATCCAGTCATGCATGGACAGATCTATCTGGTTTTCGAAAGGAACCGAGCTCTCGTGGATATCTAACTACTGTATAAGTTTGCTTGAGATACAATCAAAAGTGAAGACTGTATCGTGTTAACAAGAAATTGTTTACGGACGGACGAACGGACAACGGACAAATCACCACGACATAAGCCCTTCTGGCCTTTGGCCAGTAGAGCTAATAAGAAATGAAGTTGCTAGAGCGATGACATCATAGTACAGAAGTATAATAATCACTGTGACCTTGACCTTAGACGGTGAAACCCGAACTTGTTCAATATTAGTGAACATGTGTGTGAAGTTTCATGTAAATTAGCAATGATGTTGTTTGGGTCACTTACATACAGGTGGATACCTATATACCCTCGACGACCTCATTGCAAGGGATAATAATAATTAGAAAAATTCAAATGAAGCATCTTTTTGCTTAGACATGTTCAATGCAAATGAATCTTAAAACAGAATAACAGTGAACCCTTTCCAATAAACATCCAATACGCAGCAGATGACCTTGAAAACAAAAATGTAGAAAATCTCTATTCATGAAAATATTACTGTTGAATAGACAACGTTGACGCATTGCAGCAAAGGGAATTGCTCTTATGAGCAATTTTTGTCTTGCCACAATGTTTTCAAAAGTCTATTGCCGCAGCTGCTTCTCTAAATGGTAAAGGGTTAAAAACTGATAAATTATTGTTGCACGTTTCTGTATCCCATGACTTGTGACAAACCAACTTACTGTAAATAATCGTGTTTCCCCATTGTCGAGTGTTCGCCTAGCTTTCGACAATTTCCTTGTCATTCGTAAAACTTCTAAATGAGGAGGTTTGATATAAATAATGTATGGCTTGATTTCAGCAGATCGAAGCAGCTTTAATGACTGAAAGAGAGAAACATTTCATACTTTTCCTTTATCTTTTTGTTTGTTTTTTAACACCATTCTCTGACAAGTTTTAATGCCTTTAACCCTTTTTCATGTACAAGAAATTTGCAGCAGATGACTGTAGAACAAGAGGCCCAAGAGGGCCAGTATCGCTCCACGGCCATAAGGCAAAAATAAAATCTCCAAACAGCCCTGCCCCGTGGTGGCTATTTTTTTTACCAACCACCATGGCTTAAAGGAATCTTGTAGAGTGTCACCAAAGGAATGTTTTTGCAAAATTATTTGAAAATATGCCTGGCACTTTCGGAGGAGAAGATTTTTTAAGTTTTCACTATGGTCATATAAGTCAAAATAGCCCCGCCCTCTGGCGGCCATGTTTTTCGACCAATCAACATGGCTTGAAGGAATCTGATAGAGGGTCACCCAATGAACATTTCTACAAAATTATTTGAAAATCGGCTGAACACTTTCGGAGAAGAAGATGTTTTAAGTTTTCACTATAGCTATATAACGCAAAAAAGCCCCGCCCCCTGGCGGCCATGTTTTTCGCCCAATCAACATTTCTTGAAGGAATCTAATTAAGGTTGACACAAGGAACATTTCTACAAAATTATTTGAAAATCGGCCTGACACTTTTGGAGGAGAAGATTTTTTAAGTTTGCTCTTTAGCCATATAGGCAAAATAGCCCCGCCCTGTGACGGCCATGTTTTTTTACCAATCAACATGGCTTGAAGGAATCTGATAGAGGGTCACCCACGGAACATTTCTACATAATTATTTGAAAATCTGCTGAACACTTTTTGAGAAGAAGATTATTTAAGTTTTCACTATAGCTATATATGGCAAAAAAGCCCCGCCCCCTGGCGGCCATGTTTTTCGCCCAATCAAAATTTCTTGAAGGAATCTAATAAAGGGTCACCCAAGGAACATTTCTACAAAATTATTTGAAAATCGGCCTGACACTTTCGGAGAAGAAGATTTTTTAAGTTTTCACTATTTTTTTCTTTCGGTTGCCATGGAAACCAGAATTTTGAATGGATCAAAAAAATTTGAAGGAATTTAGTAGAGGACATTGAGAGGATGCTTCCCATGAAGTTTCAACCAAATTGGCCAAGTGGTTAGGGAGAAGAAGTCTTTTAAAGGAAAAAGTTAACGCACGCACGCACGCACGCACGGACAATTCGCCATGACATAAGCTCGACTGGCTTTCAGCCAGTGGAGCTAAAAATATTAAATTAAATTTAGTTTTAAAATGGAGTTAAAAACAGTGGCAAAATGAGAGTTGCTCATGAGCCAATTTCTGCTTTTGTCACAATGTTTTAAAAAGTTGTCTGCTGCAGAGGTATCAGAAAGCGTCTTTATGTGGGAAATATTGTGGAAAAGGTGAAATTGCTCAGAATATTTTCAAATTTCCAGAAGCAATTATGAAATTAGACACATGCTGTTAAATTTCAAGATTTTTCAAGATTTTTCTCTTTTTTCTTAATGGTCCTTTATACAAAATCTGAACCCAAAGAATAATTATGATTACTTAAAATTTTAAGGTATTTTTTTTTCTCACACATACAACAAATTTGCATCAGATGACAGACAGATGACAATTAACCTAAAAACAAAACTCTGGAAAATCCCGTTTAATATAATGTGGCAAAAATATTTAATTATGAGTAATTTTCCATTTGCCGCAATAGTTTCAAAAGTCATCTGCAAGTGGGAAAGGGTTACGAGGATTAGACTGATTGATTGGTTGTTTCACGCCGCTTTCAACAGTTGTATCACAGCATCTCCTGGGTAAGTTACCAGTCCTACTGGTCCCAGCATCTCCTGGGTGAGTTACCAGTCCTACTGGTCCATTTATCCTGACACAAGCCAGTCAGTTGTTATGCTAACCCCAAAACCCTGAGCGCCAAGGAGGGCAGCAATTACTACCATTTTTAAAGAGGATTCAATTTTAACATGTAATTCAGTGAACGACTTGCATAAAATAGGCGACAATTATAACTAAATGTTCTCAGTCTTATACAGAACATATTAAAGCATTACATGAAATACAGTAGTTTCCCACATACAGCAAATTTGCAGCAAATTAATTTAAAACATGTAGGCAAAGGTATGAAAACATTTCTTCAAATGAAAGAATAATCATTGAATAGAGGTGAAAAAATTGTGACAAACAAGAGGCCCAAGAGGGCCAGTATCGCTCCACGGCCATAAGGCAAAAATCAAATCTCCAAACAGCCCTGCCCCCTGGTGGCTATTTTTTTTAACAACCACCATGGGTTAAAGGAATCTTGTAGAGTGTCACCCAAGGAATGTTTCTGCAAAATTATTTGAAAATTGGCCCGACACTTTCGGAGGAGAGGATATTTTAAGTTTTCACTATGGTTGTATAAGGCAAAATAGCCCCGCCCTCTGGCGGCCATGTTTTTCAACCAATCAACATGGCTTGAAGGAATCTGATAGAGGGTCACCCGATGAACATTTCTACAAAATTATTTGAAAATCGGCTGAACACTTTAGGAGAAGAAGATTTTTTAAGTTTTCACTTTAGCTATATAAGGCAAAATAGCCCCGCCCCCTGGCGGCCATGTTTTTCAACCAATCAACATTTCTTGAAGGAATCTAATAAAGGGTCACCCGATGAACATTTCTACAAAATTATTTGAAAATCGGCTGAACACTTTCGGAGAAGAAGATTTTTTAAGTTTTCACTTTGGTCGTATAAGGCAAAATAGCCCCGCCCTCTGGCGGCCATGTTTTTCGACCAATCAACATGGCTTGAAGGAATCTGATAGAGGGTCACCCGATGAACATTTCTACAAAATTATTTGAAAATCGGCTGAACACTTTCGGAGAAGAAGATTTTTTAAGTTTTCACTATTGCTATATAAGGCAAAATAGCCCCGCCCCCCTGGCGGCCATGTTTTTCGCCCAATCAACATTTCTTGAAGGAATCTAATAAAGAGTCACCCAAGGAACATTTCTACAAAATTATTTGAAAATCAGCCTGACACTTTTGGAGAAGAAGATTTTTTAAGTTTTCACTATTTTTGTCTTTCGGTTGCCATGGAAACCAGAATTATGGATGGATAAAAAAAATTGAAGGAATTTAAGAGAGGACATTGAGAGGATGCTTCCCATGAAGTTTCAACCAAATTGGCCAAGTCGTTAGGGAGAAGAAGTTGTTTAAAGGAAAAAGTTAACGCACGCACGCACACACGCACGCACGCACGGACGCACGACGGACAATTCGCCATGACATAAGCTCACCTGGCTTTCAGCCAGTGGAGCTAAAAAGGAGAAATTGCTCAATTTCTTCTTTGCCACAATTTTTTCAAGTCATCTGCTGCATAATTAAGCATCTACAAGTGGTTATTGCATTCCAGTGTCCGTAGTCAACCAATTCTCACAAAACAACAACTGCTACCGTTGACCGTACCTGTGTATGAGGTGTAAGAAGACAGATTTTCCCCGAGTTTATCACAGACCGTATTGAGGCATAACTGGTTCCATAAAGGTTCCCCTTAAACTCTCCAAACTCCACAAACCTGTCAAATAGATTCATACATAAAGGTTCCCCTTAAACTCTCTAAACTCCACAAACCTGCCGAATAGATTCATACAACAGTGTTTGAAATTGAGTGATTGATTGATTGATTTGGGTTTTAAAGTCTGTCTCAACAATTTTTCAGTCACATTATGACAGCATTTTCACCTACCCATGTGTTTCCTGGTTTCTTTACACCAGTACTTTAGGTCAAATTACGCTAAATACATCCGCGGGCCAGCCTGATCTACACCACAGTAGCCCCTAAAAAACATTGTTTAGATAGAAATGAGTATATACCATCAACAGAATAGATTGAATATATGACATTGAGTAAATTATTGTAAATGTGTATAGGATGTACTGGAAATGATTGATTTGATCACTTTTAGTATTTTGACCTTGTTTGAAAGTGAAAGTAGAGAATGCTAGACACCGGTTTTGTCCGGGCCCGATTTGGTCCAAAATGGTAATTAATAAGATCACTGTCACTGAGTGAAATTTATACTCATATTTCACTGTATGTTTTTTTTTCTATTTCTATTGCAAGTTCAATGTGTATTAATAATAACTTTTATTTTTCTCTCTGGTAAATGTTTTTGTTCAACACATATGTTTTTTTGGTTTTTAATGTCAGCATAATTATGTGTATTTACAATACAATTAAGTGTTTTATTGTCATTTTAATGTTTGTGTACAATACCTATGGTTTTTACTGTCAGCATATGTTTAAGTGTTTTATGGTCAGGTCAATGTTTATTAACAACACAGGTGTTTTTTTTGCCACTTCCAGGTGGGTGTTTGTTTACGTTACCTATGATTAATGATTCCTCTTTCCATTTCTTCTCTCGGTACAAAATGATATTCTCTGGAATCTTCTTCATGAGGTTTCTTCTTCCTACTGGTATCTACAATATAAGCAAATCAGAAAATATAATGCCCAGTAACCTTTTATTAATCTATATCCAAAACAAGAAAATCAGAGAAAATAATGCCCAGTAAGCTTTTATTTGTACATGTATCATCAAAGCAAGAGGGCCAAATGGCCCTAAATTGCTCACCTGAACTATGCAATAAGATTTGTCATGCCTACTACAATAAAAACAAATTCTCTAAAACAACATGCCTTGAAGAAATCTTGTTGATGTCTTCTAAGATGTCTGCAGCAGATTTGTTCTATGTGGTAAAGGGTTAAACAAATTGGTTCAATGATAAGAATTAAGCATCATTTTTTTCCTCCATCTTCTACAGTCATGCTCTAACAAAACTAACCATAGTGCATTTGCAATCAGTGTAAATCAAGATCAGCTTGTACTTCAACATACATAAATTTGAATCTTGCAATTCAATGTTTGCTAATAAGTTACAAAAGGTTTCAAATTGTTTGTTTGTATGGTGTTTTACGCTGTTGCCTGGGAAAGTTACCAGGACTAATTGTCCATTATTCCAGACAATAACTAGAACTATCACTGAAGATGATAATACCCCCTAAACAGCACCTTAACCTACACCATAACTTAATAAGTAAAAGGGCCATAACTCTGTAAAATAATAAGCAATTGTAACCCCTTTAGGATATGCACATCTCGGTATAGAAGCTTCATGTAAAATGTTATTGAATTCCACTGAGTGGTTTGCAAGAAATAGGCTGGACAAAATATAACTTCCAACCGAATGACCGACAGACAGACTGCCCGACACAGTGACTCCTATATACCCCCTCTTCTTCGAAGGGGGTATAATTATTCAGTAATAATGCCAACCCTACAATCGTAAGTGGCAAGGAGGGAAAGCCATTACTACCATATTTAAAGTCTTTGGTATGACCCGGCCACAAATTAAACCTGCACGCGAGGTGGACACTCTAACACAACAACACCCAGGCTGTTTTAAGACATTTTTGATGAACATTTTCTAATTGGATAAGATTGTATGAATGTGGGTGCGGGAGGTCGCAACATTGATCCCCGGCCAGGTTTTACAAAATACTTTAGTAATGGCTGCCCTCCTTGGCGATTATGGTTGCGGGGTTAGCATAATACAATACTGGCTTGTGTGTTAATCAAAGGACTAAAAGTACTGGTTATTTACCTAGGAAACACCGTGATATAACTGAACAATTGTTTAAAGCGGCATCAAACACTAACAGTCATGTATGAATGTACAGAGAGATCTCTAGCTACAAATGTTGTGAAACATATACAAAGTTAAGTTTACTTAAAACATGCTTTAATTATAAATTGATAAATAATGGCATTAACCCTATCCTACATGCATCAAATATGCAGCTGAGAACTTTAAAAACATCTAGGCAAATATACAAAATATCACTATAAAATGATAGGATACAATATAAATAGATATATTTTGAAAACATGGAATAATGAGAACTTGATCGTAAATGATAACCCTTACCAACATACAGATGCTTTCTAATGATTCTGCAGCACACCAGCAATTTCTCCTTTTGCCACAACGTTTGCAATTTTTTTTCCAGATATTATACCTTCAATTATATAGTTTACATACTTTCTCCTAGAAGTTTTTTAAGACATCTGTTGTTGATTTGTTGTATGTGGGAAAGGGTTAGATTGAGCCAAATCTAAACTATAAATATTGCTTACTAACAAGGTACAATTTCCTGGAACCGGTCCGGAGCAAATGATATGATTCGTCTTTTAAGTTCATTTCTGCCAATCCCCGGTGGCCCTGTAAAAAACAAGGAATAAAACTTTCTTATGTAAAAATAGGTTTTATTGCGTCTGCCGACAGTCAACCACTTTCCCACATACAACAAATCTGCAGCAGATGACTGAAAATCACTACAACTGAATGTTTAACCCTTTCCCTCATATAGACGCTTTCTTACACCTCTGCAGCAGACGGCTTTTTGAAAACATTGTGACAAAAGAAGAAATTGCTCAAAACGAGCAATTTTTCCTTTCGCCACAATGTTTTCCACTTTTAGTCATAGGTTATCCATTCAATTATAGAGAATTTCCATTTTGGCCATAATGTTTAACCCTTTCCCTCATACGACAATTCTGCAACAGACGACTTTGAACATATTTTGTCAAAAATGGAAAATCTCTATAATTGAATGGATAACCTATGACAAAAAGTGGAAAACATTGTGGCAAAAGGAGAAATTGCACGTTTTGTGCAATTTCTTCTTTTGTCACTATGTTTTCAAAAAGCTGTCTGCTGCAGAGGCGTCAGAAAGTGTCTATATGAGGGAAAGGGTTAATAAGGCGTCTGATGCAAATGCACCAGAATGCCTCTCTGCACAACAGCAGCTAATTTTCCAAGATAAAATAAGATGTTCCTTCAATTCCTCATGACTTAAGTTTTGACCGGACAAGACCCATTTTCAAACTTGGCCTAGATATCATCAAGACAATTTTTTCTGACAACTAACTGAAATTAAAAATACGGCTTCCAGAGTGTAAACAGTAATTTCCTTCAATTTGACCAGACGACTCATATTCAAACCTTGATATCATCAGACAAACATTCTTACAAAGTTTCAAGCTGCTAAAGCAAAAAATTTAGTCTTTAGAGTGCTAACAAGATTTTCCTGATATTTGGTCTAGTGAGCTAGTTTTTAACCAGACATGACCTATATTCAAATTAAGCCTAGATATTACAACGACAATTATTCTGACGAAGTTTCAGCATACTCAAGTTAAAAATGCAGCCTCTAGAGTGTAACCTGATTTTCCATCAATTTTACCCAGCAACCTACTTTTTACCTCAAATGACCAAGTTTCAAACTTGGCCACGGTTTGATGGAGATGTATGTTCTGATAAACTATATAAATTTCTTACCGATGATAACAACAGGACGGAACCGACCTGATAAAGGCTGATACAAGTCCACCTCCTCGTACGTGGGGATGTCCTCGAGGTCGTAATCTGAAATAATGACTTGGGCAGATATATTTACTGTTCATGTATTAACCCTTTACCTCATATAGACGCTTTCTGACGCCTCTGCACCAGACAGCTTTTTGAAACAAAACGTGCAATTTCTCCTTTTGCCACAATGTTTTCCACTGAGGTTATCCATTTAATTATAGAGATTTTCTAATTTTTGACAAAATATGTTCAAAGTTGTCTGCTGCAGAATTGTCATATGAGGGAAAGAAAGGGTTAAACCCTTTCCCTCATATAGATGTTTTCTGACGCCTCTGCAGCAGACAGCTTTTTGAAAACATAGTGACAAAAGTAGAAATTGCACAAAACGAGCAATTTCTCCTTTTGCCACAATGTTTTCCACTTTTTGTCATAGGTTATCCATTCAATTATGGAGATTTTCTATGTTTTGAGAAAATACGTTCAAAGTCGTCTGCTGCAGAATTGTCGTATGAGGGAAAGGGTTAAACCCTTTTCTAACATGCACATGCTTTCTGGTGTCCCTGTAGCAGTCAACTTTTGAAAAAATTGTGTCAAAAGAAACAAGAGGACCAGTATCGCTTCACTGCCATTAGACAAAAATTAAATCTCCAAACAGCCCGTCCCCTGGTGGCCATGGTTTTTGACTAATCACCATGGCTTGAAGGAATCTCGTCAAGTGTCACCCAAGGAACATTTCTTCAAAATGATTTGATAATCGGCCATATAGTTTGGGAGGAGAAGATGTTTAAAGTTTTCACTAAAGCCAATATAAGGCTCCTGGCAGACCAATCAACATGGCTTGGTGGAATCTGATAAAGAGTCGCCCAAGGAATATTTATACAGAATTATTTAAAAAAAAAAAATAACACTTTCGTTGGAGATTTTTTTTTAATTTTCACTATAGCCATATAAGGCAAAACAGGCCTGCCCCCTGGCGGCCATGTTTATCAACCAATCAACATGGCTTGAAGGAATCTGATAGAGGGTCACCAAAGGAACATTTCTACAAAATTATTTGAAAAACAGCCAGAGTTGTTTTTTTCGTTGCCAAGTAAACCAGAATTCTGCATGGATGCAAACGTTTTGATGGAATTTTGGTGAGGACATTGAGAGGATGCTTGCTGTGAAGTTTCATCCCAATTGACCCACATTTTACAAAGGAGAAAATGTTTACGCACAGACGACACATGACACTGGACAATCACAATAATTCCCCTTGAGCACTATAGCTTAGGTGAGCTAATAAAAAGCAGAGCTATCTCAACACAAGTGTTCAGGTAATACAACATTCAATATAAAAAGCAGAGCTATCTCAACTCAATTGTTCAGGTAATATAACAGGTAGGGCTAACTCTACAAAATTGTTCAATTAATACAAAATTGAATACATGAGGGCCATAATGGCACTGGATTGCTCACCTGAGTTATGCAATATGATTTGTTATGAGGTCAGGTAAGTTAATACAAGAGGCCCAATGTCAAGTATAGCTCCACCTGCCACAACGTGAAATAACCAAACCAATATTGTCTATCTTTTGTCAATATAATATGGTATGAGAAAATTGATAGGTCTGTTTAAGATAAGATGATTTTCAAGGTTTTTTCCTATAATTATCTATGTAAAACAGGTGACTCCAGGGGCTTAATTAGAATATTCTTGGACCGCTAGACAATGCCACACGCCAAATGTCTAAGCTCTAGGCCTTTCAGTTTCAGACAAAGTATTTCCCTATACAACTCTATGTAAAACAGGTGAATTTTAACCTTAGGGGCAGAATTTTGAACAATCTTGATAGAGGATCACTAGATGATGCAACACAACAAATATCTAAGCTCTAGGACTTTCGGTTCCTCACAAGAAGATTTTCATATCTCTATGTAAAACAGGTGACCCCCACCCCAAATATCTAAGCCTTACAGTTTATGTCAAGAAGGTTTCTTAAGCTTTTCCAATCTTAAGTTTCTTAAGCAGCCAGTTGCTTGTGAAGTTTGTTGTGTGGAAACCAGGAAATGCATGAGTAGGTGAACTGGCCGCCATGATATAACTGAGAAATTGTTAAAAATGGAGTTAAACCCCAATCAATCAATCAATCAATGCTCAGGCTCAGCTAAGGTGAGCTAAAAAATTTGGCAATCAGAGTTCTGCATGCAATAAATTTCTTTGAACCATTTTGAAAGGGCACCACCCAAGGAACATCCCTGTGAAGTTTCATCAAATTTGGCCAAGCAATTCAGGAGGAGATGTCGTTTAAAGAAACTGTGGAAGATACACCCTCAACGGCGCACGAAAGGCGATCACAATAGCTCATCTTGAGCACTTTGTGCACAGGTGAGCTAAAAAATAATGTAGAGCTAGCTCAACTCAATTGTTCAGGTAATACAACACTCAATATATTAAAGCAGAACTATCTCAACTCAATTGTTCAGGTAATACAACACTCAATATATTAAAGCAGAACTATCTCAACTCAATCATGCAGGTAATACAACAATCAAATAAAAAAGCACTGCTATCTCAACTCAAGAGTTAATGTAATTCAACATGCAATACAAAAAGTAGAGTTATCTCATCTCAATTGTTCAGGTAATACAACAAACAATGCAACATTAAATACAACAAGAGTGCCGGTGCCGCCACAAAATATAAAGATCAAGATTGGTCCTTTTAATTATTGCTTTTAACATGTCTGTATACATAAGCTCCAAATGAAGTCTGTGAGACCAGTTAGCTTAGCTGGAAGAGACAGGAACCTGAGATCATGGTTGCCTGGGTAGTAGGGGCAGCCGGGTGTTTCCTTGAGCAAAACAGTTTATCCACACTTGTTCAGAGTTGAAAGTCTTACTCTGCTTACCACCTAGCTGACTTTATCGCTCACTTGTCAAATTTAAGTACCGTATATCCGCGGCCATAAGTCGAATTTTTGAGACTCAAATTTTGGTGTTGAAGCAGGGAGTCGACTTATGACTGAATGACAATCTCTCCTAAGGCTATATTTTACACGCGACAAACAGTTTTAGGGCTAATGCAAGTCGGTTGTAACTACAGCCTATTCCAGGAGAAATTACATCCGTTTTGCATATAACCATCGAGTTGTCCAGAGGTACCTCATTGTAAATTGTGTGTACAGTACAGTTACTACCACGTATTTGTAACTTTAAATGCAGATGTAGCAGACAGTGTTGGAAAACGTTGTGAGAAATAGAGATACTGCTTTTTATCAGCGATGCATCCTTTCCTTACATTTTTTTTTATCTAGTTTCAAAGCCGTTAACAAAGGAAAAATAAATATCATACCCTTTAAAATCCTTTTTAATTCAAAGTTAATTTGTCCAATTTAAAGAAAATGTAGTAATTTCTCCTTTTGTCAGAGCTCTATCAAGAGAAGTCTGCTGCAGATGCGTATAAATGCATGTGAAAATGGGTAAGAGTGAAATCTATATAGACCTTTATTTCCGCAAACTATTTTCCCCAACAAATGAGCTACGTCATAAAAAAAGAGTACATGCAGTTTAATCACACAAGTATTACTAAGCTAATAGGATCGTAGATTTAACATTAATTTATATGGGCGTTTTTCATTTGTCGCGTCTCAATCCCAGCTGGTAAATTAGTGACGTCATTTATTTGAGCCCTGTGTTTTTCACGCGACAAACAGTTTAGTTATAGGGCTAATGCAAGTCGGTTGTAACTACAGCCTGTACCAGGGGAAATTACAACCGTTTGCATATAACTATAGAGTCCAAACTTCTTTCCATAGACCTTTAGTTGTCTTGTCTTCACTTCTCTGTGAATTACACACACTTTTAATAAACTTCGTCAATGCAATAACTCATTCCTGTGTTTGTTTTACTTTTAACTAATCATTTTTTGAAAACATTGAAAGGATTAATTTTCATGTGTGAAATCGGACAAATGTGTCTTAAGGGTTGACATCGACAAAACTCTTTGTTCGAGTTTCGCGCTTTTATTTTTATAGATTAAAACATATATTAAAAAATTTGGACTAGTTAGTTAGTTGGTTTGGCTTATTTGGATTTATAAAATCAGGTTTGTGCATTATTATCATAATGTATTTTTATCCAGTTTTACATCGAGAACCATGTTTTTTTGAATTTTTGAATTTTTTGCCGAATTTTTTAAAAAGTCGACCCCCGACTTATGGCTGGGAGTAACCTCAAAACCGCCGAAATTGGGGTCAAACTGGACCCTCGACTAATGGCCGAAGTCGACTTATGGCCGCGGATATACAGTAGTAAGAAAAAAGATTAAGCAGCCATTCTGTTAATAGAAGCAAATGGTTTGAGCAATTTTCCTTGAAGATCACTTGTGTCAATTTATATTGGAATTGGACAAATGGTTTACAAGATTTATTTAACGAAACTTCTACTGATAAGTGGCCATTTATCTATTCATTGGCCATTTTGTGCAGTTGAGGGGAATGGTTTGACAAATTTCAGAGAGGGCCAATAAAGGAACATAAATTTTGTGTGAATTTTTTCTGCAGCTTAGCCAGTGGCTTATAAGGACAAGCCATTCGGCGGCGTATAAAAAGTAGAGCCATCTCATCTCAAGAGTTAAGGTAATTCAACATGCAATACAAAAAGTAGAGCCATCTTATCTCAATTGTTCAGGTAATACAACAAACTATGCAACATTAAATACAAAAAGTATAGCAATCTCCAACCAATTGTTCAGTAAATACAATGTTCATTTTATCGCTCACTTGTCAAATATGAGTAGTAAGAAAAAAGATACCGATTAAAAAAAAAAAATTAAGCAGCCATTCTGTTTATATATATAATAGAAGCAAATGGTTTGAGCAATTTTCCTTGAAGATCACTTGTGTCAATATATTTTGGAATTGGACAAATGGTTTACAAGATTTTATTTAACGAAACTTCTACTGATAAGTGCATGGCCATATTATCTATTCATTGGCCATTTTGTGCAGTTGAGGGGAATGGTTTGACAATTTCTGAGAGGGCCACTAAAGGAACATAAATTTTGTGTGAATTTGATCTGCAACTTAGCCAGTGGCTTATAAGGACAAGCCATTCATATATGTTTCTATATTTAGTTCTGGTGGCAAGCTTATGCAGCGTACAAAAAGGTAAGAACAATTTTGGTAGAGGGCAACTTTTGTGCCAATATTCATGTGAAATTATTTGGCCGATGTTTATGGAAAAATAATTATGAAATTGTGAAAGTTGTCTCATAATTTGTACACCTGGGTGGAGATGTTGTTTATTAATTTTCTGTTTATAGCTTTGGAGTCATATTGTACTGCAGAATGGAACCTTTTGAACAATTACGGTAGAAGTCAGGTACAGAACATTCAGGAAAAACTATTTTGAATTAAACAAGTGGTTAAGGAGGAAATGCAATTTTCTTATCTATTATTAGCTCTGGTGCAATATTATGAAGACGAATGAACAGTTTGAACAATTTTGAAATAGCACCCTCACATTTGAGTGATATTACTTTGCAGGCAGACCAGTAATTACTGTGGAGAAGATTTGAATGGGCATACAGACAGGGAGTGATCAGGGTAGCTAACAACATAAACAAGAGGGCCATGATGGCCCTGGAATCGCTCACCTGATTTTTTTTTTCACTTTAGCTATATAAGCCCCGCCATCTGGCGGGCATAGTTTCCAACCAATCAACTTGGCTTTAAGGAATCTGATAGAGGGTCACCCTAGGAACATTTCTACAAAATTATTTGAAAATCGGCCTGACACTTTTGAAGGAGAAGATTTTTTAAGTTTTCACTATAGCAATAAAAGGGAAAATAGCCCCGCCCC
>JASEVX010000012.1:22633926-22680522 GCA_031761405.1 Serripes groenlandicus
AGTAGAGCTACGTCTACTCAAGTGTTCAGTTAATACAATATACAGAACATATCCTTACTATAAATATGAGTATAGGTACCTCTACTCAAGTGTTCAGTTAATACAATGTACAGAACATATTCTTAATTTAAGTAGAGCTACCTCTACTCATGTGTTAAGTTTATATAGCATACAGAACATAATGCTTACTATAAATATGAGTATAAGTACCTCTACTCAAGTGTTCAGATAATACAATATACAAAACATATTCTTAATATAAGTATAGCTACCTCTACTCAAGTGTTCAGTTTATACAACATACAGAACATAATGCTGCCTATGAATATGAGTATAGGAACCCCTACTCAAGTGTTCAGTTAATACAATATACAGAACATATTCTTAATATAAGTAGAGCTACCTTTACTCAAGTGTTCAGTTTATACAACATACAGAACATAATGCTTACTATAAATATGAGCATAGGTACCTCTACTCAAGTGTTCAGTTAATACAATATACAGAACATATTCTTAATATAAGTAGAGCTACCTCTACTCAAGTGTTCAGTTTATACAACATACAGAACATATTCTTGCTATAAATATGAGTATAGGTACCTCTACTCAAGTGTTCAGTTTATACAACATACAGAACATATTCTTACTATAAATATAAGTAGAGCTACCTCTACTCAAGTGTTCAGGTGTACCTCCACTTTGTTGAGCCTGATACATTGTTTTCCGTATTCGTCGGGTCCGAGATATTTTGGGACTATACCTGCATGGGCTTGGTCCACCTATAAGATGAGAAAATAAAAATAACTAGAAATATCACTGGAGGTGATGAATACCCCTAGCTGGTGCCTGACAATATACACATGTATGAGAAATTCAAGGGGCCATAACTCATTTAAAACTAATTCCAGTGCAACACGCCGACAATATGTACAACTAGGCTTGGTATCCATCATTCTTGTGAAGTTCTATTGAATTCTGACCAAGGCTTGCTGAGAAATAGTGTTCACAAGAAATGTCTACAGACCGACCGACCGACAAGCGTGACTCCTATATAGCCCCATATACTATGTATCTGGGGGTATAATAACAAGTACAGCATAAAGCCAATCTCAATAAATTTAGACCAAAATACTTTGCTGAGCGTATATTGGCTCTGACTACACATCATAAAAGGTTCTCATTTCTCGAAATCTCATTTATAAACAAATCCCCTTGTCGGTGTAGTAATAGAGTTGCGAATTAGATCCCCAGCCGGGTCATACAAATGATTGTAAAAAATAGTACATGTAGTAATGGCTTAACCCTTTCCCTCATAAGACAATTTTGCAGCAGATGACTTTGAACATATTTTGTCAAAAAGTAGACAAGTTATCCATTCAATTATAGAGACTTTCCATTTTTCGACAAAATATGTTAAAAGGCGTCTGCTGCAGAATTGTCTTATGAGGGAAAGTGTTACCCGTAAGGCCAAATAATTAGCTCATACACAAACACTATCTTAAAAGTTACACAAAACCAATCAAAGGATATTTTGTGAAACACTCCACACGCCCTATAAGCGTTAACCATTTCCCACATGACGCACATCTGCATCTGACGACTTTGAAAACAAATTGGCATAAATCACAATAAATGGAAATTTAGTTTTTAAATTGTAAATCTGTCACAAACGGTAAATGGTTGTTAACTTTTTGTCAACTTACGTGCAGCTCTGCGACCACAGCTGTATAAATCCTCATCACTATGGTAACGCCTCATCATTTCATTCCTGAAAGAAAGAAAGAAGGTTATAGTATTACAAAATGTATCTAGATTTAACCGTTACCACATTATGCAAGATGCATGTTTGACGAAACATCTTACATCTTACATAACAAGAGCGCCGCGGAGTAAACACCAAGTCCAAAAAGGGGCATTACTACAAAAAATATTAAAGCCAGAGTTATGTTACTTGGTATATACATGCATCTTGTCTTTAGGAAGATGTGTACTAAGTTTCAATTGAATATGTGGAATTGTTTTTGTGTTATGAACAACGGTTTTTGAGTTATGAACAACGGTTTTTGAGTTATGGTAAGGTTCAAGTTTGGGACAAAGCAGACAACAACGCCAAGGGTATCACAATAACACAACTTTCTTACGGGCTAAAAACCGGCCTTAGAAACTTTTCAACTAGCAAGATGCAGATAAGCTTGCCCCTTCACACAGGCTAATCAGGATCTCCGCAGGACACACATCCTTGAAGCCTTCATGAATCCATGAGCAGTCAGGAATTCCCTGGAGAACAGTAATTTGTAAGCCTGACCCTACTAACCCTTTACCACAACAAATCTGCAGAAGACAGTTTTGAAAACATACGGGCAAAAATAAAAAAATCTCCATAAATGGGAGTATTATTGAATAGATTATTGAAAACATTGTGGCAAATGAGCAATCTCTCGATCTGTCATAATGATTTCAAGTCATCTGCTTCATTGGCGTCAAATGGCGTCTATTATAAGTGGGAAAGGGGGCTAGAAAAAGTACAAATTGATGGTTATTTCCCTTTTTCCACATACAAAAGATCTGCAGCAGGGGACTTGGAAAACATCTACCGGTAGGTAAAAATATAGAACATCTCTATAAATGAAAGTACAGTCAAACTTGTGTGAGCGGTCACGTGCGATAGCGGTCACCGGCTTTAAACGGTCACTTTAAATCCCTCCCAACCAATTATAATCTATAAACTGCCTTGATCAGCGGTTCCCTTTGAAACGTGGCAAACGGCCACACTAATTGGTTGAGATTAACTGTAATCTTATTGTGTACACCGGTCAAACAACACACAAGTTGGATTTATCGTTGATTAATACATACAGGTAATAAAGCATACTGTGACAAACACATTATCAGGGTTTTCATACGCGTAATAGCTGTTTACATGTTAGATGTAGGGTTTATTTTCTGTTTACGTCGTCTGGAAAAATTGATAAATTGAAAAAGAGTTTATGAGCGTTTAGAAGCCCCTAGTCAATAGATAGTCCCATTACCATTTTAAATTGAAAGACCATCAGATAAAATTTGTGCAAAATGTAGACGTATATTCGGACGTTGTTTTTTTCCTGATAACTTGTTTGGCGAATTTCAAATTAAAATAAAAAATATTTGATAGTCAAGTTAGTTGCGTATGTTGGTTTTAACCAAACAAGAGGCCCATGAGGGCCTATGCTCTACTGGTATGGTTCTTTGGTCATTTTCAATCCAGAGCATGTATGTATGGTGAAGATCGGATAGTAAATGGAGGCTCTTTTGTGTTCACTAGCTGTATTATAGCAATTTTTACAATTTCATGGGCCATAATCCAGTCTTGCATGGGCGGATCTAGCTGGTTTCAAAGGAACCAAGCTCTCATCAATATTTAACTACTATCTAAGTTTGGTGAAGATCAGATAGTAAATGAGCCTCTATTGTGTTCACATGCTCAATTATAGCAATTTGGACAATTTCAAGGGCCATAATCCAGTCTTGCATGGGCGGATCTGGCTGGTTTAGGAAAGGAACCGAGCTCTCATGGATATCTTACTACTGTATAAGTTTGGTTGAGATACAATCAAAAGTGAAGACTGTATCGTGTTAAAAAGTTCTTTTATAGCAATTTTGACCATTTCAAGGGCCATAATCCAGTCATGCATAGGCGGATCTGGCTGGTTTTCGAAAGGAACCGAGCTCTCATGGATATCTAACTACTGTATAAGTTTGGTTGAGATACAATCAAACGTGAAGACTGTATCGTGTTAACAAGCTCTTTTATAGCAATTTTGACCATTTCAGGGGCCATAATCCAGTCTTGCATGGGCGGATCTGACTGGTTTTCAAAAGGAACCGAGCTGTCATAGATATCTAACTACTGTATAAGTTTAGTTGAGATACAATCAAAAGTGAAGACTGTATCGTGTTAACAAGCTCTTTTATAGCAATTTTGACCATTTCAAGGGCCATAATCCAGTCTTGCATGGACGGATCTGGCTGGTTTTCGAAAGGAACCGAGCTCTCATGAATATCTAACTACTGTATAAGTTTGGTTGAGATACAATTAAAAGTGAAGACTGTATCGTGTTAACAAGCTCTTTTATAGCAATTTTGACCATTTCAAGGGCCATAATCCAGTCATGCATGGGCGGATCTGGCTGGTTTTCGAAAGGAACCGAGCTCTCATGGATATCTAACTACTGTATAAGTTTGGTTGAGATACAATCAAACGTGAAGACTGTATCGTGTTAACAAGCTCTTTTATAGCAATTTTTACCATTTCAAGGGCCATAATCCAGTCATGCATTGGCGGATCTGGCTGGTTTTCGAAAGGAACCGAGCTCTCATAGATATCTAACTACTGTATAAGTTTGGTTGAGATACAATCAAAAGTGAAGACTGTATCGTGTTAACAAGAAATTGTTTACGGACGCACGGACGCACGGACGCACGGACGCACGCACGCACGGACGACGGACACATCGCCACGACATAAGCCCTTCTGGCCTTTGGCCAGTAGAGCTAAAAATAGATAGCACATTGAAATAATTGATAGAAACAAGAGGGCCATGATGGCCCTGGAATCGCTCACCTGATTTTTTTTTTCACTTTAGCTTTATAAGCCCCGCCATCTGGCGGGCATAGTTTCCAACCAATCAACTTGGCTTTAAGGAATCTGATAGAGGGTCACCCATGGAACATTTCTACAAAATTATTTGAAAATCGGCCTGACACTTTTGAAGGAGAAGATTTTTTAAGTTTTCACTATAGCAATAAAAGGCAAAATAGCCCCGCCCCCTGGCGGCCATGTTTTTTGGACCAATCAACATGGCTTGAAGGAATCTGATAGAGGGTCATCCAAGGAACATTTCTACAAAATTATTTGAAAATCGGCCCGACACTTTTGGAGGAGAAGATTTTTTAAGTTTGCACTATAGCTATATAAGGCAAAAAAGCCCCGCCCCCCCTGGCGGCCATGATTTTCGACCAATCACATGGCTTAAAGGAATCTGATAGCGGGTCATCCAAGGAATATTTCTACAAAATTATTTGAAAATCGGCCTGACACTTTTGGAGGAGAAGATTTTTTAAGTTTTCACTATAGCCATATAAGGCAAAAAAGCCCCGCCCCCTGACGGCCATGTTTTTCGACCAATCAACATGGCTTCAAGGAATCTGATAGAGAGTCACCCAAGGAACATTTCTACAAAATAAGTTCAAAATCTGCCAACCAGTTAGGGAGAAGTAGAATTTTGAAGTTTTTTTCGTTTCGTTGCCATGGAAACCAGAATTCTGCATGGATCCCAAAAATTTGAAGGAATTCTGGTGAGGTCATTGAGAGGATGCTTTCTGTGAAGTTTCATCCCAATTGACCCACCGGTTACTGAGGAGAAGATGTTGAAGATTTTTTAAGTTTGCACTATAACCATAAAAGGCAAAATAGCCCCGCCCCCTGGCGGCCATGTTTTTGACCAATCAACATGACTTGAAGGAATCTGATAGAGGGTCGCCCAAGGAACATTTCTACAAATTTATTTGAAAATCGGCCTGACACTTTTGGAGAAGAAGATTTTTTAAGTTTGCACTATAGCCATATAAGGAAAAATAGCCCCCCCCCCCCCCCCCCCCCCCCCCCCCCCTGGCGGCCATGTTTTTCGACCAATCAACATGGCTTGAAGGAATCTGATAGAAAGTCACCCGAGGAACATTTCTACAAAATTATTTGAAAATCGGCCTGACACTTTCGGAGGAGAAGATTTTTTAAGAATTTTGAAGTTTTTTCATTTCGTTGCCATGGAAACCAGAATTCTGCATGGATCCCGAAAATTTTAAGGAATTCTGGTGAGGACATTGAGAGGATGCTTTCTGTGAAGTTTCATCCCAGTTGACCCACCGGTTACAGAGGAGAAAATGTTGACGGACGACGGACGACAGACGACGGACGCCGGACATAGGGCGATCACAATAACTCACCTTGAGCACTTCGTGCACAGGTGAGCTAAAAAGCCACAAATCTTCATAACAATGTTTAAATATAATATTTAGCTCCATAAATTAATACATTTTCTTGGCAAAATGGTCAAGTCAGACTGCTGTGAGATATGTTATAAATAAACAGCAATACATTGTAACATTTTAAATTATTTCTACATACATATGCATTTATATCTGCAGAAGACGATTTTTGAAAACACGATTGAAAATGCAGGAATTGTTTTAACTTTTGTGTACCTTGATAATTCCCCATAAATATTTTATCCAAATTTAGTTTAAATAGACAATTTACTTCTTGCAATGTAAATGAGTACTTTCCTAACAGTTACATGTAATATGTGTTCTGACAAAACTTGAACAAATCCGACCAAGTCATGAAATTGTGATCAGCAGCCACCTGTCTAAAGCAGCCAGTTTTCATCATGTCCCTTGGGTGGCTGTTGATAACAAGTTTGACTGTATAATCATTGAAAAGGGAAGTAAAGTTTGTAACAAAAGTTGACATTGTTCATTATGAGCAATATTTTCTTTTGCTTCCTAATATCTCAATGTTGTCTGCAGCAGCAAAAGTGTCAAAATATGTCTGTATATGTTAGTTTCAATCCTTTTCCCACATAAATATGCTTTCTGACGTCTCGGCAGCAGAACACTTTTGAAACTGTGAACAAAAAATCTGCTTTTGCCTCAATGTTTTCAACCATATAAAATCGTAACATATTCATTTAAAGAGATCTTCCATAGTTTTATCTAAATGTTTTCGTCTGCTGCAGATTTGTTGAATAGGGGAAAGGTTTAATGCCACTCTAATTACCTTTCTTGTAGCTGCCTAGCTGGTATTAACCCAGTCTTTCCATTTGTCTCCCCTTCTTTTCGTGCTTGCCACCACCAGGGGTCTTCCTGATTCACAATATGGAGGACATCGCCACGACCAAAAGTTAAACCAGCATCAGGACACGGATTCAGGACATCTTTTATTGGATTATAGTCGAAGAACGCTCTAACTCTCATCTTGAAAAAAAAAGTTTAATTAAACAAAAACAAGAGATGTTTGTCAAACATTATCCCCTTCTGTTGTCAGGATTATTTGGACGATTTATGAACCAGATGTTCTCAAAATCAATAGAGGTCACTTACTGGTCACCCTTAGCCTCCATGTCAAGTTTTAGGGCCATGGATGCAGGCAATGTGGAGTTATCACTCTGACACGCTTTTTGCGTTCAAGGTCACTGTGACCTTGACCTTTGACCTGATGACCTCAAAATCAAAAGGGGTCATCTACTGGTCAGGCCCAACCTCCAAGTCAAGTTGGAGGACTAAAGCTCCAGGCCCTGTTTAGTTATCACTCAGAAAAGCTTGGCCACTGTGACCTTGACCTTTCACATGATGACCTCACAATAGGGGTCATCTACTGGTCACCCCTAGCATCCATGACCTCACAGTAGGGGTTATCTACTGGTCACCCCAGCCTCCATGTCAAGTTTGAGGGCCATGGGTGCAGTCAATGTCGAGTTATCACTTGGACAAGCTTTTCGCGTTCACGTTCACTGTGACCTTGACCTTTGACCCAATGACCTCAACATCAATATGGGTCAGTCATCTACTGGTTACCCCCAGCCTCCATGTCAATTTTGAGGGCCGTGGATGTTGAGTTATCACTCGGACAAGCTATTCAGGTTCCAAGGCCACTGTGACCTTGACCTTTGACCAAATGATCTCAAAATCAATAAGGGTCATTGACTGGTGAGGCCCAGTCTCCATGTCAAGTTTAAGGGCCATTGGTGCAGACAATGTCGAGTTATCTTTCGGACAAGCTTTTCAGGTTCAAAGTCACTGTGACCTTGACCTTTGACCTAATGAACTCAAAATCAATAGGGGTCATCTACTGGTCACCCCCAGCCTCCATGTCAAGTTTGAGGGACATGGGTACAGGCAATGTTGAGTTATCATTTGGACAGGTTCTCGCGTTCATGGTCACTGTGACCTTGACCTTTAACATGATGACCTTAAAATCAATAAGGTTCGTCTACTAGTCATCCCCAACCTAAAAGTCAAGTTTGAGGACCATAGGTCTAGGCATTTTTGAGTTATCACTCGGACAAGCTTTGGTCTACTGACGGACCAACGGACCGACATGTGTAAAGTAATATATCCTCTTCTTCGAAGGGGGCATAATTATCTTACCTGTAAGGTGATGTTTGATTCCAATTATGTTGAAACCAGTCCACAGAGAATCACAGGAGTGAAAGATAACAAGTCACATAATCAGACCTGAGATCTTTAGCTGGTGTATTTTTTAAATTTTCCTTGAATATTTCTGTGGTCTGAATATACCTACCATATACATTCTGAGGTCTAATGATGTGACTGCTCACTGTTCACTCCTGTGATTCTCAAATAGTCGATTGGTTCCAATAGAATACATATCCAAAGAGTTACTGATATTGATTTTGAAAAAAGCAGCAGATGACTTTGAAAAACATACAGTACGGAAAACCTATTTTAATGAAAGTGTAATTATTGATTGAGTGGAAACCATTTTGCTACAATGTATTCAACTCTACTCAATAATTATATATTCCTTCATTCAATGAGATTTTTCTTACTTTTTCCTAGATGTTTTCAAAGTCAGCAGCTACAGATTTTTTGCATATGGCAAAGGGTGATGACATACCTTGCTCTCTCTTAAAGGGACTAGATTATTTTTACCAGAAACAACCTTCAGTGAAATAGGTCCCGCCATTTGACCCTGTAAAATATAGTATCATGTTACATACATAAGATATGATATTGTAATATGTATGGGTTGTTGAGTATTAATATTTATCACATGAAAATGCTTGTATCCGATGAAAATTATACCCATTACATATTTCTTTATATTTGACACATGTAATATAACCTGACGGAATCACTATTTGTGTATTCAGCCGCGAATTTTTAAACAAGAGACCCAAGAGTGCCACTATCGCTCCACGGCCATAAGGCAAAAATAAAATCTCCAAACAGCCCTGCCCCCTGGTGGCTATTCTTTTACCAACCACCATGGCTTAATGGAATCTTGCAGAGTGTCACCCAAGGAATGTTTCTGCAAAATTATTTGAAAATCGGCCTGACACTTTCGGAGGAGAGGATATTTTAAGTTTTCACTATAGCTATATAAGGCAAAATAGCCCCACCCCCTGGCAGCCATATTTTTCAACCAACTAACATGGCTTGAAGTAATCTGATAGAGGGTAAGCCTAGGAACATTTCTACAAAATTATTTGAATATCAGCCAAACACTTTCGGAGGAGAAGATTTTTTAAGTTTTCACTATGGTCACATAAGGCAAAATAGCCCCGCCCTCTGGTGGCCATGTTTTTCGACCTATCAACATGGCTTGAAGGAATCTGATAGAGGGTCACCCAATGAACATTTCTACAAAATTATTTGAAAATCGGCTGAACACTTTCGGAGAAGAAGATTTGTTAAGTTTTCACTATAGCTATATAAGGCAAAAATAACCCTGCCCCCTGACGGCCATGTTTTTCAACCAATCAACATTTCTTGAAGGAATCTAATAAAGGGTCACCCAAGGAATATTTCTACAAAATTATTTGAAAATCGGCCTGACACTTTTGGAGGAGAAGATTTTTTAAGTTTTCTCTTTAGCCATATAGGCAAAATAACCCCGCCCTGTGGCGGCCATGTTTTTTTACCAATCAACATGGCTTGAAGGAATCTGATAGAGGGTCACCCATGGAACATTTCTACAAAATTATTTGAAAATCGGCTGAACACTTTTGGAGAAGAAGATTTTTTAAGTTTTCACTATAGCTATATAAGGCAAAATAGCCCCCTGGCGGCCATATTTTTCGCCCAATCAACATTTCTTGAAGGAATCTAATAAAGGGTCACCCAAGGAACATTTCTACAAAATTATTTGAAAATCGGCCTGACACTTTCGGAGGAGAAGATTTTTTAAGTTTTCACTTTTTTTCTTTTGGTTGCCATGGAAACCAGAATTATGGATGGATCAAAAACAAGAGGCCCATGAGGGCCTATGCTCTACTGGCATTGATCTGGCTTGTTTCAAAAGGAACCAATATGTCATCAATATTCAAATACCATCTAAGTTTGGTGAAGATCAGATAGTAAATGGAAGCTCTATTGTGTTCACAAGCTGTATTATAGCAATTTTGACAATTTCAAGGGCCATAATCCAGCCATGCATGGGTAGATCTGACCATTTTTTAGAAATGAACCAAACTCTGATGGATATCTAACTACTGTATAAGTTTGATTTAGATACAATCAAAAATAAGGACTGTATCATGTTAACAAGCCCTATTATAGCAATTTTGACAATTTCAAGGGCCATAATTCAGTCATGCATGGGGCGGATCTGGCTTGTTTTCAAAAGGAATCAAGCTCTCATGGATATCTAACTACTGTATAAGTTTGGTTGAGATACAATAAACAAGAGGCCCATGAGGGCCTATGCTCTACTGGTATGGTTCTTTGGTCATTTTCAATCCAGAGCATGTATGTATGGTGAAGATCGGATAGTAAATGGAGGCTCTTTTGTGTTCACAAGCTGTATTATAGCAATTTTTACAATTTCATGGACCATAATCCAATCTTGCATGGGCGGATCTGGCTGATTTTCAAAAGGAACCAAGCTCTCATCAATATTTAACTACTATCTAAGTTTGGTGAAGATCAGATAGTAAATGGAGCCTCTATTGTGTTCACATGCTCAATTATAGCAATTTGGACAATTTCAAGGGCCATAATCCAGTCTTGCATGGGCGGATCTGGCTGGTTTACGAAAGGAACGGAGCTCTCATGAATATCTAACTACTGTATAAGTTTGGTTGAGATACAATTAAAAGTGAAGACTGTATCGTGTTAACAAGCTCTTTTATAGCAATTTTGACCATTTCAAGGGCCATAATCCAGTCATGCATGGGCGGATCTGGCTGGTTTTCAAAAGGAACCGAGCTCACATGGATATCTAACTACTGTATAAGTTTGGTTGAGATACAATCAAAAGTGAAGACTGTATCGTGTTAACAAGCTCTTTTATAGCAATTTTGACCATTTCAAGGGCCATAATCCAGTCATGCATGGGCGGATCTGTGGCTGGTTTTCGAAAGGAACCGAGCTCTCATGGATATCTAACTACTGTATAAGTTTGGTTGAGATACAATCAAAAGTGAAGACTGTATCGTGTTAACAAGAAATTGTTTACGGACGGACGACGGACAAATCGCCACGACATAAGCCCTTCTGGCCTTTGGCCAGTAGAGCTAAAAATTGAAGGAATCTAAGAGAGGACATTGAGAGGATGCTTCCTATGAAGTTTCAACCAAATCGGCCAAGTGGTTAGGGAGAAGAAGTGGTTTAAAGGAAAAAGTTAACGCACGCACAGACGCACGCACAACGGACAATTCGCCATGACATAAGCTCGACTGGCTTTCAGCCAGTGGAGCTAAAAATGGCTGAGAACGTATATCCAGTAAACACAAACGTCACGATAGATGGATGAGGTAAAGCGATCATTATTGGTCATAAAAATATATTTTTGTCTGATCAGTTAACAGTCTATTATGTATTTCATGTTGGGACTATTTTCTGACAGAAATAAAACGATTTTCTTTTTGTGTTTCGTCAGGTGATAAAAAGAATCTGACATTCGTTTTCAATTAATAAAGTTTTATTAAACTCATCCACGAAATATATTATTAAGCTCGGCTTCACCTCCGGTAACAGTATTTTCCTCATGTTGACAATATGTACTATCACACTGGAAGCCATGCAATATTTATATAATGATTATTAGGACTACCTTTTCTGCAGCTTATAAATTTATTCACAAGATGAACCAGCTTGATTGAAACAATGAGCTAAAGATAGGTTACTAACCTTAGATGAACAAATTTACTGTTCACCTAACGACACCACTCTACTAAAATAACAATTCAAAAAGTTCCACATCGATTTAACCAAACTAAAAACCTGCTGTTAGAATGAGTTGACTATTAACCCTTTCCCTCATACTGCAATTCTGCAGCAGACGACTTTGAATGTATTTTGTCAACAAATAGAAAATCTCCATAATTGAATGGATAAACTAAAAGTGGAAAACATCGTGACAAAAGGAGAAATTGCACGTTTTGTGCAATTTCTTCTTTTGTTACTATGTTTTCAAAAAGCTGTCTGCTGCAGAGGCGTCAGAAAGTGTCTATATGAGGGAAAGGATTAACTCATTCCGGATAAATTCGCAGTATTTTATTTACCAAGGCTTGGTAATAGCATAATATGGAACCCCATTCAAGAGATGTTTGTCAACCATTATGCCCCCCTGAGCGCCATGTTGTCAGGAATATTTGGACAACTGAATAAAATATGCCTTGACCAAAATGCCAGCGGATTTGTCATTTTACATTGGATGTCTACAGTCAGTTTTAAGATTATGACCAATGTTATGGCAAGCTTTTTGCATTCAAGGTCACTGTGACCTTGACCTTTGACCAGATCACCTCAAAATCAATAGGTGTCATCAACTGGTCAGGCCCAACCTCCAAGACCATAGGTCGAGGCAATGAAGATGTGTCTATATGAGGGAAAGTGTTAAACGTGCTGATCTTACCAGCAGTGTCACCACTTCATCCGGAGTTTTGTCCGCCACAGTATGCCCCGCAACATCTAAAATTTCATCTCCAACGTGTAGCAAACCTGAAAAAAGTCACCATTTCAAATCAAAATTCTATGTCATATCAGTTTGTTCTGAGATATTGTTTGTCACACTATGTCCTGTGGCCTCTCAAACAGAAGTAAACCTGAAAAAGTTGACATTTCAAATCAATTTTTTTTCTGCCACAGCATGTACGGCGTCGTCCAAAAATTTCATAACCATCATGAAGTCAACCTAAAAAAGTTGACATTACAAACTAAAGAAGTATGTCACATTACTTCATTGAACTAGATCTCCGCAATTTCTAAGTTTCAACTCCAACATGACGCAAACCTGAGAAAGCTGACATTTCAAATGAAAGTACTATGTCACATTATTAGTCGCCGGGCAGAAGCCCGCGACTTATATTTTTAATAGGTTTTCTGAAATCACATGGGAGGGGGGATTATTATTAGAAAGCAACAAATCTAGATGATTTGAACATATTACAATTGTGGTTGTTTACGAACACTAATAAATGACACATCTAAAATGAAATAAATATTCCGATTTTTTAATGTTTGCAGTTTTTTTTATTTCACTCGCATTTAAGTTTTTTGTCTTATTTACGAAGACAAAAGTGGTCCCTTCAAGACGTGAACCAACACCCCCTAATGCAGATTCTTATGTGTCATCATTGAGGTCAATTTCGGATTCTCCTTTTAATAGCAATTTTAACTTACTAAATGTTGTTTTCATGTTCAAAGAGATGTCTTGATTTGTGTAGAATTCATTGAATAATGTTAATCCATGAATATCTAAAGTAGGAACTGTTTCTAAGCTAAATATAGACCCTATTCTGTTGTGTAGTTTCGTGACCTTTAACATCAATTTTCGCGCATGCGCATTTCGATATGAAAAAGCGAGTGATATTATTTTATTTTAGACAAGTACAAGACGAATGTCTGACGCAAAGCGTCAAAGAGAAGCCGCAATATTTCGTTGTACATGTAGAAATAAGAAAAAAAGAACATTTTTAAATCCACAAACAATAGAACAATTTAAACTGTAGACGGTAATGCTGATATATTTCTCCTTTTGAAGACTTTTGTTTACTTCAAATTACCTCCCTTTAAAGCAATACCAGGATATTTACCTTGTGATTCGAATAAGATTGACAAACATTGAAATTATATGAATGAATACTATTATTTAAATAAGTAACAACAGCAAAATTAAATTTAAGCCAAGATAAATGTGTACACATTTCGTTAATTTTTTATAGATACCCTAATGTATAGGTATGAATATAAAATTTATAAGCAAATGTTTTCATTTCATCGTTCCTAATGTTTGAATAGACTAAGGAAAGTCAAGAATACATAAATAAATCAATGCAGTCTTTTCCGGCGACATTGATGCCTTGCATCAACTTTCTCTTGTTTAATCAGAGATTTTATCCGCCAAAGTGTGTACTATGTCCTGTGACCTTTTAAAACTTCATCCCCAACATGAAGTAAACCCGAAAAGTTAACAATTCAAATAAAAGCACCAAGAGTACTGACAGGTGATTAACCCTTTCCCTCATATAAACGCTTTCTGACGCCTCTGCAGCAGACAGCTTTTTGAAAACATAGTGACAAAAGAAAAAATTGCACAAAACGTGCAATTTCTCCTTTTGCCACAATGTTTTCTACTTTTTGTCATAGGTTATCCATTAAATTATGGAGATTTTCCATCTTTTGACAAAATACGTTCAAAGTCGTCTGCTGCAGAATTGCCGTATGAGGGAAAGGGTTTAACCTTTTACCGCAATACAACACAACTGCAGCAGATGACTAAGCATACATCTAGGACAAACTATAGAAAATATTTTTAAATGGAAAATAGAACTAAATGTATTTAAATGAAATTTAATCCCCGGTTGGGTCATACCAAAGACTTTAAAAATGGTTGTAATGGCTGTCCTCCTTAGCGCTCAGGGTTGTGGGGTTAGCATAACAACTGACGAGCTGGTGACAGGATAAATAGACAAGTAGTACTGGTAACTTACCCAGGAAATGTACAACTGGTAACTTAACTAGGAAATGCTGTGAAATAACTGAAAACTGTTAAAAAGCGGTGTAGATCACCAAACAATCAATTAAAAGAGTTGAAAACATTTGGGAAAAAGGGAAATTACTAATAACAGTTTCCTGGCTTTCTCACACCAATTCTCCATACAACATTCTACTCCAGTTACTAACTTTTCAAATAGACTACATTGTATCTATAGCCCATTAGTGGAAGAAGAATGGTTTTCCCTCAGTTTTGATATATCACAAAAAAATATACATTCAGGTTAACCCTTTCCCTCATATAGACGCTTTCTGACGCCTCTGCAGCAGATGGCTTTTTGAAAACATAGTAACAAAAGAAGAAATTGCACAAAACGTGCAATTTATCCTTTTGTCACAATGTTTTCCACTTTTAATCATAGGTTATCCATTCAGTTATGGAGATTTTCTATGTTTTGACAAAATATGTTCAAAGTCGTCTGCTGCAGAATTGTCGTATGAGGGAAAAGGTTAAAGATACTTTATTAGTTTGCTAAGTACAAATATCTAATTTACTTGGAGACTGCCAACAGCGGATGACTTATTACCTTTTCCAAAATACAACAAATCTGCAGCAGATAGTTTTAAAAACGTATAGGTAAATCATGGCGATTCTCTAGAAAGAAGGTGTAATATATGAAAAGTTTTAAAAACATTGTGGCAAAAGGAGAAAGAAATTGCTCATCATGAGCAATTTCTCCATTTGCCACACTGCCGCTGGAGAGTTGCCAAATTGCATCCTACATGAGGGAAAGGTTACAAACTGATCACAAAACATGATGCTTGATTGATTGATAGGTGTCTAAACCGGTTTCTAAGATTAACCCTTTCCCTCATATAGACGCTTTCTGACGCCTCTGCAGCAGACGGCTTTTTGAAAACATAGTAACAAAACGTGCAATTTCTCCTTTTGTCACAATGTTTTCCACTTTTAGTCATAGGTTGTCCATTCAATGATAGAGATTTTCCCTTATTTGACAAAATATGTTCAAAGTCTGCTGCAGAATTGTCGTATGAGGGAAAGGGTTAATCGAGACAGTGGCTAGTTCACCCACACGTGTTTCCTGCACCAGTTCTCCACACAACATTCAGCCAAGGTAACTGGCTACCTTCTCAATTAAGACTACTTAGCCCATTGGTGGAAGAAGAATTATACCATTCTTTTTCCACCAATGGGCTAAGTAGTCTTAACCCTTTCCCTCATATAGACGCTTTCTGACGCCTCTGCAGCAGACAGCTTTTTGAAAACATAGTGACAAAAGAAGAAATTGCTCAAAACAAGCAATTTCTCCTTTTGCCACAATGTTTTCCACTTTTAGTCATAGGTTATCCATTCAATTATAGAGATTTTCTATTTTTTGACAAAAAATGTTCGAAGTCGTCTGCTTCAGAATTGCAGTATGAGGAAAAGGGTTAATCGAGACATTCAAAACATAGTGACAAAAAAAACGAGCAATTTCTCCTTTTGCCACAATGTTTTCCACTTTTAGTCATAGGTTATCCATTCAATTATAGAGATTTTCTATTTTTTGACAAAAAATGTTCTAAGTCGTCTGCTGCAGAATTGTCGTATGAGGGAAAGGGTTAAAAAGAATATACACAAATTTCATATTTATTGCTTATTATACAGGTTTAGATGGTTGCATAACAGTATGTGTCATGTCAATGTAAAAGTACTTTACAAATCACATTTTTTTAAAATTTGCAGATGAACATAACACTGTTCGACCCATACTTACTAGAAAATTATTGGTGGCGCACAGAAGATACATTTCTCTTATCTGTATGGTTATTATTGTTTTTGTCTACATAAAAATCAACCTGTGAAGGTCAAAGCGAAAGGTGAAACGTTTAAAGGATGGTAAATAGTATGCGTCGGTCGAGTGCCTTCTAGAAACAGGGACCAAAAACTCAAATCAGTAGAGAAGAAAATTATGCTTGAAAGCTAATGTGTCTAGAAATTAAAAGTGACGTGTGCGCATGGGCGTCGTGCAATTGCTGAGGTCTGTGCATATCACACAGCGTGAGCGCTAAGCAGATTCTTTCTGGATGGAATTAAGGTATTAAGATTATATATTAGTTATTAACCCTTTCCCTCAAATAGACGCTTTCTGACGCCTCTGCAGCAGACGGCTTTTTGAAAACAGTGACAAAACAAGCAATTTCTTCTTTTGCCACAATGTTTACCACTTTTTGTCATGGTGTATCCATTCAACTATAGAGATTTTCTATTTTTTGACAAAATATGTTCAAAGTCTTCTGCTGTAAAATTGTCGTATGAGTGAAAGGGTTAAATACCTGGTAATGTATTTTAAACATAAAACTATTATAGATTCCATGTAGCAACATGGATTAAAAGAGTTTTGTATACTTTATGTATGGTTAAAGCATGGTGCTCTGCAGCACTGCAGATACCTTTATGTATTACTACTGGATGAAATGATGCATTAACTTAAAAAATATATATTTTACTTTAAAGTCATGATTTGATACATAGGATGCAGATTATTATCAGGATTCCAAGACTTAAATTATTTCACAATTTTATAAGTTGTATTATAATTTCTTTCTTTTTAATATAACATTTTATTTGTTTTTCCCATATCAATTTCCACTGGCTTCATAACCTTTTTTTATTTTAAAGGGAGGTAATTTTACTTGAGATTTCTGATAAGCTTATCGCAATTATATGAATCACTCTCCATCAACAAAAACTCCTGAAAGAATCTGAACAAAATTCAACATGACAAGTTGACAAAATATTTGAACGTTACTGCAATAAATTTCCACACGTCTTAAAGATTCTTAGACGTGACACCACAATTATTTTGAGCAAATGGTTTATATATATTTGTTTGTGTATGTGATGTTTTAGACCACATTCAACAGTTTAACCCTTTCCCCCATACGACAATTCTGCAGCAGACGACTTTGAACGTATTTTGTCAAAACATAGAAAATCTCCATAATTGAATGGATAACCTATGACAAAAAGTGGAAAACATTGTGGCAAAAGGAGAAATTGCACGTTTTGTGCAATTTCTTCTTTTGTCACTATGTTTTCAAAAAGCTGTCTGCTGCAGAGGCGTTAGAAAGCGTCTTTATGTGGGAAAGGGTTAACAGTTTCAACCCTTTCCCATATATAGACGCTTTCTGACGCCTCTGCAGCAGATGGCTGTTTGAAAACATAGTGACCCTTTCCCTCATACAACATTTCTGCAGCAGACGAACATATTTTGTCAAAACATAGAAAATCTCTATACACTGCGAGAAAACGTTGAATCTTGTGTTATTGTGATAGTCGCTGTCATGGATCAGGAAGACGCTCAGCAACCAATAACAAGCATCTGCTTTTCCCCGATTAACCCTTTCACTCATATAGATGCTTTCTAACCCTTCTGCAGCAGACGGCTTTTTGAAAACATAGTGACAAAAGAAGAAATTGCTCAAAACGAGCAATTTCTCCTTTTGCAACAACGTTTTTCCACTTTTAGTCATAGGTTATCCATTCAATTATAGAGATTTTCTATTTTTTGACAAAATATGTTTAAAGTCTTATGCTTTAGAATTGTCGTATCCATACTTACTAGACAATCATTGGTGGCGCACAGAAGATACATTTCTCTTAGCTGTATGGTTAATATTGTTTTGTCTGCATAAAAAAAACGCCGACCCATGAAGGTCAAAGCAAAAGGTGTTATGTTGAAACGTTTTAAGGATGGTTAACCCTTTCCCTCATATAGCAATTCTGCAGCAGACGACTTTTGTCGTATTTTGTCAAAAAATAGAAAATCTCCATAATTGAATGGATAACCTATGACAAAAAGTGGAAAACATTGTGGCAAAAGAAGAAATTGCACGTTTTGTGCAATTTCTTCTTTTGTCACTATGTTTTCAAAAAGCCGTCTGCTGCAGAGGCGTCAGGCGTCAGAAAGCATCTATATGAGGGAAAGGGTAAATAGCTTGCGTAGGTCAAGTGCGTTCTAGAAACAGGGACCAAAAACTCAAATCAGTAGAAAAGAAAATTATTCCTGTAAGCAGGTGATACCAGAAATTGAAAGTGACGTGTGCGCATGGACATCGCTCACTTGCCGATGCCCGTGCATAACACACAGTGTGAGAGCTAAGCAGATTCTTTCTGGACAGAATTAAGGTACTGAGATTATATTTCAGGAATTAAATATATTTATGTTCATATTTTTTACATAAAAATTCTATAACTTCCATGGTGAAGCATGGATTAAAAGAGTTTTGTATACATTTCAATGTACAGAGTTCTCTGCAGCACTGCAGATTTGCATATCGAACATTGACAAGTACAATGATGCAATTACTTAAAAAATATACATTTTACTTTAAAGTCATGATTTGATACATAGGATGCAGATTATTATCAGGATTCAAAGACTTAAATTATTTCACAATTTTATTAGTTGTATTATAATTTCTTTCTTTTTCATAACACATTTGATTTGTTTTCCTCGAATCAATTTCTACTGTCTCTGTAATTTTCATTTTATTTTAAAGGGAGGTAATTTGACTTGAGATTTCTGATAAAGCTTAATCACTCTCCTGAAAAAATCTGACCAAAAATCAACATGACAAGTACACAAAATATTTGATCTTTACTCCAATTCATTTTAAAACTTCTTAAAGATTCTTAGATGTGACACCACAATTATTTTTAGCAAATGGTTTATATATTTGTTTGTGTATGTGATGTTTTAGCTCACATTCAAGTCAGTTTTACAGTTCCTTGGCAATTTTACCCGTTACTACTTGTCAATTGACCCAATCTGAGCGCAAAGGAAGGTAAGTAAGGCTTAACCCTTTCCCTCATACGACAATTCTGCAGCAGACGACTTTGAACATAATTTGTCAAAAAATAGAAAATCTCTATAATTGAATGGATAACCTATTACTAAAAGTGGAAAACATTGTGTCAAAAGGAGAAATTGCTCGTTTTGAGCAATTTCTTCTTTTGTTACTATGTTTTCAAAAAGCTGTCTGCTGCACAGGCATCAGAAAGCGTCTATATGAGGGAAAGGGTTAACTAGCAATTTTTTGAAAGTCATAGATCTAGATAAGTTTGTAACAGTTAATGGATTCCATGTTGAAACATGGATTCAACGAGTTATTTATGACTTGTACAAATCTGCAGCACTACAGGTTTTAAACATTTCTATTAAATGTGAATAATGGAGGATGCAAAAAATATTTACAAATGAATATCCTAGTGTATATTATATAGTCATATTGTGATATATTTCATTTCATACACAAATTAAAGCTTGAAAATTAATTTTCTTAATCATTTTTTTCAGAATCAATTCGGGTAAATTCAGAGATTGGCAACACTGCGAGAAAATGTTTTCGAACGACTTTGAACATATTTTGTCAAGAAATGGAAAATCTCTATAATTGAATGGATAACCTATGACTAAAAGTGGAAAACGTTGTGGCAAATGGAGAAATTGCTCGTTTTGAGCAATTTCTTCTTTTGTCACTATGTTTTCAAAAAGTTGTCTTCTGCAGAGGCGTCAGAAAGCGTCTATATGAGGGAATGGGTTAAATAGAGATTCTGTAAATTTTTGCCTACTGGTTTTCAAAGTTATCTGCAAATTTGTTGTATGTGATAAAGGGCTAAATCTGCTGTCATCCTTTCCCGCTTGTAGACACATCTTGAGGTATTTGCAGGCGGAGAAAATTTCGAAAAAACATTATGGGAGACTTTCCATGTTTCAGACTTGGTGTAGCAGTTTAATTGTGTAACGAATAAGCACCGAGTGCTTATATATTAAATACGTAAAAATCGTACATATCAATCAATGAAATTACCAGCAATTAATTTTCCTCAGGGCTCCCTTCCCTCATGATTATGATTAGGACAAATCGAAGGCTTGGCGTGAAACGGTTTTATCTAAAAACCTATTTTGAAAACCTTGGTTTAGGGGCAATTTTGACCCTTTTGTAAACAATGCAAACCTAAGTGCCATTACTCAGAACGAGCAATGGCACCTTATTTCCATTATTTACCAAGAAAAATGATTTAACGCTTATGAAGACTTTATGGTGAGGTAATTCACCTTGGTAAAAAAACACTAATTTTAGTTACAACCGTTTCACGACAAGCCCTCGAAATGATAAGATAGAAGATTTAGAACAACATTCGAATCAAAGACGAATCATATAAGACAAAAGATTAGGCTTCAATTCAGACAAAACTAATATGGATGCAGCATAGCAATATATATACAGTGAGTTTTTAAAGGGCTCAGTCCCATTACCTGTATGACCTGCCATCATTGAGGCTATTTTTTAAAGGGCTCAGTCTCATTCCCTGTATTACCTGGATTCATTGAGGCCATATTTTAAAGGGCTCAGTCTCATTCCCTGTATGATCCTGCATCATTGAGGCTATATCTTACTACACTCTAAGCAACTCAGTGAAGCTTGACTACTGTGTCACTATCTCAAAACAGCGAGGCTGCCTCAAGAGTGAGTATGTTTCAGCAAAACCTAACACACAAAAGTCCAGAAGAACTTATTAGAGTCTATGAAACAGTCAAGGCTGACTTGAACTACAGAGAACTCGGTATACATACTGCTTATCCGCTACGCCACCTAGCAGGTTCCCGAGTATTTCTGATATTTAACAAACATAAACAAAGCTACTTTATCCGTTTGTAGTCGTAAATTAACATATGGCGGATCTTGAACAAAGGGAGGTAACTACTGACACAAGCCAGTCAGTCGTAACGCTAACCCCTACAACTCTGAGCCCCAAAGAAGGCAGCCATTAATACCTTTTAAAGTCTTTGGTATGTCCTGGCTGCGGATCAAACTCGCGGCCTAGGCTAAAGCTCTACCACAACACCACCTAGGCGGTAAAAACAAATATTGAAGTTTAGGTCTGGTTTTAAATAAGATTGCAGAATCTGCAGGAAATGTAAGAACAAATGCAAAAACTACAAAACTTTGTGATGTTCTTGGGCAATTTATTCATTTATTTATTGGGGTTTTACGCCGCTTTCAACATTATTTCAGTTATATCACGGCGTCGGTTCACTTATTCATGATCCCTGGGTAAACAAACCAGTACTAGGCTAGAAAATGTGCCTTGCCCAAGGGCACTCCACCATGACTGTAGTGCCACAACTGGGGATCGAACTCCGGACACCCTGTTTCGAAATCCCCGACACTAACCACAGCGGATTCCTGTTCTTGGGCAATTAGTCCGCTCAGAATAATCTGACAGCACTAAAATGTGCAAACATGCTTGCTGTTCTTTTCGTGTAATTTATATTTGTTGAGTAACACTCAGACAACATATTTGCACTGTTAATCCTTTCCCTCATATAGACGCTTTCTGACGCCTCTGCAGCAGACGGCTTTTTGAAAACATAGTGACAAAAAAAGAAATTGCTCAAAACAAGCAATTTCTACTTTTGCCACAATGTTTTCCACTTTAAGTCATAGGTTATCCATTCAATTATAGAGATTTTCCATTTTTGACAAGATATGTTCAAGGTCATCTGCAGCAGAATTGTCGTATGAGGTAAAAGGTTAAATATCAATATAGATTTCTGTTCAAAATTTGTTATTATTTTTTCAATATATTAAAACTGTATTAATTCATACTTCCACTTTACACAGAAAGCGGAACCCAAATAGTTGAGATGATTTTTACATCTGATGATGTTTTTACACCGGATGATGTAATGATGATGAACCTCACCAAAAATTTTGTCTTGAATTTATAATTTTGTAATGTTAATATCCATCTATGATCGATCGGTTTTATATCTTTCAGACTATCCCCTATGACTACCTCGGATGTTTATGATTAATTTATTTTTTACAAATTATACAGGCTTTTGCAATACGATATGATTAAATATTTAATTAAAATGATTTTACATCTATTTTGACAAACAGGGAGGTAATCATTGATTATAGTCCATCCATTAATACAAGTCATGATTATTTCCCTTAGACAACATAATTTCTTCCAAAGCAACCAACATGTTATAATGGTCCAATATTTGTTTAACCCTTTCCCTCATACGACAATTCTGCAGCAGAAAACATAGAAAATCTCCATAATTGAATGGATAACCTATGAAAAAAAGTGGAAAACATTGTGGCAAAAGGAGAAATTGCACGTTCTGTGCAATTTCTTCTTTAGTCACTATGTTTTCAAAAAGCCGTCTGCTGCAGAGGCGTCAGAAAGCGTCTATATGAGGGAAAGGGTTAAGACCAATAAACATGACATGGTGGAATCTGATAGTCGCCCGAGGAACATTAATTTTCTACAAAATGATTTAGATATTGGGCAGATACTTTGTTGGAGAAGATTTTTCAAGTTTTCACTTTAGCCATATAAGGCAAAACAGCCCTGCCCCCTGGTGGCCATGTTTTTCAACCAATCAATATGGCTTGAATGAATCTGATAGAGGGTCTCCATTTGAAAATCTGCCTAACACTTATGGAGGATAAGACTTTTTAAGTTTTCACTATAGCCTTAAAGGCCAAAATAGCCCTGCCCCCTGGTGGCCATGTTTTTCAACCATTCAACATGGCTTGAAGGAATCTGATAGAGGGTGACAATTTGAAAATCGACTTAACACTTTTTTTGGAGAAGAGTTTTTAAGTTTTCACCATAGTCATGAGGCAAAATAGCCCCGCCCCCTGGCAGCCATAGTTTTTGACCAATCAACATGGCTTGAAGGAATCTGATAAAGAGTCACCCTAAGAACATTTCTACAAAATTATTTGAAAGTCGTCCCGACCCTTTGGAGCAGTAGATTTATTAAGTTTTAAATATAGCCATATAAGCCAAAATAGCCTGGTGGCCATGTTTTTTGACCAATCAACATGACTTGAAGCAATCTGATAAGAGGGTTGGTCATCCAAGGACATTTCTACATAATTATTTGAAAATCGGCCAACAAGTTTGGGAGAAGAAGAATTTTAAAGTTTTTTTTGTTTGGTTGCCATGAAAACCAGAATTCTACAATCATGGGTTCCAAAAATGTGAAGGAATTCTAGTAAGGTCATTGATAGGATGCTTTCTTTGAAATTTCATCCCAATTGACTCACTGGATACTGAAGAGAAGATGTTGACGGACAATGCACAACAAATAATTGGCATTTCTCACAATAATGTTTTTTTGTCATTCAGGATAACAGGGGGGGGGGGGGGGGGGGTCGGGGGTATTGCTAATCAAAGTACTTTCAGCAAGGAGGCCAAAAAGTCTAAATATAACCTTAACCCTTTCACATTCACAGCCGCTTTCTGACGCCTTTGTAGCAGACAAATTTTGAAAACATTGTGACAAAACGAAAAATTGCTCATAATTATACTTTTATTTCTAAAGATTTTCAATATTTTAACAAAGCCAGCTAAACCAGGGTTTTCAAAATAGGTTTTTAGTTACAACTGTTTCACGGCAAGCCCTCGAGATGGCTCTTAACCCTTTTGCTGCCACCAAAGGGTTTTTGAAAACAATGCAGATTCAGGTGAGACAGCTCATGAAGAGTTTTAAATGTGTTGCCTGTCGACATGTCAGTTAGACATTGGTGCAGAGGTAACCTAGTGCACCCACGTCTAACTGACAGGATGACAGGCAACACATTTGTTCAGTCAAACACTCTCCTGTCTTGTAATGCCTATTCCTAATGTCAATTTTCATAACTTGTTAATTTAACCCTTTCCCCAATATAGACGCTTTCTGACGCCTCTGCAACAGACGGTTTTTTGAAAACATAGTGACAAAAGAAGAAATTGGACAAATGATTCCCCAGACTCACTCAACCAACCACACTGGATTCCTTGTCAGTTTATAAAGTTTGTCAATCACAGTTGTGATTTTATAAATATTTAATCAATCAAGATTGCTGCAGCACTGCAGTTAGCAAAACTTGATGATATATATCTCTTCAAAATTTATAACTTTCTTATCTTTATTCAAATGGGTTTCTATTTTCTTTTCACAATATTTTTCTGGAGTACCTTATTAAGATGACACAACAGCAAAATTATACATAACTATTGATATAGAAGTGCTCAATTAAAAAGGACTTGTCATTACTCTTGATGTTGTTTGTATGTCATATGGTACAATAAAGGGAGGTAATACCTAAACCACAGTATACTTTCAGCTATCAAATGTCAAAAAATGTCTGAATATAAAGACTTAACCCTTTCTTTCCCTCATACGACAATTCTGCAGCAGACGACTTTGAACATATTTTGTCAAACAATAGAAAATCTCTATAACTGAATGGATAACCTATGACTATAAGTGGAAAACATTGTGGCAAAAGGAGAAATTGCTCGTTTTGAGCAATTTCTTCTTTTGTCACTATGTTTTCAAAAAGCCGTCTGCTGCAGAGGCGTCAGAAAGCGTCTATATGAGGGAAAGAGTTAACCCCCTTTTTGAAACATACAGATCTGTAGCGGAGACTTTTTGAAAACATTGTGGCAAAAGGAGGTATTTTTTCACAACTTGTTCGATGAGTTTAGTATTGTTAGTTAAATAAGTGTTTTACTCCATTTTCAATATTATTTCAGTTAAATCAAGGCGACAGTTGACTAATATTCATGATCCCTGGGCAAACCAGTAATGGACTAGGAAATATAACTGATCCAAAGGCTCTCTGAGAAAAGAGAAATTGCTCATAATGAATCAGAATGAACAGAAATTGCTCATAATGAATAGTTTCCCCTTTTGCCAAAGGTTGTCAACTCTTTTAACCCTTTCCCTCATACGACAATTCTGCAACAGACAGCTTTGAACATATTTTAACAAAACATGGAAAATCTCTATAATTGAAAGGATAACCTATGACTTAAAGCAGAAAACATTGTGGCAAAAGGAAAAATTGCTCGTTTTGAGAAATTTCTACTTTTGTCACTATGTTTTCAAAAATCTGTCTGCTGCAGAGGAGTCAGAAAGCGTCTATATGAGGGAAAGGGTTAACTAATTATACTTTCATTCATAAAGATTTTCAATATTTTAACAAAGCCACATTCAAAGATGTATGTGGGAAAGTGGTCTGCTGCAGGCTTGATGTATGTGGGAAAGTGGTCTGCTGCAGGCTTGATGTATGTTGGAAAGTCGTCTGCTGCAGGCTTGATGTATGTTGGAAAGTTGTCTGCTGCAGGCTTGATGTATGTGGAAAAGGGGTCTGCTGCAGGCTTGATGTATGTGGGAAAGTCGTCTGCTGCAGGCTTGATGTATGTTGGAAAGTCGTCTGCTGCAGGCTTGATGTATGTGGGAAAGGGGTCTGCTGCAGGCTTGATGTATGTGGGAAAGGCATCTGCTGCAGGCTTGATGTATGTGGGAAAGGCTTCTGCTGCAGGCTTGATGTATGTGGGAAAGTTGTCTGCTGCAGGCTTGATGTATGTGGGAAAGTGGTCTGCTGCAGGCTTGATGTATGTGGGAAAGTCGTCTGCTGCAGGCTTGATGTATGTTGGAAAGTCGTCTGCTGCAGGCTTGATGTATGTTGGAAAGTCGTCTGCTGCAGGCTTGATGTATGTGGGAAAGGGGTCTGCTGCAGGCTTGATGTATGTGGGAAAGGCTTCTGCTGCAGGCTTGATGTATGTGGGAAAGTTGTCTGCTGCAGGCTTGATGTATGTGGGAAAGTTGTCTGCTGCAGGCTTGATGTATGTGGGAAAGTTGTCTGCTGCAGGCTTGATGTATGTGGGAAAGTTGTCTGCTGCAGGTATGATGTATGTGGGAAAGTGGTCTGCTGCAGGCTTGATGTATGTGGGAAAGGGGTCTGCTGCAGGCTTGATGTATGTGGGAAAGTCGTCTGCTGCAGGCTTGATGTATGTGGGAAAGTTGTCTGCTGCAGGCTTGATGTATGTGGGAAAGGCTTCTGCTGCAGGCTTGATGTATGTGGGAAAGTTGTCTGCTGCAGGCTTGATGTATGTGGGAAAGGCGTCTGTTGCAGGCATGATGTATGTGGGAAAGGGGTCTGCTGCAGGCTTGATGTATGTGGGAAAGGCGTCTGTTGCAGGCATGATGTATGTGGGAAAGGCGTCTGTTGCAGGCATGATGTATGTGGGAAAGTTGTCTGCTGCAGGCTTGATGTATGTGGGAAAGTCGTCTGCTGCAGGCTTGATGTATGTGGGAAAGGTGTCTGCTGCAGGCTTGATGTATGTGGGAAAGTTGTCTGCTGCAGGCTTGATGTATGTGGGAAAGTGGTCTCCTACAGGCTTGATGTATGTGGGAAAGTGGTCTGCTGCAGGCTTGATGTATGTGGGAAAGGCTTCTGCTGCAGGCTTGATGTATGTGGGAAAGTTGTCTGCTGCAGGCTTGATGTATGTTGGAAAGTCGTCTGTTGCAGGCATGATGTATGTGGGAAAGGCGTCTGCTACAGGCTTGATGTATGTGGGAAAGGCTTCTGCTGCAGGCATGATGTATGTGGGAAAGTCGTCTGCTGCAGGCTTGATGTATGTGGGAAAGGCGTCTGCTGCAGGCTTGATGTATGTTGGAAAGTCGTCTGTTGCAGGCATGATGTATGTGGGAAAGGCGTCTGCTGCAGGCTTGATGTATGTGGGAAAGGCTTCTGCTGCAGGCTTGATGTATGTGGGAAAGTTGTCTGCTGCAGGCTTGATGTATGTGGGAAAGGCTTCTGCTGCAGGCATGATGTATGTGGGAAAGTGGTCTGCTACAGGCTTGATGTATGTGGGAAAGTGGTCTGCTGCAGGCTTGATGTATGTGGGAAAGGCTTCTGCTGCAGGCATGATGTATGTGGGAAAGTGGTCTGCTACAGGCTTGATGTATGTGGGAAAGTCGTCTGCTGCAGGCTTGATGTATGTGGGAAAGTTGTCTGCTGCAGGCTTGATGTATGTGGGAAAAGCGTCTGCTGCAGGCTTGATGTATGTGGGAAAGGCGTCTGCTGCAGGCTTGATGTATGTGGAAAGTTGTCTGCTGCAGGCATGATGTATGTGGGAAAGTTGTCTGCTGCAGGCTTGATGTATGTTGGAAAGTTGTCTGCTGCAGGCTTGATGTATGTTGGAAAGTTGTCTGCTGCAGGCATGATGTATGTGGGAAAGGCGTCTGCTGCAGGCCTGATGTATGTGGGAAAAGCGTCTGCTGCAGGCTTGATGTATGTGGGAAAGGCGTCTGCTGCAGGCTTGATGTATATGGAAAGTTGTCTGCTGCAGGCATGATGTATGTGGGAAAGTTGTCTGCTGCAGGCTTGATGTATGTTGGAAAGTTGTCTGCTGCAGGCTTGATGTATGTTGGAAAGTTGTCTGCTGCAGGCATGATGTATGTGGGAAAGTCGTCTGCTGCAGGCTTGATGTATGTTGGAAAGTTGTCTGCTGCAGGCATGATGTATGTGGGAAAGGGGTCTGCTGCAGGCATGATGTATGTGGGAAAGGGGTCTGCTGCAGGCATGATGTATGTGGGAAAGGCGTCTGCTGCAGGCATGATGTATGTGGGAAAGGCGTCTGCTGCAGGCTTGATGTATGTTGGAAAGTTGTCTGCTGCAGGCATGATGTATGTGGGAAAGTTGTCTGCTGCAGGCTTGATGTATGTGGGAAAGGCGTCTGCTGCAGGCATGATGTATGTGGGAAAGGCGTCTGCTGCAGGCTTGATGTATGTTGGAAAGTTGTCTGCTGCAGGCATGATGTATGTGGGAAAGTTGTCTGCTGCAGGCTTGATGTATGTTGGAAAGTTGTCTGCTGCAGGCTTGATGTATGTGGGAAAAGCGTCTGCTGCAGGCTTGATGTATGTGGGAAAGGCGTCTGCTGCAGGCTTGATGTATGTGGAAAGTTGTCTGCTGCAGGCATGATGTATGTGGGAAAGTTGTCTGCTGCAGGCTTGATGTATGTTGGAAAGTTGTCTGCTGCAGGCTTGATGTATGTTGGAAAGTTGTCTGCTGCAGGCATGATGTATGTGGGAAAGGCGTCTGCTGCAGGCCTGATGTATGTGGGAAAAGCGTCTGCTGCAGGCTTGATGTATGTGGGAAAGGCGTCTGCTGCAGGCTTGATGTATATGGAAAGTTGTCTGCTGCAGGCATGATGTATGTGGGAAAGTTGTCTGCTGCAGGCTTGATGTATGTTGGAAAGTTGTCTGCTGCAGGCTTGATGTATGTTGGAAAGTTGTCTGCTGCAGGCATGATGTATGTGGGAAAGGCGTCTGCTGCAGGCTTGATGTATGTTGGAAAGTTGTCTGCTGCAGGCATGATGTATGTGGGAAAGGGGTCTGCTGCAGGCATGATGTATGTGGGAAAGGGGTCTGCTGCAGGCATGATGTATGTGGGAAAGGCGTCTGCTGCAGGCATGATGTATGTGGGAAAGGCGTCTGCTGCAGGCTTGATGTATGTTGGAAAGTTGTCTGCTGCAGGCATGATGTATGTGGGAAAGTTGTCTGCTGCAGGCTTGATGTATGTGGGAAAGGCGTCTGCTGCAGGCATGATGTATGTGGGAAAGGCGTCTGCTGCAGGCTTGATGTATGTTGGAAAGTTGTCTGCTGCAGGCATGATGTATGTGGGAAAGTTGTCTGCTGCAGGCTTGATGTATGTTGGAAAGTTGTCTGCTGCAGGCTTGATGTATGTTGGAAAGTTGTCTGCTGCAGGCATGATGTATGTGGGAAAGGCGTCTGCTGCAGGCTTGATGTATGTTGGAAAGTTGTCTGCTGCAGGCTTGATGTATGTGGGAAAGGGGTCTGCTGCAGGCATGATGTATGTGGGAAAGGCGTCTGCTGCAGGCTTGATGTATGTTGGAAAGTTGTCTGCTGCAGGCATGATGTATGTGGGAAAGTTGTCTGCTGCAGGCTTGATGTATGTGGGAAAGGCGTCTGCTGCAGGCATGATGTATGTGGGAAAGGCGTCTGCTGCAGGCTTGATGTATGTTGGAAAGTTGTCTGCTGCAGGCATGATGTATGTGGGAAAGTTGTCTGCTGCAGGCTTGATGTATGTTGGAAAGTTGTCTGCTGCAGGCTTGATGTATGTTGGAAAGTTGTCTGCTGCAGGCATGATGTATGTGGGAAAGGCGTCTGCTGCAGGCTTGATGTATGTTGGAAAGTTGTCTGCTGCAGGCTTGATGTATGTGGGAAAGGGGTCTGCTGCAGGCATGATGTATGTGGGAAAGGCGTCTGCTGCAGGCTTGATGTATGTTGGAAAGTTGTCTGCTGCAGGCATGATGTATGTGGGAAAGTTGTCTGCTGCAGGCTTGATGTATGTGGGAAAGGCGTCTGCTGCAGGTATGATGTATGTGGGAAAGTCGTCTGCTGCAGGCTTGATGTATGTTGGAAAGTCGTCTGCTGCAGGCTTGATGTATGTGGGAAAGGCGTCTGCTGCAGGCTTGATGTATGTGGGAAAGTCGTCTGCTGCAGGCTTGATGTATGTGGGAAAGTGGTCTGCTACAGGCTTGATGTATGTGGGAAAGTCGTCTGCTGCAGGCTTGATGTATGTGGGAAAGTTGTCTGCTGCAGGCTTGATGTATGTGGGAAAAGCGTCTGCTGCAGGCTTGATGTATGTGGGAAAGGCGTCTGCTGCAGGCTTGATGTATGTGGAAAGTTGTCTGCTGCAGGCATGATGTATGTGGGAAAGTTGTCTGCTGCAGGCTTGATGTATGTTGGAAAGTTGTCTGCTGCAGGCTTGATGTATGTTGGAAAGTTGTCTGCTGCAGCATGATGTATGTGGGAAAGGCGTCTGCTGCAGGCTTGATGTATGTTGGAAAGTTGTCTGCTGCAGGCATGATGTATGTGGGAAAGGGGTCTGCTGCAGGCATGATGTATGTGGGAAAGGGGTCTGCTGCAGGCATGATGTATGTGGGAAAGGCGTCTGCTGCAGGCATGATGTATGTGGGAAAGGCGTCTGCTGCAGGCTTGATGTATGTTGGAAAGTTGTCTGCTGCAGGCATGATGTATGTGGGAAAGTTGTCTGCTGCAGGCTTGATGTATGTGGGAAAGGCGTCTGCTGCAGGCATGATGTATGTGGGAAAGGCGTCTGCTGCAGGCTTGATGTATGTTGGAAAGTTGTCTGCTGCAGGCATGATGTATGTGGGAAAGTTGTCTGCTGCAGGCTTGATGTATGTTGGAAAGTTGTCTGCTGCAGGCTTGATGTATGTTGGAAAGTTGTCTGCTGCAGGCATGATGTATGTGGGAAAGGCGTCTGCTGCAGGCTTGATGTATGTTGGAAAGTTGTCTGCTGCAGGCTTGATGTATGTGGGAAAGGGGTCTGCTGCAGGCATGATGTATGTGGGAAAGGCGTCTGCTGCAGGCTTGATGTATGTTGGAAAGTTGTCTGCTGCAGGCATGATGTATGTGGGAAAGTTGTCTGCTGCAGGCTTGATGTATGTGGGAAAGGCGTCTGCTGCAGGTATGATGTATGTGGGAAAGTCGTCTGCTGCAGGCTTGATGTATGTTGGAAAGTCGTCTGCTGCAGGCTTGATGTATGTGGGAAAGGCGTCTGCTGCAGGCTTGATGTATGTGGGAAAGTCGTCTGCTGCAGGCTTGATGTATGTGGGAAAGGCGTCTGCTGCAGGCTTGATGTATGTGGGAAAGTCGTCTGCTGCAGGCTTGATGTATGTGGGAAAGGCGTCTGCTACAGGCTTGATGTATGTGGGAAAGTTGTCTGCTGCAGGCTTGATGTATGTGGGAAAGTGGTCTGCTGCAGGCTTGATGTATGTGGGAAAGTGGTCTGCTGCAGGCTTGATGTATGTGGGAAAGTTGTCTGCTGCAGGTATGATGTATGTTGGAAAGGGGTCTGCTGCAGGCATGATGTATGTGGGAAAGTCGTCTGCTGCAGGCTTGATGTATGTGGGAAAGTGGTCTGCTGCAGGCTTGATGTATGTGGGAAAGTGGTCTGCTGCAGGCTTGATGTATGTTGGAAAGGGGTCTGCTGCAGGCTTGATGTATGTTGGAAAGTGGTCTGCTGCAGGCTTGATGTATGTGGGAAAGTGGTCTGCTGCAGGCTTGATGTATGTGGGAAAGTGGTCTGCTGCAGGCTTGATGTATGTGGGAAAGGCGTCTGCTGCAGGTATGATGTATGTGGGAAAGTGGTCTGCTGCAGGCATGATGTATGTGGGGAAGTCGTCTGCTGCAGGCTTGATGTATGTGGGAAAGGGGTAAAAATATATTTTTCAACAAGAGATCACCTGGATATTTGAGCAATCATGGGAAAATGTTCTAAAGAAAAGTGAATTGCAAAGAATTCCACATCTGGAGTTTTCTATGGTGAAGAACGCTCCACACTAAATAATCTAGATAACTTAATTTGTACTGAAAATAGAGTTAAATGAATTTTCTCTGGTTTTCTGTACTGGACCTTTGTCCTTAAGAAGGGTTCCTCCTTGCATTTATATGTTAGGTTGGTTTTGCACTGGAATTATCCAGACCGAATTTGTTTCAGATATTTTTTACCAGTTGTCAAAGAGTTTAGGCAACATTGAGTCTCTTGTGTGCAAGGATGCTACAGACCAATATCATCCATTTGAGGAAACTTCATAGCACTATATCCCAGGTACAGTCAAGTAACCCGTAGCGAATCATAACCAATAGCGGATCACTTTTATGTTCAAGACACGCTAACTAATTTATTAGACAAGAATGTTGTCTTTAAATTGGCAGGTAATATTTTAGAGTATAATTTAAATACACAATACAAAATATTGCTTGTCAAACTTCAAATTCATCCGTATCATCTGAGCTCCTGATACAAGTATTTACGTAACCCAGTTATTTCTACCTTGTTTAGAAGAGTACATGTGATTTTCATGGGAACAGCTAGCGATCTTAATTAAGTTATTTATTTGGACATTTTTTAAAAGACATAAACATACACCTTTTGAAATGTAACAAAACATTTTTCTTGAAATATTTACACTGAAGCGATAATAGAATAGCTAGGTAAGTTACCATTTAGCGGATCGCCATTTTATTTCCCTGACTGAGTCTGAAGGGTTTTCTCAAAATTATATTCGTACAACTTAGCCATTCCTGACGATACTAGTTGTTAAATCGGAAATACGAATCTGCTCTCAGATAAAATTTAAATTGTACAATAACAGCATTAGTTTTTATATCAAAAATACATTACCAGTCATTTAATACCTGATATATCATCTCTATACACCTTAATTATCCAAAAAAAAACGCCCACGCTAGCATATCCCTCACGTATCCGTGACATACACGGCCGCCCGGAAGTACAGGCGCGCACGTGAGCGGGTAGTCACTTTTTCATTTTTGGATTCACCGGAGTAGTCGATAAGAAAAATTTATATTATTATTTCTTCTTCCAATTAACTCTTTTGTTTTATAAGGCCCTGCCTTATAATCATTTAATTGTCCAAAGATATTTTGTCTACATTAACGTCACAGCCGTAAATTATTTACTTTATTGCTGTATTTATTGTTTTGTAGCAGACGATACGCTGAGAAGCACGTGGATTACCCCACCCGCTAATTTCAGTTACCGTCTTCGGGTGCGGAAGTCTTGCTGTTTTCAATACTTTTTCCCTACCCTGTTAGCGATAGTACATTAACTATTGCTGTATGAATTATTGACTGTCCTATTCAATATTTGTGAAAAAATTTTGAAACAAAATTTATTTCAATATACGTGTCCAAACTACCGGTGTCACCGTGGTGTGGATATATTAAAACGGATTATAAACGGATTATATACGGATTATTTACTGTTTGGTGAGTATTTTTGAATTATGTCAATGTCAATTACTGGTGAAGGGATGCGGAGCCCAGGTGGTCATGCTGTGCACCTATGGGATTCGCATCCGACCTGCGTTGTGTGCACCAAATGCACACAGGCTTCACCTTGCGAGTACTGCTCGACATGGCCTATTTCCATTTGGAAAAAGGTCGTGCGGAGTAAGACTCGTAAAAGCAGGAAGATAAAGAAGACCCCTAAGAGGGTGCCTTTATCTTCATCGAGTGAGGCAGAGTTCGAGGGGTTCTCCCAACCGGACTCTGCAACGGTGTTGAGCGAGTCGAAGGGCAATGCTGAGCCTTCTTCTCCGCTCAACACAGCCGTTTTTCCGCGCGCTGAGGAAATTCGGATGGTAGCTTTGGGTGAGAGTTGCTCCGTCGGGAAACTTCAGAAACCGTACGGAAACAGCGGGGAAAATGCTCAGCTGGATCATTTAACCGCTGAACCTCACCATCTGTCGCCTGGTGTCAGGGCTGGGCCTTCGAAAGAAGGAGTGCCTTTGGTAGCTTTCCGGGAAACCGCAGGTTGTACCAATCCGACACCATACTCTGGGCTACAGCGGTCTTCGGACAGCTGCAGAGTACCGGTTACTTACGTCGGGGGACGTAGTATTCCGGAGACTTTGTATAGTGCAGCTTCACTCCTGCCTATGCATAGTCAACCTGGGTTTTGTTGGGCTGAGCAACAAAACCCAAATACCGAGGCACGTCAGGTCACCGGGCAACCGGAGAGGAGTCATTCGTTAATGACGCGACCTTTCACCAGTCAGTCCGGGTTGGACTGGACTGGGCCAGTCAGTCACGTTGCCATGACTAGACCAGGTAGTCGCTCACGTATCTGTGATGCGACAGGGCAAAGGTCCGATTGCAAGGACCCAGCCAGGCAAAAGGTTGATCGTTTAGCACCGATTCATCCTGGCAGTCAGACTATCTTAATTGATTCGACGACTAGCCAAAATCGCGCGCATGGAGACATGCCGCATCAGGTCAGTAGCCCATTTCGTTATGGTGCTACGGGCCAATCGGTCACGCCTGTGAATACGACACAAACACCAGTGTCTTATGTAAACACAGGCCAACCGAGTAGTAGGGCATTTTTCAATGCCTCGTCTACACTGCCAGACGACTGTGTAAACATGGCGCGTCTAGGCACGGGTTCTGTGGTGATAGACCGAATTGATGCTAATTATCGATCGATCTCTGCTCCACTACAGAATCAGAATAATTTAAAGCCTGGTGTTGCACCGGGTTCGATTATTCCTCTGTCTTCCATCGGGTATGGGGGTTACGAAAAATCTTTTTCTTCCCCTGGGGGGACAGTGTATGTCGCAAGACAATATGCTGCTCCTCAATACCAGCCACCGGTCCATAATATGGAACCGTTAGGTGTTAGACAGGCCTACCGGGATCAGCATTACCCATCTCATGGGGATTCACTGCTCTCGGGGGGACACCTATTTGATAGGCAGTCCGGTTATAGGCAACCTCGGGATGGTAGCTTTGGGTGAGAGTTGCTCCGTCGGGAAACGTCAGACACCGTACGGAAACAGCGGGGAAAATGTTCAGCTGGAACGTTCAACCGCTGAACCTCACCATCTGTCGCCTGGTGTCGTGGCTGGGCCTTCGAAAGAAGGAGATGCCTTTGGTAGCTTTCCGGGAAACCGCAGGAATTGTACCAAGCCGACACCATACTCCGAGCTACAGCGGTCTTCGGACAGCTGCAGAGTACCGGTTACCTACGTCGGCGGACGTAGTTCTCCGGAGACTTGGTATAGTGCAGCTTCACTCCTGCCTATGCATAGTCAACCGGGTTTTGTTTGGGCTGCACAACAAAACCCAAATGCCGAGGCACGTCAGGTCACCGGGAAACCGGAGAGGAGTCATTTGTCAATGACTCGACCTGTCACCAGTCAGTCCTTTTTGGACACGACCGGGCCAGTCAGTCACGTTGCCATGACTAGACCAGGTAGTCGCTCACTTAGCCGTGAGGCGACAGGGCAAAGGTCTTATTGCAAGGACCCAGCCAGGCAAAAGGTTGATCATTAGCAACGATTCATCCTGGCAGTCAGACTTTCTTAAATGATTCGACGACTGGCTAAACTCGCGCGCATGTAGCCATGCCGCATCAGGTCAGTAGCCCATTTCATTACGGTGCTACGAGCCAATCGGTCACGCTTGTGAACACGACACAAACACCAGTGTCTTGTGTAAACACAGTGCAACCGAGTAGTCAGGCATTTTTCAATGCCTCGTCTACACTGCCAGACGACTATGTAAACATGGCGCGTCCAGGCACGGGTTCTGTAGTGATAGACCGTATTGATTCAAATTATCAGTCAATCTCTGCTCCACTAAAGAATCAGAATAATTATAACCCAGGTATCGCACCGGGTTCTATTATTCCTCTGTCTTCCATCGGGTAGGGGGGTTACGGAAAATCTTTTTCCTCCCCTGAGGGGACAGTGAATGTCGCTAGAGAATACACTGCTCCTCAATACCAACCACCGGTCCATACTATGGAACCGTTAGGTGTTAGACAGGGTTCAACGGCCTACCGGGATCAGCATTACCCATCTCATGGGGATTCACTGCTCTCGGGGGGACACCTATTTGATAGGCAGTCCGGTTATAGGCAACCTCGGGATCAGAATACATTGCGTCATTCAGTGAAAGAGAGGTCGAAACCGTACAATACGGTCAGTTCGGCCCCGGCAGAAGTTTTTGCATGGCCGTCCTCTGCTGCGGAGAGGGGGCCTGCTTCGCAAAATCTTCGGCAGAACATGGATTTTCTGATTTATCCCTGTCTGAGTCGGACATAGATCTACCGGTTGGAATACCGAGTAGACAACCTCAGAGGAGTACCTACAACCCTACATCTTCGTCTGACGATAATGAGGGAAATAGGTCAACTTCCGATGAGGAGCCAGCTGTAGAGCGTTGGTCTCTTCAGCAGGCTATTGACGAAGTATTTCGGGTGGTGCCGAATACTTCATGCCCTAAGGTTGACGCTCCCCACGTCGCAAAACCTTTCGAGCCTAGAGGAACTTAATGTACAAGCTTTTCGCCAGTGCACTTGCTTCCTCAAACTAACAACTTGGGCAGGTTGTTAGACCAATTGCAGTCGGCCAGGTCTCTGGAGGCTATACCTCCAGGCTGGTCGGTCCCAGGACCCATTTCTAGGAAATGGGTCAACTCTAAGGCGTATTCTACGTCTAAGGAGTTCTTCCCGGTCAAAGTGCCAGCTTTAGACGGGGATGCAGCTACACTGGGGTTAACTGCACCCGCTTCTGTCCAGGTCTCTTTTAAGATACTAGAGAAGTGGGAGGCCAGAGCAAGACTGGGTGTATTGGTGTCATCTCATGACAACCATTTCGCAGTCGCTCTGTCTTTGTTGTTGAAAGAGGAGAATATCTCTAGCCTAGGGGCTAACAGAATTCTCGAAGCTTTCGACACAGGCAACAGGCATCTCATGGCACTGAATCTTCAGACCATCACAGAGATACTGTCCATGAGGAGGGACGCAGTTATAGTTGCTCCTAACTCATTGCTACGTGCTAGCAAGGACAGCCTGAAAGCCGCACCATTGGAGTCGAAACAACTCTTTGATGGAAGGATTGCTGCGGTGACAGCTTCTGATGCTTCAGAACAGTCGACGCCTTTCGGCGAACGCAGCTAAGGCTTTTGCGCAGGGCCAGAAACGTTCAACGTATTCTGCGAATGTGGGTAGTTCTAAGAAACCCAACCCAGGAAAGAAGCCAAAACGGTATGTGAAGGCGTTTCAGCCTAAACAAACCCCTTCCACGGGTCAGAAATCGGCTAAACCGAAGCGCCCCTATCAGGGTACTAACATCGGCAGCCTGCTAGAGTTAACACGAATCCGAAGCCGCAGCCCTAGGGATTCGCTCCTGTCTATGACAATCCCAAGGTCGGAGATTGCAGTCGGGGGCCGCCTGTCATTTATCACGGAGGAGTGGGAAAGTGTCACATAGGATCGTTGGATTTAGTCTGTGATACAGGAAGGGTATCTGATTCCCTTCATTTCCCCCCCTCCTCTGACAGGCGTGCCGATCGACATTTCGTCTCGTCATCCGGCCATGTCAGAGGTGATTTCATCGCTTCTGAAAAAGAATGCCATAGAGAGCGTTCTCAACCCCAATTTTCGGGGTTTCTACAGCCGTCTTTTTCTTGTTCCGAAGAAAGACGGCAAGTGGAGACCGGTTATAGATTTATCTGCGCTAAATCTATTGATTCCGGTCGATAATTCAAAATGGAGTCGACCCGCTCCATCCGAGTTGCAATTCGGAAGGCGACTGGGCGGTCTCTCTAGACCTAACACACGCCTTTTTATCACATCCCCATCGCTTCCTTCTCGAGGAAATACCTTCGGTTTGTGATAGAGGGAGAAGTGCTCCAATTTCAGGGCTCTTCGGCCTCAAGTCCGCCCCTCGAGTGCTTACGAAGATATCAGGGCATGGGAGCCTTTCTTCGTATGAAAGGACCCCAACTTCTTCAATACTTCGACGATTGGCTTCCCCACAGGACGGATCGTGTACTTCTATTTCACGATCTATCCCTAGCCTGGCGGACCATTCTGCGGTTGGGTTTAATACCCAACACGCAGAAGTCGGAATTAATTCCGTCAAAGAGGTTCACGTTCGTGGGTATGACGTTTTTCACCGACTTAGCGGTAATTCGAGTACCTTCGGACAGAGTCGATTCACTAATACAGAATAGACAACTATATTCCACTCATTCGGCAGTGGACGTTCAGAATTCGCAAAGGAATAATAATAATTACTCCCCGAGTTCATAATGAGGCTGAGAACCAGTTCGTCAACTTCCGGTTTCACTTCTGATAGGGAAGATGATGACAGGACACTTCTCTGGCCCAGAGACCGTGGTTATACGTCCTTCTGGCCTGCCTATCGACATAACCGTTACATCTTCCTTAGATATAGACAGTTCTTACCGATTGATGTTAATAAGGTAGGTCAATCTCTCTGAACGTTTGTCGACGGCTACCGCTTCTCAAGTTTTACTGAGAATTATAAATTCGTATTGCTTGGCGAACACTAACAGGGAAGTGAGTTCTTTGCTTTCAGTAGAAACGAATTACATTAAGTTTCACAGACTGATGGTTAGAATTAGAAAAAAAATCCAATTGTAGGAGTTAACTCCAAAATAGGATTTGTCTTGCGTCCTTGGTCGCTTACAAGAGCTCCATACGAACTCTTGAATCGACGTCTTTAAAGTTTTTTACTTATAAAACCGTCTTTTTATTAGCTTTAACTACAGATCGTCTCTGTAGAAACCGGGCAGATCAGATTCAATGAATCTGATGGCTCCTTACTCTACTGTGTCAACAAGGGTTCCTGTCTAAGAACCAGTTGCAGTCGGTCCTGCCTGGGTCCCCTTGTGGCTTCACAGCGAGTGGTTTGCTAATTCACATAATCCAACACATAAATAAAGTGAATACCGATTGAACCTGTATTCAATCCCCTCTTTCCCTTTATACATCCGTTGGAATCAAGTATGTTTGTTCTTAAAAAAATATGGAATAATATACTACAACGTACCTGGAACGACAGTAAGTATTGGTCGAACCTCCCGTCCTATGCTACGAAGTCATCAGGTATTAAATGACTGGTAATGTATTTTTGATATAAAAATGAAGTTTTTTAAAGTAAAACATATTTTTATTAGAAAATACTTACCAGTCATTTATAGAGTCCCACCTCCCAACCCCGCGTCGTCACCAATACTTAACGGTGAATGAAAAGTGACTACCCGCTCACGTGCGCGCCTGTACTTCCGGGCGGCCGTGTATGTCACGGATACGTGAGGGATATGCTAGCGTGGGCGTTTTTTTTTGGATAATTAAGGTGTATAGAGATGATATATCAGGTATTAAATGACTGGTAAGTATTTTCTAATAAAAATATGTTTTACTTTAAAAAACTTCATTTTGACAGCTAAAATGTTGCTTGAGATGACCCCCCGATATCAGAACGTCACGTGATCCCCTATTGCGACAATTGATCCGATAATGCATCAATAACTTGTACTGGTAAACAACAGTCTGTACAGCTGTTTCTGCACTAAAAGTGAAAAATGTTTTGTCACTTTAAAGGAAAATGATTTTACTTGTGGACTAATAACAACCGTTTCTTTTATGCACTACGTTGTTTCCTTAATGATCCGTTAAGAGTAACTTGACTGTACTTACTGGCCAAATATAACCACTCTGGGCCTCCTGTTTATTCAGATGATTTTTATATATTTGACCACTGTGGCCTTGAAAGTAGGTCAAGGTCATTTATTGGAGGAAACTATATAGCATTCCATGCCAGGTATCTACTGGCAAAATATCATCACTCTGGGCCTCCTGGTTATTCAGAAGAAGTTGTTAAAAGATTTTTATATATTTGACCACTGTGGCCTTGAAAGTAGGTCATTTCATGCCAGGTATCTACTCTCAAAATATCATCACTCTGGGCCTCCTGGTTATTCAGAAGAAGTTCTTTAAAGGTTTTCATATATTTGACCCTTGTGTCATATGAGGGAAAGGGTTAAAGACCTTAAACTGGATTTGGACTTCGTTATAAGACTAACATTACCAGAAACGAACCCTACAATATAGATAAGGAGCGTTTTGCTTGTTCTAAAATCCTTATTTTATGCGCTAATCCCATGTTGTGTGTACTCAAAAGAATCGTCTCAATAATAAGAGATATTGGGCGAAAAGGAGCTGTAAACCTCTTAAAAACTTGCTCCATTTTCAAAATTATTTCAAGGCACCAGTTGACTTATTCATGATCCCTGGGTTGACAAAACAGTTCTAGGCTAGGCACTCCATGCCCTTGACAGATGGTTCCAGCTCCCAGACTATTACCACTCAACCACATTGGGATTCCTTGTGAATTTATAAAGTTTGTTAATCACAGAGTGATTTCAAAGATATTAGATATTTTGCTCTCAAGCAAAAGGGGTAGCTGCAGCACTGCAGTTTGAGAAACTTTGTATTCATTTGTTATTGAAAATCTCATCGAAACATTTAACTTTCTTATCTTTATTCAAATGGGTTTCTATTTTTGGTTCACATTATTTTTCTGGAGTACCTTATTAACCCTTTCCCTCATATAGACGCTTTCTGACGCCTCTGCAGCAGACGGCTTTTTGAAAACATAGTGACAAAAGAAGAAATTGCACAAAACGTGCAATTTCTCCTTTTGCCACAATGTTTTCCACTTTTAGTCATAGGTTATCCACTCAATTATAGAGATTTTCTATTTTTTGACAATCTATGTTCAAAGTCGTCTGCTGCAGAATTGTCGTATGAGGGAAAGGGTTAAGATATTGTACATAACTATTTATAAAGAAGTGCTCAATTAAAAAGGTATCATCATTACTCTAGATATTGTTTGTATGGCATATGGTACAATAAAGGGAGGTAATAGCTAAACCACACAGTACTTTCAGCTATGCAATGTCAAAAAGTCTGAATACAAACTAAACCCTGTTGATGCTTTCTGGATCCTCTGTAGCAGAGGCTTTTTGAAAACATTGTGGAAAAAGGAGGTCATTTTTCATACCATGTTCAATGAGTTTAGTTTTGTTTGTTATCCGAATCCGCTGTGGTCGAGTGGTTAGCGTCGGGGATTTCGAAACCGGATTTCCCGGGTTCGATCCCCAGTCGCGGCACTACGGTCATGGTGGAGTGCCCTTGGGCAAGGCACATTTTCTAGCCTGGTTTGTTTACCCAGGGATTATGAATAATTAAATTTAATTGCGCGCTACGCGCTAAATGACCTTAGCTGTCGATACGCCATAAAACAATATACATTCATTGTTTGTTATATTAGGGTTTTACTCCATTTTCCAACTTTAATCAAGGCAACTTCATGATCCTGGGTTTGTTAACCAGTACTGAGTATAAGAAATGGGCCTTTCCCATGGGCACTCCGCGACTGGAGATTGAAAACCTGGACCGCCATTTTCAAATCCCGGACACTAACCACTTGACCATTTATAAATCCCCGATGCTAACCACTTGACAATGGCAGATTCCTTGTGCGTTTAGTTTGTTACCCTTTTCCTCATATAGACGTTTTCTGACGCCTCTGCAGCAGATAGCTTTTTGAAAACATAGTGACAAAATAAGAAATTGCTCAAAACAAGCAATTTCTCTTTTGCCACTTGTTTTCACTGTAATTCATAGGTTATCCATTCAATTATCTAGATTTCTATTTTTTGATAAAATATGTTCAAAGTCGTCTGCTGAATGTTTGTTGTATGAGCGAAAGGGTTAATCACCGAGTATATTAGTTTTGTGTTATCTTGTGCAGTGGCTGCAGCACTGCAGTTCCTCCACCATGAATATAGAGAGTACCAAACTGTTTAGGTCAGTTAAATGATATAATTTTCAGCATCTGTTATTCAAATAGGTTTCTATGTTTTTCTACAAATAGTTTTCTTGGGCATGCTTATTAAAATGACACACCAGCAAAATTATACAAAAACTTTATAAGAAGTGCTCAATTAAAAGGACTCGTCGTATAATACTCACAATATTTTTGTATGTATATGTAATAAGGTATCGCAAAAACATTATCAAATACAAAACAAGAAGACCATGAACATACCGCTGATGTTGAAAATGCAGCATCCAAGAGTGTTAAGAGATTTCCTTCAATTTGACCAAGTGACCTAGTTTTTACCAATTTGACACATATTCTTACTCGACCTTGATATCAGTTAGACAAACATTCTGAAGCAAAAATTGCAGCTTCTAGAGTTTTAACAAGATTTTCCTTCAATTGGCCTAGTGGCCTAGTTTGTTCCCCATATTCGACCTTGGCCCTACATATCATCAAGACAAACATTCTGATAATGTTTCAACATGATCAAGTTAATAATGTAGCCTCCAGAGTGTTAAAATTATTTTCCTTCAATTTGACCTAGTGACCTAGTTTTTGACCTCATATGGACCAGTTTCAAACTTGTCCAAAATCTGTACAGATAAATGTTCTGATAATCTTTCATGAAGATAGGATGCAAAATGTAGCCTTGTAGAATGTTTAACATGGTAATTGTTGACGACGCACAACGATGTGATCCACAATCAGCTCACCTGAGCAATTTGTGCTCAGTAAGCTAAAAAGTCTTAACTGAACCATTTTCAACATACATTTGCTTTCAAAAGTTTCAAAAGTTATTAACAGACACAATGTCATATGACATTTTGACCTGAAATTGCAACCTTGACCTTGAACCAAAGTAGTTGTAAGATGCACTCTGCACATCAACTCAGAAAGCTTTATCATGTAAAGGGATGCTGCCACAAATATTTATAAAACTCACCGCTTCTATCGGCAGCACCTCCATCATGATTCGGGCAACTTGTAAAGACCCGCTTTCGTCATTGTATTGAAGAGTGGCTCCCTGAAAAAAAGGGTATTTTAAAATAGGAGGAGAATAATGCAGTATGTTATCCAACACTATATGCATTAATAAACAAGAACTGTCGGAGGACTGCGTGCTGGACTATTTCACGCTTATTAAATTTACTGAGATAATGGACTCTAATGTAGTTGCATGCAAAACTTTAACCAGAATATATAAGTCCAAAAAGGGCCATAAACTTGCATGAAATGCAGGATTAGAGTTATTTAACTTGAAAATCAACACATAGGTGTGAGGGAAGGGTTGTATAAAGTTTTCAAAGCAATGCATCAAGTAATACTAGGATATCGACTCTTAATGTAGTTGCATGCAAAACAACCAAATTTCTAGTTAAAAGAAGGTCATAAAAAGAAGGTCATAAATTGCAAAATAGAGAGAGAGAGAGAGAGAGAGAGAGAGAGAGAGAGAGAGAGAGAGTGAGAGAGAGAGGAGAAGAGAGAGAGAGAGAGAGTTGAAGGAGAGAGAGAGAGAGAGAGAGAGAGAGAGAGAGAAGAGAGAGAGAGAGAGAGAGAAGAAGAGAGAGAGAGATAGAAGAAGAAGAATGAAGATGAGAGAGAGAGAGAGAGAGAGGAGAAGAGAGAGAGAGAAGAAGAGAGAGAAAGAGAGAGAGAGAAGAGAAGAGAGATGAGAGACGAGGAGACCAGACAGACAGACAGACAGACAGTCAGACAGACATACAGAGAGAGACAGAGAGAGAGAGACATAGACAGAGAGAGAGAACAGAGAGAGAGAGAACACACCACAGAGACAGAGACAGAGACAGAGAGAGAGAGACAGAGGACAGAGAGAGACAGAGACAGAGCCAGAGACAGACATTAGACAGACAGAGACAGACAGAAATGCGACGGACAGAGAGAGCAGAGGAGGACAGGAGAGCAGAGGAGAGAGACAGACAGACAGACAGACAGACAGAAAGGCAAAGGGTTATTAAACCTTTTCCATGGACTGACTTAAAACAGCGTTTTTCCTGCAGTATTTCCTGTAGTTATCAACAAAACCCTTTGTGGTGGATATTACTAATATATTCTTAGCCGATGATTCTGATGAATACATTAATCCTTTCCCCATACACACAGTTTCTGATGCCTCTGCTGCAGAAGACTTTTCTGGAAAACATTGTGGCAAAAGAAAAAATTGCTCATGATGAGCAATTTCTTCTTTTGTCACAATGTTTTACAACTCTATTCAATATAATATTTCCATTTATAAGGTTTTCATGTTTTTTCATCAAGGGTCATTTCAAAGACGTCTGCTGCAGATTTCTGTAAATCTATAGTGCCGAGATAACCAGTCTTAACCCTTTCCCTCATATGACAATTCTGCAGCAAACGACTTTAACATCCTATAATTGAATGGAATACCTATGACTTAAGTGGAAAACATATGTGGCAAAAGGAGAAATTGCTCGTATTTGAGCAATTTCTTCTTTTGTCACTATGTTTTCAAAAAGCCGTCAGCTGCAGAGGCGTCAGAAAGCGTCTATATGAGGAAAGGGTTAGGCGTATGAATACGAGGGACAAGAGATGGCACTGATATAGATCGCCAACCTCTGTTTCTTTTATCAAATTTGTTTATGTAAATGTCACATCACCCTTATGGCTGGTCATATCTTTTTTTTCTTTTTTTAAACTGATATATTGCAGAATCAAGCTTTGCAACTTATATTAATCACTCTCATTCGTTGCTTATCTGTCCTAATTTTATAGACTACGCAAAGAATATTCAAAATCCTACATTTAAAGAAATTCGAAAATCTAAGATATCATTAGCAAAAAAACAATATTTATTTAATGAAATATATTTATCGTGCTAATACATGCAGGACCTCAAGTGACATTTCACAATATGTATTTGTTCTTCGTTGCCTCTCTATTTCTGTAAAATTGTTAAAATTATTGTATTTACTTATAGCAATTAAAATTCTGTTCTGTTCTGTGAGCTGACTGAAGATTTAACCAGTACTTGCGATGTCGCGTGAAAAAAATCCCAAAAGGCAGAAGAACCTTGCTCATCACAGGGATTGGAAACCCAAGGACCTTTGGTATGGGAGGTCGACACTCTTACCATTGCACAACTGTCTTCCACAATGAATGCTTGTTGTTTTGTTTTGACATATGAAGACAAATTTCAGTACTCTGATAGAAGATCAAACAAGAGGATGGCCCTGGAATCGCTCACCTGAATTTTTTTTCCCCCTTCACTTTAGCTATATAAGCCCGCCCCCTGGCAAGACCAATAGTTTCCGGACCAATCAACTTGGGCTTTGAAGGAATCTGATAGAGGGTCAGCCTAGGAACATTTCTACAAAATTATTTTGAAAATCGGCCAGACACTTTTGGAGGAGAATTTTTTTTAAAGTTTTCACTATAGCCATATAAGGCAAAAAAAGCCCCCGCCCCCCTGGCGGCCAGGATTTTTGACCAATCAACCATGGCTTGAAGGAATCTAATAGAGGGTCATCCAAAGGAGTATTTCTACAAAATTATTTGAAAATCTGCCAACCAGTTTGGGAGAAGAAGATTTTTAAGTTTACTAGAGCCACTAAGGCAAAATAGCCTGCCACTGGCGGCATGTTTATCAACCAATCAACATGGCTTGAAGGAATCTGATAGTGGGTCACTTAAGGAACATTTCTACAATATTATTTGAAAATCTGCCGGACACTTTCGGAGGAGAAGATTTTTTAGTTTTCACTATAGCCATATAAGGCAAATGACCCGCCCCCCTGGCGGCCATGTTTTTCGACAAATCAACATGGCTTGAAGGAGTCTCCATAGAGGGTCATCCAAAGGAACATTTCTACAAAATTATTTGAAAATCTGCCAACCAGTTTGGGAGAAGAAGAATTTTGATTTTTTTTTTTCATTTCGTTGCCATGGAAACCAGAATTCTGCATGGATGCCAAAAATTTGAAGGAAATCTGGTGAGGTCATTGAGAGGATGCTTTCTGTGAAGTCTTCATCCCATTGACCCACTGGTTACTGAGGAGAAGAAGTTGACGCACGACGCACGATGGACGCCCGGACAAAAGGCGATCACACTAACTCACCTTAAGCAAAGCTCAGGTAAGCTAAAAGAAATCTTCAAAATGGGAGGTCGATAGTGTTGGGCCATCGGTCATTTTTACAATCGATTATCGGTTACAATCGCTTTGCTCAGTTGATTAGACATCGATTATATAATCGGTTCAATACAGTATTGTATTTAACAAGCCCTCAATCGTTTGCACATGCTTAAATTCTTAATATTTATGTTTGATAAAAAATATACAGGCTTTACTAGGTTTATAATTTTATTGCCAAAAAGCAACTTTGTTTCGATCTCAAGTTGTTGTATTTAACATGCTAGCAGTGTTCAGGACCCACCACCTTTTCAAACTGGGTTGGTTTGGCACCCCCAACTAACTGATATTTTTTATAAAGTGGGGGTTTTCTGAAACAAGAGGGCCATGATGGCCCTTGAATCGCTCACCTGATTTTTATTTTTTTTTTTCACTTTAGCTATATAAGCCATGCCCCCTGGCAGCCAGTTTCCGACCAATCAATTGGGCTTGAAGGGAATCTGATAGAGGGTCACCCTAGAACCATTTCTACAAAATTATTTGAAAATCGGCCAAGATACTTTTGGAGGAGAGAAGATTTTTTTAAGTTTTTCCTTATATCCATATAATGCAAAATAGCCCC
>JASEVX010000012.1:22685722-23150722 GCA_031761405.1 Serripes groenlandicus
GCGGCCGTGTTTTTTGACCAATCAACATGGCTTGAAGGAATCTGGTAGAGGGTCATCCAAGGAACATTTCTACAAAATTATTTGAAAATCTGCCAACCAGTTTGGGAGAAGAAGATTTTAAGATTTTTTAAGTTTTCACTAGAGCCATATAAGGCAAAATAGCCCTGCCCACTGGCGGCCATGTTTTTCAACCAATCAACATGGCTGTTTTCACTTTGGCCATATAAGGCAAAATAGCCCCCGCCCCCTGGCGGCCATGTTTTTTGACCAATCAACATTGCTTGTAGGAATCTGATATAGGGTCACCCAAGGAACATTTCTACAAAATTATTTGAAAATCGGTCTGACACTTATGGAGGAGAAGATTTTTTAAGTTTTCATTATAGCCATAAAAGGCAAAATAGCCCCGCCCCCTGGCGGCCATGTTTTTTTGACCAATCAACATGGCTTGAAGGAATCTGATAGAGGATCACCCAAAGAACATTTCTACAAAATTATTTGAAAATCAGCCGGACACTTTTGGAGGAGAAGATTTTTTAAGTTTGCACTATAGCCATATAAGGCAAAATAGCCCCGCCCCCCCCTGGCGGCCATGTTTTTCGACCAATCAACATGGCTTGAAGGAATCTGATAGAGGGTCACCCAAGGAACATTTCTACTAAATAATTGAAAATCGGCCTTACACTTTCGGAGGAGAAGATTTTTTAAGTTTTCACTATAGCCATATAAGGCAAAATAGCCCCGCCCCCCCTGGCGGCCATGTTTTTCGACCAATCAACACGGCTTGAAGGAATCTGATAAAGGGTCATCCAAGAAACATTTCTACAAAATTATTTGAAAATCTGCCAACCATTTTGGGTGAAGAAGAATTTTGAAGTTTTTTCGGTTTCGTTGCCATGGAAACCAGAATTTTGCATGGATCCCAAAAATTTGAAGGAATTCTGGTGAGGTCATTGAGAGGATGCTTTCTGTGAAGTTTCATCCAAATTGACCCACTGGTTACTGAGGAGAAGAAGTTGACGCACGACGCACGACGGACGCCGGATGCCGGACAAAAGGCGATCACAATAACTCACCTTGAGCAAAGCTCAGGTGAGCTAAAAAGTGGGGGTGCCATTTTTGTTTACATGTAAGGTCGATGAGAACGAAGTGAAAATGATAATAAACACACATAATCATATCACATTTATATTTTTATTTTATTTCTATGGACATATCAATAAATGACAGTTTAATTGCTAAAAAGCAATTTATCTTTTTGCTATTGTGTTTTTTAATTGGAAACAGGAATCTAGAGTATCATTCTTTTTGCTAGGATCGAATGTTTTGAAAACTTATATGAATGTTCATATATCAATCATACAAGCTGCCCTGTTTCAGTGACTGACCTAAATCGGTGACCTTTTTTTTTTTTATATATGCTCTTCAATTTGAAGAGTTCTGTGGTATCAATGTTTTTTGGGTCTCAAGTGTAACATATAAATACAGAAATGATTTTTTGGATAGGTCACAGTCCTTTTTATCATGTAGTGGGTGTGCTTTAAGTGCAAAAACATCCATTTATGCCGTATCTCCGTAGTGAAACACAACTTGGGAAAACCTAAAATATACACGTGACCATTCCAGCCAATCGTATTTGCCATATGTAAATCAAAACAAATTTTAGACTTCCAAAAGCCCAAATGTATGCAGTAAACGTCATCAATATTGGGGCCGTTGAATAGGCATGCGCACAAGACATGTATCGCTTGTAAACTTCCGCTATTATTGTAAAACTGAAAGCACTCGGTAAATCTTGAAAACCCACTGCAATTACCGCGATTTGTCAAAGAAATAACCCTGTTAAAGATCGACGATTAGAAATGCGTATTATTCGGCCCAAAAATATAATGGTGCCTGAAATCTCACCTCTCAATTTCGAACCCTGTAAAAGTGTATCGCATGGATGAATATATGAGAATTGCTTTGCTGTGTAGTAGATTTCCAAATAAGGAGATGTTTACTACAGCTTCAAGAAAGCGCGCGGAAAAAAATCACGTGATCTGTATTCCCTGCGAAAATATCACGTGGTGTTATTTCTTCTTTCCATTGGAGGAAGCTCTCCTTTTAACTGTCTCGCGAGATTACAAATTAGCAAAGCAACAAATACATACCGATCACGTGGTCAACATACTAGCTACAGTATTTTTGTGAGTTATTTATAGAAAGCTCTACACATCCAAGTTTATTTTTCATTCTTTCTCATCATTCGTATATGCATCGTTAGACTTACTTAGGAGCATTTCAGCTTATTTATTCAGTGATTTTCTGTGCGCGACAGTCACGTATGCTCTCTGATTGATTAAAAAATACTTGCGTGACTTTTGAAATCTGTGCGTTAAAACGTACGTGAATGGGAACACTGGGCCGCCCGCCCGTCACCGTCACTTCTAAACCGTCACCGTCACTGAGCCTAGCCCACCAAGTATGAGTTTAAAAACATGACTGCTAGAGTAATCTCTTTGTGGAAGCGAGTATTAATCAAACATAAATGAAGCAAAAAAGGTGAACCGATTGATAATCGATTGTGATAAATTGCAATCGATTATCGCTAACGTGATGCATATCCGATCAACTTTCGATTATAATCGATCATCGTCCCAACACTAGAGGTCGACACTCTTCCATTGCACAACTGTCTTCCACAATGAGAACTTGTTTTTTTTGTTTTGACATACGAAGACAAATACTGATAAAAGATGACCAAAAGGAATTCTTCAAAATCAGGTCAGTGGTTTTATTGTGGACTATTTTATAGTCTGCCATGTGACCTGTAAACACAGAAAATGTTATCAAGATATACAAACAAATAAACAGTTAACAAACCAGAGGTTCATTGGCCTTGATGAGTTGAACAACCTTGACCTTGAAGTCTTCGTCATCCGGCAACAATGGTTCCTCCTCGTCGGGATCTAAATGCGGGCCATAATCTCTCGACGCAATCTTGTCATGACTGTACAGTAAAGCCTGCAAATGATTACTCCAGGTATACCACCTACACCTTCAACTGTTCCCGTGTTAACCCTTTCCCGGATACAGACGCTTTCTGACATCCTTGCAGCAGACGACTTTAGAAACAATGTGGTGAACGGAGAAATTGCTCATGATGAACAATTTCTCCTTTGCCACAATGTTTTCAAATGTTTTCAATATTTATATTTCATTGATATAGATTTTTCCATATCTTTGGCGAGATGGTTTCAATGGCAAATGCTGCAGATTTGTTGTATGTGGGAAAGGGTTAAATACAATGTTTTTGCCTTTACAATGCTGAATTATTAATGAAACTATCAAAATATATAAGTGAATCAACGACCATTAGAAAACGTGTATTGAATACTCTGATTGCATAAACTACTATATATGAATTGTTACAACAATGATGCTGATTATCCTTTAACCCTTTCCCACTTGCAGACGCATTTTGACGCAATAGCAGCAGACGACTTTTGATAACATTGGGGCCAAAGGTGAAATTGCTCATGACGAGCAATTTCACCTTTGGCCACAATGTTTTCAACTTTATTTAACAATTGAGTTATCTTTTACGGAGATTTTTTCGGTTTTTGCCACTATGTTTTCAAAGTTGTCTGCTACAGATTTGTTGTTTGTGGAAAAGGGTTAAAACTTCACCCAACTTATCCTTATAGTACTTTTTTTTCCCTTCTCGAAAATTGTATTCACTTTTCTGTCTTTGCCATATTTCAATTGTAAATGGCTAAAGGCAATATACTTTGCCGATTCAAATAAGATGTATATAATTATATGGACTTGTCCATCTTTGCAATTTTTCACTGCCAATTCTAGGGATATCAAGATGAAGATGAGTTGAGCAGCCAACAGTATAGAGCCTTTGCATCTGGAGTATTGCCATGTCGACCATTTAGTTAAAAACATTGAGTGAAGAGGAGAAAATTTCTGTGTTAATTTTAAGTTTTCACTTTATATAAGGCAAAATAGCTTCCCCCCCCCCCCCCCCCCCCCCCCCCCCCCTGGAGGCCATAGTTTACGTCCAATCTACATGGCTTAAAGGAATCTGATCACTGAGGGTCACCGTAGGAACATTTCTATAAAAAGATATGAAAAAAGTTTTCACTATAGCCATATAAGGCAAAATAGCCCAGCCCTCTGGGGGCCATGTTTTTCAACCAATCAACATGGCTTGAAGGAATCTGATAGAGGTTCTCCAAAGGAACATTTCTACTAAATTATTTGAAAATTGGCCAAACACTTTTTGAGGAGAAGATGTTTTAAGATTTCAGTATAGCCATATAAGGCAAAATAGCCCCGCCCCCTAGCGGCCATGTTTTTCGACCAATCAATTTGGCTAGAAGGAATCTGATAAGAGTGTCGCCCAAGGAACATTTCTACAAAATTATTTGAAAATCAACCTTCACTTACATAGGAGATGATTTTTTTAATTTTCACTATAGCTATATAAGGCAAAATACCCCTGCCCTCTATCGGCCATGTTTTTTGACAAATCAACATAGCTTGAAGGAATCTGAAAGAGGGTCACCCAAGGAACATTTCTACAAAATAATTTGAAAATCGGCCTGACACGTTCGGAGGAGAACATGTATTTCAGTTTTCACTATTATTTTTTTTGGTTGCCATGGAAACCAGAATTGTAGATTGATCCAAAAAATTTAAAGGAATTTAAGAGAGGACATTGAGAGGATGCTTCCTATGAAATTTCATCCCAATTGGCCAAGTTGTTAGGGAGGAGAAATTGTTTAAAGCAAAAAGTTTACAGACGCACGCACAGAAGCACGACGGACACTTCACCATGACATAAGCTCGTCTGGCTTTCAGCCAATGGAGCTAACAAGAAACCGCCTGGATTGTCGGAAATTTGACCTTGAAAATTGACAAACCAAGGTCAAAGCAACCATAGGAATCAATAGAACATGTTACTGGTTACCTTCAGGCAAAGTTTCAAGTTTGTAACCCTTTCCAGTGCTGAAATTTTGCCTCAACCTGAAACTTTAACCAAAACGTGGACAGACAGACAGACAGACAGACGGACCTCTCCAATCTAAAGACCGGAATTGCTAGAGCAATCTGGCCAAAAATTGCATCTCCTTCAGATGCATCAAATGTCTTCATGTGAGACAGGGAAATTAGTCTTGTACCTGAAAATTGGGTTTTGCCAGAATCGCAGCTCCCTTACCAAGGGATTGTGGCTGGAACCTCTAATATTACCATATACCTGAAATAGATACCGTAAAGACTCGGCTATAAGGCGCTCTTGACTACTAGCCGTACCCCTGATTTTGAAGTCTCAAATCTGGGTTTTCATGCTGACTCTCCTATAAGATGCAGTCAGATTTCTGACTGAGAAATTTGTCTTCTTTTGTCACAATCTTTGTCATCTCTATTCAATAATCATGCTAGCATTTTATGAAGCTTTTCCACATATTAACCGAGATGACTGTGTTGAAAGTTGTCTGCTGCAGATTTCTTGCATGTGGGAAAGAGGTTAACTTTTAAGCTGTAACATTTAACCATTTTCATGATATGATAGTTTTAAAGTTGTCTGCTTGGAAACACAATTGTAATTTCTGGATGATTAAAATCAAATTTGTTCACAGAATTGACAAATTGCAAACTTTGGAGCAATTTTGTCTTTTTTCCACAACGTTTTCAAAAGTTTATCTGCTGCAAAGGCTTCTAATGTTAACCCATTCCCACATATATATACATGTTCACACTTTTGCAGCAGGCAATTTTTAATGTGCATTTTTTCCTTTTGCCACAATGTTTTCACCTCTATCAATAAATTATACTTTTATTTAAAGAGATTTTCCAAATTGTTGCCGAGATGTTTCAAAGTTGTCTCTGCAGATTCGTTGTATAGGGTTAAGGACCCTCCCCCACTTCTACAATGACATAACTTGATGCTGACAGTTTTAGGTCTGTAACTTGTCTCTGTTAGTTCGAAATCAATACTCTTAATGATGTTTTTGTCGTCAAACTGTTTTACTTAATGGAATAACAATGAGTACGCTAAATGGCCGTTAATGGAAAATACACCCATAAAAACAACAGATTTATTCAACTTTAACCCTTTTCCCACATACATCAAATCAACAGCAGACACATTTGAAATACTGTAGACAAAATTATGGAAAATCTCTATAAATGAAATATATATCTCAGAATCATTGAATAAATTTGAAGCCATTATTGCAAAAGAAGAAATTGCTCTAACCCTTTCCCTCATAGGACAAATCTGAAGCAGACGACTTTGAACATATTTTGTCAAAAAAAAGAAATTCTCTATAATTGAATTGATAACATATGACTAAAAGTGGAAAACATTGTGGCAAAAGGAGAAATTGCTTGTTATGAGCAATTTCTTCTTTTGTCAATATGTTTTCAAAAAGCCATCCACTGCAGAAGCGTCAGAAAGCATCTATATGAGGGAAAGGGCTAAACAAGCAATTTATTCTTTTATGCTACGTTCCCACTGTCGTGCGATCTGTTAAGAACGCCACGATTGGCCATTCGTAGCAGATCTTGGAATTTCTCTGAAATCTCAGGTTTGGATACGAGGTGATACGAGTTGAGACGAGTTGATACATTCTGATACGATTTGTTAATTTCAGGCGTCACGATCTGTCACGGTCTGATCTTCCGTTCAGTTACGATCACATACGTTCCTATAGGATTGTTTCGATTGGGTCCACGATTGGGTCTCGGACTGACACGATCACCACGATCGGGTTCCCCGAATTGGGATGATCTGGTACGTGCAGATACGTTCCGATACGTTCACCAAGAACCGATGCGCTCCGTTACGCTAGGATACGATCGTAGTCGCGATGTCTTTCACGATTATGATCGAGGGTGATCACAATTTGAGCTACGACTGGACCCCGACAGGTATATATAGAGCCCGACTGACAATGGGCTTCATTGTTTTATGAACTTTTACAGAGTAAACACTACAACCCTCAACCATTAATGATGGCAGAAGTTCAGGATGATGACAGCGTGGCATTTGCAGTATTACTGTATACTTACATTATCGCCAGAGAGGAAAAAGACGAGCAGCAGACAGACCAGCTACAATCTCAACCACAAAGGGCCAGGAGAGCTGCAGTCAGGCAGTTATGGGTGCGACCATGGCTCATAGAGGAGAGGAGACAACACCTTGGTCAGTGCTCCAGCCTCCTAGACACCCATTTGAGGCTGGAGGATCCAGTAGCGTTCCAAAACTATACAAGGTTAACACCACAGATCTTCGATGAAGTCTTGCAGAAGGTAACCCCAGCAATCAAGGGGAAAGTCACCAGTTTCAGGCAACCCCTCCAGCCTGGACTGAAACTGGCAGTGACACTAAGGCACCTTGCAACTGGAGACAACTATCGGTCCCTTGCGTATGCCTTTAGGTGTGGAGTATCCAGTATCTCAAAGATGGTTCCAGAAGTGTGCAAGGCAATTGTGCAAGCGTACAAAGATGAGGTGTTCAGCCTACCTGTGACCCCTGAAGCATGGAGAGCTGTAGCTAACCAGTTTGAGCAAAGACGGAACATCCCCCACGCCATTGGGGCATTGGATGGCAAACACATTGCTATCAAGAAGCCACCACGCACTGGCAGCTTGTACTACAATTACAAGGGCTTCTTTTCAATACCACTCCTGGCCCTGGTGGATGCAGATTACAAGTTTATATGGATCGAGCTTGGTGGAAAAGGACACATGTCAGATTCTCAGATATTTGGCGACTCGGAGCTGTTTAGCGGTCTGGAAGAAGAGTCACTAGGACTCCCCCCACCCTGCCCTCTGACTGCAAGCCCCAATGACCATCAAGACATGCCCTTCTTCATCCTAGGTGATGACGCCTTCACACTCAGGAACTACCTCATGAAGCCATACGGCAGAAGAGCGATGTCCAGGGAGGAGAGGATTTTCAACTACAGACTATCAAGGGGGAGGAGAGTGGTGGAAAACGCCTTTGGGATCCTGGCCAATAGATTCAGGTGTTTTCTCAGGCCTCTAGAGCAGAAGCCAAATACTGTGAAGGATATAGTGGAGGCGGCAGTGGTTCTTCACAACCGACTGAGGCTGAGGCATCCATGCATTGCAGCACAAGAGGCGGACCATGAGAATGAAAACCACAATGTCATCCCAGGGACATGGAGGGACCAAGTGAACTGGCTAGATGTGGATCAACCTCCTGCACATAGTAACTCAGCTACAGCACAGGCGAAGCATCAGAGGGAACTCCTGAACGCCTTCTTCAACTCACCACAAGGTGCGGTTGCATAGCAGAACAGGATGGCCGGGCTGCATGACGCGGAAGGTGGAGAGGATGATATTTGACATTTTGAATTTTGTTTCTGAAACAAATCAAAGACCTATTCATACGACAATTCAAAACTTGCCTAAATTGTGGTTAAATCGTATGATAGAGTAGAAAACTTTGTGACATTTAAAGGAAAATTTGCTTGTTATGAGCAAATTCTCCTTTTGTTACAAAGTTTTTAAATTTCTTTTTTATTGATTTGTTGAAATGAGTATCTTTACCATTTAGTGTACATGTAATATGAAATAAATATAAGTAAGTTAACGACTTTCGTTTTATGTCATTTTTTATTTTTTATTTCTTTTATTTTGTGTTATCATAACATATTCTACAAGGACTCTCTACTGATCGTCCAGGGGGTCTTCCCGTTCCCGTTCCTGGTGCAGGTCTGTGTCATCATCCTTAGCAAGTGGATCAGGGGTGTTGAGCTGCGAGGAGAGGTTGAAACTGCCGGCATCTGGTGTACTGGTTCTCAGCAGGCTGACGAAGGAGGGTCCTGCCTGAGGCTTATTGTGGTTTGTGGGCAGGTCATCTGGGGCGTGGGGAACTGTTGCTGGACGTAGCTGTGGTCCTAACTACCCCAGATACTGGGTGGAGGTCCTATAGGGCGAGGTGGCCAGTGGGAGGGTTGAGGCTGCCACGTGGCCTGCTGCTGGAACTCGATGGGGAATTGCTGGTCTTGGCTTGGTCTTGGCTGCGTATGGCTATGCTCAGCTGCCCGTTGAGCCCTGTGTAACTCCTGCATGATGTTCGCCTCAGCATCCCTCCTAATCGCTCCAGGCAACTTGGACAGGATCTCATCCACATACTTTCCAAAGTTAGAGCTGCCACACACAGAAGCGCTTCTAGACATGAATTCAACAAGCAGTTCTTCTGAAAGAGAAAAGTGAGGGATAATTTTTAGTGGGATTAAAATTATTATTATTATTTTAAATCTCAATAAATATAATATTTTCTACCCTCCCGCTACACCAAATAGGGAGCCTTTTCTTTTTTAGAAATGTTATTATATCTTGTAATTATTGCATGGTTGCGGCCTATTTTCGTTGTTTTCGGCAGTTTGGTAAATTCGTGAGATCACGGATTCCTGTGTGCTATCTGCTGTGTATAGTGTTATTAGGAGAGATAATACTTACTCAGTTCTGCAGAGGTCATCCTATCCTCACTGCCCCGTCTGGAGCCGACCGACCGTGGCTGGGAGGCTGTCTGTGAGGTTGGTGATGCAGCTACTGAGAGTGTTGCTGTTGGAACCCTGCTTGTGGTAGAGGCAACTACTGAGTTTTGCTCGGTGGAAGGTGTGAGTTCAGTGCCACTGGCACTTGCTGCTGCTGCTGCTGTAAAGGAGGCCACATTTCTGGCATCCACCGTCTCAATGTGAGGGATCAAAAAAGAGAACTTATCCCATACCCACTTCTCTGTGCTGTTCATGTCAGTAATTGCATCTCCTCCTGCCCCACTCTTCTTGGCACGTTTCTTCAGCCGGCCCATCATGGTCCTCATGCTTGAGTACCATATTTTTAGCTGTTCTACAGTACTATTCATCTTGGCAGCCTGTGCAGCCCAGAGATTCTCTTTCTGGGTAACATCCTTGAACCCCGAAAGGCGTTTGCTGTACAGGACCTCATTTCGCATGAGGAACTCAATGATTTCCTCCTTTTGCTGTTCACAGAAAGCAGTGACTGTTTTCTTTCTCTTTGCTTTCTCGGAGGGGTAGCTCGCATCTGTCTCCTCTGGCTGGACTGGTTCTGGCTCCGGGTATGCGACAGCCTTGCCCTTTCCCTTTCCCTTCTTGCCTCTGGTACCCTTGGGTGGTATGTCGCAAAGGCTAACAAATTCTTGCACTTGCAGGTTATTACTTAGATGTGCTCTCTTCAAGAGTAGATCGCGGAATGAGACGCATTAAATATTCTCCGGTATATAAATATGGGCACGAGAACTCGTAACAGATCGTGAGCGTTTGTGTAAAACGTAACTACTCGTATCTACTCGCATTTACTCGCATCTTCTCGTACCAACTCCTATCTGCTCGTGAGTTATTCGTGTCAGGTCTTGAGCAATGGGACCCCACATAGCGTAACAGATCGTGACAGATCGTGGGAGAGCGTGGAAGATCGCAACACATCTCAACAGAGCGTGGTTTTTGTCTCGTCTAAGATCGATAACGATCATCACGATTTGTAAGCACGATTAGATGCGATCCGTCGCGCTTTGTTACGATGCAATACAATCTGATACGATGATCCCGATTGACAATTGATCGTGTTGATCGTAGAACATTTTTGAACCGTTCAAAAAGTTTCTACGATTAGCGCGATTGCCACGACTGACCTCAAGATCTGATAAGATCTGATAGGATATACACGATAAGTCCACGATTGAGACCACGATTTTAATCGTGCCGCGAATCGTGATAGTGGGAACGTAGCATTACCAAAATGATTTCAAAAGTCATCAGCTGCAGAGGCGTCAATTGGTGTAGGAGAGGGTTGGTTTACCATTTTCCTGATATAGACAATTTCTGGTAACATTCTAGGAACACATGGAAATGCTCAAGAGGATCAATTTAGCCTTTTCAATTCTGTATCATAATGTGTTTTAACTCTTTCCCACACACAGCAAATCTGCTGCAGACCACTTTGAAAACACCTTGGAATATTTCCTAAAATATATAAACAAGACTGACATGATGGCCCTCGTTTTGCCAAAAACATAGTCAATCACAATAAATCATTTGGTCAGGTGAACTTATACTATAGTGTTTATAAGATTTTCCTTCAATTCTGGCCTACTGACTTAGTTTTTAACCCGAGATTGCCCTATATTCAAACTTGGGCTAGACGTCATCAAGACAAACATTCTAACAAAGTTGCAAGCTGCTGAAGCAAAAATTACTCTCTCGAGTGTTAACCCTTTCCCTCATATAGACGCTTTCTAACGCCTCTGCATCAGACGGCTTTTTGAAAACATAGTGACAAAAGAAGAAATTGCACAAAACATGCAATTTCTCCTTTTGCCACAATGTTTTCCACTTTTTGTCATAGGTTATCTATTCAATTATGGAGATTTCTATGTTTTGACAAAATATGTTCAAAGTCGTCTGCTGCAGAATTGTCGTATGTGGGAAAGGGTTAACAAGATTTTTCTTCAATTTGGCCTAGTGACCTTATTTTTGAAGGTACATGACCTTTATTCATACTTAACCTAGATATCATCAAGACAATTATTCTGAAAAAGTTTCAACAGGCTCAAATTAAATATGCAGTCTCCAGGGTGTTAAAAAGATTTTCCTTCAATTTGACCTGGACCTAGTTTTTGACCTTTAACTTGGTCAAAATTTGATGGAGATGTATGTTCGGAAAAATGCAAAATAATGCCTGTAGAGTGTTAACAAGGCAATTATTGATGAGGACAAAAAAGATGATCACAAAAGATGATCACAAAAGCTAACCTTGAGCATATCTTGCTCAGGTGAACCATAAACATATATAAATGAAAGCATAATTATTGAAAACAGTTTGTGGCTAAAAGAAAAATTCATCATCTATATTTTGTTGTTTTTTTATTATTTTATTTGGGTTTTGCGCCATTTTCGACAAAATTTCACTTATTCATGATCCCTGGGTAAACAAACAAAACAGTACTAGGCTAGGAAATGTGCCTTGCAGGACGTCCGGCTCCAAATCACCACCACTAATCACTTGGCCACATTAAGTGTGGGAAAGGGACAACTTACCTGGTTTTCTATGTGACGGGTCTTAAAGTAGAGGATACTAAAAGTCTAATGAAATATTAACCACAAAATTGTGCATTTGGATCAGATTGATTGGATGTGAAGGCAAGTCTTCATCTTCACAAGTCAAACATTGCTACATTTGGTTTGGCTTTTGCATTAGGGCTGTTCCAGGAAAAAATGTCTAGGGGGGAAAGTTCAGAACGACCAGCAATTTTAACCCTTTCCCTCATACGACAATTCTGCAGCAGACGACTTTGAACGTATTTTGTCAAAACATAGAAGATCTCCATAATTGAATGGATAACCTATGACAAAAAGTGGAAAACATTGTGGCAAAAGGAGAAATTGCACGTTCTGTGCAATTTCTTCTTTTGTCACTATGTTTTCAAAAAGCCGTCTGCTGCAGAGGCGTCAGAAAGCGTCTATATGAGGGAAAGGGTTAACCACTAATGGAAAACAATTTAAACAACAGAATTGTTTATCCTTAAGCTTTTCCCACATACAGATGCTTTCTGACGGCTCTGCAGCAGAAGACTTTTGAAAACATATTGACAAAAGAAGCAATTGCGTCAAAACCAGCAACAATACCTTTGCCACATTGTTTCCAACTCTTTTCAATAATTTAATATTTCATTGACTTGATGATTCAAAAGTCGTCTGCTATAAATTTATTTTATATGGGAAAGGGTTAAAATGTTGGCATTTAACTGTGGGTCAAATGTAACATGTTGATTATTGGAACTACAATTTGATCCAGAGTTAATATAATATTAGAAATGGATTTGACCTTAATGCATGCCCCTGTTACTTTGACCTTTGACAAAGTGACCAGCAAAACAAGGACATAGTCAGCTGTCTGCTGTGCAGAGGTTTGATTGTTTGGTGTTTTACGCTGCTTTGAAAAGAAATTCAGTTACATCACTGCATTTCCTGGGTAAGTTACCAGTACTACTGGTCCATTTATTCTGACACCAGCCAGTCAGTCGCAATGCTAACCCCGCAACCCCGAGAGCCAATTTCTCCTTTTGCCAAAATGTTTTCCACTTTTAGTCATAGGTTATCCATTTGATTATAGAGATTTTCCACTTTTTGTCAAAATATGTTCAAAATCTGCTGCAGATTTCTTGTTTATGGGAAAGGCTTAACTTTATATGCGATAGCGAAATATAAGGAAAGGTGACCAATCTAGTCGCCGTTTTAGCCACCTGCATGACGTACTAATTTACTTTAGTACGCAGAGTACCAGTCTATATTCCACCATGACCTTCATGAACATGATTGTAACCCAAGGATACAATGTTTAGATTCTCGCATGCTTACCTCCTAGCCTAAAAAGCAAACTTGTTCTATAAAAAGAACCCTCTTGTGTGTGACGAGACTCACAATAAATCAAAAGTGACTTGTGCACGGGAATCTTGTGCCATAAAATTCTTCTCTCTTCATCAATCAAATCCTTTCTGGTGCACTTATCCAAATATATACTAGAGAGAGGTCTGTATCATAAAAAGGAAAATAAATAGCTAGGTGCAGTGCTATAGATAACTTCTTTAGCGAATTGTGTATTTACCCCAGTGATTTTCAGACAATTGCCTTTTCTTTAATTTTAGTAACAGGGATATTTTTATCTAAATTTAGTTTTGCTCTAATCTGTAGGAACAATTTACATCTAAGATTCTCGTTCACATCAAGCCATAGATACTTTTTATTCCATTCGGATCTTATTTGATTTAATGTAAATTATTTAAGCAACACAAATGTAAACAATTGCTTTATATACTTTTTATTTTCCTTTTACGTACTCATCATTTTTAAAAAGAATTGCTTTTTTTGACAATTCTTTTGCTTTTTTAGGTTAATACTTATCTGTAGCCCTGGCTAGGTGTACATATAACCATTTACCACCAAGTCAACAGCAGAAGACTAGGCAAAAATGTGGCAAATCTCTAAAACAAAAATACAAGTATTGAATCGAGTAAAAAAATATAGCAACAAAAGGATGAATTGCTCATCAAAAGTAAATTCTGTCCAATACGCAGATGCGTTGTGAAGCACCTCCAATAGAAAACTTTTGAAAATACTATCGAAAATAATGAGCAATTTCACCTTTTGTGACAACGTTTTCTACAAAATTCTAAAATTAAAATTTATTCATAGAGATTTGCCAACTTTGAAAACGTCTAGACAAAAATATTGAAAATCTCTACAAGTCAATATATAATTATTGAATAGAGTTGAAAACATTGTGGCAAAAGGAGAAATTGCAATTTCTCCTTTCACCATAATGTTTTAAAAAAAACTGTTTACTGCAGGTAATGTACCTGGAAAAAATTAAACAACATTTGCCCACAATTCCTAACTTACCTTGGCTGCTATCCCAACTACGCATCTAGTTAGTGGTGAAACTCTTCTGCATTCAACCATATACAGTTTACGAAATATCTGAAAACAGATTAAAGCCCTTGAAGGAACTTAACCCTTTCCCTCATACAGATGCTTTCTGGCGCCTCTGCAGCAGACAGCTTTTTGAAAACATAGTGACAAAAGAAACGAGCAATTTCTCCTTTTGCCACAATGTTTTCCACTTTTAGTCATAGGTTATCCATTCAGTTATAGAGATTTTCTATTTTTTGACAAAATATGTACAAAGTTGTCTGCTGTAGAATTGTCATATGAGGGAAAGGGTTAATGTATCACCTGTCAATACCGAATTCATACACCAAGGTAACCCGTTCCCATATACAACAAATATGCAGCAGACAACATTATTAGAAAACAAAATGAAAGTTTGATTATTGAATAGAGTTGAAAATATTGAGACAAAATGGGGAATTGCTCATTATGAGCAAATTCATCTCTTGGCATAATGTTTTAAAAAATTGCTCACCTGAGAATGGGCTTTTTAATACTAAACTCTTTCAGTGCCAATGGTAATAACATCAAGACAAACTTTCTGACAAAATTTCAAGCTGCTCAATTTAAAATGCGATCTCTATAGTTTTAACTAGATTGCTCTATAATTTGGCCTAGTGACCTAGTTTTTGACCTCACCTGACCCATATTCAAACTTAGCCTAGATATCATCAAGACAAATATTCTGACAATGTTTCAACCTGCTCAAGCCAAAAATGTGGCTTCCATACTGTTAACAAGATTTTCCTTAAATTTGGCCTAGTGACCTAGTTTTTGACCGGACATGACCCATATTCGAACTTGGCCTAGATATCATCAAGACAAACATTCTTTCAACATTCTCAAGTTTAAAATGGGGCTTCCAGAGTGTTAACAAGATTTTCCTTCAATTTGTCCTAGTGGCCTTGTTTTTGACCAGACATGACCCATATTCGAACTTGGCCTAGATATCAATAAGGCAAACTTTCTGACAGTTTCAACTTGCTCAAGTTTAAAATGCGGCTTCCAAAGTGTTTACAAGATTTTTCTTCAATTTGGCCTAGTGACCTAGTTTTTGACCCGACACAACCTATATTCAACCCTGGCCTAGATATCACTTAGCCAAACATTCTGACAAAGTTTCAACATGCTCAAGTTTAATATGCGGCTTCCAGAGTGTTAACAAGAATTTTCATTTAATTTGATCTAGTGATCTAGTTTGTGACCGTACATGACCCAGTTTCAAACTTGGCCTAGATTTGATGTAGATTTATGTTCTGATAAATTTTCATGAAGCTCGGATGCAAGATTTTGCCTCTAGAGTAGTAACAAGCAAATGTTGATGTCGACCGACAAAAGGTGATCACAAAAACTCACCTTGAGCACTTCCTGCTCTGGTGAGCTAAAAACATCTGCTGCAGAGGCATCAGCAAGCATCTAACGTATGTCAGACAGACATACGGACCATAGAGAAATTATCTCCAAGTATCATATTCAAGCATAAATACAAATTGCAATATAGCCGAAACAAACTTAAAACTTAACATATTTGAATTAAACCAAAAGCTCTGACCTTGACATTGGGACCTTTGTTCTCTTTAACACAAGACTTTTGTTTGTTTGTTTGTTTGTTTGGAGTTTAACGCCGATTTCAACAGCTTTGGTCATATCACGGCGGTCAGTGCACCTACCCATGTTTTCCTGGCTTTCCCACACCAGTACTTACACAACATTCTTTCGAAGCCACTGACTACTTTCTCACATAGATCAGAGGTGAGAGGCAATGGAAAACATCGCCCGAAAGAATGTCGCCGCAACCGGGTATCAAACCCGTGACCTCCAGATCACGAGTCAGATACGCTACCAATTGAGCTACCCGGCCGGGTCCACAAGACTTTAAAACATATAGGCAAAAAATTGAAAAAATCTCAATATATGAAAGAATAATTGGGCGGCATTACAGTAAAAACCAACAACAGAGCATAGCAGTGTTCATCCAGCTCATCCTGATCTTTCATTTAGTCTGATCTGGATCTGCACTGTTCACTTTACAGTCAATGAACTATTCTGACAAACTGTGAACATATAGATCATGCAGTGTGGATGTGCAACTTTATCCTGTCCTACACTTGTCAAAACAAGAGGGCCAAGATGACCCTAAATCGATCACCTGATTGATAGTAAATTAGTAGAAATATCTGGGAAAAAGATCAAAGAGTGCAATTAGAACTTCAAGGAGTGAACACTTCTCAAGAAACAGCTAATAAGTAAAGGTCATTTATATCTTGAAATCTAACAAGAACTTCAATTAGAATTGAATTATAAAGTTTTTGTCATTTTGCACCTTTCTTGATCTGTTTTTAATATAAACCAATATGGCTTGAACAGTTTTTTTAAAGGGTCACTTAGGGATTCTTTCTACTGAATTATCTTGGAGTCTGACAAGCAGATTATGGAGGAAAAGGATTTTAAAGTTTGGTCGTTTTACTCATGTTCTGATGCTGCAGCAACCAAAGTTTTACATAGAATGCAAGTCTTTGCACAATTTTGAAAGAGGATCAACAAAGGAACATTCATATGAAGTTAAGGAGTTATGTGATAGCCATTTGAGCTAAATGTTCAATTTAATTGTTTTGTGATGAATCCATCAATACAGCTTGAACAGATAAAGTAGAGGATCATTGAAATAAGATTCCTATTACATTTGGCTTTCAATTTTTGTCGAGGGTCATTTAAGGAACATTTCTATCAAATGATATTGGTTTCTGACTGGAAGATTCGGAGGAGAATATTTGTAGTTTGGACTTTTTGATGTCGCATTAATACAAGGTTTCAATGTAATTTAAATCTTTGAACAATTTGGAAAGAGGACCACCAAAGGATCTTTTGAAAACATTGTAACAAAAGAGGTAATTGCTTAAAATGAGCAAATTTTTTCTATTTAAACAATGGTTTAAATTTTTAACAGAAATAATACCCTAACTTTCAGTCGTTTCTACGGATTTGTTGTTTGAGGGAAAGGGGTGAAGGCATTCATATTTACCTCTTCACCAATTATGATATCTTTAACAATAGTAACAAGGACAAATCATGTCATAATTGCTTGTTCACTTTCAATAACAATCTTTTATTTCCACCTTGCTGTTGAGACCAGAAATGTTGCGATTTTAACTTTCCACTTCCTGTTCAAGACAACCCTTGCATAATACTCTGCCAAGTGTTACCTCCCTTAGACCATCAATCTAATAACCATATGTCATTTGAAGCAAAAAGTTAATTTTACTCCTTTTCTGATGCTGCTTGGTTGCTATGCCTTTCAACAAATCAATATGGCTTGACAAAGTATGTAGATGATCAATGAAAGAACATTTCTACAAAACTATCTTTAAATCAGACAAGCACTTTTATAAGGATGCTTTATTAAAGTATTTTCATTTTGCCCCTTTTTTGATGCCGCCTGACTGCCATGTTTTTCGACCAATCAGTATGGCTTGAACAATTTTTATAGAGGGTCACCCAAGGAACATTTCTACCAAATTATATTTGAATCTGACAGGCGGATTCGGAGGAGAAGATTTTTAAAGTTTGGACATTTTGTCCCCTTTCTGATGCAGCAGCAACCAAAGTTCTCAATGGAATTTAAATCTTTGAACAATTTTGAAAGAGGACCACCAAAGGAACATTCCTGTGATGTTTGGTGGAAATTGTTCTTGCGGTTCAGGAGGAGATGATGTTTAAAGCTAAAAGTTAACGACGGACGACGGACACAGAGTGATCAGAATAGCTCACCTTGAGCCTTTGGCTCTAGGTGATCTAAAAAAAGCTTTGTTTTCGTAGAGCATGGCTCAATCATTCAATTAACCCTTTCCCATATACAGATGCATCTGTAGCAGACGACTTTTGAAAACATTGTGACCAAAGGAGAAATTGCTCAAACAGCAATTTCACCTTTTGCCCAAATGTTTTCAACTTTTTTCAGTAACTACTTTCTTTTTTTTTATAGATTTTTCATAAAGCCGTCTGCTGCAGATTTGTTGTATGTGGGGAAGAGTTAAGTTAAACATGTTAGTTAACCCTTTCCCACATACAGACGCTTTCTGATGCTTTTTAAAAATAATTTCTTCTTTTACCACAATGTTTCCAACACTATTCCATTATCATACTTTCATTTAAAGGGATTTTTCATATTTTTGCCAAGATGTTTTATTCTGTTGCAGATTTGTCGTAAGAGTGAAAGGGTTAAGGGAAAATACTGTTCATTACATGATCAATTTCTCCATTCATCCTCAATGCTCTCAAAAGTCATCTGCAGCAGATGTATCAAAATATGTCTGTTTATGAGTAAGGGTAATAGATACAGGGTATAATAGGGTAAAAGCAACCTCCGTACCCAAGCTATTCATAACATTTATGATACCCTGGGCAAATTGGCTGTAAAAATCTCGTACTCATTAGTAATTTATGAGGTGAAATGCAGCCTCATGCGATATTAAAATTACAGTGTAGTTACGGAGGAAATTGTGGTGCATGCTTTACGAAGTTTCGCTAACCAATATGCCCAGGGTATCATATATTCTATAAATGAATGAGGATGGGGTTATAGATGCAGTGTTTAATACTTACTTTCATCAGGGTCTGCGTATCGCTACTCCGGAAAAATTTACGCAGAAAGATGATATCTGTGTCTGGTACCCCGTATTCAGACAAAAGGACTGGTAGACCACTTATTATCTTGTTAGCATCTGTCAAATCAAAAATAGAACTTATATGGACTCTTATCATTCAATCCTTTCCCACATGCAACAAATCAGCAGAAGATAACTTTGAAACCATACCAGTCAAATTATGGAAAATGTCAATACGGGTAAGATTAATTATTGAAAAGATTTGAACACATTGCAGCAAGATGGGTTAAATTGCTCATTGTGAGCAATTCCTCCTTTTGCCACAATATGTTCATGTATCTCCTGCTTCAGAGGTGTCAGAAAGCGTCTGTATGAAGGAAAAAGGGGTTAACAATAGAGTCTTGCATCGATTGAAATATTTATCACATCTGACTTTGATCAGCCAATACCTTCCTTAACCCTTTCCCTCATATAGACGCTTTCAGATGCCTCTGCAGCAGACGGCTTTTTGTAAACATAGTGACAAAAGAAGAAATTGCACAAAATGTGCAATTTCTCCTTTTGTCACAATGTTTTCCACTTTTTGTCATAGGTTATCCATTCAATTATAGAGATTTTCCATTATTTGACAATTTTTTTTACAGATTCTGTTCATATGCACTGACTGATCTTGATTTATATTGCATAACAATGTTCACATGACTGAGAGCTGCCTCTACCGGGACAAGGTGTACCCGTTTCCTGCATTGAGGTACATAATATTATACAAACTGGTAATAGAATGATAACAAATAGTTTTGCTTTTTGCTTTCAAACTTTCAAAACAGTTACATAAAATAAACTTGTACACTTAAAATGTCTTATCACAATATATAAATCATTACTATATATAACCTATCAGATGAATAAATTGTTACTTTAAATAACTAATCACAATGAATATACTGTTACTATAAATAGCTAATATGATGGAAATATTGTCACTATAAATAGCTAATAACAATGGAAATATTGTCACTATAAATAACTCCTGAGAAAGGAAATGTGTTTTTTAAAATAACTCAGCAGAATGTACTATCTGTTACAATAAATACATCACCTGATCAATGTAGCTTTACTATAAATAACTCACCAGGATCTAAATACTGTTGAGTCTTTAAGGAAAGAGTGACGGGCATCCTGTTTTATTGTGTGATACATCATTGGTGCTTTCTGGGTCATGTGACTCGGCTCCGTTATTAGTATTAAATATTAGTCATGAGACCACATGCTGAAAAAGAAATACTCAGTTTAAGCATTTATAAAGCAACAAATTGCTTATGTTTCCCCCATTATACATCTTTTGGATAGTTTTTGTTTGAGTACAGTACTGTGCTCACAACAGAAAATCACATTCAGTAAACAAATAATAGAACTATGAATAAACAATGTGTTAGCAGAGAATGATATATGATGAGAATTAACCACATTCCCCATTATGATGCAGAAAAATAAAGACAACTTTTAAAATCAGTGTAGGCTTGTAGCAAAAGGAGACAGTGCTCACAATGTTTTCTACGCTTTTTTAGTATAATACTATTTGACTTATATATAGTGATTTCCCATATTTTCAGTCATCTGCTGCAGACTCTTACTATGCAAGAAGGGCTTGAATATGTGTTGTTACAATTGTAGATTTTCATTTGTTAATGTCAAAATCCTTTTAAACCTTACAGAATGCTAATTGTCAATTAAAAATCTTAATGAATAAATGAGTCTCAGAGACCAAAGAGAATATCCCTTCCGACATGCAGACGCATCTGTAGCAGATGACTTTTGAAAACATTTTGATGCATATGTAACAGACAACTCAATTTCTCACCATGTTTTCATCATTTCAAAATTATTCTTTCATTTATAAAACTAATCTATAGGTTTGCATAGATATTTTTAAGGTGTCTGCTATGGATTTGTTCTATTTTGGAAAGGGTTTATTCCAGTGGTCTAGCTCAAGACAAATTAACAATTCCTTAGCCCACAATATCTCTATGCAGTCAGGAGGAAGTGAAGTTTCAATCCATTCAGAATATACCAGTGAAAGCATCAACTAATTTTGCCAAGATTCTAGACAAAGAAAGTGTTTATATGGATTCACAGTCTTTGGAATGGGGTACAGACTCTATGGCTTTTTAAGGGTCAGTCCTATTAATTTAAACACAATAAATATCAGTAGAGTCACCATTCAGACCTCCAGAGGTCCAGATAAGGAGGGGTATACAGGTCTTTTCCCCACATTATCTTTTCTTATTTTCCAACCAAACCCTCGTCTCACTGAGACAATTCTTTTGAGTACCCACAACAAAGGGTTATAGGGTCTAATAAGAATTTAAGAACATGCAAAATGTGCCTTATCTAGAGCTCTTGACCTTGATCCTAGGTTTTACCTATTGACTTCCTCTTCTCAGATGGAGGGATTAAATGCCCACCTGTGTATACAGACTGAGAGCTCTTAGGATAAGGAGCGTTTTTGCTTGTACTAAAATCCCATTTTATTCACTAACCCTATGTTGTGGGTACTCAAAAGACAATTCTTTTGAGTACTTACATCATAGGGTTTGGTAGGACAATAAGTGAGATATTGTGGGGAAAAGAGCTGCAAACCCTTCCTTATCTGGACCTCTGTGTGTATAGTATTTCTCCTCCAAGAGAATATGTGTGACATGCTTCATTTAGATATATTAATTAGCTAGAATTTCGCTCTTTCTATTTGCCCAACAAGAAATTCCTTTCACGCTTTCCAATACAAACAATCTTGGTCAGGGTGCCACACATCTAATATCATCCATACCGGTTATGTATGACTACATGATTGAATCCCAACCAAACATCAACATACACTAACCAAACATCAGCTTACGGATAAATCTCGATTATTTGGTTGATTATACTTTCATTTATGGCGATTTTCTATATTTTGTATAGACATTTTTAAAGTCATCTGCTGCAGATTGGCTGTATGTGGGAAAGGGCGATATAACAGTGGCAAAGATTTATAATCCCTGGGTGCTTAATTAGAGTACCAGGCTAGGACCTGTGTCTTGCCCAAGGGCTCTCATCTTTTACCTTGAAAAGTAGGGGATCAAACCTTAGATGTCTCAAATACCTTTAATCATAATGTCTGAACCCTTTCCCTCCTATAGACGCATTTCATCACATCTGCAGCAAACAACTTTTGAGTCGTGCAATACGAACACATTTATCGCTGCCGCAACATAATATTCCTTTTATTATATAACTACGATCTATGAAGAGCGTAGACACTAACAAATATACAGATTCAATATATTTTTATTTGGGATACAATTTTGTAATCTTGAAATGAAAAGATGAATGGCGGATGAATATTTACTACAATACTTAGGCCACGCCCCCTAAAAAGTATGCTAATACGTAACAAGAACGTACATTATCAAATTAAATTTCCATTCTTTTGACGGAGAAAATAACAACATAAACTTTAATTGCAGGTTTTATTAAATTTGACGCTAGGTTTTCGATACATACAATAGAAACAATTTTCCTAAATAGTACTGGTTATCTGCATATTTAACTACATGGCGCAGATTCAAAACGGGAACCTTGCTGAAAGTAGTCTGCACATTGTCCGACGTCACAATCTTGTATTTTCACAAGGTGTAGATACGGAATTTTAATCTGTTGTGTTTGAACTGCGCATGTCAATCTGCATGTATTTCCACCGGAAAATGTACAGGCATATAATAAATATTGTTATCTCTTATCAATACATCACAAACATCACAATATTCAATATCGAGAAGAAGATCTCACCGTGATATAACTGAAATAATGTTGAAAGCCGCATAAAACCCTAATAAAACAAAACAAAAGAAGAAGATGATTTTGCCACCAAGCTGAAATAAAATTCTACTACATTGTAACCGAATATAATCAAGTATTAAGCAAATTTCTGTCTAGACAGAGTTAATTGTGGTTAATCTTTTGGATGAAAATATTACTTGGGGTTTGACCTCTAGCATCTATTGATACCTGCTTCAATTTCCACTGTAAATGATTAATGAATGTTCTTTGGGTCTGTGAAGGTACACATTCTCCCTCGAGCATTCCTCTTTTTTTACTGGCTATTAAGTATTCACACATATTATGGACACAACAAAATATGATTCATATTTACATAATACGGTGTATTAAGGGCCTGGGGTCTTTATTTACGAAAATAATACTTCTGTATTCTGACAGAGCTGATTTTCGCACAAACAAGCTCTGAGCATTTAGCAAAGATATTTGTATTTACCCAAGAGCAAGTAGGAGACTTTATCTTATGCTTTTAATTCTTATTTGATTTCTAAATCCTTCAATGTAGGTAATTAACCCCTTTTCCTGATTTCCTGATACAGACACTTTTGACGCCTCAGCAATAGAATACTTTTGAAATCATTGTGACAAAAGGAGAATTTGCTCATAATGAGCAATATCTCCTTTTGCCACAATGTTTTTAAATGTATTCACTAATTATACTTAAATTTAAGGAAAATGTCCATATTTTGACAGTATTTTGGTTTTTAAATCGTCTGCTGCAGATCTGTTGCATGTGGGAAAGGGGGGTTAACCCTTCCCCTCATATAAACGCTTTCTGACGCCTCTGCAGCAGACGGCTTTTTGAAAACAAAGTGACAAAAGAAGAAATTGCACAGAACGTGCAATTTCTCCTTTTGCCACAATGTTTTCCACTTTTAGTCATGGGTTATCCATTCAATTATGGAGATTTTATATGTTTTGACAAAATATGTTCAAAGTCGTCTGCTGCGGAATTGTCGTATGAGGGAAAGGGTTAAAGCAGACGGCGTTTTGAAAACATAGTGACAAAAGAAGAAATTACACAGAACGTGCAATTTCTCCTTTTGTCACAATGTTTTCCACTTTTAGTCATAGGTTATCCATCTGACAAAATATGTTCAAAGTCGTCTGCTGCGGAATTGTCGTATGAGGGAAAGGGTTAAAGCAGACGGCGTTTTGAAAACATAGTGACAAAAGAAGAAATTGCACAGAACGTGCAATTTCTCCTTTTGTCACAATGTTTTCCACTTTTAGTCATGGGTTATCCATCTGACAAAATATGTTCAAAGTCATCTGCTGCGGAATTGTCGTATGAGGGAAAGGGTTAACGGAATTGTCCCTATGAGCCTTTTCTTTTGAAGAGTCCAAACTATAGGGTTAACTTGAGGTATAGGAGATATAGTCTGGGACAAAGGCTTCTTGTAGCTGATAGAAATAAGTTCTTAGTTTCTAGGAAAAACATTGCAATAGATCAGGGTTTCATTTGAGAGATTGACAATCTCTGATTGCATTTCCAAATGAACCTTGGGCATTGCGTACTAGTCCTTCAGACTTTTGTGACAAAAGAAAATTAACATCAGCCAACATAACTTCTTCCATGCTGGCCAGTTATCAAACTCAATACTTAAGATTCTCTCAATGACGAAGTGTGGAGCGGTTGATCAGCCTTCGCTGCAGCTTTTTTCCAATTCAAATAATTCTCAATTAATTTAAATCTTTCAAACTTGCAGATGCATTTTAATTCATCTGCGGCAGCCAATTCTTGAAAAGATTGAAGCAAAAGAAGAAACTTCTCATCATGATCAATTTCGCCTTTTTCTCCTCCCAAAGATTGTTCCAAACCTAGACACTTTCTGACGCCCCTGCAGCAGACAACATGTGCAAACATTGTGGAAAATATTCAAATTTAATAAATAATTGTTCTTTCAATTATAGTTTCCATATTTTTGTGGCGATTGGTTTGACAATCGCCACAATGCTAACAGAAACAACAACAACGAAAAATATTTACATAGTCGGTTTTGAACAATCGGTTGATATTTTTTTTCCTTACTGCAAACTAATTTACTCACATCCGTTATAGTTCCATCATTGATGCCGAGACGTGATTAATAATAATTATGTCAGTGCTACTTTGGTACCGGATTGTTACTAATATTTGAGTTTTATCGAGACATTATCTACATAGAGTTAAAATATGTAAATATTATCTTCGTCATGATTGGGCAGATAATAAATATCATTGCGCGTTCTGCCTTGCAAATAACGGCAAATAACTCGGATGATACTCAAATCTGGAAATTCCAAAAGGTTCTATAAATAGCTCGCGAGACCAAAAACCAGAAGAGCTTGTAATCTCAATATTATAAACGCTTTATTTTGTAGTTGTTTAAATATATGAAAGCGTCTAGATGATAAGACTGGTTTACAAAGGTTTAAAGGACACACGATGTCAGTGTGTACACACGTTATGTATACACGTCTGCACGTTCTAGAGTCAATTAGCAATCAATGCTGAAAGTGTAGCCTAATTTAGTTTGGAGATCGAGCATTATAATATATGCCTATATTTTTATAAATTGTTTGTTTTTGCACTCACATTATTCGAAGCAGTTTAACAACAACCCTCAATCATGCAATGTGAAGGGACTAAATTGAACAGACCTGTTTAATATCGGACATCATTGAAACAAACACCAATTTGTTTGTTTGTTTGTTTGGAGTTTAACGCCGCTTTCAACAGCTTTGGTCATATCACGGCGGTCAGTGCACCTACCCATGTTTTCCTGGCTTTCCCACACCAGTACTTACACAACATTCTTTCGAAGCCACTGACTACTTTCTCACATAGATCAGAGGTGAGAGGCAATGGAAAACATCGCCCGAAAGAATGTCGCCACAACCGGGTATCGAACCCGTGACCTCGAAACAAACACCAAACTAATGGATACTGTTTTCTCTCCTTTCTTGATAATTTAGTCATTTCTAAAGTGTAAAATATATTTTATCTTAATATGGCCTAGCGACCTGGTGATAAACATGTGATTACCCAAACAATTTAGATTACAAATAGCCATAATAATGATCTAAAACGGTAGTCTATCGAATACCAACTAGATTTTTCATAACTTTGGAATGGCCTAATTTTGAACACATCATGACCAATTTCAGAACGTAACTAAAAAATCACCAAGACAACATTCTGGCAAACTAACATTATTCTACTGTCAAAAGATGCAGGGTTGATACATTCTCAAATATACCCGCACCAGAGTCATCGCAAGCCCTACACTGATATACTGCTTGTTACTTTGCAGGATTTTCCATACGATCGCCACTACAGTGCCATTGGCGCTTTGATTTACTAAATGTTTTCGAGGTCCTCTGCTGCAGATTAGTTGTATGTTCGAAAGGGTTTAAGGTTAAAATATGAAATCCTACCCCTATATCCACCTCAGAAAAAGCCAAGATAACCCTTTCTCACATAAATAGATTTTTTTTCTATAAATGAAAGAATAATTTTCTTTTAGAGCTGAAAACATAGTGGCAAAAGGAGAAATAGCTCATTATGAGCAATTACTCCCGTTGCCACAATGTTTTCCAAAGTTGTCTGCTGTAGAGGCGTCTGTATGTGGGAAAAGGGTTAACTAGTTACATTTTAACACAGTTCTAGTCAGTATCTGTCTAATTTCCAAAACGAATTTCCATGTTCATTAAATTAGGCATTATTTGGTTATGCTTCATTCAGGCGCTTCAATGAGACAACTTGGAAGGGAATAAAACGGAAAATCTAGTAAAATGGTTTTCGGACAGTCTGACTTACATTTCTATGTTGAAAAAGGAAATTTTGCTTATTTTGATTTATTGGCTGGAGTCTAATGCTTTTTTTCCAACAGTTGTTCAGTTATCCCTTTTCAACATACAGATGCTTTCTGACACCTTTAGGAATCCGCTGTGGTCGAGTGGTTAGCGTCGGGGATTTCGAAACCGGGTGTCCCGGGTTCGATCCCCAGTTGCGGCACTACGGTCATGGTGGAGTGCCCTTGGGCAAGGCACATTTTCTAGCCTAGTACTGGTTTGTTTACCCAGGGATCATGAATAATTAAATTTAATGGCGCGCTAAATGACCTTAGCTGTCGATGCGCTATAAAACAATATACATTCATTCATTCATTCTGACACCTTTGCAGCAGATGACTTTTAAAAATACTGTGGCCAAAGGAGAAATCGCTCATAATGTGCAATTCGAGGGCTTGGCGTGAAACGGTTGTAACTTAAAACCTATTTTGAAAACCCTGGTTTAGGGGCAATTTTGACCCTTTTGTAAACAATGCAAATTTAGGTGCCATTGCTCAGAACGAGCAATGGCACCTAAATTTACATTGTTTACCAAGAAAAGTGATTTAACGCTTATAAAGACTTTATGGCGAGGTGATTAACCTTGGTAAAAAAATACCAATTTTAGATACAACTGTTTCACGCCAAGCCCTCGAATTTCTCCTCTCGCCACAATGTTTTCAACTCTAATCAATGGTAGTACATTCGTTAATAGAGATTATTCATAATTTTGTCTTAATGTTTTCAAATTCGTCTGCTGCATAGTTTTATCAAGGTAACCACACTCAAATTCCACCAACCATACTAAGATATATATTTAACATCTTAACCCTTTCCCTCATATCTATAGACGCTTTCCGACGCCTCTGCAGCAGGCGGCTTTTTCAAAACATAGTGACAAAAGAAGAAATTGCTCAAAAAGAGCAATTTCTCCTTTTGCCACAATGTTTTCTACTTTTTGTAATTTTAGCCCATTGGTGAAAGACGAATGAAGCTAATACTTTGAGCATTCCTCCTTTGTTGATAATGTTTTCAAAATTCATCCGCCTTGAAGAAGCATCAAATATTGACCACTTAATCTTAGTGTCAATAATTTAACCATTTCCCTGAACAGTGTGTGTATACCACGTGACATTTGACGTCATATTTGCATCATCAGACAGCAATAATTGCTCTTGATAAGAAGTAAAAACAATGGTAACTACGCTGCTTACAATGTCCTATCCCCGTTTTTTTTTACAGGAGTTTGATTGGTGGTCTAGCTTTTCCAAACACTTCGACGAACCTGTTCTCAATATCCAATTTTGATAATGCTCGGCTGTCAGCGATTTGAGTAAATTTTGAGAAAAGGTTCGTCGAAGTGTTTGAAGAAACTAAACCACTAATCAAACTCCATTTAAAACCGGAGATAGGGCTCTGTTAGTGGTGTAGACTGCGCCATGTTTCATCAAAAATGATGAAGAAATAAAAAAGTTACCTTTGTTTTTCACTTCTATAACCAAAGTAAAATAGTGCTGTCCGCCGTAGCATTTGTGACGTCAAAGTCACATGGTATACACACACTGCTGAAGACCTGTCTCACCTTAGCAGCAGATGACCTTTGAAACCCTACTTGGATAGTGTATTTTTTTTATAGTTTTAATTAACATTACATATTTTGTCTAAGATCATTTTTAACCCTTTCCCTCATACGACAATTCTGCAGCAGACGATTTTTAACATATTTTGTCAAAAAATAAGAAAATCTCTATAATTGAATGGATAACCTATGACTAAAAGTGGAAAACATTGTGGCAAAAGGAGAAATTGCTTTTAAAGTCGTCTGCTGCAGATTAAATCAAAGGTATTCCTGGGCAAAGGCTTGTTTACTCCTCCCCACCCAGACCTATGATATATGCGTGACAATTATTATTACCACAGTGAAAAAAGATACATATTCATTAAGTTTTGGTACCGGGGATCGATTTTGTGTCTAAAGTTGATGCGATGGTAAACTAGCCTCTGACCAAAATCATCAATCAATATTTCCTGTCCTGGTGCCCCAGTTCTCAATCAATATGTACTACCCACGGTTCCCGGCCTTCCATGTATTTATCCAATTGATAGTTTCCCCCAATTTGTAATCAATACATATTGTAACAACGGTTCCCAGCTTGCCATGCCGTTCTAACGGACAAGAATGAAAAAGAAAGCATTAGGGGATTCTAAGGATGAGTCATTTAATAGGAATTTTTTGGGGGAACTGAAACATATTGGAAACCATTACCGAAACAAAAACCCTTAACCCTTTCCATGGCTTTGTAATCTTTTCATAGTTATCAGAGGTCCAGATAAGGACGGGTATTCAACTCTTTTTCCCACAATTTCTCTCTTATAATCAAAGCATACCATTCTGTTGAGTACCCACAACATAGGGCTAGAGGGTCAAATAAGGATTTTAGAACATGTAAAACGCTCCTTAACCCTTTCCCTCATATAGACGCTTTCTGACGCCTCTGCGGCAGACGGCTTTTTGAAAACATGCAATTTCTCCTTTTGCTATTTTTTAACAAAATATGTTCAAAGTCTTCTGCTGCAGAATGGTCGTATGAGGGAAAGGGTTATCTAGAGCTCTGGTTATGATATTTGTCAAAAATATTTTTTCTGTTTTCAGGACAGCGTCGGTAGTGAAGTGTTAGAGTGTCTGCCTTAGGTGCCAAGGTCACGCGTTCGATCCTGGTCAGGTCATACCAATGGTACTAAAATAATGGCTGGCCAAAGTGGCGTAAAACACCAAACAAACTGTTTTTCAGCAAAGAATACTTCTAATCTTATTTCACCCTTACCCAACTACAAGAAATCTGCAGCAGACGACTTTGAAAACTTTCTGGCTTAAAATATGTAGAACATTGTAAATGAAAGAACAAAATGATGAACTGATTCAAAGACGTTGCGATTAAAGACGATTGAATGAATGAATGAATGTATATTGTTTTATGGCGCATCGACAGCTAAGGTCATTTAGCGCGCAATTAAATTTAATTATTCATGATCCCTGGGTAAACAAACCAGTACTAGGCTAGAAAATGTGCCTTGCCTAAGGGCACTCCACCATGACCGTAGTGCCGCGACTGGGGATCGAACCCGGGACACCCGGTTTCGAAATCCACGACGCTAACCACTCGACCACAGCGGATTGCGATTAAAGACGAACTGGTCATTATGAGCAATTTCTGCTTTTGCTACAATGTTTTCAAAATTTAGTCTGCTGCAGCTTTGTTAAACCTTATGCTGAAGGTACTCAAAACATTCATCGTTCTCACTCTTTTGAGTACCTTGATAACCCTTTCCCTCAAACGACAAATCTGCAGCAGACAACTTTGAACATATTTTGTCAAAAAATAGAAAATCTAGAAAATGGATAACCTATGACTACAAATGGAAAACATTGTGTCAAAAGGAGAAATTGCTTGTTTTCAAAAAACTGTCTGCTGCAGAGGCGTCTGAAAACGTCTATATGAGGGAAAGGGTTAACCTGTTCCCTAAAAAAGACTGATTTTGATGCATCTGCAGCAGACAACTTTTGAAAACGTTGTGACTAAATTTAGGTGAAATTGTCCCTCATGAGCAATTTCTTCTTCCGCCACACTATTTCATTCTTCTTTTATACTTTCTTTTCCAGAGATTTCCAATATTTTTGCCAAGAAGTTCTCAAAGTCGTTTACTGCAGATTTGTTGTATGACAATTCTGCAGCAGACGACTCCGAACATATTTTGTCAAAAGGAGAAATTGCTTGTTTTGAGCAATTTCTTCTCTTGTCATTATGTTTTCAAAAAGCCGTCTGCTGCAGAGGCTTCAGAAAGCGTCTATATGAAGGAAAGGGTTAAAATAGGGTTTAGTCAAGTGATGAGAGAATAAAAATATCATTTAAATCTCTGTATTATAGTTATCCATTTACCACTTGTAGTCGTATGTTGAAGCATCAGCAGTAGACGACTCTAGAATACATCATGTCACACTGTTTTCAATTGAATTCAATAATTAAATCTCCATTTTTAGAGATTTGCCATTTTTTGTCTAGAAGTTTTCAAAGTCATCCTGCTACAGTTTTGTTGTATATGGGAAAGTGTTAATTTCTAATAGACTCATTCCTGCCTGTCAAAGGATAAGGATATTTCATGTAATGGTATAAACCCTTTCCCACATATAAACGCATTGTGATGCCTCTACAGCAGATGACTTTTGAAATCATTGTGGCAAAAAAGAAATTGATCATCAGATGAGCAATTTCTTCATTTGTCACAATGTTTTCAACTCTATTAAATAATTATACTTTTTGTTTTATAGATGTTTTACACATCTTTGCCTACATGTTTTTAAAGTTAACCTTATCTGACTTGTAGACCCAATTTTGACCCATTTGCAGCTGACATCTTTAGAAACAAGAAATATGTGAGCTACTGCTCACTAGTGATACCCCCGCTCATGTTTTGAAAGACATATGTGATGGTGGGGTAAAGGGCCATAACTCCGTGAAAAATCATCCAACCGGAACGCAAACACGATATGCGCATCTACACTTGGTGGTGATCCTTCCTATGAAGTTTCATAAAATTCCAAAAAGCGGTTGCAGAGAAATAGCCCGGAAATGAATTTAGTCATACATAGCCTGATGGTGGAGTAAAGGGCCATAACTCCGTGAAAAATAATCCAACCGGAACGCAAACACGATATGCGCATCTACACTTGGTGGTGATCCTTCCTATGAAGTTTCATCAAATTCCAAAAAGCGGTTGCAGAGAAATAGCCCGGAAATGAATTTAGTCATACATAGGGGTAAAGGGCCATAACTCCGTGAAAAATAATCCAACCGGAACGCAAACACGATATGCGCATCTACACTTGGTGGTGATCCTTCCTATGAAGTTTCATCAAATTCCAAAAAGCGGTTGCAGAGAAATAGCCCGGAAATGAATTTAGTCATACATAGGGGTAAAGGGCCATAACTCCGTGAAAAATAATCCAACCGGAACGCAAACATGATATGCGCATCTACACTTGGTGGTGATCCTTCCTATGAAGTTTCATCAAATTCCAAAAAGCGGTTGCAGAGAAATAGCCCGGAAATGAATTTAGTCATACATAGGGGTAAAGGGCCATAACTCCGTGAAAAATAATCCAACCGGAACGCAAACACGATATGCGCATCTACACTTGGTGGTGATCCTTCCTATGAAGTTTCATCAAATTCCAAAAAGCGGTTGCAGAGAAATAGCCCGGAAACGAAAGTGTTACGGACGGATGGACGGACGGAAGGACGGACGGACGGAAGGACGGACATGGGTAAAACAGTATACCCCTCCTTCGGAACCGGGGGTATAAATATGTAGCAAAACAACAAATTGCTCCGGCAATTTCTCCATTTGCCACAACATTTTCAGCACTAATACAATAATTAATATACTTTCATCTGTATAGAGTTTACATTTTTTTGCCAAGATATTTTCAAACTCGTCTTGGCTGCCAAGATTTGTTGTATGTGAGAAAGGGTTAATTCCTTTTTTGACTTGTAAACCCTGTGTTGCAGGCACCTCAGCAAGACAACTTTTCACACTTTTCACACGGCCAACAACATTTGTTTTGGTTGGGTGATTATAGATTTATTATAAAGATCACAATACAGAGAATCCTCTCCTCGATGTAACAATCCGAACCTGGATAAACACTTTATCCAACAAAATTTTATCATAAAAGCACTTTCCACGATTTAAATTTTGATCTTTGATCAAATTTATTTTCCACACAATCAAGCGAGAATCAAATGCTCCACCATTATACAAAACTAAAACGAAATTGTTTACGACAAAGAATTAATGTTTAGCTTCCAATATTAACCAACAGTTACTGTATTTTTAATCTGTTTGATTGATTAAATGTTTGCTGTTTAACACTTTCTCTCATACGACAATTCTGCAGCCGACGACATTGAACATATTTTGTCAAAAAATAGAAAATCTCTATATTTGAATGGATAACCTATGACTAAAAGTGGAAAACATTGTGGTAAAAGGAGAAATTGCTTGTTTTGAGCAATTTCTTCTTTTGTCACTATGTTTTCAAAAAGCCGTCTGCTGCAGAGGCGTCAGAAGGCGTCTATATGAGGGAAAGGGCTAACGCTGCTTTCAACAATATTTCAGTTATTTCACTGCCTTTCCTAGGTAAGTAGTACTAGTACTCCTGGTCCATTTATGCTGACTGCAACCAGTCAGTCATAATTCATACCCTGCAAACCTTGGAGCACCAAGAAGGAACGCCATTACTACCCTTTTGAAGACTTTGGTATGACTCCGCCCAGGGATCAAACCTGCTACCTTTCAAAAGTTTTCAAAATGTTATCTGTATCAGGTAAAGGGTTAACCATCTCTGTCCCACATACAAAACATTTTCTGTAGATGGCTTTGAAACTAAAATCTAGGCTCTTGAAATGAAGTATAATTTGGAAAATGAGTTAAAAATAATTGTAGAAACTTCTCACAATAGAGCAATTTTTCCTTTTCACACAATGTTTCAAAAGGTTGTCTGCTGCAGATGCCTCAAATGTTGTCTGTATCAGGTTCGGGATGAAGGCATCAATTCTAATTCTGATTTTTGTGTGCGAGTTACAGAAGAAAAGGGGTTATAAACTAGTCTTTTCCCCCACAATATCTCTGTTATATTACTCAACCTGAAACCCTATGTTGTGTGTACTTAAAATAATTGTCTCATTGAGATGATTATTTCAAGCACCTACAAAATAAGGTTAGAGGGTCAAATAAGGATCTTCAGAACATGCAAAACACCCCTTCCATCTAAAACTCTGAATTCTAATTCTCCTTTTTATGTGCAAGCTATTTATTCGTTTTCCTATCAGCTGAGCACAGACCCCCCTATAGGAAACTGAGTTGTCATTATAATCAGGAAATATTCCAGATAAAATAAATTACTAAATTTTCTTCTTCAATAGATTTATCATTTTTTATGGGGAAAAAAGAAACAAGGGAATATCTTCCCCTTTTTTTAAAATCATTTCGTTTGACGCCTCTTCAGCAGACGACTTTGAAAACATCAGGTAACAAGATGCCCAAAAGGGCCAGTAGCGCTCCACGACCATTAGGCAAAAATTAAATCTCCAAACAGCCATATAAGGCAAAATAGCCCTGTCCCGTGGCGGCCATGTTTTTTGACCAATCAACATAGTTTGAAGGAATCCGATAGTGGGTCACTTAAGAAACATTTCTACAAAATCATTTGAAAATTGGCCTGACACTTTTTGAGGAGAAGATTTTTTAAACTTTCGCTATAGCCATATAAGGCAAAATAGTCCCGCCCCCCTGGCGGCAATATTTTTCAACCAATCAACATGGCATAATTGAATGGATATTAAATTAACCTACAACTAAAAGTGGAAAACATCTTTTGTTACTATGTTTTCAAAAAGATGTCTCCTGCAGAGGCGTAAGAAAGCGTCCAGGCGCGTAGCTGACTGTACGCAAAATACGCAGCTGCATACACATTACTCAAATTTTAAAAAAGTTCAAATCTGCAATAAAAACTTGACATGTGGTAGGCGTAAGTATAAAACAACCGATCTGACTTGATAGATTTGAAGAAAAATGACAAATGCAATTTGTACATTTTACTATCTCAAAATTTCCTAGAAAATACATTTATTTCACCATCAAGATCAGTCATATTTTGCTACTGAAATGCTCCAAGAAGTCACCACAGACGATATAGAGGACCCACCTAAAAAAAAAATCCGTACACACTCTATATACCCTAGCTTATATGGAGGAAAGGGTTAAACCTCTATCAATGAATGTTTTATCATTGAATAGTTGAAAATATTGTTGCAAAAGGAGAAATTGCTCATTATGAGTAATCAATCCTTATGCCAATATTTTGAAAAGTTGTCTGCTGCAAACGACTCGAAATGCGTCTGCAAGTGGAAAAGGTTTAAATAATATTTTCAAAAGTTGTCTGCTGCAAATGCCTCAAAATTCGTCTGCAAGTGGAAAAGGGTTAAATAATGTTTTCGAAAGTCTTCTGCTACAAATGCCTCAAAATGCATCTGCAAGTGGTAAAGTGTCAAACAATGTTTTCAAGTGGAAATGGGTTAAAAAATGTTTTTAAAAGTCGTTTGCTGCAAACGACTCAACTTGCTTCTGCAAATGGAAATGGGTTAAACAATGTATTGAAAAATCGTTTGCTGCAAATGCCTCAAAATGCGTCTGCAAGTGGTAAAGGTTTAACCCTTTCCCTCATATAGACGCTTTCTGACGCCTCTGCAGCAGACGGCTTTTTGAAAACATAGTGACAAAAGAAGAAATTGCACAAAACATGCAATTTCTCCTTTTGCCACGATGTTTTCCACTTTTTGTCATAGGTTATCCATTCAATTATGGAGATTTTCTATTTGTTGACAAAAAACGTTCAAAGTCGTCTGCTGCAGAATTGCCGTATGAGGGAAAGGGTTAAACAATGTTTTGAAAGTTTCTTCTGCAGAGAGCATCAGAGTGTCACTTGGAATTCATCTGCTATATTTCTTCTTTTATAAAGGTTTCAGACAGGTTGAATCTTACGGCTTCTTTTGTGGCTTCTTTTGTGCGATTCACGGTGATGTATTTCAAACTTAATGGTTTTATATAAATTCCTTTAACCCTTTCCCACATACAGCAAATCTACAGCAGACAACTTTGAAAACATCTAGGTAATTATACGGAAGCTCTGACTTAAGATAAAAGTATAATTATAAATCAGCGTTGATATCATTGTGGCTGTGGCAAAAGTTTTTCCTTTTACCACAATGTATTCAAAAGCTGTTCTGCTGCAGATGCATCAAAATGTGTTTGCATGTGGGAAAGAGTAAAACTGAGAATTACTCTCTGTATTAATTATTACACAAAATTAACCCTTTTCCTCATATAGACGCTTTCTGAAGCCTCTGCCGCAGACGGCTTTTTAAAAACATGGCAACAAAAGAAGAAATTGCTCAAAACGAATAATTTCTCCTTTTGTCACCATGTTTTCAACTCTAATCAATTATTGTCCTTTCATTTAAAGAGATTTGCTTTTACCTAGATGTTTTCAAAGTTGTCTGCTGCAGATTGTTGTATGTGGGAAAGGGTCAACAAATTCTGACAAATACATGTAAAATATCAGGTTTGCACAGTGAGATGATTGTTTTGGAACATCCACAACATAATTATGTTTCAACCTTTCACCCTTGCAAATGGGCTAAGTCTATGTGGAAAAGCAGCCAGTTGCTTGGGAAGATTGTTGTGTGGAGTACTGGTGTGAGAAAACCAGGAAATGCATGAGTAGATGAACTGGCCGCCGTGATATAACTGAGAAATTGTTAAAAACGGCGTTAAACCCCAATCAATCAATCAATCAATTCACCCTTGCAGATGCAGTAATGTGCATCATTATTCAATCTGCAGCAGAAGACTTTTGAAAACATTGCGCCCAAAAGGAGAATTGTTCATTAAGAGCAATTTCGCATTTTGCAATAGCGTGGTTAATAATCTATGTTATCATCTGCATAACTCCAAATAGGGCTCCACAGAGATGACGTAGCTCATTACTTATGAATATCAGAACGAGACTTTTACTTACTGGATAAACAGTAACTAAATTAGGATCTCAGGTAAGCTATTTTTTGTCTTTCTTGAATCTTGCCTTCGGGCCTTTGTTCTTGATAGCCTTTGCCTGAATGGCGAATCGAGTGGGTTACACACCCAAAATAAGCTGAATGCTATGGAAATGCAATGAGATTTCCTATAAATTCTTCGCCATCAGAGGATATGCGATTGAAGATCGGTCTAAATGACCAGAATTGACAGTTCGTCAGCTGCGAGTTGGCACTCGCTGTTTCTTTAGTGAAACTTCTTTGTCTTGAGGGACAGAAATCTAAAAATAGATTTCCCTATTCGACTGTGCGGTTTATTGCCAGGTTGGTATTTTACACATAGATTAAAATCAGATCGATGTGTATACGTGTATTAATTTGCACTGAAATGAGGCAATGAGGAAATAAAAACGAATCTCATAATTATATTTTAGTCTATCGAGATGGAAAACAAAGGTTCAGGCTCAAGTTCAGCTGAATGCCGGAATGTGAAAACCCTTTCTTGTGAGCATGCACAGACAAGCGGTGCCTATGACAATCAAAATAAACAGTTCCATTATTTTTTGAAGCGCGGAGAAGACATTCTGGACATGTTTACCCAGGCAATCCGGGGTTTCGAGGCACAAACGCTTTAAATTAAGCAGCTGTCGGCGTCAGTTAACACTATTCATACACAATTGAAGAGAAAGGCTGATGAGGATGAACCGATGTCACAATGCGGAAAGAAGGTTCGGGCCAGGAACGAGATTTCTTCCGAAGACGAATGATGATTTGATTCCTGACAATTGGAACGATTTATCATGCATTGACGAACTGACCTCTTTCTTCATTGAAGAAATGAAGTGGGGTGATAATGTGAAGAAAGAGGTTGCTCAGGGGGGGGGGTGGGGGGGGGGGGGAACATCAAAGCAGACACCCCACCCCTTAATACAATAACCAATGGAAGTTCAAAGTTCAAACAAGATTATTTTTTTTTCACTTTAGCCGTATAAGCCCTGCCCCCTGGCGGACACAGTTTTCGACCAATCAACATGGTTTGAAGGAATCTGACTTTCGGAGGAGAAGATTTTACAAATTTTCACTTTAGCCATATAAGGCAAAATAGCCTCGCCCCCTGGCAGCCATTTTTTTCGACTAATCAACATGGCTTGAAGAAATCTGATAGAGGGTCACCCAAGGAACATTTCTACAGAATTATTTGAAAATCGGCCTGACACTTTTGGAGGAGAAGATTTTTTGAGTTTACACTATTTTTTTATTTCAGTTGCTATGGAAACCAGAATTTTGCATGGATCCAAAAAAAATGAAGGAATGTAGGAGAGGACATTGAGAGGATGCTTCGTATGAAGTTTCATCCAAATTGGCCAAGTGATTAGAGAGAAGTCGTTTGAAGCAAAAAGTAAACGCACGCTCGCACGCATGGATGCACAACAGACAATTTGCCATGACATAAGCTTGACTAGCTTTCATCCAGTGGAGCTAAAAATTACAACAATTCGGCCAAGCCAAGAAAGCACTATGTAGGAACTCACATATTGTAAGTATTGGTAAGCTTACAGAGTGTGTGTATACCACGTGACTTTTGACGTCATATTTGCATGGTGTGACAGCAATAATTACTATTGTTAAGAATGTAAAAACAATGGTAACTTGGTTATTTCTTCACCCTTTATAATGAGACATGGCGCAGTCTACGCCGCTTACAATGTCCTATCTCTGGGTTTTTACAGGAGTTTTATTGGTGGTCTAGTTTTTTCAAACACTTCGACGAACCTGTTCTCAAATTCCAGTTTTGATACTGCTCCGGCTGTTGGCGATATTAATAAATTTTGAGAAAAGGTTCATCGAAGTGTTTGAAGAAATTAAACCACTAATCAAACTCCGTTGAAAAACCGGAGATAGGGCTCTGTCAGCGGCGTAGACTGCGCCATGTTTCATTAAAAATGATGAAGAAATAAAAAAGTTACCTTTGTTTTTACTTCTAAACCGAAGTAAAATATTTCTGTCCACCGTAGCATTTGTGACGTAAAAGTCACGTGGTATACACACACTGTTACATACCAATTGAAAAACACTACCATTAATTTCACTGCTGGCAAAACTCGCAAATACTTACATGAATGGAAGAAACTGACAACGGATAAGTGGATCTTAAAAACAATTCATGGCTACTATGGTGAATTTAATGACTTGCCATGTCAAACTCTTGTCCCAAAGTAAATCAAATTCAGTACAGATGACCAGTGCAAAATTTAAAAAGAACTCTAAAAAAAATTGAAATGTAATATTATTGAAAAAGTACGAAATACACATTTGCCTGGAGAATTTGTTTCCAATATTTTCATTAGGAGAAGAAAGGACAATAAAATAGGAGTCATTTTAAATTTAAAACAGTTTATTGAGGATATAAATCCTATTCATTTTAAAATGGAAACTTTACATCATGCCATCAACTCAATGAGGTCAGTAGATTTATCTGAAAGCTATTACTCTATTCAAATTATAGAAAATGATAGGCCTTTTTTCAGATTTTGGCATAACGGACAAAAGTATCAGTTCACATGCTTAGTCATGGGTCTCGCCACTGCACCAAGAGTGTTTACAAATACAAATCCTAAAACCAGAGTTTTGTTTTGAGACAACTGGGACATATAAGCACTGCTTACATTGATGACTCCTGTCTACAAGGACAAACCTACCAAGACTGTGAAAATAATATTTTTGCCACAAGAAGTCTAATGGACTGGTTAGGTTTAACAATAAACCCAGATTAATCTGTTTTAGTAACATGTAAACAAATTGTTTTTGTTGGTTTCATACTCTGTTCAGAAACAATGACAGTAAGGCCTACACAAGAAAAAGTTGAAAAAGTAACTAAATTATGTATCAGTATTTGCAATGTCAAGTTTATTTCAATAAGAGCTTTTGCTCCGCTTATTGCATATATATATATATATATACATGGCATGTTAGTTCCTTGTGAGCCAGGCGTCAGATATGCACCACTCTATTACAAACCTCTGGAACAAATAAAAGAGACAAATCTAAAATGGAAAAGGGGAAATTATAATGCTTTTATGAAAGATACTGCAAATGCAAAGTTCCATATAAATTGGTGGGCGCTTCATTTAGGAAAAGAATTTACATTTGTAACGGAAAGAAACCCAGATTTCATCATGACTTGTGATAGTAGCTTAAAAAGATGGGTTGCAGAAATCAAGTCAGAAAATAAGTTTACTAAAGGAGTGTGGTCAACAGAAGAACAGTTGTTACATATTAATGTATTAGAGCTAAAGGCAAGCGCACTTGGTATAATAGCATTGACTGATAAGAAGGATAATTCACATATCGGAATTTCGAGTGATAACACCACCACTTGTTCATATATTAACAAATTTGGTGGTAAAAAACAGATCTAAACAAGATTTCACGTGACCTTCGGTTATGGTGCATTTCAAAAATGATTCTCATCAGTGCTGCTCATATTCCAGGTCATGTAAATGCAAAAGCAGACAAATTGTCAAGAAATAACAAAAATGATCTTGAATGGTCGTTGGATCAATCGATCTTTCAAAAGATTCAATGCACTTATATAGGGATGAAAATTGATATGGTTTCATCGCGACTGAATGACAAACTTAAAGATCATGTATCTTATTATCCAGATCATGGAGCATTGGCAATCAATGCATTTACCATAAATTGGAACTCTGTATTGCTTTATATGTTTCCTCCTTTCAGTTTTAATCTGAGAATCCTACAAAAGGTTCAATTAGACCAGGCAGAAGTGGTCCTGGTAGCACCGGTTTGGCAGACTCACACCTGGTGGCCTCATCTTATGAAACTTCTATGCCAGAATTGGCATCTCCTACCTCTAGCAAAGGATATTCTGCTACTTCATCACAAGCCAGAAGTCAAACACCCATTGAAACTCAGTTTTTTTCGAATAACCGGAAAGCATTACGCAGACAAAACATTCAAAATGATTCGGCTGACATAATTCTTGCATTATGGAGGACATCCACAAAAAGGAAAATATTCAGTTTATTTAAATAAATGGATAAAACACAAGAGAAATTAATCCTTTTTCGCCAAAACCTTCCCAACTTATAACCTTCTTAACAATACTTTAAAAGAATGGGTAAGGGTAAAGTGCCATCAATACTGCAAGATCAGCAATCAATCAGTTGGTTAATATTTGTTCTGGGCTAGAATTTACAAATTGCAAAGTTATAAATAAGTTCATAAAGGGTATTTTTGAATTAAGACCGGCATTTCACAAGTATAACACTTTCTGGGACGTTCAACAAGTTCTAGACTTCATAAATGAAATGCCATCCGACTTGTCATTGATGGTTTTGTCTAGCTCACTGGCAGTCCTCTTTCTATTACTGACTGCTCAACGATGTCAAACATTACATTTAATTTGTATTGAGGATATTTCATTTGGGAAGGATATTATGATTGTAAATCTAAAGCACTTACTAAAACAAGCATCCTGGCCCATTAATACTTAAAGCATATAATTGTAATAAGAAATTATGCATTGTCACTGTTTTCAAAGAGTACATTCACGGACCAAACACCTCAGAGTAGATAATAAACTACTTATTGGCACTCAAAAATGCCATCAGGCTGTTACTAAGGCAACTGTCAGTCAATGGATCAGAATGTTCTTGCAGAAAGCAGGCATATTTCGTCATTATGGTCCACATAGTATAAGATCACCTGCATCTAGTTCTGCAAAGTCACAGGGTATTCCAATACAAAATTTATTGCAAACAGCTGGCTGGAGTAATGTTTCAACATTTTCAAAATGTTATGATAAAGAAATAGAATCAAATAGGGGTCCTTCTGTTCAAATGAGTTTTTTGACATAAAGCCATCTTTGAAAACTTAATGACTGACTAAGGCTTAGCAAGAGTTGAACTATTTTATGTTATTATGTGTATACAATATTAGTTAGTATTAATTATAATCTTAGATTATATATATGACAGTTGGTTTAGTACCAATATTAAAATGATTTATATTGTATGTTTTCTTTTTAGTTATTTGAAATCATGCTGATACTATTTCATACATGCATGTTTATTTGGTTTAATCAGAGAAATGTCTCTAAAATCTCTGTGGAGCCCTATTTGGAGTTATGCAGACGATAAAATAGAATGATTAAACAAGACTTACCGACGAAGGAGGGAAGTTGAAGTTTTATCCACACCCTCCCTTTCAGCCCTTGTACTTTGTATTTCTCTGTTCAACCTGTTTTATGATGTCATAATTTGAAGAACATTGTGTTCTCGAAATTGGACATCATTTGGACTCTAAAGACTGATATTTATAAATAATGAGCTACGTCATCTCTGTGTAAGTCCTTTTGGAGTTTGCAGATGAAAAAATTTGGATTAAACTTCAACTTCCCATCTTCGACGGTAAGTCTTGTTTAATCATTCTATTAAATAATTATACTTTCATTAATAGAGATTTTATACCATATTTTTGTCAAGAAGTTTTCACAGTCGTCTGCTGCAGTTATGTTGTATGTGGGAAAGGGTTAAAGAACTACCCCCTTTATTTCCATATGTATTATCCAAGAAAGAATGAATCAATATGGTCGATGCTTTTGTTGATATTATTTTCGGTGGCGCATGAATGATTAAATTGCTGAAATATTACATGTCAAGTATTTTTGAAGATAGATCTAGGGCAGTCTGAAAAGTGCCGGCAAGATATTTCTGTCAGAGGTCCAGATAAGGAGGGGTTTGCAGCTCTTTTCCCCACAATATCTTTCTTACTATCCAACCAAATCCTATGTTGTAGGTACTCATTGAGAAGATTCTTTTGAGTACCCACAACATAGGGTTACCGAATAAAATAGAGGATTTTAGAGCAAGCAAAATGCACCTTATCTAGAGCTCTGTTTTGTGAAGCAAAAAATGGGCATGAAAGTTCTAGCATGTTTGGAAAAAATCAACCTTTGAGAGTTTGAAGAAATACATTTGTGTCACCTGTAAATGTCGGGTTGAGATTGACAGACGACAGATAAGTGATCCCCATCCCCATTTGTCTCTCTGCTATGAAAGAGAGGCCTAAGAGGGCCTTGAGGTCCTGGATCACTCACCTGAGAATGTGAAACTAAAGACAAGATCAATAAAAATAATTTACAGGACATGAATTCATGCAATTTACGCCTTTACCAAAAACTTTAAAAATGGAAGAAATCATTTTCCCTGTTTGGCATTCAGGGTTGCGGTGTTAGCATTATGCCTGACTTGCAAATGTCAGGATAAATGGATGAGACATACAATATTTGAGGCTTCTGTTTTGTGTGTGCAAATTAGCTCTCAACACTCTTATCAATACAAAAAAAATATCAAATAGTTTTTAAAAGTTGTGTTAAATGTGTTTGTCTGCAATTAGGAAAGGGATAAGGAAACATATATCTATTTCAAATCTAAACATTACAACCAGAGTGCTTTGCTTTTTCCAAGAAACAGTCCAACCTGTGTTTAAAGACCACCCATGATGTGTCTACAATGAAGACTCAGGTGAGGCTGAGTATATGCAAAATATCCCCATGAATATTCACTGTTCGCCTATGATTACTGTGGAACCTGTGTATAAAGACCACCCATGGAAACAAAACGGTATTTGTTCACAGGTGGTCTTTAATTACAGGGTTATTTATGCAGAAAATGAGCAATTGGGAAATTAAAAGTGTGGTTGCTATAGACAGGGAACTTCTCAACAAAGGTGGTCTTTAGCATAGGTTTTACTGTACATAGAAAAAACCTGCAGCAGGTGACTGAAAAAATATGGAAAATCTCAATCTATGAAAGTGTTACTTAACCCTTTCCCTCATACGACAATTCTGCAGCAGACGACTTTGAACTTATTTTTGTCAAAACATAGAAAATCTCCATAGTTGAATGGATAACCTATGACAGAAAGTGGAAAATATTGAGGCAAAAGGAGAAATTGCACGTTTTGTGCAATTTCTTCTTTTGTCACTATGTTTTCAAAAAGCTGTCTGCTGCAGAGGCGTCAGAAAGCGTCTATATGAGGGAAAGGGTTATTAATAATTGAACGGTCTTGAAAAGTTTGTGGCAAAAGCCATAATTGTTCTTTTTGATCAGTTTCTTCTATTGCCACAATGCTAGCAAAAGTTGTCTCCTGCAAATGACTCAGAATACAAATTCATGTGAGAAATGGTTTAATTCAATTTGATAATCAAGAAAATTGAAATTTCTCAACATTGTAGTGTTTTGCTTTGCAATCAGGGAAAGACTGTCAATTTTGATTCAGGCAACACTTTTCTAAGCTTAGACCATTTCTGATGCTTCCGCAGCATTCAAAATTGAAATATAGTCAAACTTGTGCTAAAGACCACCTTTATTTAGCAATTCCCTGTCTATAAGACCAGATTGTTCTCTTAGAATCCCATAGGTAGTCTTTAAACACAGGTTGGACTGTACTTTCCATTTTCCTGCTTGCGACTTCCATGGTCAGAGCTTTTAACAAGGGGCATTTTTCAATTTATAAAATCCTGATTTGATAATCAATCCCTACATTTTAAGTACCCACAACATAGGTTTTGGTTAAGCAATAAGAGAGATAATGTGGAGAAAAGACCAGTTTACTCCCCCTTATCTAGTCCTCTGCATGCTGGAATGTCCTTTAGCAAATGTGTGTTACTCCGCTCTGCAACAGACGACTTTAAAAACATTGTGACAAGCATTTCGAGTTATTTCTTCTTGTGTCACAATGATTTCGAACGTCAACTGATGCAGAGGCAATAAAATATCTAGAGACAAATATTGAAAAATATTTATAAACCTAATGGTTGTTTTTGAAACAAACATAGGTCTCTGACATGGCATTTTTGAAGTAATTGTAATTCTGATAATGAATGTTCAAAACCATTTATGGCCAAGTTATATCAAACTGTGCAAGAGATTAGGCGAGGACTGGAGACAAAGTCATATGACCTTTGACCTCTGAGTGTGACCCTGACCGTAACCTTCAACTTAGCTGGTAGAGACATGCATTCTGCAAATTGTCTCAATATATATCGCGAATATTTGTGGTGATTTGTTTCCATTTTTTTAGAGATATGGAACGGACACAGAATACAGTCATGTGACCATTGTTGTTCAACAGATATGACAGAAACATGGGCTCTGCAAATCCTCTCAAAACGTTGAACATTTGTTGTGTAGTTTTTTTCAAAATCCTTCGAGCATTTCTATAGATATGGAGCAGACTCGGAAAGAAAAGTCAAATGATGTTTCACTACTCAGTGTGACTTTGATCTTCAGCTAAGCTGGCAGAAACATGCACTCTGCCCATCGTCTCAACATGGTGATAATTTGTGGTGAGTTATTTGAAAATCCTTAAAGTGGTTCAAGAGATATTTAGCAGACACGAAAAAGTTCCATATGGCCTTCATCTTTAACTGAGCTGGCAAAAACACATTCAGCATCAGTTACTCAGTACATCTTCTCAATATGGTGAACTTAAAATTTGAGCTACTTCAAAGTCCTTTAAGGGGTTAAAAAGTTATGGACTGGACACAATTTATGACAGACAGAACAACCCATGCAGTAACAATCTATTTCTCTCCCGTAACATGAGGAAAGAGAGTTTTAAACATTGTGGCAAAAGCTTGTCAAATGTCGTCTGCTACAGATGCATCAATATGTGTTTTCAGGTTGGAAAACGTTTTAAAAACTTTCTAGAGATTTTTTCATTCCATTTTTCAAAGCATCTTTACCCTTTCCCTCATACGACAATTCTGCAGCAGACGACTTTGAACACATTTTGTCAAAAAATAGAAAATCTCTATAATTGAATGGCTAACCTATGACTTAAGGTAGGAAACATTGTGTCAAAAGGAGAAATTGCTCGTTTTGAGCAATTTCTTCTTTCGTCACTATGTTTTCAAAAAGCCGTCTGCTACAGAGGCATCAGCAAGCGTCTATATGAGGGAAAGGGTAAAGATGCCTCTAAAATGAGCATATCAAGTTATACCTTTAGTTCCCACATCCATCGTTATCTTCTGTTCTGAGGTATTTCAGGTGAAAAGTAATTAAAACATTCACAGCTTTGTTAGAAGCAAGGTTTTAGATAATACAATTAACATGTAATAAAATAAAATTTTCCACTGCTTGAAGTGAGATGAGAGATTGTCTAATGGATAAAACTCCTGATTTCTTGACTTCTGTATTGTAACCTGATGTCACTGTTACAAATGTAAATTTACACCTTTGCAGCAGAAATGTTTTGAAAACATTGTGGGAAAAAGAGAAATTGCTCATAATCTTTACCTTCAGTTATGCAAGATTCATTTACCATAATACAATAGAATCTTAGAATCTTATACTACTTGAAGTAAGAGGAGAAAATGTCTAATGGTTAATTCTTTATTTCTTCAGATGTAAAAGATAAAATTAAACACCTTTGCAGCAGACATCGTTTAAAATCATTGTGGGAAAAAGAAATTAAATTGCTCAAAATTTGGTAGAACATATAAGTATAAAGATTCAGTTACCATAACACAATAGAATCTTATACTGCTTGAAGTAAGAGGAGAGAATGTCTAATGGTTGATTCTTTATATCTTCAGATGTAAAAGATAAAATTGAACACCTTTGCAGCAGACAACTTCTGAAAACATTGTGGGAAAAAGAATAATTGCTTATTTTATTATGATTTTTTTTGCAGATTCCCAGTAGCTCAGTTAGTAGGGATGCTGGCTGTCAATCCAGGGGTTGTGAGTTCGAACCCAAGCTCGCCTCACATTCTTTCTGATGTTTGACAAAAGTAAATTTTTGCATCAACAGTCATTCATTCCCCTTCCACAATGGGCTATGTTGAAAAGCAGCCAGTTGCTTGGAAAGACTGTTGTGTGGAGTACTGATGTGAGAGAGCCAGGAAGTACATGGGTAGGTGAACTGTCCACTGCGATACAAGAGAAAAATTTTTCATTTTCAATTTCTGACAATATTTTCAAAGCCTGCTTATTTTGTCTGCATCAGAGCAAGTTAATACTAATTAGGAACTCCAATGAAATCTCTCGTAGCAGTCACCTATGTTAAGCAGCCACTTGAAGATACACCAAAAGATTATTTTTTTTCTTTATTTGACCTGTACCAAGCAGTCACACATGTTCAGCAGCCTAGTTTTGACTCTCCCCTGCTTAACCCTTTCCCTCATATAGACGCTTTCTGACGCCTCTGCAGCAGACGGCTATTTGAAACATAGTGACAAAAGAAGAAATTGCTCAAAACGAGCAATTTCTCCTTTTGCTACAATGTTTTCTACTTTTAGTCATATAGGTTAGCCATTCAATTATATTCCAACCTGCAAACACATATTGATGCATGATTTATGAGATCTATGGCTTAGCAATTGTACAAAAGAAAACTAATTTTTTCCCAATTTAATACAAGATCTCCTGAAACTCAGAAAACAAGAAATACCGCAATGCGACGAAAACCAGGTTCTCAATGATTGACAGAAGACCTTCAGCCTGTGTTTTGAGAATTAGAATTAGCTTCTTTGTTGAATGTTGTGTGTGTGTGTGTGTGTGTGTATGTGTGTGTAAAAGAACATGCCAAATGTAGAAAAAATGTTTCCATTTTAGGAACAGTTATATACCATGTTTTAGTTAACCCTTTCCCTCATATTTTAAGCTCTTCCTTGTTCACCACCAATTCTGCATACTTTGAACATATTTTGTCAAAAAATGGAAAATCTCTACAATTGAATGGATAACCTATGACTAAAAGTGGAAAACATTGTGGCAAAAGGGGAAATTGCTTGTTTTGAGCAATTTCTTCTTTTGTCACAATGTTTTCAAAAAGCTGTCTGCTGCAGAGGTATCAGAAAGCATCTATATGAGGAAAAGGGTTAATAAATGTATACTGTAACTAAAGAATTGAGTGTCAACTGCTTTTCTATTCTTAGTAACAGCAACCTTGACCTTGATCGTAGGGGCCCAAAACACAATCCCAAGAAAGGTCTCCAAAAACGCTTTCTACATTCCAAGTTTAGCTACAATATGTCAACCGTAACAAAAGATATTCAGTTTCAACCATTTTCTATTTTTAGATACATCGACCTTGATCTTGACCCTAGGGGCTAATACTGCAATCCCATGAAAGGTTTCAATGAATTCTATCTACATATCAAGTTTGGTTACAATATGTCAACTGTAACGCAAGATATTCAGTTTCAACTGTTTTTCTGTTTTAGTAAAAGTGACCATGGGTGATCCTAGGGGCCCCAAACGCAATCCCAGGGTTCCTTTCTGCATAGCAAGTTTAGTTACAATATGTCAACCGTAACTAAAGATATTCTTTAACATAGGCGAGTTTGACAGAACAACGACATTGTCATGTTTAGTTCTTTCTAACACCTCTGCAGCAGACGACTTTTGATTAAATTGTGAAAAAAGTAGATTTTTTTCAAATGAGCAATTTCTCTTTTTGCCACAATGTTTACGACTTTATTTCAATAATTATTCCATCTTTTATATAAATTTTAAAATCTTTTGACTAGAAGTCATCTACTGCAGATTTGTTATAATTGGGAAAGGGTTAAATATCAAAGATACCTCTTTTTTTCACAAAAATTATTAAGGTCTAAATTTCGCAAAATCTGCCTTAAATCACATTTTACAAGTCACTATTTTCACAATTGAAAGGGCCCTGGCCCTTGTCACAAAGCAGTGTGAAAAAACACTGCAAGTGTGTTACAGTATGACTATCTGTCTGATAGAAAATCAATTTACTTATCCAAATTAGCTTTAATGAGGCAATCACACCGGCCCAAATGAGCTTTCGTTTGTATACGAAAGTGGTTTGATTTTTTAAACTAGCCAAATGTCCCTCCAAATGTGTTTTCCCCAATTTATCACCGAATGCTTTCCGTTTGCTTTCCGAATGTTTTCAGTATGGTTTCAGAATGGTTTCAGAATAGACCGAATACTTCCTGCATGTTGACTTTGAAAGGTTTCCTTTCCAAACGCTTTCAGAATGCTTTCAGAACACGGCGAATCAACCTAGAATGGACCAAACTCTTTCCGAAAGACTTCACTGGCATTCTGAAAGCGTTCGGAAAGGATTCGTCATTTTCTATGTCCATTCGGGGTGTTCGGTAGGCATACGGAACATACTGTGCTTTCTGGAAGTGTACAAGCAGTTCGGAAAATGTTCTGAAAGAATAACGGAAGGGTTCTGGCTATTCGTTATACATTTGGCGGCATAAATGAAAATTAAACGGAAAGAAATCTGAAAACGTTCGGAAAGCATTTGTCATGTTCTAGGTCCATTCGCGGTGTTCGGAAAGCATACGAAACCCAGCACCTCCAAATTTTTATCCGAATGAACCAAGAACTAGACGCATGCTTCCCGAAAGTTTTCTGTACATGCCGTATGCTCCTAGAATGCTTTCTGAATACTTCCTTCGTTCGCTCCCCAAACACTCAAATTCCTATTCGAGGAACAAATGGAAAAGCATTTGGCCCAATATGATCGGGCTTTAAATCGCAATTGCAAATTTACTAAATGAAAAGCTATAAAGGTCCCTTTCCAATTTCTGGATAAAAAGAATGATACTTCTTCGATAGATAAATCTCTTATTTCAGGAAAAAGGTCCTGAATATTTTACCCACTAATGCACATAAATATGATACTAAACAGAGGTTGAGAACTTAAATGCCATTGAAATTTTCCTGCTATTTGAAAATTGTAAAAGCCGAAGACACATTGAGTGTGTCAATAATGATTTTTGTCTGTCTAGACCTGCTGATGGTGAATAATAAATACCAGGGAACAGCAGCTCTTCTTTATAAGAACTAGAGATAGTCTCTATTAACCCTTTCCCTCATACGACAATTCTGCAGCAGACGACTTTGAACGTATTTTGTCAAAACATAGAAAATCTCCATAATTGAATGGATAACCTATGACCAAAAGTGGAAAACATTGTGGCAAAAGGAGAAATTGCACGTTTTGTGCAATTTCTTCTTTTGTCACTATGTTTTTAAAAAGCCGTCTGCTGCGGAGGCGTCAGAAAGCATCTATATGAGGGAAAGGGTTAACACTTTCCCACATGTATCATCCCTGCAGACTTAAGTCTAAGGACTTGGAAAACTTTGAGTCAAAAATCTCAATAAACAAAAGAATAGTTAACCCTTTTCCCTCATACGACAATTCTGCAGCAGACGACTTTGAACATATTTTGACAAAAAATGGAAAATCTCTATAATTAAATGGATAACCTATGACTTAAAGTGGAAAACATTGTGGCAAAAGGAGAAATTGCTCGTTCTGAGCAATTTCCTCTTTTGTCACTATGTTTTCAAAAAGCCGTCTGCTGCAGAGGCGTCAGAAAGCGTCTATATAAGGGTAAAGGTTAAGGACTAGATAAGGAGTCGTAAACTGGTCTCTACCACACAACATCTATCTTATTACACAACCAGCTCTATTTTGTGGGTACCTGTAATAAAAAGAATCGTCTTACACTGAGACGATTCTTTCGAGTACCCACAACATAGGTTTTGGATGTCAAGTGAAGATTTTAGAACATGCAAAATGACCCTTATCTAGAGCTTTCCGACATATAACATACCTGTAGTTGAGGACACAGAAAACTTTTCGTCAACAATATTTAAAAATCTCAATAAACAAAAGAATAGTTATGAAGATAATTAAAAGCATTTTGGCAAAATTCGATCAATTTGAAATTGACCATTATGCCACACTGTTTTCAAATGTTGACAGATGTGTCAAAGAGAGACAGAGGGAGATAGACAGAGAGAAAGAGATAGAGATATATATATATATATATAGAGAGAGAGAGAGAGAGAGAGAGAGAGAGTCTCAGAGAAAGAGAGAGAAAGAGACAGACAGACAGATGGACAGGCAGGCAGTCAGTCAAACATACAGAGAAAGAGAGAGAGAGAGAGAGAGAGAGAGTGTGTGAGAGAAACAGACAGACAGGCATTCAGACAGAGAGAGAGAGAGTGTGTGAGAGAAACAGACAGACAGGCATTCAGACAGAGAGAGAGAGAGATAGAGAGAGAGAGAGAGTGAGACAGACGGTCAAACAGACATACAGACAGACAGACAGGCAGCATACGGACAGACAAAGTCACATATAGCAGGATAAATGTTACATTTTATTAAAGCTCTTCCTTGTTCACCACCAATTCAATTTTAAAGCATTCTTCAAAATATAACCAAAGCCAACTGGAAACTATGGACAAATTTTTCATTAACCCTTTTCCTCATATAGACGCTTTCTGATTCTTCTGCAGCAGACGGCTTTTTGAAAACATAGTAACAAAAGAAGAAATTGCACCAAACATGCAATTTCTCCTTTTGCCACAATGTTTTCCACTTTTTGTCATAGGTTATTATCCATTCAATTATGGAGATTTTCTATTTTTTGACAAAATATGTTCAAAGTCGTCTGCTGCAGAATTGCCGCATGAGGGAAAGGGTTAAAAAAGAGAAAGTTTTTGTTTTGTTTCTCCTTCCTTTGGTAAAGTACCCTGCAATTAGAGTTGTGATCAATCCAGTTTAAATTAGACAAGAGTCTATAATTATATCTTAAGGACCTCCTAATTGAACATCTTGTTTAAAATCAATTGACCAGTTTCCTCATTTGCCCATCTGATAACTACCAGCCTGCCCGGGGGAAACACATCTGTCAAATAAATGGACTTATTCATATCAAAATTAATGCCAAGTAATTAGAAAATAAAACAGACGCTTGCAAAAAGTTATTTAACCTTCCCTCATATAGACGCTATCTGACGCCTCTGCAGCAGACGTCTTTTTGAAAACATAATGGCAAATGAAGAAATTGCTCAAAACGAGCAATTTCTCCTTTTGCCACAATGTTTTCCACTTTTAGTCATAGGTTATCCATTCAATTATTGAGATTTTCCATTTTTTGACAAAATATGTTCAAAGTAAGTCTTTGAACTACAGTAAAGGGCCTTGCATGCAACAAACACTGCCATGCCAAGGTGAACACATTTTGCATTTTATAGTCTGGAGTATTTTTCCTTTCCTTTCCTTTCCTTATACAAATTGTTTTTTCAAAGTCGAACGAAGGTTTTACGAAAAATAACCCATAAAGTTTTCTGAAATGAAACTGGCCAAATCCATGGGGGCCACCATTTTGGGTATGTATAAAATGAGACGAAAAACAAGGATTGAACAAGGATTGAACATTATTGTCATCTTTTTAATCATTTTTTTAAATCGATATTTTGGGTATGTATAAAATGAGACGAAAAACACGGATTGAAAATTATTGTCGTCTTTTTAATAATTGTGGGAATTAATATTTGTACGAAAAGTTAAAAATAAATGAAACCCTGTGAGAAATATGTTTTCCCGTTCGTCAAAAAAACGACAGCATATATGCCTTCTACGCCCGAACCTAAATTTTGACTGTATCGTAGCCAAAGAAGGACGTGACATCATTTCCGTAACGTTTCATCTTGGCGTAACGTCAATGGAGCGACGTTGTTTCCCGTAAAAAAAGTGGTATCAACATGAAAGACCCCAAATTCCTATACATGAGCTATTGACTAACTCATTCAAAGTATAATTATTTATCAAACATTTTGATAATGCAAGAAACCATAACATTAACATTATTATTGTCTAGTCAATTTCTTATAAATCCCTTTTTATGGCCAAAGTATGCTCTGTAATTTGTGTTTATAATTATCTTGAGTTTTTTCGTAAATAGGTAGCACCTATAGATCTCATCTATATATTATAGGTATGAAAAATCACCTGTAGATATATATAGATATGAAAAATCACCTGAACTAATGCAGACTGGTCACAGAAAACAGGTACATTCTTGTACATAGCCTACAGTCCCTTGCCCACCATATCATCCCTGCATACGCCACTTTCAACATTCTTTTCCCAGTTCATATCAAAGTGTTTCCTGAGTAAGTTACCAGTAATACTGGTCTATTTATCCAGACACCAGTGAGTCAGTTGTATTGATTTTTACAATCCAGAGCGCCAAGGAAGGCAAGCCGTTTTTAAAGTCTTTGGTATGAACCGGCCGGGGATTGAACCAGCGACCTCTTCCACTTGGGGTGGATGTTCCACCAATTAAATGGTCTTAGTTCGGTGAATTATAAACATAAATTCATTTACTGACGTTCAGTTTAAATATTTAAATAATAAGAGACATGTAGAAAACTGATACAGAATCAAAATAATTTCTCTTAAATCCTTTCCTAGCATGCAAAAAATCAAGAGCAGACAACTTTGATAAAATCTAGGCAAAAGTATTAAAATTCTCCATAAATGTAAATGTAATTATGAGAAGTAGTTGAGAACCTTATGGCAGAAGGAGAAATTGCTCAATTTCTCCATAAGCCACATTGTTTTCAATAATAAGGTGGGAAAGGGTTAACACTACAATGCCTTCATGAAGAGCAATAAACTATTCACTGATACAGACGACATTTATCTCTCAAAGAAGCAGACGACTTTTGAAAAACATTATGTGACAAGGCGAAATCCAAATTCTCGTATTGCCGTATTTTTTTTCTTCTCAACTACATGTATGTAGAAAAACAGTTTATCAGGTAACTGTGTATCCCAAGCATGCTAAGGACATCATTATATCACACCGGCATCTCCCCACGTGTGGTCAAACATGAAAATGATAAATTTATCACATACCATACAGTGTGGCTTTTATATGCTGGTAATCCTTCCAAAATGACCACTCACTAAAAGAGGCTGTCCAAGAGAATTGTCCACAGAAGGGGGGAAAAGCTTAGATCGATTTGAGAAATATATTTCCAGTTAAAATGTATTTCGTGTTTGCCCAGCCTCCGAGAAAAAATGTGGTCAGACTGGTTCGCTTACAGTCGATCATTTATATGTTGTTACCATAAACGGACTGAAACACAGTCTGCATTAATGGCGGAGAATTCCTTGCAGACGAATGTTTGTGTTGAACATTTGCGGATAAAGATCGATATGGAACATTTTCTCGTCTGCTAGTACCAAAATGACAGACAACTTTGAACCAAATTATAACGAAAGAGACTCGTATTTGACAAAAACTCACGGTAATGCTGGATTCTTCACAAATCATCCCGTAAGCGATACCGACCTTTCTTTCTCCCGCCATTTTTAAGGTCATCCGTACTTTTAACCCGCGATATTTTCCTAATTTTCATATGTGATTTATTCTTAATTGATTATTTAAAAAAATGTTGGTAAAATATCACACAATTCGTGCGATACTAATTAGAAGTAATTTTGGATTAAGATTTATATAATATGATTTATAGGTGCTACCTATTTCGGGTAAACATTTATTAACTTTTGTGATCCGTAAATAATCCCCGGTGAACTGATCAGTTATTGCATCACGGTCAGTTATTTACGAGTCCTACCAACCTAAGCAAAGAAAATAAAAATCACTTCAGGTTAAGAATATATTTAACTTTTAAATCCATGAAATTATGATGAGAGGTACACAAAATAATCAACTTACCCTTGATAAAGTACTTCAAATAAAACGATTCCATAATTTAAGGAACTACATTTGTGACGAGTCAAACTCCTTTCCTATCATTTCTGTCGTTTTCTTTTGGTTATTTATTAATCATTTGCATTACGCTAATAGAATGACGTCATATTATAACTGAGTTTTTATTTGAACTCATTTTAAAAATAGACGATGAGTGTTATTTAACGCAAATGACCTCACATAAAATTACTTGTGCTCGTTCAATTATCGAGTACGTATTATCATATTTAATTATTTCCTCTAGAAGTTGTTTTTTTGTTTCAATTTTTTCTTTTCATCCAATCAAAACGTAGCAGAATCGTGACTGCATCGAAAAATTTACTCTGGACAAAATATTTGGAAAGACGGTTTAGCTAAGTTTTGCAAAGTTCATACACATTACCTATTGACGGGAAACATTGCCGGCTTCGTCGTCGATTTGTTTACCTGTATAATCTAGCTATATAGTTCCTTGTTATTTATTCATTTATTCATCTTGTTGCCAAACAGGAGCGAATTTGCGCGAAAACAAGCAAGTAATCGGTGAGCGTTTTTGATTTTTGGTATGCCTATGGTCAAGGACGTAGATAAGATCTTTTATTTAATGATGAGATATTGAGTTCTATCAATGAGATATAATCCATATCACCCACACTGGTATGACGTCATTTCCTTAGTTTCCTGTCAAGTTATACTACACACGTTATATATATAAATTAAGAAATACGTAACGGGTAAATTATTAGATCGGATACAAGCATTGTCATGTGATAAAAACCTTATCTTATCTATACACATGTATAATACCGTATTCTGTAAATATAACAAATCAGACTTATTGTCATTGTCTGACATTGTGTAGTAAATAAATATATTCACACAGATTCGTCATTATTTCATTATCAATTATCATAAAATAAAAACAAAATTTGTTTATTTTGAGTGGATATGGAATATATTTCAACTCGAAGTGATACAATTATAACATTTTCAATTGTATCACTTCTCGATCCACTCAAAACAAATAAATATCCCTCTATATCTACGTCCCTGCTATGGTAAACCACTTACCTGATGTGCTATTTTCGAATTGTGCGCTTTTAAAACATCTGACAGTGACCATTGCCAACTTGGGGAAATCAGGTGTTTCAAAAACTCCAATGGAGTTATAGAGGAAAAAAAAGATAAATTGCTCCCACGAATTAGTTTATCAATGGATCTTTCCATTTCAAACGATTATGTTAAGAAAACTTTTGCTCTTTAATATGATATTTTTAATATTATTCTATGATTTTTAGCTCCACTGGCGAGCTTATGTCATGGCGAATTGTCCGTCGTGCGTGCGTCTGTGCTTCTGTGCGTGCTAACTTTTTCCTTTAAACCACTTCTTCTCCCTAACCACTTGGCCAATTTGGTTGAAACTTCATAGGAAGCATCCTCTCAATGTCCTCTCTTAAATTCCTTCAATTTGTTTTGATCCATCCATAATTCTGGTTTCCATGGCAACCAAAATAAAAAAATAGTGAAAACTTCATCTTCAAAAAAATCTTCTTCTCCGAAAGTGTCAGGCCGATTTTCAAATAATTTTGTAGAAATATTCCTTGGGTGACCCTTTATTAGATTCCTTCAAGAAATGTTGATTTGGGCAAAAAACATGGCCGCCAGGGGGCGGGGCTATTTTGCCTTATATAGCTATAGTGAAAACTTAAAAAATCTTCTTCTCCAAAAGTGTTCAGCAGATTTTCAAATAATTTTGTAGAAATGTTCCTAGGGTGACCCTCTATCAGATTCCTTCAAGCCATGTTGATTGGTTAAAAAATATGGCCGTCACAGGGCGGGGCTATTTTGCCTAAATGGCTAAAGAGAAAACTTAAAAAATCTTCTCCTCCAAAAGTGTCAGGCCGATTTTCAAATAATTTTGTAGAAATGTTCCTTGGGTGACCCTTTATTAGATTCCTTCAAGAAATGTTGATTGGTTGAAAAACATGGCCGCCAGGGTCGGGGCTATTTTGCCTTATGTAACTATAGTGAAAACTTAAAAAATCTTCTTCTCCAAAAGTGTTATTTTCAAATAATTTTGTAGAAATGTTCATTGGGTGAACCTCTATCAGATTCCTTCAAGCCATGTTCATTGGTCGAAAAACATGGCCGCCAGAGGGCGGGGCTATTTTGCCTTATATGACCATAGTGAAAACTTAAAAAATCTTTTCCTCCGAAAGTGTTTGGCTGATATTCAAATAATTTTGTAGGCTTACCCTCTATCAGATTCCTTCAAGCCATGTTGATTGGTTGAAAAATATGGCTGCCAGGGGGTGGGGCTATTTTGCCTTATATGGCTATAGTGATGGCCCAGCTGCATGCATTTGATATTTCATATGTTAGCATCATCTAGTGGACCTCTACCAAGATTTAAATTATAGCCCTGGGATCAAAAATGGCTGCTCCTTGGGGGTCACTTGTTTTACATAGACTTGTATATAGGTAAAACACTTTAAAAATCTTCTTGTCTAAAAGTAGAAGGCCCAGGCCTTTGATATTTGGTATGTAGCTTCATCTAGTGGACCTCTACCAAGATTGTTCAAATTATAGCCCTGGGATCAAAAATGGCCTCTCCCTTGGGGTCACTTGTTTTAGTTACATAGACTTGTATAGGGAAAAAACTTTAAAAATCTTCTTGTCTAAAAGAAGATGCCCAGGCTTTTGATATTTGGTATGTAGCTTCATCTAGTGAACCTCTATGAAGATTGTTCAAATAAAAGCCCTGGGGTCAAAAATGACCCCTCCCCGGGGGTTACTTGTTTTACATAGACTTGTATAGGAAAAAACGTTAAAAATCTTCTTGTATAAAAGAAGAAGGCCAAGGCCTTTGATATTGGGAATGTAGCTTCATCTAGTGGACCTCTACCAAGATTGTTCAATTATAGCCCTGGGGTCAAACATTACTTGTTTTACATAGACTCATATAGGGAAAAAGCTTTAAAAATCTTCTTGTCCAAAAGGAGAAGGCCCAGGCCTTTGATATTTGGTATGTTACTAAGACTCGTATAGGGAGAAATCTTCTTGTCTGAAGGTAGAATGTTAAGGCTTTTGATATTTGGTATGTAGCTTCATCTAGTTGATCTCTACCAAGATTGTTCAAATTATAGCCCTGGGCTAAAAAAATGGCCCCATCCTGGGTCACTTGTTTTTAGCTCACCTATGCACAAAGTACAAGGTGAGCTTTTGTACTCGCTCACCATCCGTCATCCGTCGTCGTCGTCGATGTCCGTCCATTCATATTTTCCTACAAATGAATTCTCCTCCTAAACCAATTAACCAAATTCAAAATAATTTTACAGGAATGTTCCTTGGGTGGATCTCTTTCAAACTTGTTCAAAGAATTCTATTCCATGCAGAACTTTGGTTGCCACGGCAACAAAAAAGGGGAAATTAACCGAAACTTAAAAAATCATCTTGTCTAAAACTAGAGGGCACAAGCCTTTGATATTGGTTATGTAGCATCATCTAGTGGACCTCTACCAAGATTGTTCAAATTATAGCCCTGGGGTCAAAATGATCCCTCCCCTGGGGTCTATTGTTTTACATAGACTCATATAGAGAAAAAACTTAACAAATCTTCTTGTCTAAAAGTAGAGGGCCCAGGCCTTTGATATTGGGTATGTAGCATCATCTAGTGGACCTCTACCAAGATTGTTCAAATTATAGCCCTGGGGTAAAAAATGACCCCATCCCGGGGGTCACTTGTTTTCCATAGACTCATATAGACTCATATAGGGAAAACACTTTAAAAATCTTCTTGTCTAAAAGTAAAAGTAGAAGGCCTAGGCCTTTGATATTTGGTATGTAGCATCATTGTTGACCTCTTCCAAGATTGTTCAAATTATAGCCCTGGGGTCAAAAATGACCCCTCCCCGGGAGTCACTTGTTCTCCATAGACTCATAGATGTTGGCAAAACATAGAAAATCTCCATATTTGAATGGATAACCTATGACTAAAAGTGGAAAACATTGTGACAAAAGGAGAAATTGCTTGTTTTGAGCAATTTCTTCTTTTGTCACTATGTTTTCAAAAAGCTGTCTGCTGCAGAGGCATCAGAAAGCATCTATATGAGGGAAAGGGTTAAACCTTCTGTGACTAAATCAGGAGCTCATAATGCAGAGTTGGATAAAACTGTGGGGATATGCAGGTTGCTTTAGTCTTCACTAGAATATTCAAGCATCATCAGCAGACACCATTTGATAGCATTGTGGCAAAAGGAGGCATTGCTCATCATGCGCAATTTCTCCTTTTGCCACTATGTCATCAACAAACATCATACCTTCATTCATAGAGATGTTTTTAAAGTCGTCTGCTGCAGATTTGTTGTATGTGGGAAAGGGTTTAACATTTACCTGATAAGACAAACTGAAAATGTCTAAAGAAAAAATGTAATTACAGTCAAACTTGCGATTAGCAGCCACCCAAGGGACATGATGAAACTAGCTGCTTAAGACAGGCTGCTTATCACAAGTTTCATGACTTGGTCGGATTTGTTCAAGTCAGTTGACATAATATTTCATATGTAACTGTTAGGAATAGTCATTACATTACATTACATTACATTACAAATAGTAAATTGTCTTTATAAACTTGTATTTAAACATTGTTATGAAGATTTGTAGCTTTTTTCTATCAAATATTTCATTGTGCTATCTGTTATTTAGTTTAAACCGACGTTTACAACTAACTTGACTATCAAATATTTTTTTGCTTCACTTTGAAATTCACCGAATAACATATCCGGAAGAAATAGCGTCCGAATCTACGTCTACTTCTTGCAGAAAGTTTTACTCGATAATCTTTAGATTTAAAATGGAAATGGCAATATAAATTGACTTGGGGCTTCAAGTGGACATTAACTTTTGTTTTAACATATAAATGTACTGTCTTTCGGTCTAAATCGCTCATAAATGTCTTTTTCAATTTATCAAATTTGCCCGACATCGTAAACAGAAAATAAACCAAAATCGCAACTTCTTGTTGATGAATCATACAACTATCATTCGGCACACGTCGGCTGTTTTTGGTAACCTAAATCTAACATGTAAACAGATTACGCGTATGAAAAAACCCGATATGCAACAGAATGGCTCAGCACCGAAGTCGCATTAATGCGACTTTTGTAACGCCCCTCGTATAGTTACTGCTGAGCCAAACTGTCATATATATGCGACTTCGGCGCCGAAAGGGTTAACGAAATTAAAAGAAAAAGGTATAATAAAAATAAAATTTAAATCAGTTACTATTATTTCTAAAGAAACGCCTGATCTTACTTGGCACTGAGAACAACTTTCTGCTATTTATTTGGCGCCGAAAGGGTTAAGCAGACATCAATTAAGAAGTTTATATAACAAATGATAGATTTAGAAAAAAAGCCATTACTTTTCTCAGTACGTAACATTGGAAGTTTAGAAAAAAACAGCAGTACTAATTTTAGACAAAGCCTTAAATAAAAATATTTTACAATTTGTCTCTCTTCTAGAATAAATCGAGACTGGGGATATATAAAACAAAACTGTTTATGACCCCCAGAAATTACTTCGCTTATCTGATGGATCTTGTCAAGGCAAGTGGACAGCGACAGATGACTGGTAAACAAGCTTATGTATACACCAGTATTGCTTGGAGATATTATAATTAAGATATCGCTTTATAGCCTGATAAGCCCCAAAGTAGGCAATGAGTGCACGTTTATTCACAATTACCGAATATCCTGTTACTAGCGCGTTACTAGTTACTTGCAGTAATTATATTAAACAATTAACTTGACTGCAATTTATATCCAGATTCACTGGTTCTTTTATATTTTTTTTATTAATTAAATAGGCCTACATGTCACAAAAACAGAATTTTTTATTGTGGAAGTTTGAATATACAGTCGAACCTCGTTAAACCGGACGCCGTTAATCCGGAAAATTCGCGATCCGGACAAAAAATTCAGGGAACGGATTTTTTATGCTTAATTATTCTCCGTTAATACGGAAATTCGCGTTCCGGAACCGGACAAAAAAATTCGGGAACGGACTGACCATTTACACATATAATCCGTTTCGTTAGTCCGGAAGTCCAAACAGTAATGTACATGACTGTACAGCATACAGAAAACATAGACAGTATATATGTTTTTACTCAATTAGTCTGTGTCATTGTTTTCTGTAGTGTCCGTTTGTCCTAAAAGGTGTTAAAGCTGTATACAATGTAATAGCCTAAGGCTGTTCAATAATCTGCAAGCGTGTGTCATTGTTTACTTTGATTAGCAGCCATAAAATAGCAGCCAAATTGTCAAACAGATCTAAACTGATTTTGAGACTAAAATTTCGATATTTTGACCCAGAGACAAGTGTAGATCTGACAAAAATAATAAGTTGTTCAATATTTTTATATTTTGACGTTCATTTTATCAAAAACGTACATGTTTACGTACTGGTTATCTATGTGTTGTAAATCTCATGATAAAGCTTTGCTTACGACAAACAGTATCTATAGGTAAATGGTAAATACAATATCGCTGACAGTTTGCAAAGCTATTTTGAATGAATTTCCCTCAATTATAATCATGTATCCGCGCAATATCTGGGGAAATATTGGGTCCCATTCTTTGACTCCTATTGTTATGCTAAGACGAAAATTTGGCGTAGGCAAAATAAGAAATCGTTAATCCGGAAGATTCGCAATCCGGACTTTTTTCACTGGGAACCAAAGTGTCCGGATTAACGAGGTTCGACTGTATTGTGTCCACCATTTTGAAAAGTGAACTCAAAGAAAGGTATCAAATATCCTGGTAATTACAAAAAGCATTTATATGCTGGTTTGGCTGTACCTAATTTTATAACGAAAGTAAATACATTTTGGTTTTTACACAGTATCAGTGTTCCAACTCACATTTTTTTAAAACGGGTACTGGGTTGAAAATCTGTGGGTAAGATTTAATTTCAGGGGGTATGAAAATTTGAAGGCAAAATGTTCATAATAAAATAGGATAAACAAGAAGCACATGTTTGAGACTGTATAAACTTGGATCAAATTCTCTACAATGTAACAAATTTCAATCATAGCAATTCATAATTGTCTACATTTTACATTTATGTCAAGACCTCTGTATGACCTTATCAATATCTATACCATGTTGCCTCATTATTAATAAGTTGTTGTCTGTTTAATTAAGGCTTATAATTACTAGCTAGATGATTTTAGCAAGTAAGTTTATTTTTAAACTTTTCAATCAACATCATAAAGCGGACGGTTTTGTTATGCATTCTTCTCGAGTTCAGAGTACGGTCTTCAATAAGTAATTTTATAAAATATGCATCGCATCAATGAAAAATTTGAATCGTCCACTATTTTAACACGCGGTTAAAGTGACTAGACGAAATAGGTAGAAAAACATTAAATGAAATATCACCAACTCCCTATACTTTTTGTATGAATAAGATATATATAATTATTTCGTTAAATACTTGATTTTGGTTTAAAATATCATATTCGGCACATAAATGAATATAGTGGCAGTATGCTTGGCTGCGAAATTTTCTTACGTGCGATCTTGCATACGGCATAAAATACATGCGTGAAAGTGTTTACGTAATTTCCTTAACATTTTACGTGAGTGGGAACACTGACAGTATTCAACATTATTTCTGTTTCATCACAGCAACAGTTTACTTATTCATGCTAAATTTTTTGCCGAATCTGTTTGTCTGATTTTAATATAATCTGTTAGAAATATTCCTCTGCATCTGCTTGTCTGATTTTAAATTGATTTTTCAAAAATATTCCTTATGTGACACTCTTCAAAAATTGTACAAGCCATATTGATGGGTTGAAAAACTTGTAAAATCCAATAAACATTATATAAAATCTGGGAAAAAAAGAAAGACTTTTATCTGTGAACCTCAAATGTTCAGTAATTTGAAGCTATCCAGCTACAAAACAAAGAGAAAATGATGTAATAAAATGCTGATACCTTAATAACACCGTATTAACCTTTTCCCTCATATAGACGCTGTCTGACACCTCTGCAGCAGACAGGTTTTTGAGAAATATAGTGACAAAAGAAGAATTTACTCAAAACAAGCAATTTCTCCTTTTGCCACAATGTTTTCCACTTTTAGTCATAGGTTATCCATTCAATTATATAGATTTTCTATTTTTTTACAAAAATATATTCAAAGTCGTCTGCTGCAGATTTGTTGTATGTGGGAAAGGGTTAACATTGGAGACTAATTCCAGTCTTTGGTCAGGTCTTAAAAAGACGATATGTGTAAAAGCCAAGAGAATTCCGCAGAAAGTTGAGGACATCACCAGACTGCCAATTTAACTAGATGGATTTGGTCTTGCGATTTTCCATCAACGGCAGACACCTAGACATTGTAGCTTGCTCCCTGATATATCATTCTAAAAAGTCTTCTGCTTTAAAACATCTTCTAAGGAACAAAGTGTTACATATCTAGAAAACATGTCAGATTATAAATCAAGAGTTGAAAACATTATGAGAAAAAGGAGAACTTGCTCAATACAGGCAATTTCTCCTTTTCCCGTAGTGTTTACAAAAGTCGGCTGCTGATTAGGCATGACATTCGATCTGTATCAGGAAAAGGATTAACTTATTCCCTGTTGACATACAAAATGAATAGGACTTTTTTCCCCCCTAATCCTTTCAAATTAAGCCTTTCCCATATGTATACACTTTCTGTTGCTCTGCAGCAGACGACTTTTGAAAACACTGTGGCACTGCTCATAATGAGCAATTTCTCCTTTTGCCACAATTTTTTCAACTCTATTAAATAGTTAATCTCTCATTGATAGAGATATTTCAACTTTTTGTCAATATGTATTCGAAGTCGTCTGCTGCAGTGTTGGTGTATGTGGTGAACCCCTTTGCCTGTAACAGATGACTTTAGATGTCTGCAGCGGACAATCTTACAGCTCAAGCTCTTTATTAGCATACCATTCTAACTCTTTCCCACATACAACACATCTGCAGCAGACACCTTTTAACCCTTTCCCTCATATAGACGCTTTCTGACGCCTCTGCAGCAGACTGCTTTTTGAAAACATAGTGACAAAAGAAGAAATTGCACAAAACGTGCAATTTCTCCTTTTGCCACAATGTTTTCCACTTTTTGTCATAGGTTATCCATTCAATTATGGAGATTTTCCATGTTTTGACAAAATACGTTCAAAGTCGTCTGCTGCAGAATTGTCGTATGAGGGAAAGGGTTATATCATGTGGAAAAAAACATGGAAAATCTTCTTAAATACTAATTTAGTTTTAGAATAGATATGAAAACATTGTGTCAAAAGGAGTAATTGCTCATAATGAGCAATTTCTCCTTTTGCCACTATGTTTTCAAAAGTTGTCTGCTGTAGAGGCTTCAGAAAGAATGTATATGTTGGAAAGCGTTAAAATTGTTGTTGAGATATGTTAAAGCATATAGCAAGCAAGTACAAATAATATAAAAGATGGCTGTGATTATGTTCTCCATAAATTAGTGTAAATGATCTCAGAATGGTCAACCAGGAATTAAGATTGGCTTATTTAGTACACAAATACATGTGAATACTTGTTTGAATTTGCAACTACAGAAATATTTCAGCAGAAGACTTTTGAAAACATTGTAGCTGAAAAAGAAATTGATTAATGTTTTAACTTCATCTAATATTTATACACTTAAATTGATTAAGATTTTCTGTATTTTTTGCCCAGATGTCTTCCAATGGGTGATTGGAAAAGTACGTAAATTTGATTTCTATCAAACTTAGATTCGCATTTTGTATCACCCATATTATATATATTTATATTATTTTCGTACTTTATTTTATTAATTTTCATTAATTGCATTAATTAAGCGATGACCAAGTATGATAACAATTTTGATATCATTTCTTAAATTTGACTATACAAAGGATATATACGTATAAAACGATTTTCATTCACAATATACATTCAAGTTGCACATGAGAAAACACAGTGAAAGAAGGGAGAATTTCTCATTATGCCAAACGGTAGACAAGAGCTCTGCATAAGCCGTGTATATGAAACAGTGTAATGCTCTAAAATCCTTAGGAACCCACCAATGCCGAGTAGTTAGCATGGGGAATTTGCAATTGACTATAAAAGTTTAATCTGTGCTCGGAATGGGTGCTCAAGTATCTGATTGGTCAGAAGCAAATTCGTTCTCCAAATCACCAATCAGAAGCCATATTTTGAACAATTAAAGTTTCTGACCCTGGACGTCCTGGTGAAAATATTCAGTAAAACACGTTGAATTTGTGAGGTCAAAAGTTTACGATTTTTGTCCAAAATCTCTTTTTTTAAATGTGCGATTCATGACATCTGCTTAGTCAAAACCTGGAAATGGTGCAACGTCGTTATCACACACAGTCAATGGAAATGTTCTTCGTAATATTGATTTGTTATCACTTGTCCACATTAGGTGTGAAAGAGAGACAATTTCATTGGGTACTAGAACAGGCATTAATGAGCTATTAATTGTTAAAACAATCTAATTAACGAGAGAGAATATGTGTGGAAAAATACTTTCTCATAATGCGTAACCGGTTTGTACCAAATTGTCAACACTCAATGTAGAATGCAGTCTACCTGTTACATATTAGTTAACCCTTTCCCTCATACGACAATTCTGCAGCAGACGACTTTGAACGTATTTTGTCAAAACATAGAAAATCTCCATAATTGAATGGATAACCTATGACAAAAAGTGGAAAACAATGTGGCAAAAGGAGAAATTGCACGTTTTGTGCAATTTCTCCTTTTGTCTCTATGTTTCCAAAAAGCCATCTGCTGCAGAGGCGTCAGAAAGCGTCTATATGAGGGAAAGGGTTAAGACCGTTAATGTATTATTATAACATATTTTAATCATCATTGGCTAAAGTAGCATATTTTTGGATGTCAAAAAATCCTGGACATTATTCACGATGATTTTTGATTTGCGAGGAAATCAATTTGTGAATATTATTGAAAATAAATCTTACGCAAAAAATAGAAACAGTAACTGACTCATTTTGTACCTCACCCACAACAGTCATGATGGAGTGCCATTGGGCACGGCACATTTCCTAGTCTAGAATTGGTTTGTTTACCAAGGGATAATTTGAGTATGTAGAATTCTCCCCCCACAGTATCTATTCTTATAACTCATTAAGTCCTTTGTCTAGGTACTTTACCTTTTCCTACATATAGACACACATAGAATGATAGTACAATAATTGAAAAGAGTTGAAAACATGGTGACAAAAGGAGAAATTGCTTGTTTTGAGCAATTTCTTCATTTGTCGCCATGTTTTCAAAAAGCTGTCTGCTGCAGAGGTATATGAGGGAAAGGGTTAACTGAATTGATATTGAAAATGGTGTAAAACTCTAATGAACTAATCTAAAATCCTTAAAAATGTGGGGGAAATACAGACTAGTTTGTTACCCATTGATTGGTAACATAAAAAAGAGACATAATTTGAGTATGTAGAATTTTCCCCCACAGTAATCTGTCCTTATAACTCAATAAGTCCTTTGTCTTGGTACTTTACCTTTTTCTACATATAGATGCCTTTTTCTACATATAGACACATATAGATGAATCTTTAGAAGACGACTTTTGAAAACATTTATGGCAAAAGGAGAAATTGTTCATGATGAGCAATTTATTCTTATGCCACAATGTTTCCAACTCTGTTCAATAATTATACTTTCAATTTCAGCTTGTATGTTTTTCACAGAAAAAAAGTTAGGCTATTATGATACCCTTGGCATCATCGTCGTCATCACAAAACTTGAAACTTACCTCATAACTCAAAACTCGTTCAACATTTTCAAATGAAACTTAGTACACATGTTCCTAGGAACAATATGCATGTCTCTACCAGCTAGGTCACATAACTTTAATAATTATTCAGAAATGCCCCTTTTATTACCTAGAAAAAACACTGTGAACAAAGACTGTGGTCTTTAAACATGGGTTGGACTGTAATTATAGGATGACAGGGAAGATTCATTGTGAGATATTGCATGTGCACAGGCTAACCTGAGGTTTCACCATACACAATGTTGATCCCAAGTCATTAGACATGGCCTACATTTTAGCTCGTCTGTTTTCGAAGCAAAAAGGTAAGGCTAATGTGATACTCTTGGTGTTGTCGTCATAGTCGCAAAACTTTAAATGAAACTTGGTACACATGTTCCTAGGAACAATACGAATATCTATACAAAGTCCTACAAGACGGATGTTTGATGCAAAGCATCAAAGAGAAGCCGCAATATTTCGTTTCACATGAAGAAATAAGAAAAAAGATAATTTAAATCCACAAACATTAGAACAATTTAATCTGTAGTCAGTAATGCTGATATCGATTATTGAAGATATAAGTTTTATGTAGGAAATTTAACCTGGCAGGTGTGTGTTTTAAGTGAATGAGATAATTTAGAGTTAAGCTGATCATAAAAAGTGACATATAATACTAAAGATAAATGGACAAGAGGTTATGATAAATTTAAATTAGTACCAAAAACAATCAACTATTTGTATTGAACACACGCCCTGTTATGATAATGTTTTATCAAATAATGCTGACACACAGAAAATCTGTTTTTCGTTTGTATTGGTAAGTCATGATAATGGATAAGGGTTTCACACATAAAACAAATCTGCAGTATACGACTTTGAAATTATCAATTAAAAAAAAATCTCTATAAATGATCGTATGATAATTGAAAAGTGTTGAATTATTGTGGCAAATGCAGATATTGCTCATTATGAGCAATTTCTCCTTTTGCCACAATGATTTCAATGATGTTTACTCTGACAGACTTTAAAATCATCAAGTACAAAACATAGAAAATCTCTATAAATGATAGTAAGATAATTGATAAGAGTTAAAATTATTGTGGCAAATTGAGCAATTGAAAATCAAAGCTGTCGGATTACAAACGCACAATCTCGAGTTGACGAAACTGCCGTGAACTCGTGTCGTGATTAGCATTCAGAAAATCAAGTAAACGTATTCTATGTACACGTAATCTGAAAGACTGACAATATCTGCAGCGACTTTTGAAAACATTGTGACAAAAAGAGAAATTGATCACGAGGAATTTATCCTTTTGCTACAATGTTTTCTACTTTATGTCCATAAATTATACTTTCATTTAGCAAGATGTTCCAATTTTTACTTAATGTGCTACGTATAAGGGAAAGGCTTAACATAGGAACTAGTTTCAATTTTTTTGAAAATGTTAAACCAGTGCTTGAAAATGTACTTGAATTTATTTCTCAAACTGTAAATTTACCAGTTGATATAAGAGTTGAAATGCTGTTATTTACAGTGATAAGTTAAATACAGTTCAGTTAATCCGATCACACTTTGTTTGTAAGAACCAGAAGATTTCATTTCATTTAAGTGTTCTGGATGTTCACATCGCATCCGTGATAAAACATGTTGTTGGCTAGGCAAAATACACCGATATCGTGTTTAACGCGATATTCTTGAAATGTGGAACTGCAACAGCGAAAACGAATGAAATTGATCTTGAAACAGATATTTCTGCGATTTAAATCTGTTCATGTCTGCATTCTGCGATGACAATTGTACTCAAAGTTAACTTTGAATCCAGTATGTACTGAACATGAAAGTATTATTAAAAGCAAAGCAAATGAAAAATGTATGTGAAATTGCGATAAAAATGAAAATCTATAAATAGACTATAGATGAATGGTACTGTCTTTTATTTTAGCTCTTAACTTGATTCGGGAACCAGAGTCGCTGCGTGGCCGCTTACGACATTTACACACTAGACCGAATTGAGATCGGTTTAAAAGGCGTTGGTGAATACGGATTAAATCTAAAACGTGGACTAAATATTAAGAATTAGATTTAGACAAATATCTAAATTGAAAAGTTTAGTGAATACGGGACGAGGCTTCTTCGTCTTATTACTGTGTCATATATCATAGCATGTAATTTTAAGGAACCAGACTACATTTACAAATTCAATAGAAGGGTTCTCTATTTTACTGTCTAGAGTAGATACAGTATGAATTTCGCTTAAATAAAAATGTACATATTTTCAATTAAGATACTGGCCTTTGTCTTTTGTTTTTAATTTGTAAAACTCACTCATGTATATAGAGGGTAAAAGGGATGTTTTAAAAGTCATTACCTTAAATTAATGTACTTAGAAAGGACAAAGAGAAATCAAGATATGTGGTCACACTGGCAGGTCTAAATATTCTCCTTGACCGAAAATTAAAAGCATCCCTACAGGAAGCTGCCTCCTGGCGGCTTCCAATAACTCTGGCTTTAATAGTTATTCAGAAATGCCCCTTTTTCTAATTAGAACAGAGCAGAAGACCATTGGCGTTCGCTTGCGGCCCTCTTTTTGTCTAGATGTTTTTCAAAGTGATCTGCTGTTGATTTGTTGTATGTGGGTAAGGGCTTAACCCTTTCCCTCATACAACAATTTTGCAGCAGACGACTTTGAACCTATTTTGTCAAAACATAGAAAACCTCCATAATTGAATGGATAACCTATGACAAAAAGTGGAAAACATTGTGGCAAAAGGAGAAATTGCACGTTTTGTGCAATTTCTTCTTTTGTCACTATGCTTTCAAAAAGCCATCTGCTGCAGAGGCATCATAAAGCGTCTATATGAGGGAAAGGGCTTAATGGGTGGCCCTGAGAGTAAAAAGAAAAGCCTACATTGATTAATTAAAAAGAAAGAATCGTGTTTCAGTTAAACCAACCTCAGTCTTTTAACCCTTTGCCACACACAACAAATCTTACAACACATCAGAGTGGCCTAAAAATTTGAAAATCTCTGAATGTGTTGGTGGTTGTGCAGGTTGGTCTAAACTCAATCTGGGTGGTTGTGGGGGTTGGTCCAAACTCAATCTGGGTGATTGTGCAGGTTGGTCTAAACTCAATCTGGGTGATTGTGGGGGTTGGTCTAAACTCAATCTGGGTGGTTGTGCAGGTTGATCCAAACTCAATCTGGGTGATTGTGCAGGTTGGTCTAAACTCAATCTGGGTGATTGTGGATGTTGGTCTAAACTCAATCTGGGTGATTGTGCAAGTTGGTCTAAACTCAATCTGGGTGATTGTGGGGGTTGGTCTAAACTCAATCTGGGTGGTTATGGAGTTGGTCTAAACTCAATCTGGGTGATTATGGGGTTGGTCTAAACTCAATCTGGGTGATTGTGCAGGTTGGTCTAAACTCAATCTGGGTGATTGTGCAGGTTGATCCAAACTCAATCCGGGTGATTATGGGGTTGGTCTAAACTCAATCTGGGTGATTGTGCAGGTTGATCCAAACTCAATATGGGTGATTATGGGGCTGGTATAAACTCAGTCTGGGTGATTGTGCAGGTTAATCCAAACTCAATCTGGGTGGTTGTGCAGGTTGATTCAAACTCAATCTGGGTGGTTGTGCAGGTTGGTCTAAACTCAATCTGGGTGATTATGGGGTTGGTCTAAACTCAATCTGGGTGATTGTGGAGGTTGGTCTAAACTCAATCTGGGTGGTTGTGCAGGTTGGTCTAAACTCAATCTGGGTGATTATGGGGTTGGTCTAAACTCAATCTGCGTGATTGTGGAGGTTGGTCTAAACTCAATCTGGGTGGTTGTGCAGGTTGATCCAAACTCAATCTGGGTGATTTTGGAGGTTGGTCTAAACTCAATCTGGGTGGTTGTGGAGGTTGGTCTAAACTCAATCTGGGTGGTTGTGCAGGTTGATCCAAACTCAATCTGGGTGATTTTGGAGGTTGGTCTAAACTCAATCTGGGTGGTTGTGCAGGTTGGTCTAAACTCAATCTGGGTGATTGTGGAGGTTGGTCTAAACTCAATCTGGGTGATTGTGCAGGTTGATGCACACTCAATCTGGGTGATTATGGGGTTGGTCTAAACTCAATCTGGGTGATTGTGCAGGTTGATGCACACTCAATCTGGGTGATTGTGTAGGTTGATGCACACTCAATCTGAGTGATTGTGCAGGTTGATGCACACTCAATCTGGGTGATTATGGGGTTGGTCTAAACTCAATCTGGGTGATTGTGCAGGTTGATGCAAACTCAATCTCTGTGGATGTGCAAGTTGGTCTCAATCTACACTCGTTGTGGATACCTTGTGGTTGGTTTTCCTAGAGCACGGCTTGAATGGTTCTATACAGAAAAACAGCACATGGTTATCATCAATATTGGAAAAGTAATTATGGGCACAGTCCAAAATTATTGTAAAACACTTTCCCACATACAAAATATCTGGAGCAGACATCTTTGAAAACATGTAGGCAAAAGTATGGAAAAATTCTATAAATGAATGTTTAATTATTGAAAGAAGTTTAAACAAAATTGTGGTAAAAGGCGAAATTGCTTGTTTGAGCAGTTTAGACTTGCGCCAAGATGTTTTCAAAAGTTGGCTGCTGCAGTTGTGTCATAATGTGTCTGCTAGTGGGAAAGGGTTAAACGCTTTCCAAGATGTAGAAGTCATTTGACGCATCTGCAGCAAAAGATGGAAATTGGTTATATTTGAGCAAATTCGACTTTTTTGACACATTTTCTTTCAATCTTATTGAATAATTATGTTATCATTTATAGAGATTTCAATATTATTTTCCAAAATAGTTTGTAGTTGTCTGCTGTGCCAGATTTGCTGTATATGCGAAAGGGTAATAATAGCTTGGTCTTTATATACTTGTTTGACCACCTTGGTGCTGTAATGGTAGAGCATCTTCCTCAGGTACGGGAGGTCGCAGGTTCTATATCCAGCTGGGTCACACCAAAGACATGGTAGTAATGGGTGTCCTCCTTGGCGTTCGGGATTGCGGGGTTAGCTTTAAGACAAACTGGCTGGTGTCAGGATAAATGGACTAGAAGTACTATTAACATATCCGGGAAATGCAGTGATATTACTGAAAAATTGTTGAAATCAGCGTAAAACACCAAAACATCAATCAATCAATAATCCTTGTTTGTCCCTCTATATCCCATTGTAAATATTGAATTAAGTTGTCCTGACTTATATTAAAGGTATTTGACAGAGGACTAGATAAGGAAGAGTAAACAGGTCTTTCTTCCACAATTATTCTGTTATAATTGTTAAACGCTAAATTGTGGGTACCCAAAATGACTCTCACTGAGTACCCACAACATTGTTTTTTGAGGTCAAATAAGGAAACATGTTTTTCTGCTCTGTGACAGAAAGTAATATAACCCTTTCCCTCATATAGACGCTTTTTGACGCCTCTGCAGCAGATGGCTTTTTGAAAACATAGTGACAAAAGAAGAAATTGCACAAAACGTGCAATTTCTGCTTTTGCCACAATGTTTTCCACTTTTTGTCATAGGTTATCCATTCAATTATGGAGATTTTCTATGTTTTGACAAAATATGTTCAAAGTCGTCTGCTGCAGAATTGCCGTATGGGGGAAAGGGTTAAGATGAATCATAGCTCATTTAAGTAAAAAAATGTTATACATCTTTAAGTTTGATTAATTGTTTGGTATTTTATGTCGCTTTCAATAATGTTTCAGTTATATCACAGCATTTCCTGGGTAAAATACCAGTACTACTTGTCCATTTATCCTGACACCAGTAAGTGTGTTGTAATTACTAACCCCGCAACCCTGAGCACCAAAGAGTCGCAACCATTTCTAGCACATTTCAAGTCTTTGGTATGACTAGGCCGGGGACCGAAACCACGACCTTCGGCACCTGAAGTGGATGCTCTAGCACTAAACCACCGATAGGGTTATGTCTTGAAGAGATATCCTTTTAACTGGGATTTCCCAAGTTTGATCCCCAGTCGCGGCACCATGGTCATGGTGGAGTGCCCATGGACAAGGCACATTTCCTGGCCTAGTACTGGTTTGTCTACCCAGGGACCTTGAAAACATAGCGACAAAAGAAGAAATTGCACAAAACGTGCAATTTCTCCTTTTGCCACAATGTTTTCCACCATGAATAAGTGAACAGTCTCCGTGACATAACTGAAATAATGTTGAAAAACGAAGTAGAACCCTAATAAAACATAAAAAAATTAACTGGGAGTTCTAAACATTGAAGGAAACCGAGATGCTGCTTGTTGTAACCCCAAGGGATCTAGATAAGGGGCGTTTAGCATGTTCTAAATTCCTTATTAAATTTTGACCCTCTAACCCTATGTTGTGGGTACTCAAAAGAATTGATTCAATGAGACGATTTTTTTAAGTACCCACATTATAGGGTTTGGTTGGATAATAAGAGAGATATTGTAGGAAAAGAGCTGAATACTCCCTTCTTATCTGGACCTTTAATTATCCCATTTCCAAACAAATCTGTAGCAGGCGACATTGAAAATGAATGTGAAAAATCTCCTTAAATGAGAGTTTAAGGATCAAAAAGAGTTGAAAACATTGTGGCAAAAGGAGAAATTGCCAATTATGTTTTCAAAAGTCGTCTGCTGCAGAGGCATCTGAAAAGCGTCCGTATGGTGGAAATGGGTAAAGATATTTCTCCTTTTTGCCTAAATTGTTAAATGTTTCAAAGCATCATGGTCATTTTCTCCATTTGCCATACTGTTTTCAAAAGTCCTCTGTTGCAGAGGTATCAAAATAATCAATAATGATCCCTGGGTCAACAAACAAGTACTAGGCTAAGCCTTGTCCAAGGGCACTCCATCATGACCATTGTGCCAATTTGATAAAGAGATGGAAACATTACTGGAGAATAGGAAGTTTTATCCAAAATGTCTCAAAATGTTTAAAAGTTTTGTGCTAACTATGTATCAACAAAAGTTGTCTGTGTTAACAAGGCATATGAAGGGTTAAATATTGGAAAACAATTTAGAAACCTTTTGATAATTATATCACCAAAAGATATATTTTTAGAAAAAAAATCACTTCTTAACACTGTCAGTCAAAAAGTTTGCATAAAACTAATGCAAATTTTAGAGACAATTTGAAGTACAAAAGCATTGCGGGATAAATAGGAATTGCTTGTATTAAGCGATGTCTCCCTTTCCCACAATGGTCTTAAAAAGTCATCTGTTTGTCCGAATGGATGCAGCAGATGGCCTTACAATAAAATAAAAATCTGAGAGAAAAATCCTCCTTGAACCATTTCTCCTTTTCCTGCTATGTTTGTCTGAAATTATTATTTTAACCCTTTCTTACATACAATGAATCTCAAGCAAGCGACTTCGACAACACATAGGAAACAATATGGATGAATACAGTGAACTCGACAATTCCAAGTCACATTTGGATAAAAATGTTTAGCATTCGAGAATGATACAGTAATTTGACAATTTGATTATCAAGTTATATTTCCCATTAGCTTGCCTAGTTTCACTTCGATTTCGGACGTTGTAATTTCAAAAATGGATTCCCGGGAAAGCAAAATCTCAATAGTTTTGTTTACCTGTCACAGTGAATATTGCTGATTGTTACAAGCCATAATTTTAGTAATACATGTACATGTATTTTGGGTCAGCCAATAGGAATTTCTCAAAATTATCAATTTATTAGTAAAACTATTTTGGTAACTTTTTAAGAATAATTTAATGCTTATGGTGATAAATCAATGTTAAAAATTTGTTATTAAATCAATTTAACTCCCATAAATAAAACTTTTTTTCATCAAATATGACTTATCAGTTGGTTGAAATGCAATAGTTTTCGTGCATGAAAGAGTGTACAGTAAAGTTTGCCACATCACTGGCAAGATTTGACGCATGAGAGGTGTATTTGTTGGACGCCAATTTCTTGAACTCAAATTGTCTTCTAATTTTGATCAATATAGATTATAACTTCGGTATCTGGCCAAGTTGAAGGCATTTGTTACATTCCTGTGACAGCTCTCGATGGAAACATTTGTCACGTGACCCGGAAATGGCAAGTTCAACCTGAAACTTTCAAATTTTCAGCTTGCAATTGCAGACACTAAAGAATCATTTTAACACATTTATATAATTGTTGTATTAAATCATTGTGTGGAGGAAGTATTTGTTGAACATTTTATGTAGTTTTTTCATCTCTCAAATTTCATTTAAAGAGACAAGCTTCGTTAATTTGGTTAATGACCCATCTGTCAAGTTTACTGCATGTACATATTTATAAATGAATATCTATTTACTCTAAAAATGAAAGTACAATTATTAATCAAAGCACTGAAAGTGCTGTGGGACGGTACCCATTGTATGAGGGGGGGGAAAATGGTCAACTGTTCCATTTTTTGGAAAGTTACAACACAAGTCACATATTAAATAAATTTTAAAAAATGTAAACAAAAAAGCAGAAATGCATACAGTTCAAATATTTATTTAAGACAGGGTTAACCTTATTTCCAGAGATCTATAATTAAACTCTTGAACTGTAGACAGTAGATACAGTTAGATAAACAAACACATTTGTGATAGGTAATTTATCACATGGATAAACTGTACAGCAGATGATTTGAAAATGTTTAACTAAAGATACTGGTAAATCTGTATTGATGAAACTAAAAGTGAATAAAACATTGAGAAACCTGTCAAAATTTCTCATACCATCCAACTGTTGAAGATTAGACAACATGTGTCTGTAGTGTAGAAAGGGAAAAATAGTACCTGTAGCAAAGCTATTTATCATCTATAGTATCTAAAGAATCAACTTAATATTAACACTCTTAGTAAAGAGTCACGCAAGGAACATTTGAGAAAAATGTGGTGACTAGAGTGTTTACAAAATAGTTCTCAATATTGGCCTAGTGACCTAGTTTTTAGCCAGACCATATTCGAAGTTAGCCTAAATATCATCAAGATAAACATTCTGGTAAAGTTTCATCATGCTAGAGTTAAAAACATGGCTTCCAGATCATTAACAAGATTTTTCTTAAATTTGATCAAGGGACCTAATTTTTGACTCAAAATGACCAATGTCTAAATTTGCCTGTATATCATCAAGAAAAACTGTTTGACAAAGTTTCAAGCCGCTAAAGTTAAAATTGTGGTCTCTTAAGTGTTAAATCAAGATTGTCCTACAACTTGGCATAGTGACCTAATTTTTTAACAAACATTACCCATATTCAAAATAAATATAATAAAAACAATCATTCTGACAAAGTTTCAGCATGCTCAAGCTAAAAGTGCCGCTTCCAGAGTCTTAACCCTTTCCCTCATATGACAATTCTGCAGCAGACGACTTTGAACATATTTTCAAATGATACAAAACCTCTATAATTGAATGGATAACCTATGACTAAAAGTGGAAAACATTGTGGCAAAAGGAGAAATTGCTCGTTTTGAGCAATTTCTTCTTTTGTCTCTATGTTTTCAAAAAGTCATCTGCTGCAGAACGCCTCTAGAATATGAGGGAAGGGGTTAACAAGATTTTCTTCCAACTTGGCTTAGTGCCCTAATTTTTTATCCCAAATAACCAATATTTGAAATTGGCCTATCATCAAGACAAACTTTCTGACAAAGTTTCAAAATGCTCAATACAAAAATGCAGTGTCTATAGTGTTTGGCTAAGTGACCTAGTTCTTTACTGGATCTGACACATATTCGAACTTAGGCTAGATATCATACAAGCAAATATTCTGAGAAAGTTTCAACATGCTCAAGTAAAAGATGCGGCTTCCAGAGTGTTAACTAGATTTTCCTATAATTTGAGCAGTCCTGCGAGCAAACCAACATTGTGGACTCTGCGTAAAGTATCGATCCGGATCAGCCTAAGCATGCTATACAGGCTTACAAGGATAGACAAATTTCACCTGTGGATTTTCTGTCAAATTGACCTGTAACTTAACCAACAATGTCCAATTCTCTAATACAACCAAAATACATCAAAATTGATACTTTTTACCCCAAAACATAGGCTACACTCAGCCTATTTAGTATACAATGAGAAGAAGAGTATTAGATGAACAAAATAGTTTGATTGATTAATTGGGGTTTAACACCATTTTCATCAATCTTTCAGTCATATCACGGCAGCCAGTTCAACTACTCATATGTTTCTTGGCTTTCTCATACCAGTACTTCACACAACATACTTTCCAAGCAACTGGCTGCTTTTCCACATAGTCTGAAAGCCCATTGGTGGTAGTCATGTCAAATGTTGGAAGGAATGTAGGCCAAGCTGGTGTTCGAACTCACAACCCCTGGATTAACAGCCTGTGTCTCTACTGACTGAGCTACGGTAAACTGAGTAATAAAATAGGAAACATGCTGTACCAAAGTGAGCTTGCAAAGATATTTTCAAAGTTGTCTGCTGTAGATTGGTTAAATTTGGGTAAAGTTTTTAAAAAGAGCCTGTGATATTGTTTCCGTTTAAATATTTCTTCCAATCCTTGAAGTTTGCAAAAAAATCAACAGGTCAAAATGTACAGTTGTGTTAAAAAAATCATACTTTTCTTCCCATTACTATGTTCAACAATTGAAAAATTGGGGACATATTTTGTACATGTAAATTCTGTTGCATGATGAGTACATATCAACTTGAATATACATAGAAAACAAGAAAATGTGTCCATGGAACACGGATGCCCCGGTTGTTAATGGACGAACAGACACACGAACAGACGAACGGACGGACGAACAGTTGGTCCAACCTCAAATTGATACAATTTTTTAAATAATGATATGTTGATTGTCATTTGTGTGAAGTTTCATAATGATAGGACATCAGGTTCACTAAAATCTAACTTGACCAAAAACTTTAACCTGAGAATGGAATGGACGAACAGACAGACGAACAGACGGACGAACAGTTGGTCCAACCTCAAATTGATACAATTTTTTAAACAATGATATGTTGATTGTCATTTGTGTGAAGTTTCATAATGATAGGACATCAGGTTCACTAAAATCTAACTTGACCAAAAACTTTAACCTGAGAATGGAATGGACGAACAGACAGACGAACAGACGGACGAACAGTTGGTCCAACCTCAAATTGATACAATTTTTTAAACAATGATATGTTGATTGTCATTTGTGTGAAGTTTCATAATGATAGTACATCAACTTCACTAAAATCTAACTTGACCAAAAACTTTAACCTGAGCGGGACGGACGAACGGACGAACGGACGGACGGACGGACAGACTAACAGACCGGAAAACTATATGCCCCTCATACTTCGTATGCCGGGGCATAAAAATAGTAAACTGACCTTGAATGTATATAGGTTGTAGACAATAATTATGCAATAGAAAATCTTTAAACTTTATGTCAGAAGTTAAATCTCATAATGTGCTTTTTCCTTTTGTGATCAATAATTTGATTGTGAAATTAATTCTTCTTATGAACATGTACCAGTACTCTCTGGAATCTAGACAGAGAAAGCTTTGATCAGATTTAAAAAACAAAAGGCCCAAGAGGGCCAGTATCGCTCCAAGGCCATTAGGCAAAAATTAAATCTTCAAACAGCCCCGCCCCCTGATGGCCATGTTTTTGACCAATCAACATTGTTGAAGGAATCTGATAGAGGACCATCCTAGGAACATTTCTACAAAATTATTTGAAAATCAGCCAGAAACTTTCGGAGGAAAAGATTTTTGAAGTTTTCACTATAGCCATATACGGCAAAATAGCGCCACCCTCTGACTGCCATGTTTTTCGACTAATCAACATGGCTTGAAGGATCTGATAGAGGGTCTCCCTAGGAACATTTCTACAAAATTATTTGAAAATTTGTCTGAAACTTTCGGAGGAGAAGATTTTTTAAGTTTTCACTATAGCCATATAAGGCAAAATAGCCCCGCCCCCTGGCAGCCATAGTTTTCGACCAATCAACATGGCTTGAAGAAATCTGATAGAGGGTCACCCTAGGAACATTTCTCCAAAATAATTTGAAAATTTGCCAAACACTTTTTGAGGTAAAGATATTTCAAGTTTTCACTATAGCCATATAATGCAAATAGCCCCGCCCCCCCTGGCGACCATGTTTTTCAACCAATCAACTTGGCTTGAAGGAATCTGATAGAGGGTCACCCAAGGAACATTTCTACAAAATTATTTGGAAATCGGCCTGACACTTTCGGAGGAGAAGCTTTTTTAAGTTTTCCCTACTTTTTTAATTTGATTGCCATGGTAACCATAATTTTGCATGGATCCCAAAAATTTGAATGAATTTAGAAGAGGACATTAAGAGGATGCTTCCTAGGAAGTTACATCTTAATTGGCCAAGTGGTTAAGTAGGAGAAATTGTTTGAAGCAAAAAGTTAACGCATGCACGACGGACAATTCGCCATGACATAAGCTCGACTAGCTTTCAGCCAGAGGAGCTAATTATAATATTTCAATCACCCTTTCCCTCAAATAGACACTTTCTGACGCCTCTGCAGCAGACGGCTTTTTGAAAACATGGAGGCAGAGGAAGAAATTGCTCCATACGAGCAATTTCTTCTTTTGTCACAATGCTTTTTACTCATGCCTCTTACTTTTGACAAATGCTAGTAAACTTAGTTTTACTTTTAAATTTTACATCTTGGGTCATTTAACAAACCTTTTACAACTTGGGTCATTTAACAAAACAAATCATCTGCCTGATCAAAATGATCAACAGGTTCACCCTGTGTGACACAATATGTAGTTCAAAATGATCTACTTAATGTTAGTTATCATGTACAAGTGTCTTCCTGGAAGGCTGTGTTATAGCTCAAAATGATTTACTTGAATGTCTTGTTCATAGTAATTAGTTAATTACACAGTTATCTTCCTGTATTATAGTAAACAAAAACAGATCACATTGGGCATCCTTGATTCGTATTTGTGTCGTTTATATCTCCTAGATACTTGTCCTTCCATTCCGTTATTGTTTTCCGAGTTACCTTTACAGAATAAACACTTTCATTCAGAATACTTTTCACAACGACTCGCTGCTGTTACCAGCTTTGAAGAATGTCATTAACGTCGTTTTGTTTTTGTTTTCTACCCGTTTTGTTGCATCCAGGACTTGCCACCCTGTGTGACACAATATGTAGTTCAAAATGATCTATTTAATGTTAGTTATCATGTACAAGTGTCTTCCTGGAAGGCTGTGTTATAGCTCAAAATGATTTACTTGAATGTCTTCCGTCAACATTTCCATGATCTGAAACGAAACAAAAATACATACAGTTACTGATTGCACAATAAAAATAAAATCAAGATGTGTATACATGTCTGCACAAAATCATTCTTTATCAATATATATGTATGCTATGATTTGAATAATAAAATAGTCTGTTTATAATAGATACTTTGCAATTATTGATCTGCATTAAGTTATTTGGGGTTATAATGCATATGTATCCAGTGAAGACTCAGAGGAGCCTATGTATCATATTATGCAGTCTCACCAGTCTTAACTGACCATTTACATGTAATTTAGACCTAGAAACGGCGTAGCATCACTACTTTTATGTCAATATAACTTTATAAATGACGTCAAGGCAAAGTGTCAGTTAGACATGGATTCACTAGACAATTTATAACATAACGTACACAAATATACATATGTTTTTGTGTGTTAATTGAATAACATTTTTGGCAAAGCATCATGCATATGCTCCATCTAAGTAAAGACAAAATCTGGAAAATTCATTTATCAATATACATTGTATTTCTTCATTCTTTTCAATAACAAACTTGTATACATAATATCATCAATACAAATAATTGTACACACTTAAGTTTGAAAGCAGTTTTCACATCACTTAACCACTTTTGTCTCCTAAGTCCTCAAATGAGCCTAAATAGTGTATACATACAGTAACAATGATATACTTGTACAATATATGTACGAAGTCTCCCAAGTCCTTCATTTATTATTTTTTATTTTCCTTCATATGCCACCCTTTTAAATAATTAACAGATGTCAGATGATAACACGAACAAGCGAATGTCTACAGGAATTGGGCTATTTTCAGACATACGTGTACACGAAATACATGTGAGCTTATTTTCATATTCGGTTACGATACAGCACAGGGCGAAAAAAAATATCCACTCAAAATTACAGTTTAATTGACAGACCTACCTCGAACGTTTTACGGATTGATGACTAAATGAACATTTTAGGCTTCCACTCCTTTCTTTCCTGTCAGTCTTCCTCAATATAAAACTTCATGTGTCTTTTCTCCATAATAACAATCTATCGTCAGGGCAGCTTGTCAGATTTCTACTTTCATTTTGAACGGAAGTTGCAAGTTCTCCTTCGCAGAGTTGTCGTTCCTTACCATCTCTTTCAGTAAAATGAATCGAGTGGCTAGATAATTAGTTGGGAGATAGTTTTTCATCGAAGCGTTTGGCATTATTGTTAATACTACAGATAGTTTTTCATGGAAGCGTTTGGCATTATTCTTAATTCTACCAAACATCCCAAAATCACTTCTGAGCTACAAGAAAATCAAAATATCACGTGATATCATCAAAATTGCCGTATTACGATTTTATATTAAACGAAATTTTAAGAAACATAATAACGTATGAATTGTAATAGTGTCAATATTATTTCGTTTCTAAAAATTAAATTCTTTCTGATTGAAACATGTAAAAAATTGGTATATATTCATACATTGTTTATGAATATATTAATTCAAACTTCAACGCAAAATTGTAAACGTAATACTTCAACCACTAATGCTGCCTTTTTACAGTCCTTTTTCAAAATTCAGATATCTTGATTCACCAATGTTTTCGAAAAGCAGTTATATTGCCTGATAATTGGCACTACTTTTTTGTTGTGGGTATAAAAAAAGCCCTCTCGGTTTTTGGTACCCAGCTTTACTCTGTCATACTGTTTATAATCAGGGAGCCAATTGTTGTACGATTTCTCAAAATGCACATGGCTATAGACAGTACCCTTAGGGGTACCGTCCAAAAAGCAGTTGAAAATATTGTGGCAAGTGGAGAAATTGCTTATACCCTCTGAGCAATATGTCATTTTGCCACAATGTTTTCAAAAGTTGTTTCCAACAGAGGCGTCGGAAAACGTCGGTTTGTGGGAAAGGGTCCTACTTTTTCTAATTGCATATTAATAATTTGCAGGAGTCTAACATACCAAAGGAGATAAAGGGTTTAATAACTTAATGAACATGGAAATTACTGTTAACCAATAACTTTATATATATATATATAGAGATTCTGTTATTTTCTGCTTTGAAAATATTGGAGAATATTTTAAATATAACATTAAGGGAAATTGAAAACAATATTTTTGATACTGAGGAAAAGTGATTGAATGAAAGGAAGAAATTGTCATTCAGAGTAATTTCTCCTTTTCCCACATTGTTATTCAAAATCATCTGTTCCGGTGGTGTTGAATGTCTTCTTTATGAAGGAAATGGTTAATGCCCCCCACCAACTATCCCCCACACTTTTTTACCAAGTGGAAAAGAGATTGAACAGTTGTGTCTTTAAAAAGTATAAAAAAGGTTTCTAAGAAAATTAACTAACTTGAAAGTTGAACAGAATGTAATTTTGACTAAATATGGATAAATTCATAAGATTGTTAATAGTTTGTTTGTTTTATCTGCCTGTCAATGTGTTGAGTGCAGGATTTACAAGCTTCTACAATGACAGATACGGCGATCTTGGGATAGCTTATGATACAGGTACTTATTAATTAGATGATGAATTTTATGTTTTATCACTTTTAGGGGAATTCTTTTAATTAATCATCGCTTAATCTTTCACACATACAACACTTTGTAGCAGAAGACTTTGAAAACATATTGACAGAAATATAAGATATTTCTATAATTAATAGTTCAATAATTGAATAGAATTGAAAACATTGTGGCAAAAGGAGAAATTGCTCATTATGAGCAATTTCATCTTTTGTCACAATGTTTTCAAAAGTCGTCTGCTGCAGAGGCGATAGAAAGCATCTATATGTGGGAAAGGGTTAATGTTTCAGAGAGTTATTAACTATTTACCAGATATTTAGTCAAACATGTGCTAAAGACCACCTTCGAATAGCAATTCCCTGTCTATAGCAACCACTTTTAGTTTCCCAAATACTCATTTTCTTAATAAATGACCCTGTAATTAAAGACCACCTGTGAACAAAGACCATATTGTTGTGTTCCATGATGGATGTTCTTTATACACAGGTTCCACTGTTGTTGACTGCTGTATATCTGGAAAATGTTAAGTATAGTTTTGATAAAGAATTGAAAGCATTGTGAGAAAAGTAGTAACTATCTTCCAACATCACGGCCGCTGGATTGATAGCCCTCATGACTGAGCTATCAGGGTTCTACTATATTAACCCTTTCCCACATTCAACAAATAAGCAGCAGACAACTTAGTGACAAAAACCTACAAAATCTCCATGGAAGATAGCTTGATTGTTAAATAAAGTTGGAAACATTGTTGCCAAAGGAGCAATTGCTCATCATGAGCAATTTCACATTTGGCCACAATGTTTTCAAAAGTTGTCCTCTGCTATTGCGTCAAAATGCGTCTCTATGTGGGAAGGAATAATGATGATTTTGATATTGATGCACTATTTTTTTACTGAAGGATAAATAATTTTTTAGAAATAATATCTTTTAGTGATTGAATATGTTAAGTTATAATAAATACAATATCAATATGTAATTATAAATAAGATTAGGAATCCGCTGTGGTCGAGTGGTAAGAGTTGGAGATTTGAAACCGGGTGTCCCGGGTTCGATCCCCAGTCGCGGCACTCCGGTCATGGTCTAGCCTAGTACTGGTTTGTTTACCCAGGGATCATGAATAAGTGAACTGTTGCCCTGATATAACTGAAATAATGTTGAAAGCGGCGTAAAACCCCAATAAAACAGATATATACATTAATCAAGTTGTACTTTTTGTATGTATTAGCATGATTTAGAAATTTGGTTACCCGTTCCTACATGCAAATGCATTTTGGACGATATAAAAGGAGGGCAATTTCCCCTTTTGCCACGGTTGGTACAGGTTGGCTTTTGTGAACAGTGTAGATTCATTTCAGCCTGTACATCCACACAGTCTGATCAAGATCTACACTGTTCACATATTATTTATACATGCTTGTAAGAAGATTATGTCAGCAGGCTCATATTGGCATCTAGAGAAATGTTACGATATGAAATGTACAAAGTGGCATTATGAACCTAATTGCCTTCATGTCTATAGGAACCTGATATGGTTACCATTGGGGAATTTGGACCGGGTTTCCCAGGTTCTTTTTCCACTCGAGGTGGCTGTGATGGAAAACCTACGGAATTCCGTTAGGGCCATCTGCATATTCGCCTTTGAATAAAAATAATCTGAAACGCGAAAGTACGATGACGAAAACGCGAAGCTACGATGACGAAATTGCGAAAGTACGATGACGAAAATGCGAAAACACGATGATGAAAATGCGATACAATTTCGCGTTTTCATCATCGTACCTTCGCGTTTTAGTCATTGTACTTTCGTGGTTTCGTCATCGTACTTTCGCGGTTTCGCGTTTTCATCATCGTGTTTTCGTCATCGTACTTTCGAGTTTTCGTCATAGTAAGTTCGCGTTTTCGTCATCGTACTTTCCCGTTTTCGTCATCGTACTTTCGCTTCCGGTGCGCTTGCGCATACAGGAATTCTCCTTCCACGTGAAAATGTACAATTGGTGCAAGCTCACCTTATGTCTATACCCATATCGATTTCAATAAAACAATTATTTCGTTGTAGGCATAGCCTCTCTCAAAATGACTTTATATGAAGTCGTCCATTTGTTTTGTTTTGTTAAAGTTGCACTCTTATAGAAATTCATAAAAAAAATAAGTAAAATAACAATTGTTTCCCCTTATAAACCTTTATGAGGACTTGTTTGATTCTAATTAGACTGTAGTATGAGAAAGCTTTCATATTTTAATTATTTAAATAAAGTTGTTTAAATAACGGGAACTAAATTATACCTCTTTAAAGATTGGTGTCTAATACAAACATTCGGGGGGGGGGGGGGGGGGGTTGGGGGGGTGGGGGGGTGGGGGATAAAGTGTACACAATCATGTCAACTGTTATAAGAATAACTCATTGAAGCACAGATACACAATAAGTGTGTTTATCTAGTGTTAAAGCATTATACAATTTTGCTGTGTATGGGATATAGATGATTTCAGGTATGTCACAGAAAACTAACATTCTCTTATTTCCTAATAGTGAAGACCCTGATCATACTGCATAAGTACATACAGATTATCACAATTATGAAATAAGAGAATCGTATTTTCTTGTGACATACCGTAAATCATCTAATAAACAGCATAATTAGTTTAGCACTAGATAAACATTTACTTGATCGCCTCGATGATGTTGTGGTAGAGCGTCCACCTCGGATGCGGGTAGTCACAGGTTTGTTCCCTTGCCGGGTCATACCACATAAAAATTGATAGTAAAGCTGCCTTCCGTGGCGCTGAGGGTTGTAGGGTTAGCATTACGACTGACTGGCTGATGTCAGGATAAATCATCCTCGGTACCCAGGCTATTCATAACATATATGATACCCTGGGCAAATTGGCTGTACAAATCTCATACTCATGAATAATTTATCAGGTGAAATGCAGCCTTTTGATTGGCCGCATGACACAAACCTTTTGCGATACTAAAATTACAGTGTTGTTACGGAGGAAATCGTTGAGATTTTATGAATAGCCTGGGTACCGAGGATGGGATAAATAGACCAGTAGCACTGGTAACTTATATATGTATACCCAAGAAACTACGTGATATAACATAAAACATGTTGAAAGCGGAGTTTAACACCAAACAATAAACATTTACTTATTGCGTAAGTAATTTCAGGTATGTCACAGAAAACTATGGAAACAAGATAATGTTAGTTGTCTGTGACTTTCCATAAACAGCATTTATATTACTTTAAAAGCACTAGACACACATACTTATTGTGTATACAATGTATATGCCTCATTGAATTGAGTGTGTTTTTATAACAGTTATGTACATTTTATCTCAACACGGTTTGTATATGACATCCAACCTTTAAATACATTCCGGAATGAAAATATACATGAACGGCTCCGTTTTTAAAATCCTGAAATCTTGGAGAAAAGTATAATTTGTGAGTGTGGGCTCTTGGGTAACATGTTTGTGGTTAATTCCAAACCCATTCATCTTCTTACTTTTAATAGAATTTATTCAAACTTTTGAATGAGTTTTCTTCCCTCTGGATAGAAACGCCACTTTAATATTATTTTGCGCATGCGTACCGGAAGGCGAAAGTACGATGACAAAAACGTGAAAGTACGATGACGAAAACTCGAAACTACGATGACGAAAACGCGAAACTACGATGATGAAAACTCGAAAGTACGATGAAGAAAACGCGAAACTACGATGATGAAAACTCGAAAGTACGATGACGAAAACGCGAAACTACGATGATGAAAACTCGAAAGTACGATGACGAAATCGCGAAAGTACGATCACGAAAGTACGATGACGAAATCGCGAAAGTACGATGACAAAAACTCGAAACTACGATGACGAAAACGCGAAAGTACGATCATGAAAACGCGAAATTGTATCGCATTTTCATCATCGTGTTTTCACGTTTTCGTCATCGTACTTTCGTGTTTTCGCGTTTTCGTCATCGTACTTTCGAGTTTTCGTCATCGTGTTTTCGCGTTTCAGATTTCATTCATAGGCGATGGCCATAACGGAATTCCGTAAAAACCTGTGTGCAAGGAACATTTCCTAGCCTTTAGTATTGGTGAGTCACCCAGGGATCATGAATAAGTGTTCTGTTGCCATGGTATTACCGGAATACTGTTGACAATGGCAGAAAACTGAAATAAAAATAATCAGATATAATCCTTTCCCACATACTACACCTTTGCAGCAGACATCTCTAAAAATATATTCAGTTATTCAAAATTCTCTATAACTGAAAGTATCACTAATCATATAGAGTTGAAAACATTGCTCATGATGGGTAGTTTCTCCTTTTGCCACAATGTTTTCAAAAAACATTTGCTGCAGATAAATCAAAATGTGTCTGCAACTGGGAAAGAGTTAATAAACATCTAGAGAAATGTTGTAGAATGAAACATACATTAAGTTCCATTCTGAACCTTGTTGCCTTCATGTTAACTTGTTCCGTTGCCATGGTATTACTGGAATACTGGTGACAATGGCATAAAATCGAAACAAAACAAATCTTTTTTTTAAATATTTTTACAGTCGATGCAGTAAACGGGATCTGGGGTACTGGTGATAGCGACAACTATTTAGATATAACGACTTCGGGTGTTACCGCAGACACAGTTCACACCGGATGCAGTTATGATGACGGCATTTATAACTTATCAGCCTGCACTGGACCTACTGTGTAAGGGATTTATGTTTATCCTGCTATATGAATAACCCTTTCCCTCATATAGACGCTTTGTGACGCCTCTGCAGCAGACGGCTATTTGAAAACAAAACGTGCAATTTCTCCTTTTGTCACAATGTTTTCCACTTTTAGTCATAGGTTATCCATTCAATTGCAGAGTTTTTCTACTTTTTTACAAAATATGTTCAAAGTCGTCTGCTGCAGAATTGGCGTATGAGAAAAAGGGATAACTAATCATATCCAGATAGAATAATACTGTCACACTACTATTTTATCTGTCAAATTTATAATTATTAATTGACAAGAATATAGATTTATTTGGAAAGGGAAAGACTCGATGGTCAATTTTCATTTTCTTATTCCTGAAATCGAGGATTCAAAGACATTTTGTTCATGCACTGTGACATCTGTCTGTCTGTCTGTCTATTTGTCTGTTGCAATAACTTTTACCTGTGAGAGATTGGGTTTCTCTTGTGAACTTGACCTTTTTAGTGATACCTTTTTTTTAGGCGATAGCTGATTAACCTCAGTTTTGACCTAAATGTTAAACAAATGATCTAGATTGTAGACCAATCAAATGTTGTATTTAATGAATAATGTTGAAGAAATAAAGGAAATGAAATGTTTTGATTGGTTCATAGTTAAGTTGGCGATCCTACGAGAGGCACTAATAAGATGAAATTTTAAAATAAAATGTTTTGCATACTAACTTTAATTTGTTTTCCTTAAGAAATAAATTTCAGTGAAAACAATCAGTGAAAACTTATGAAATATAATATTTGAGAGCAAAATATTAATTATTTTTGAAACATGATAAGTTTTCAGTTATTTACCGTCAATTGAAACTTATTCACCTCTTGGGAGCCTCGCGTTATCTCCAGTCATGTGGCGTATTCTCGGCCTTGATAATCTATTTATAGAAACTGAAACTGGATGGAGATAGCCGACTAGCCTTTGGTAAACACATAGATTATTGCACAAATTTGCAAAATATGCGCATGTCCCATTTCTTAGTGTTTTCTCATATTGATCGCTGTTTATTTTTTTTAAAGATATTTCTTGTTTTAAATGTTGGGACCTTGACATTCGCATTAACCTTTGAACTGCTTTTTAAAAATGTTTGTTACTGCCCGAGGAATTTCATGTTTCATGAACTCATTATGTTTATATTTGTAGATACCTTGATACACTGTCCATTGTGAACATTACAAAAGGGGCTTTAGAACCTTCTGTCACATCCTTGTAAGTTCATGTATTTTATTTATTTGGATTTTTAATGCGATTTCTAGATACAGTCGAACCTGTGCTAAAAACGACCTTGGAAAAGGAGTTCCCTGTCTATCTGTCTATAGTGACCATATTTTTGTTTCCTTAATACTCATTTTCTGTATAAATGACCCTGTAATTAAAAACCACCTGTGAAAAAAGACCAGATTGTTCACTGCCATGGGTGGCCTTTAAACACAGTGTTTTAACTGTACTTTTCAATTATTCTTGGGTGACAAACCTGTACTAGGCTATGAAATATGCCATAATCTTTCATTATGGTTCGAAAATAATTTGGAGGGTGAGCGGAAATTTTGCCAATTTGTTTCTGCACTGTTCAGAAATGTCTACCCTTTCCCATGTATGGGCCAATTTATGCAATGAGTAGAATATTTATTTGTTTGGTGCTTTAAATCACATTTCATTCATATCGCTGCCTTTGCTGAGTAAATTACAAGTAAATATTGCTTGTAAGCACACCCTGACACCAGCTCATCAGTCACAACGCTATCCCCAGAACAAGGAGAGAAGCCACTTCCACCCTTTTGAAAGTCTTTGGTTCTCGAGGGAGTTGCCCTGAGCACTACACCACCATTGTGAATCCGCTGTGGTCGAGTGGTTAGCGTCGGAGATTTCGAAACCGGGTGTCCCGGTTTCGATCCCCAGTCGCGGCACTACGGTCATGGTGGAGTGCCCTTGGGCAAGGCACATTTTCTAGCCTAGTACTGGTTTGTTTACCCAGGGATCATGAATAATTAAATTTAATTGCGCGCTAAATGACCTTAGCTGTCGATGCGCCATAAAACAATATACATTCATTCATTATACCATTGTGCTTGCCCCTAAGTGGGATCCAACCTTGGATGCCTTTTTAACCCTTTCCCATAAACAGATGCATTCATACTTCTCTGCAGTTGACAACTATTTGTAAACATAGTGACATAGTGATAGCCACATTGTTTTCATCCCTGTTCATTTAACATAAAGGATACAACATTTTATGATTGCTATGTTTTCAAAGTCGTCTGCTGCAGATTTGTTGTATGTGGGAAAGGATTTAATTCTGCTTGTTAATCTCTTACATTACAGAACCATATTAAGCTGTAGTAGCTTTGAACTGTTTGAGGAAGGAACTTTTGATCTACTGACCAGTCTGACATACATGTGAGTTTCTGTCTGTCCGTCTCTGGATCAATTCCGCAATTGCACAGCGAGTAATGATGAAAGCTAGTCATTTTGGGTCATCAGTTTGAATCTCAGCTCGACCCTTATGTCTTTCTGATGAATAGTAAACATAATTGCGACTAGCTTCATTCAACTTTCACCAATGAGCCAACTGTCATTTTCACAGAGACTGTTAGCCCATTGGTGAAAGACGAATAACGCATGTCCCAGTGACTTTTGTCAAACGTTGGAAAGAATGTTGGCAAAGCTTGGGTTTCGATCTCACCACTCCTGAAACTGGTTTGAGAAAGCCAGGGAATACATGGAAATTTGAATGTGATGTGAAAACCACTTTAATCCTTTTTAACATGAAGGTGCATTTTTATGTGTTTATAGCATACAACTTTGGAAAGCATTGTGGCAAAAGGAGAAATTGTTATGATGTAATGAGCAGTTTCTCCTTTTGTCACAATATTTTCACCTCCATTCAATTATCATTAGTCGCCGGGCAGAAGCCCGCGACTTCTATTTTTAATAGGTTTTCGGAAATCACATGGGAGGGGGGATTATTATTAGAAAGAATCACATTTAGATGTCTTGAACATATTACAATTGTGTTTGTTTAAAAACACTAAGTAATCACACATCTAAAATGAAATAAATATTCCGATGTTTTAGGTATTTTCAGTTTCTTTATTTGGACTCGCATTTATGTTTTTTTGTTTTATTTACGAAGACAAAACAGTCCCTATTAGCTAGACTGAAATACTTTATTTTACACTATATACTACATGTACTCAAAAGGCGATAACTACAAACCTTTACATCGCACAGTCTAATTTATTTACATACCCACACCTGCTTGAAGCAGCAGACTGTTTGTTATGTGTAAATATCGAGATGAAAATGACCTCGAATATTCTCCTTTTATTGGCAATTTTAACTTCCTGAATGTTATTTTCATGTTCAAAGAGATGTCTTGATTTGTGAAGAAGGCATTTTATAATGTTTATCTATGTATATCTAAAATATGAAATGTTTCTAAGCTAAAACTGTTGATCGCGTGACTCGCGAATACCAACTGCGTAGAACAATCTCCTTTGCAGAGAGCCGCTCTTTACGCTCACTTACAAATAGTAAATCGTAGGTGATTTAAAATGTTTATTTGGTTCGAAACAAATGAAGAAAAGAACAAACCGAGATAAAACTAGTTTTAATAGAAACATTACTTTGAACGAACACTCTCTGCCTATAAAGAGAGTTTCAAGAACGACACCTCTGCGAATAAGAAAGAATCGGGTCTTTCGTACAAAATTATTTCGTCCTTGACAATTTTAAATGTGTCATTTAATTCCCTAAAGGCATATTGCTTCTGATCTGCATAGTATTATGCATCATTGACACAAGGGCGCTCATCATAACATCATTTTAAAACATGAGTAGTTTGTTATTTTCATTATAAAAAAAGAAGGAAAGAATTAAAATAAATTAACATGTTGTAGGGCTCAGTTTATGTTCGAAATTAAGTTTAAATTATACAACAATTTCAATGAGATTTAACTGTTTAGTTTATATTATATTTCGAAGGTGGTCTAATTTATAAATATTGGACTACACTTCAACATTTGTTTGTTAAAGTATGATATAATTAGGATGCCAAGCTAATATCATTTTGAGAAAACGAGAAAACTCATGTCTTCAGCGATTTAACCCTTATCTCATTGTTTTAAAAGTAGATTGCTGCAAAGGTGTCCACTGTTGACTTTAATAGAGGAAAGGTAAAAAGACGTGCTATTTCATGCAAATCCTAAATTGTCTGTTTTGTGGTTTTATTGAAAAATAATAAAATTCAAATATTCTGACAAACATCTTGAAAAGTGTATGTGGAATTCACAAATCTTATAATTATTCTTTAATAAAAGCACTGTATACATACTAAGACTAATGATTGGCAAGATTTCTCATTTCCATTACTGTTTATGATCAATAATTAGTTGGTTGTGTGTATGGTCAACCTACTTTGGAATGGAGATTGATCATAAACAATGAAAGGCTTCAATTATCATTCACTTCGTTGACAAAACAATGCAAGTTATGATACATTTTCACTTGACCCCCACCCCTGATGTTCCAATATGCCCCTCAGTTGATAACTGTTTATTCAACTACTATAATGTTAGTGTTATGCATAACTGCACTATGGATATCCGGCCACATTGATGCGTTGCATCAACTTTCTCTTGTACTTTGGTTTATAGAGATTTTCCATACTTTTACCTAGATGTTTGTTATGTCATTAGCATAAGATGTGTTGTATGTGGAAAAGGGTTAAACATATTAACCCTTTCCCTCATATAGACACTTTCTGATGCCTCTGCAGCAGACAGCTTTTTTGAAAACATAGTGACAAAAGAAGAAATTGTTCAAGACGAGCAATTTCTCCTTTTACCACAATGTTTTCCACTTTTAGTCATAGCCCCTACGAATGGGAGTGTTTGCGGAATATATTCCAAACCTTTGCAAATTGTTTGCGAAAGTGTTTGCAGAATATATTCTACAAATATTTGCAGAATATATTCTGCAGACGGGTAGATTTGGAACGATCTGTGCAAACAGTCTGCAAACAGATTGCAAAGGGTACATGAAGCATTCAAAAAACCCTTTGCAGAATGTTTGCAGCCAATTCAACAGCAAAATCTGCAAATAGGTTACAAATACTATGCAACTAGATTACAAATACTATGCAACTAGATTGCAAATACTTTGCAACTAGATTACAAATACTATGCAACTAGATTGCAAATACTATGCAACTAGATTGCAAATACTTTGCAACTAGATTGCAAATACTATGCAACTAGATTGCAACAGTCTGCAAATAGATTGCAAACCATCTGCAAATAGATTACATTCTAAAAACTTGGGAATTAAGGTATATATAAATCCAGATATATGTTTACCATTTTAAGCTTTATTTTAATTAAACATCATTTAAAATATAAATAAAATATGAAATAAATAACCTCTATATTTTATATGATTTAACCCTTTCCCTCATACAACAATTCTGCAGCAGACAACTTTGAACATATGTTGTCAAAAAATAGAAGTTCTCTATAATTGAATGGATAACCTATAAAAGTGAGTAACGTTTTGTGCAATTTCTTCTTTTGTCACTAGGCATGATCTGCTCCAAATAAATCAATAACACACAGCATAAGATCATTAGAAAAAATTCCTCTGTCATCTTTCAAATTTGACCTTATGGCATCATCATTCAATGCTTCAATGTTTGAAATTATAACACCATCATCTTTCATCTTCATGTCATTCTTGATACATTCTTTTGGGATTGAACATCTTTACAGGATTCAGGGATGATCAATTGTCTTGTGTTGGCTGGATACCATTATAAACCATTCATCATGTCATAAGTCTGAAATATGTACATGATTCATAAAATTATGAAAATAAATGAAAAAGTAAATGTGTGTCTTTTATTTTCATTCCAAGAATTCAGTACAGGTTATACTTTATCTATAGCAATTATAGCCAATTAATAATAAATCCATTGCAACATGTGACAGATCTGCATCAGTGACTTTGAAAACATTTTGGTCAAATTAAGGAAAATCTCTTTATTGAGGAGTGTTATAATTGAATATGGTTTGCAGAAAAAAATCCCCCTTTGTCACAATGTTTTAAATAAAATCTGCTGCAGATGTTGCAATAAGTTATTAAGTTTGAAGAAAGATCCTCTTTTTCCACAATGTCTTAAAAATCGGTTGCAAATGTGTCTACGGGTGGGTAAGGTTATAATTTTATATCATGTCAAATGATTAAAAAATCTCTAATATAAGAGAAAATATAATTATTGAATAAGTTTTGAAAAAGGCCTCCTTTTCCACAATGTTTTCAAAGAATCAGTTCTATGGTAGATATCTTTGCATGTGGGAAAGGGTTCATCTTATTAATTAATAAAATGTCAAATCATTGAAAATACACATAATATTTATAATGTGTCACGTCCATCACGAAAATGTATGATGACAACAACATTGCTACATTTGCCGTATCCGAAAATGTGACTGTCCGAAATCAATTCCTGTTGGCAATTTCAAAATAAAAAATTTGGCTTCGTTTTAAATAATAACTAGCATCTAAATAAGTGTGCAATGCAATGACAAGAGTATATGTGTTTCATTTCTAAAACTGTTTAGAAACTCGCACGTAAGCGAATATTTTCGCCAATGTTATTGTTTTCTTATTATGAAAATTTACGTAATCGTGACCCTTTGTTTAGGGTTTAACGGATTTAAGTATCCCCGAGCATCCATAATTCGTGAGTGTAAGGCTTCAAAGACAAAATATGCAGAAGGCTTAGTGAATGATACGAATTTTAATGTCTTATCTGAAAGATTTATTTATTTCCTCTAAGTTTCGGGCAAAAATTCCTTTGAAAACTAATTATTCACAAAAAAAAAAAAATTGAATACACATGTGTTCAACAAGTCCGAAGCCGAAATTGTTATCCTATTTTCGTGACGTCATTATTTTGGCACTTTGCAGTTTCCATAAAGGCAACACACAAAAAAAAAAAATTTTTTTTAAAAGGGGCAATAGGTCGTAACATATTGAACACCAAAAAACTGAAGCAATTAAATATTTTATATAGTTTAAACCAATTAATTTGAAATTATCCTTGATTTAAATATGAACTTTTTTTTTTTTTAATTACTCAACTTTGAATCTTCGTTAAGCTTATTTTCCATTCTCATTTTTTATCCCACTGTGTCAACCTTAAGGGTTTGCATGGAGATCTGGTACCCTGTAATCATCCTATATTTACATCATCACAAAGATCAATACAGATTTCAAAATTGCCATATTTCTAATGGGATATTATTTAAAATATTTTAGTTATTTTACACCTCTATGCGTAAGCACCTTTAGGAATGTGAAATCCAATGAAAAATTGCATTTACCTAACTAGGTCAAACAAATCACATGACCCTAGCCGCCATTTTGTAAACAACAAAAGACCCTTTTTACGGTAAATTTTCATGTCCGATTTTTCCACTTTTTGGGGGTTTAAACTGTTCATTAAATTTGGTATATAAAAAATAAGGGTATTTTGGCTATTCCTCCATTGACAACAAGTAACAAAACTGTTTAAGATGCATTTTATTGTTGAAATATGTCAGCAAATACTTTGGCCATTGGGAAATAATTTTACAGTTCCAAATCGGCTGCAAGGACAAAGTCACGTGATATAAGCCCAAAAATAGTGACGTCACGAAAAAGGGAGGCTTACGAAAATGGAATGTCCAACGATATAATGGCTGAATAACAAATATTAACGGGTTTATTTCATAAAATCATATTAATTATCTGATTATTCATCAAAATATTAATCAAGACTGTGTGTTAGCGCTGATTTCGGGGTTTGTAGTGTATTTTCTCCAGCGGTTTAATATTGACAAAATGGCGTCGTATATTGACCTCCGAGTAATGCTCGAAAAGCGTGACCTTTGAACTTTAAATTTGCATGCTATCGTTGTTTGTGGACGGATTTTGTTTATTCTTACATCAAATTAAAGTTATTGATTTAAAGTTTTCAAATGTATTGAATCGTAAAATAAATACTTACCAGATGCGGAACACCATGCTCTTAACTTTCCGTGCCGATATTTTCATAAATAATCGCGACTGGAAAATGATTGAAAAATCAACAGGAAGTTATATATTTGACCTGATTGGATCATGTGATCTCATTAATATGCAAATCAATCATGTGATCGCATTTATTTTTAAACTGACCCACATGTTGAAATGCGACTCTACAGGAGGATCGAAAAATACCTGTAAATCAAACTTCAAACTACGATTGTCAATTTATTCCTGAAAAGATTGTTATGATTCATGCATCAATAAAACCAGAATTCAATTTTCTTTATAAATTATATTTAGGGCCTGAACACTTCAGGGACAATCCCTTTCCCTCATATAGACTCTTTCTGACGCCTCTGCAGCAGATAGCTTTTTGAAAACATAGTGACAAAGAAGCAAGTGCAATTTCTCCTTTTGCCACAATGTTTACCACTTTTTGTCACAGGTTATCCATTCAATTATGGAGATTTTCTATGTTTTGACAAAATGCGTTTGAAGTCGTCTGCTACAGAATGTATGTTTTAGCCAAACATATCTTTGGCTTTTGCATTTTCAACTGAAAACATCATGTTTATGTAAAATTATACTGAATTTATATACACACTTTTATATAAGCTGCACACATGTTTTGGTTATATATAGTGGTTAAATCAGTCAATAATTTATAAAACTATTGTAATAATTTCATTTGAAGTCCAACAACTTTGTATTTGGAAAATATCATTCAGGGGATAATTAAGTTAGTGTTTGCAAACTACTTGCACTGTTTGAAATTCTAAGTTACCCTTTGCATACCCTTTGCAAGAATATTTACAGACAAAGTTAGTATTTGCAATGTATTTGCAAGAATATTAATAGACTAAGTTAGTACTTGCAAAGTATTTGCAGCTAAACTTCAGTTATATAATTAATAAGTTACTATTTGCATACTATTTGCCATATATATAAACAGACAGAGTTGGTATTTGCACAGTATTTGCAGCTACTTTAGTTATCTAAGTTAACGTTTGCAATGCCTTTGCCAGATATATTGATATTTGCAAAGTATTTGCAGCTACTTTCCGCAAAGCATTTGCAAATAGAGTGCAAATAGTAGTTTGAAAGGAATATATTCTGCACATATTCTGCAAATATTTTGCAAAGGGTTTGATCTGTATGGGAGGTTATCCATTCAATTATAGAGATTTTCTATTTTTTGACAAAATATGTTCAAAGTCGTCTGCTTCAGAATTGTCGTATGAGGGAAAGGGTTAATCAATCAGTAGATCTGTCTCTCATTGCCAAGTTAAAAAGCCTATTACTGTTCAAACAAAATCCATAAATAAACTTCTTTAATTTGTGTTGAAGAAAGAATTTCGGTGGACAAAAATAAACAAATTATGCCTTTGATTGACTGAGATTGTGGTGTGCAAATAAAAGCAAGTTACCTTGACGCATGCTAACAGGTGAACATAGACATCATTATACCCTTATTTTGGTAACTCTTTGAAGAAATCATGGCAAAAGGGGAAACTAGTTAAAATGATTTCAACTGTATCCAGTATTCATATTTTTCATTTATAGAGGCTTTATAGATTTTTTCCTAGATATTTTCAAAGTCAGCTGCTTTAAAATACGAAGTCATAATGGTAAAAGGATAAAATGCTTAGTTGGAGTAATGAATCCTTTTTCCAACAACATTGTAAATGTTTTAACAGACGACTTTGAACGTATTTTGTCAAAAAATAGAAAATCTCTATAATTGAATGGATAACCTATGACTAAAAGTGGAAAACATTGTGTCAAAAGAAGAAATTACTCGTTTTGAGCAATTTCTTCTTTTGTCACTATGTTTTCAAAAAGCTGTCTGCTGCAGAGGTGTCAGAAAGCGTCTATATGAGGGGGAGGGTTAAAATGAAACTAAACATTTTTCTGTGACCAGGTTTTTTTTTTTAATGGCCTTGTAATTATAATTATTTTCTGTAGAAATAGAAACGAAATTACTATAAGCAATGTCACTCGCACGAAGTTAAGAAGTCCACCAATCCTCTTCTCAATGATTTATCCACTTCAACCCTTTCCCTCATATAGACGCTTTCTGACGCCTTTTTTGAAAACATAGTGACAAAAGAAGAAATTTCTCCTTTTGTCACAATGTTTTCCACTTTTAGTCATAGGTTATCCATTCAATTATAGAGATTTTCCATTATTTGACAAATAACGTTTGCAGCAGACGGCTTCTGAAATGATAAGGGCAAACAGAGAAATTGTTCATTTTATATATCTTTTCTTAAATATTTCCGAAGTCGTCTGCTGCCATTTTGATCTATGTGGTTAACCAGACAGAGACCACCTTCAACAACTGTTGACAACATTTATTGAATAACGAAAATTGTCAGTGATTACGGTCATAGATATAGAATAAAATTATACATAAACGGAATCAAAACTGCATAACCCTTTCGTGACTCTACAGTAAATCTTCAGCAGATTACTTAAAAAAAAATGTCTAGTCAAAACTTAGATAATATCATCAAACACATGACTGTGTAGTTATTGAATTGAGATGAAATCTTTGTTGTAAAAGAAGCAACATCTGCTGTTTACATAGTTTTCAAAGTAGTCTACTGCAGCTGCATATAAATAAACCCTTTCCCTTATATGACAATTCTGCAGCAGACAACTTTGGACACAAATTTGAAAAATCTCTTTAAACCCTTTCCCTCATACAGCAATTATGCAGCAGACAACTTTGAACGTATTTTGTCAAAACATAGAAAATCTCCATAATTGAATGGATAACCTATGACGAAAAGTGGAAAACATTGTGGCAAAAGGAGAAATTGCACGTTTTGTGCAATTTCTTCTTTTGTCACTATGTTTTCAAAAAGCCGTCTGCTGCAGAGGCGTCAGAAAGCGTCTATATGAGGGAAAGGGTTAATGATAGTGTAAATCTTAAATGGAGTTAAAAGCATTGGTACAAAAGGAGAAATTGCCCATATTGAGCGATTTCTCCTTTTACCACAATGTTTTCAAAAGTTGTCTGCTGTAGAGGCATCAGAAAGCGTCAGTTATGTGGGATAGGGTTAAAGCAATGTCACCAAAATATTTAACCCTTTCCAACCTGCAGACGCATTATACTGCAGCAGAAGACTTGAAAAACAATATGGCAAAAGGAGAATTCTGAAATTTCTCATTTAGCCATGATAATGTTTTCAACTCTTTTCAACAATTACACTTTCACAATTTTTTTTCTAACTTTTTGCATGGAGATTTTTACAAGTTGTCTGCGGTAGAATTGTTGTATGTGGGAATTGGGGGTTAACTTGACTTTGTTACCCTCCATGGTGTGGATAAAGGGGCTGCCAGAGATGACGTGATCAAATTAACCCTTTCCCACATACGACAATTTTGCAGCAGACGACTTTGAACGTATTTTGTCAAAACATAGAAAATCTCCATAGTTTTAATGGATAACCTATGACAAAAAGTGGCAAAAGGAGAAATTGCACGTTTTGTGCAATTTCTTCTTTTGTCACTATGTTTTCAAAAAGCCGTCTGCTGCAGAGGCGTCAGAAAGCGTCTATATGAGGGAAAGGGTTAACCCTTTCCCACATACTACAATTTTGCAGCAGATGACATTTAGGAAAATCCCTATAAATGAATGTATTCTAACTGAATTGAGCTAAAAACAATTTTTGCAGAGGATAAATGGCTCATTTTGAACAATTTCTCCTATTGTTTAAATAGTCGACTGCTGCAGAGGCATCGGAAAGCATCTGTATGTGGGAAAGGGTTAATTAAATAGAATTTGAAATAAAATTTTCTATAAGAGATATCACTAACGCGGTGAATGCTTTTCTCGATTATGTATCTCTTTATCCCTTTCCCACATATAGACTCTTTATGTTTTCAACTTTATTCAATATTAAAGAGATGAAAAGTCAATTAAAGTTATATTGTGGAAAAAGTATTTCAAGGCATCTGCAGCAGGCAACTTTTGAAACCTTTGTGACAAAAGGAGAAATAAGCAAGTTTTCCATTTGCCGTAACGGTGTTTATATCTTTATCTAATTATTGTACTCTCGTTTATAGAGATTTTTGTCACAATGTTTTCAAAAGTGGTCTGCAGCAGAGGCATCAGAAAGTGTCTGTATGAGGGAAGGGGTTAAGTTGTCACTTCACACATAGATTATAAGGTATCTGAGGAAATTTGTTTAATATGAGGAAATTGAAAGTATTATTTATATGGTACAAAGCTGTGAATATTGTGGAAATGCCACAAAAAAGCTCTCTTTTTCCCGCAATGTTTTTAAAAATCGTCTTCTTCAAATGCATTAGAAGTCATTTGTTTAAGAGAAAGGGTGTTGTGAAATGTTTTTTCTTTCTTTTTTCCAGAAAAATCCAGGGGACAGCTTTAAACCATGTTCCTGATATGTCGAACACCCTGGTGGAAACACTGTATGTATAATTTGATAACACTTTACAACATACACATGTACAACAAATCTGCGACAAACTACTTTGAAAACATCTAGATTTTTTTTCGTAAAAGCTCTTTAAAAGAAGGTATAACTATTGAATCAAGTTCAAAACATTGTAGTAAAAGGAGAAATTGCTCATTATGAGCAATTGCCTTCTTATGTCACAATGTTATGTCACAATGTTTTTCAAAAGATGTCTGCTGCAAATGCATCAAAATCGCAGGTGATAAGTGTTATATTAAACTCATTTATTTCAAAGCAATTGCTAAACAAGCTTTTAGCTTATGATAATCAGGCTTGATGAATGTTTCATGGAGAGCCAAGCCCCGGAAGCGACGCGGGCTGTCAATCCAGGGGTTGTTAGTTTGAATCCCGGCTCGGCCAACTTTCTTTCCGATGATTGACAAATGTCAATGCAACATGCATCATTCGTCTTCCACCAATGGGCTAAGTCAATGTGGAAAAGCAGCCAGTTGCTTGGGAAGATTGTTGTGTGGAGTACTGGTGTGAGAAAACCAGGAAATGTATGAGTAGGTGAACTGGACGCCGTGATATAACTGAGAAATTGTTAAAAATGGCTTAAAACCCAATCAATCAATCAATCAATGTTTCATGGAGACTCAACCAATAACATGGATTCAAAACCGGGACCTTTGGTACGAGAGGTCGATGCTCAACCACTGCACCAGTGACTTCTGCAGGTCTGCAAGTGGGAATGAGTTAACTCCAATTGCACCATCTAAGCCGTGATTTGTTATTTTAGAGACAAATTAGTGGTAACTGTTTGATATCTTTGACTGTTTACCTGATTAGATAGTTTTCAATGTCTTCTGCTAGATAGTTTTCAATGTCTTCTGCTTTGAGAAAATCTTTATCAAAACTGTAACATCGGGAAAATTGAAAAGATCATCTTGACGCAAAGTTGAAAACATTGTAGGAAAAAGAGTAATTGCTCATCTAGCCAAAATAAAGAATATTTCTATTATGTTAAAGTATTACTAAATTGAATCAAAAACATTTTGAGTAATTTCTTATTTTTCAAGAATGTTTTATTAATTTTGTCTGCTGTAGATGCCTTAACATGTGGAGAAAGCTTTATGCAGCAGACAACTTTAAATAAATTTTGTCAAAAAATAGAAAATCTCTATAATTGAATGGATAACCTTTGACTGAAAGTGAAAAAACATTGTGGCAAAAGGAGAAATTGCTCGTTTCTTCCTTTGTCACAACTTTTTCCAAAAGCCGTCTGCTGCAGAGGTATCAATTAATCATCCCCTTTTCCCAAGATATTTTTTCCTTTATTCCAGGAATATGGCTGGTAACGCAATAAGAATGGATACCAATACACATTCTGGATGGACCATGCCTACAACCATTAAATACATGTAAGTACTAAATATAATTCTATATTTGTGAAATCTGCAATTAACTCCTTATGTCCTTTTACAGAATCTGATGATACTACATCAAATCTGCAGCAAACAATGTGGTAAAATTATGAAAAATCTAAAAAATAAAGTAATATACATAATTATGTTTAACTAAATACAATTACAATACATTATGTATTTTCATTTATAGAGATTTTCCATGTCTTTGCCCAGTCACAGTGTTTTCAAAGTCGTCTGCTGTGGATTTGTTGTATGTTGTAAAACGTTAATTTTACTTTCAGTGCTTTGATGCAGAACCAGATCTACTGGGTACCTCCAGGCATGGTGTCGGGCCCGAATCTCCGCATGGCGTAAGTGTTCCCATTAATTTTGTGGTTTATCAGCAAAATAACAACAGAGGATTATCCTCATGAGCTCATTGTTTAACCCTTTCCCTCAAACGACAATTCTGCAGCAGACGACTTTGAACGTATTTTGTCAAAACATAGAAAATCTCCTTAATTGAATGGATAACCTATGACTAAAAGTGGAAAACATTGTGGCAAAAGGAGAAATTGCACGTTTTGTGCAATTTCTTCTTTTGTCACTATGTTTTCAAAAAGCCGTCTGCTGCATAGGCATCCGAAAGCGTTTATATGAGGGAAAGGGTTAAAACTGTGATTCTATCACACACCAATGTCACAGTGAACTTCTTTTATCTGCCTTAACTCCCCTCCCTGATTCTGTCCACAGTTGCCGAGTGGTTAGCGTTGGGAATTTGAACGGGTGTCCCGGGATTCAATTCCCAGTCACAGCACAATGGTCATTGTGGAGTGCACTTGAGCAAGGCACATTTCCCATCCTAGTACTGGTTTGTTTACCCAGGGATCATGAATAAGTGAACAGTCACTGTGATATAACTGAAGTAATGTTGAACCCCCCCACAAAAAAAATCCCCTGATTCTTACTGATGGCTTAAATGTTCTTATTTGATGCGTTTTTACTGGTTTATCAAGAAATAGACGAAGAATATCCGTTTGCAACAATGTTTTTGACTGTATTTAAAGATTATACAAACATAAGTAGATATCTCCCAGAAAATTGTCTCGACATTTTAAAAATTGTCTGCTGCAGATTTTATGTATGTGGGAAAGGGTTAAAACAGTAATTATTTCAAGCATTAATGTCACTTTTATGTCTTTAATTCTTTCCCTGATACAGACCTCTACAGCAGACAAATTTTTAAGAAATATTGTAGAGAAAAAGGAGAAATTACTAAACAGGACCAGTTTATTATTTCCCCTGTTTCAATAATAATTACAAAAGTCGTCTGTTGCAGATCTGCCAACGAGAGGAAATGGATTTAATTGATACTATTTTTTACAGGAGTTTCGCAGACAATCAACTGCCACAGATTAACCCAAACATTTTTGGAGACACGTCTGCATTGATCTATTTGTAAGTAAAATGTTTATTCCTCTTGACCCTTTCCCAAATATAGATGCTTTCTGACGCCTATGCAGCAGACGGCTTTTTGAAAATATAGTGAGAAAAAAAAAATTGCTCAACACAAGCAATTTCTCCTTTTGCCACAATGTTTTCCACTTTTAGTCATAGGTTATCCATTCAATTATAGAGATTTTCTATTTTTTGACAAAATATGTCTAAAGTCATCTGCTGCAAAATTGTCATATGAGGATTAATTGTTTAACCGTTTCTTCCAATATACAAGACATCTAGACAAAAATATGGAAAAACTCTCTAAAAATTGCAAAATGTTTGAACATGGATGACCACAATTTGACAAAAGGAAATTATGCTCATTATCAATTTCTCCTCTTGCCAAAACATTTTCAAAAGCCGTCTGCTATAACAATTCTAATGTCTGCAAATAGGAATTGGTTTATTTTTATGATTTATTAAGAGTCCACTGTTTTGGAAATATCAATAGTAACAAGATGTGGTTTTTATTTGTTTGGAACAAACAAATTTAGTAGCTGCAATTCTGAAGCCGTTCGTCTTATTTAAAATTCCATGAATTTCATACGCGTGAAAGTAGTACTCAATACTTGCTCTTACTTTTCAAATGTATCACGATTTTTGAAATAATTATATATTTATATCGTCTTTGTTTTCTTATGTGGTTCTTATATTCAAAGAGAATTACGAAATAAAATGAAACATTGTATTTTAAAACATGAATGCGGAGAGATTTATAAATCTCAATGAGTGAACTGCTACAGGGAGAACTATTTCCGATTTAAGCTCCAGATACGGTATTTGAATTTTCAATCACGCATTGAAAATGTAGATAAAAACAGAATTGAAAATATTTTCTTTGTGCCTTGTCGGCCATATAAATATAGTATAAAGAATTAAAAAAACAAATATGTGCGTCATAAAATGCATTTAAAATGAGAGTAACACATTTGCAGAGAAATCGTGATCGTCGAATTCTATTTATAAATACAACGGTATGGGGGGAGGGTCTAAAGTGCGGACGCGATCTGCGGACAAATACATTATAGAGGGAAAATGCGGACAAATGCAATATAGAGGGAAAATGCCGACGCAATAGAATATAGAACAAATCTGCGGACGCTATGATTTGTTGTAAAAAATGTTTAATTAAAGATGGGCAACTGTGTATAATTTGTTACATATGATCATATCCGGGGTTTTCTTTGTAAATATATAATGTGTTTGATTGCTTTTATCAGTGATATAGAATAAACCAAAAATCGAGATCATGCTGAAATGGAATCTCTTTGTGAAGTGTTTTAACGACTTTCCTCTTTATATCATATCTATAGATATCAATAAAGAGAATTGATGGATTGATTTTCCGACAAGTAAATGTCTTTTGACGCATCTGCAGCGGACGAAATTTGAAAACATTGCAAGAATAGAATAGGTTGCTAGTAACTAGCCATAGGTTTTGCTTCAATTATATCCTCTCCTTTACACTCGATTGAAGGGTCATGAGTTCTAGTTATTGTTGGGCCTCTTCATTTTCTACTTTGTAACTTTCAACAGTTTTCCATGTGCCATACTACGAGGCAAATGATCCATGCAACATTCTATTCTGTAGGGTACTTGGAAGGGGCAGAACAATTTAAATAACAAATAAACAATAAGTATATATATATATACAACACTTTAAATCTTAATTTATTTCTAGTAATTATATATATATGCAACTATAATACTAATCTATAACAAATAAGTTAAATGTTTTTTTCTTGCTGTGTAAACAGTAAAAAGCAACATATATTGAAAACATTGTGGGAAAAGGAAAATTTGCTTATTTAAACAATTTCTTAAACCGAAACACGTTCATCAAAAGCACCATGTAGAACTACCACAGTTGATTTGGTATATTATTGTTAACCTTGGTTCGAAACAAAATCCTTCGTCGCGATACTCCCTTCAACGGGTGAATAGATTGTTCAAAGACATTGTGAGCAAGACACAACCGCCTCGGTTGTATCTCAACCCTTGCCGGTTCTGTGATATATCTGTATCTCCTTTTAGTGTTAGAAGAATTATATGAATAGCAGGACCTGGCTGTTGGTTAGTGCAGGCAATCCGTGATGTGTTAACACATTCCTCGCGGGCCAATGCCTGGCTCTACTCTATCTGCGGATAGCCACATTTGGTGGCTAGTATACAATAGATGGAATATGGTATAAACGTTCAAGGTATCAGTTACGGGATGTTAAAGTGCTACATTTATAAAAAAAATTATAAGTAGGTTAAGGAATGGCAACAAAAAGCATGTTACTTATTCCGTGTCAGTTCTTATTCCAGTATTAGCTTATACAGTTTGTGACAAGAGAGACAATTGTATACCAGTTACAATATGTGGCTATCCATAGAACGCATTAACATTTTGAAAACACATGTACACGGACATACACTGTTACATTACGTTATAACATGTACAATTTTCTTTAATTTTACAGTTTTAAAAAACTTAAGAAAATTGTACATGTTATAACGTTATGTCACAGTGTATGTCCGTGTACATGTGTTTACAAAAAAAATGTCTTGGACGTTTATACCATATTCCATCTATTGTATACCAGCCACAAAATGTGGCTATCCGCAGAAAGAGCCAGTCATTGGCCCGCAAGGAATGTATAAACACAAAGCGCAATCTGTTATTCTGATGAACCACTATTACTAGAGTCCATATCGTTAGTGTGCGAGTCATTATCGTTAGTACGAGAGTGCATACAGCTTTTGTGAGAGTCTATATCGTAAGTGTATGAATCAATATCGTTAGTGAGCGAATCCATATCGTTAGTACAAGAGTGCATATCGCTTGTGTGAGAGTCCTTATCGTAAGTGTGCGAATCCATATCGATAGTACGAGAGTGCATATATATCTTGTATATATGTCGTACTTGACGTTATATGTCGCAAGGCTGACGCTAAATGTCGCAAAAAAATGACTACTTCAGGAGCTATAACTAAAAAAACTGACAGAGTGAGATGAAACATTGTAATTTGTACATTGTGAAACAGTAATACTACAAAAGAGTGCTTATAAAGGAGTGAGACATTTAGCGTTGATGTTGCGACATATAGCGACAGTACCTTGTTTTGCGACATTTGGCGTTACAGATGCGACATAACGTCAGAAGGTTTTGCGACATTTAGCGTTGGTTGCGACGTTTAGCGTCAGCCTTGTGACATAAAACGTCAAGTGTGACATTTAGCGTTGGTGCGACATTTAACGTTGCTACAGTGTTCCTTGGCCGCCAGGGAGCGGGGCTTTTTTGCCTTATATGGCTATAGTGTAAACTCAAAAAAATCTTCTCCTCCAAAAGTGTCAGGCCGATTTTCAAATAATTTTGTAGAAATGTTCCTAGGGTGACCCTCTATCAGATTCCTTCCAGCCAAGTTGATTGGTCGAAAAACATGGCCGCCAGCGGTCGGGGCTTTTTTGCCTAATATGGCTATAGTAAAAACTTGAAAACTCTTCTCATCCGAAAGTTTTTGGCCAATTTTCAATTCTTTTTGTAGAAATGTTCATTGGGAGACCATCTATCAGATTCCTCCAAGCCATGTTGATTGGTCGAAAAACATGGCCGCCAGGGGGGCAGGGCTATTTGGCCTTATATGGCGATAGTGAAAACTTGAAAAATCTCTTGTTAAGCAGGAAGCTTTTGAGTAAGATTTTAGAAAACCCTTGGTCAATGGTGATTTTTTTTGTAACAAAAATTATTAAATACTTAGATGAATGAGTCGGGGCCATAATGGTTATCCATTTGTTTTACATGTCTTTTGAAACTTGGACATTAAATATAATATTCACATGTATGTCTCATGATTTATTTTTATAGACAACTAAAATGGCATTTAATTTTAACGGATGCGTCATTTATTCTTTTACCCGAAGTTGTAATATTTATAAACAATGCATAGTTTATAAATCACACATCTATGCAAAGGCAAATGTTTGAACAGTTTTATGTACCCAAACAAATTCAGTGCCTTCAGCGCTTTGATTAAAACATCAATCACCATGGCTGCAGCATATTTTTCTCATTGTCAAAGCATAGGGGCCTGGCATGCTATTTAAAAAAATAAAAATGTATACTCTTTTATATTATAGACAAGGGATGTACAGAGCTCTAGATAAGGGGCGTTTTGCATGTTTTAAAATGTTTATTTGACCCTCAAATCCTATGTTGTGGGTACTCAAAAGAATTGTCTCAGTGAGACGATTCTTTTGAGTACCCACATCATAGGGTTTGCTTTAATAATAAGAGAAAAATTATGAGAAAAAGAGCTGAATACCCCTCCGTATCTGGACCTCTGGATGTAACTAAATCCTCTTCAGCCAGACTTGACCATGCTTTTATTGTGGTCCGATACAAAATAAAAAAAACGACGATTAAATAAAGCGCTATGTTTCAGCAACGATCGGTTTACAAAGAAAAGGTTATGGATGGCCAATGTTAACCAATTGAATGCAGGAACCAATTTAGTGAATGAAGCCAGTGCAACCAGTTTTTCTAGAGCAAATTTGTTTGTAGGCAGAAATCCTTTAACATCATACAGAGGTTTAGTTTCGAGAGAGATTGGACAGTTTTGCATTTCGCTGACTTAGGTTGAAGGTCACAACTGCGATGATACTTCCGTATGAAATGCTGACATTGCTCTAGCTTTTTCGTTTGTTAGTGGAATTCCTACATACTTCATATCGAAGTTCAGTATAAAGGGTGTTTGGAAGGGTTCAAGATTCACCTACATATATTAATACTAAAATACAGAGATGCAAGAGAGATTGGATGAGTTTTCATTTTACCAGCCTAGGTCAAGGAAAATTATTATTTATCCGTTTTCTGAAATCATATTATTGATATTCCATTATTATTATTATTATTATTATCATCATCATCATCATATCATCCTCATTATCATCATCATCATTATCATAACTATAAACATATTATAATTATTATTATTTTTTGTTTTTATTACACAGTGGTGCAGAAGGTAATCAGATAACAAGAATTTCAAAGAACACACTGGCTCCCTTGGTGAATAACAATTTTAAGCACCTGTAAGTTGGTAACTCATTTTTAAGAACCAATCCAAAAAAATACTACTTTTGAAAACATTGTGGAAAAAGAAAAATAGCTCAAGATAGGCTCTTTCTTACAAATAGAAGTTCTATTGCCACAGACTTTTCAACTCTTATTGAAAATAAATAGGGAATATTATGTTGCAGTAAAGATACATGTTTTAGTATTGTACTACGAGGTTCAATGACAATTGATATCTTGCGAGACCAAAGGTCTAGAGAGATATGTCAAATTGTCAATGCCCCAACTTCCACATTTTGAACGACATAAAAGTATATTTCAATGATGTCACATCATGTTTCAGTGAGGTACCATAACCATATTTGGTCAAATATGTAATTTTAATCTGTTGTGTTTGAACCAATCCAAAAAAATACTACTTTTGAAAACATTGTGGAAAAAGAAAAATAGCTCAAGATAGGCTCTTTCTTACAAATAGAAGTTCTATTGCCACAGACTTTTCAACTCTTATTGAAAATAAATAGGGAATATTATGTTGCAGTAAAGATACATGTTTTAGTATTGTACTACGAGGTTCAATGACAATTGATATCTTGCGAGACCAAAGGTCTAGAGAGATATGTCAAATTGTCAATGCCCCAACTTCCACATTTTGAACGACATAAAAGTATATTTCAATGATGTCACATCATGTTTCAGTGAGGTACCATAACCATATTTGGTCAAATATGTAATTTTAATCTGTTGTGTTTGAAGTGCTTTATCATTACTTTTCAACCAATCCAATAGTTGTTTCAACTTTAATTTTTGTATACATCTTAAAGTGCCTTTGTAACTTATGACTTTTAAAAGTAACAGTAGATGTTCTTGATTCATGGAGTTTTTCGTCATGGAATTTTAACTGTTCCCATGTTTAGAAGAGCATTCAACTGATATTTTAATTGTCACCTGTCTTGTCAGGGAAACACATAGGGATCACTTCTCAATTGCCTGTCAGTCAAGCTTTCAGTTTTACTGATAAGTTGGCAGGAGCACATTTGTTCCTGTAACACTCGTCTGTTAATATAGTTGTTATGTGTTTTTTTTTCAGGAATTTGAGCAACAATTTATTGTCTTTCGTTCAGCCAGAGACATTTAGGCAGATATCCCAATTGACAATATTGTAAGTTTTCCTTTCTACAGAAACTATCAGAATCCTTTGTATTGAGGGTAAATATAGGTCTTGGTTAATGAAAAGTTAAAACAGATCTTTAGCCTGCGATGTTCCTTAATACTCAATTAAACACTTTGCTGTGGGTTCTCAAAAAAATTGTCTTACTGAGTTGAATATTGTGATGACCCGCAACAAATGGTTTGGAGGCCTAGTAAAAGCCCTTTCCCACAAACAACAAATCTGCAGCAGACAACTTTGAAAACATTAAGTCATAAACATGGAAACTCTCCCAAAATGAAGACATACTTATTGAAAAGAGTTGAAAACATTGTGTCAAAAGGAGAAATTGCTTGTTTTGAGCAATTCCTTCTTTTGTCACAAAGCTTTCAAAAGTCGTCGTCTGCTGCAGAGGCGTCAGAAAGCGTATGTATGTGGGAAATTGTCTAGAATTATGATAAATATGATTCATTACTTGTTACACTTATATCTTTCGGCCAGTGGTCTAGATGAGGAAGAGTTGACTGGTCTTTGCTCCACAACATCTCTCTTATAACTCAATAAAACCCTATGTTGTGGGTACACAAAAGAACCAGCTCAGTGAGACGGTTCATTTGAGTACCCCACAACATAGAGTTTGAGGGTCAAATAAAGTTTTGAGAATTCTGAAAACTTGCCTTATCTGGAGTTCTGTGACTTTCAAGCCTACAACACATCTCCAGCAAATGACTATGGAAAAGTCAAGGCAAAATCGTTTTCCCTTTCCCACATACAACGACTCTACAGCAGACGACTTAGAATGCTTTTAAGCAAATAAAAAGAAAAAAAATATAAATGAAATGATAAATTTTATTCTACTGGCCCAAAGTGTGGTGTCCGTCGTCCGTGCATCCGTAAACAATTGCTTGTGAACGCGATACAGTCTTCAGTTTTGATTAAATCTCAATCAAACTTGTACAGTAGTTAGATATCTATGAGAGCTCGGTTCCTTTTGCAAACCAGCTAGATCTGCCTATGCAAGACTGGATTATGGCCCTTGAAATTGTGAACACAATAGAGGCTCCATTTACTATCTGATCTTCACCAAATTACACAGTAGTTAGGTATCCATCCGAGCTTGGTTCCTTTTGCAAACCAGCAAGATCCGGACATGCAGGACTGGATTATGGCCCTTGAAATTGTCAGAATTGCTATAATAGAGCTTGTGAATGCGATAAAGTCTTCAGTTTTGATTGTATCTATAATAGAGCTCGTGAACACAATAGAGGCTCCGTTTTCTAACTAATCTTCACCAAACTCAGATAGTAGTTAAATATTGATGAGAGCTCGGTTCCTTTTGAAAACCAGCCAGATGTGCCCTTGCATGACTGGAATATGGACCTTGTAATTGTTAAATTTGCTATAATACAGCTTTGGAACACAATAGAGCCTCCATTTACTATTCAATCTTTGCGAAACTTAGGTAGTAGTTAAATATTGATGAGAGCTCGGTTCCTTTTGCAAACCAGCCAGATCCGCCCGTACAAGACTGGATTATGGCCCTTGAAATTGTCAAAATTGCTATAATAGAGCTTGTGAACAAAATAGAGGCTCCATTTTATCATCTGATCTTCACCAAACTTAGATATAAGTTAAATATTGATGAGAGCTTGGTTCCTTTCGCAAACCATTCAGATCTGCCCATGCAAGACTGGATTATGGCCCTTGAAATTGTCAAAATTGCTATAATACAGCTTGTGAACACAATAGAGCCTCCATTTACTATCCGATCTTCACCAAACTTAGATAGTAGTTAAATATTGATGAGAGCTTGGTTCCTTTTGCAAACCAGCAAGATCCGCCCATGCAAGACTGGATTATGGCCCTTGAAATTGTCAAAATTGCTATAATACAGCTTGTGAACACAAAAGAGCCTCCATTTACTATCCGATCTTCACCATACATACATGCTCTGGATTGAAAATGACCAAAGAACCATACCAGTAGAGCATAGGCTATCATGGGCCTCTTGTTTAATAGAGTTAAAACATTGTGGGAAAGTGGAAATTGCTCATTATGAGTAATTCCCCTTTTTGCCACAACATTTTCAGAAGTTGTCTGCTGCAGAGGCATCAAAAAGTGTCAGTATGTGGGAAAATGTTAGGACATGTTAGAAAGCTTTGTTTTGTCCAGTTTTGTCCAATATTTGATACCAAATGTATCATGGAAGACAGTGGTGACGTGGTCCAAAGGTCCCAGGTTCGAGTCCTTTGATGAGGGGGTTCTGACTTTGGCATTTTTCCACACAAGCGGTGCGATAACTGGTTAGGTCTAGGGAGAAGACATCATTCGTGATTGATATAAGCTGAAAGCTTGTTTTGCAATTGATGTAAAATAAATAAATTTATCCCTTTCCCACATATAGACACATTCTGACACATCTACAGCGGATGTCTTTTGAAAACCTTATGGCAAAAAAAGAAATTGCTCATAATGAGCAATTTCTCCTTTTGCCACAAGGTTTTCAATATTTTTTAAGTAATTATACCTTAATTTTATAGAGGTTTTCTGTGTTTTTGCCTAGTTGTTTATAAAGTTGTCTGCTGCAGATTTGCTGTATATGATAAAGGGTTAAAATAAATGTCTCATGGAGACGCTCAGGTTTGAACGGTTGCCTTCTTGCTTTCTAAACAAGTGTTTTTTGAAATACTCAAGTTCTCACAAATTTCTAACCTTGATATTTGGTGCCAACTGAGTGACCTTAGTATTAGTGGAGAGTTTCAATTTTCAAACTATTTTTTGTGTGTTGCCTGCTGAAGGGTTTTATCTTGTAATAAAATTCTATATTGTCTGTTTTTCTGTCCGTCACTTTTTGACCTAATTGGGTATTTATGATTGGCAGGTGACAGGTGTGTTCCTTCAAACACTATTATTTTCTTTATTCAGTTAATATACAGACAGCTCTTTTTCTTACAATGATTTCAGGGAATTACATGGAAACAGTTTCACGACAGTTCAATACGATGTTTTCTACGATATGCCAAATCTGGCACATTTGTAAGTACAGATTATATTTATGTGTAAAGCCAGAAAACAAAATCTTATTGCATTCCTGTGGTGGCATCTCATAGAGAAGGGATAATGATAGATTTGATAACAGTGTGACATAACTGTTGACATAATATTCTCAAAAGGTGTCTGCTGCCAATGTGCCGAAATGCATTTGCATGTTGGAAAAAGTTAACCCTTTCCGCAATACAACTTATCTGTAGAAGACGACTTTGAAAACCTCTTGGCAAAAACATGGACAATCTCTATGAATAAAGGTGTATTTGCTCATTTTGAGCAGTTTTATCTTTAGTTACAATGTTGCCCAAAGTTGTCTGGTGCAGAGGCACCAGAAAGCGTATATTTGTTGGAAAAGGTTAACAGATTGAATGGTACTGTCCAATGAGTAGTGTACCTCTATTTTCGTACATTGTAAGCTGCCATTTTGGTCACATGCACTACAAAACTGAACCTTAGAGTATGTTTAACAAGTGTAGACAACTATCAATTTGTACATTTAAACTGTTCTGCGAGAAAACCAACATTGTGCGTAAAGTATGGACCCGGATCAGCTTAATCATGCAGCAAAGGCTAATCTGAACAGTGTTTGCCTCCTGTGGATTTTCGGTTTCAGGAATCATTACTCTATTCCTCTATCCCCCCTGAGACGGAATGTGTCGGCCTGGATTAGCCTGCGGGGTCTGCGCAGGCTGATCTGGGTCGATATATTACACAGAGACCATAATGTTGGTTTTCTCATGGAACGGCTCATAATATTACTATGGCATCTAGATGTACAACAGTGAAACCTTTGCTAAAAACCACAATGGAATAGCCAATACTTGTGTAGAGTCACCATTCTTTTAGTTTCCCAATTACTCCTCTTTCTGAATAAAAGACCCTGCAAATAAAGACCACCAGTGAACAAAGACCAGAGTGTTGTCTTCCCATAGGTGGTCTAAATACACAGGTCCTTCTGTACTTTGAATTATACAATGACCCTGCAATTAAAGACAACCTGTGAACAAAGACCAGAGTGTTGTCTCCCCATGGGTGGTCCTTATACACAGGTCCAATTGTTTATCATAGGCTTATTGAAAGTTTCTTTGAATTATTAATGAACAATGCAGTTTCAGATCAGGTGTCACTGTCATGCAGGATAATCTGGATCTTCACTGGTTGTAAATGGTTAGTTTTGCTTAACCCTTTCCCACATTGTAGATGTTTTCTGATGCCACTGCAGCAGATGATTTTGAAAACAGTTTGACCAAAGGGGAAGTTGGTCATAAAGAGCAATTTCCTCCTTTGTCACACTGTTTTCTACTCTGTTAAATAACTAACTTTTATTTATAGAGATTTTCCATATTGTTGCCTACATGTTTTCAATAGTGTCTGCTGCAAAATTTTTGTATCTCGGAAAAGGGTTAAGTGTCACTCATTCATGATAACGTAATGAACTCAAAGAAAACTTTGAACAAATAAATGTTTTTTTAAAACCAACAAGAACAAATTAACCTTATGTGACACATACAGCATATCTGCGGCAGACGACTTTGAAAACATTTCGGCAAAAGTTTGGAAAATATTTATTACAGAAAGTTTAATTACTGAATACTTATAGTGTTGAAAAAAGAGAAATTGCTTGTTATGATCAATTTCTCCTTTTGCCACAATGTTTTCAAAAATAGTCTGCTGAAGATGCCTCAAAATGCATTTCGAGGGCTTGGTGTGAAAGGGTTGTAACTAAAAACCTATTTTGAAAACCCTGGTTTAGTGGTAATTTTGACCCCTTTGTAAACAATGCAAATTTAGGTGTTACACAAATATAGTTCACAAAATAACAGTACACAGAAATGATGCTTATGTCAGTCCTAAATTTCCATTGTTTACCAAGACAAATGATTTAACGCTTATAAAAGACTTAATGGCGAGGTGATTAACCTTGGTAAAAAAATACCAATTTCAGTTAAAACTGTTTCACGCCAAGCCCTCAAATTGCATGTGGGAAAGGGTCGTGAAACAATTTCTTCAAATGTCATGTATTGCAAAGGCATCGAAAGTTGTCCACATTATAGAAAAGAGTTTTCATTTTTTCTTTTATCTGTTTTCCAGGGACCTTAACAAGAACGCTATTGGGAACTTACCGAGTAAATCGTTTCTAAATTTACCGATGCTGCGTGAATTACGTCTACATTCACAGACAAACCGAATGACAACAATTGCATATGATGCTTGGAAAAACATTGGTGCTGAACTGAAATATCTGTAAGCTATGTGTTATTAATATTCTACACGTTATGCAAGACATTATTTAGTTTAGGTTAAAGACATAATTGCTCTGCGAATATAAGGTGAAGATCAAGTAACTTTGATTATGGAAATAAAAGTATAAAGCCAGTCTACATACAAAAATGAAAGGGGGTTATTCATCATTTTATGTGGATTTGTGGTAGCTCTGTTTATATTTAATTAATTGGGAGTTTAACGCCATTTTCAATCATTTGTCATATCATGTTGGCCAGTTCACCTTCTCATGTGTTTCCTGGCTTTCTCACACCAGTACTCCACACAGCTTTCTTTCAAAGCAACTGGCTGGTTTTCCACATAGACTCTTGGCCCATTTGTTGAAGACAAATGATGCTTGTCACAGTGACTTTTGTCAAATGTCGGGGAGAATGTTGGCCAAGCTGGGTTTGGAACTCACAACCCCTGAATTGACAGCTCGCACCACTACCGACTGAGCTACTGGGGGCTAGGCTGTGTTTGTATTCAAAGACAATTACAAAGCTGTTAGCATTTCAGTAATTTCGGTTATTGATTATTATGTTTTTTTAACGAAACATTGTGTTGATGTGCAATCTCCATTTAAAAACATCTTGTCGCTTTGCAGATATATCCACATGTCTGCATAATGTTTCAACATCCCTAGTTCTATAAACCCTTAATGTAGTAGATAATTAGTACTTTGAGTGTAAGTGTTATTTTTCGTTGAAGCCAAAAGCAAAGTTGCTTATGATAAACAATTTCCCATTCGCCAAATGTTTTCAACTATGTGATAATTTATCTTTTGTTCATGGAATTTCCCCCATTTTTGCATAGATGTTTTAAGAGTTGTCTTCTGCAATTTGTATGTTAAATGTTTAAGATGTGATCTTTTACAGATATGTAAGTGACAACGATCTGACAACGTTTCCACACCAAGTGTTGGGGGAAGAATCATATCCTAACTTACTGTATATGTATGTAACACATTTATATCTACATTCACCGCGAATATTATATGTACAATTACTACACATATTTATTTGTGCATTTACTACACATATTTATATGAACATTTACTACATATATGTTAACAAGTGTAAAAAGCGTTTTTCCTACATAAAACAACTCCGAAGTCTTACCTTTTAAGTTCAAGTTTTAATAGTTGTAATTGTTGAGAAGTTAAAGTTTCATTGATCAAATAATGCCGCTATTGCAGACTGTTTACACCTCTATTTATAGTGTTCCATCCTGACAACAAACAAATCTCGTCAGGATGCGCTCAGGATGGAAGCAGAGCAATCAGAAACTCGTAGTATTTTCTATCGTAAATTCATGCGCTCTATAGTAAAATGGTGTAAAAAGGCTGTCAGCGTGGGAATGAATGAATGAATGTATATTGTTTTATGGCGCATCGACAGCTAAGGTCATTTAGCGCGCAATTAAATTTAATTATTCTTGATCCCTGGGTAAACAAACCAGTACTAGGCTAGAAAATGTGCCTTGCCCAAGGGCACTCAACCATGACTGTAGTGCCGCGACTGGTGTCAGCGTGGGAAAATGACCAATATTAATTACACAAATATAGTTCACAAAATAACAGTACACAGAAATGATGCTTATGTCAGTCTCAAATGGCACATGGAGCGAATATACGGCAATTAACTGATTAAACAAATAATCTAGTAAATCAGGATGTCAGGATCAGACATTCCTTCCGCCTGATCCATCCTTAACAAATAGTGCCCAGACGAAACAACACAAAGTCAAATACTCAAATAAATAGATACTCTGTACCAGATTTACAATAGATATAAATAGGTTGACTAAATTATGCACACAAAGTGACTTTTGGAAGTTGCTAATGCATTTGAGGCTAATTCTGAAACGACCATACAATGTGACAGCCAAATTCAGGCAATGTTTCCACAAAATAGTCGCGGTCATCATGAATTGTCATCAACTATTATGTGCATAGTGACGTCTAAATAATTTTTCTACACATCTAAGTGATAAACTCAGACAGAATAAACATTAAATGGAGTTTTACAAGCATCGGATTTAGACTAAAAAATGACAACGTCTTCAACATTGTAATGGAAGGACTTAAGAGGTAAACTAATATGTTAATGACTAGTTATTCAATGATTCATAATGACAATATACAATGAAATGATGACTTTACTAATGCAGGAACAAAATGCAATTGCATATTGAATGAATTAATAAATCAGATGAAAAAGGAAGGTTAATAATCATGACCTGTGATGTTTTACAACAAACAGTCACAAGTCATGGTTCTTACACAAGTATGTAAATTAACTACACATATTTTGATGTCAAAAATACACTACCAGTCATTTAATACCTGATATATAATCTCAATACCCTTAATTCCATCCAGAAAAGAAACCGCGCAGCCTTAAGTAATCCCTTACGCCTGTGTGATATACATGGCAGCCGGTAAATAACTATGCACATGATATACATGCCACTTTTAATTTCTGGATTCACCACCTTTCAGGATAAGAATTTAACTCATTTGAAAATTTGTTTTTTACTCTATTTACAAGGCGTTTCGCCTTCGCAAGTTATTCCTTTCAGTTATCAACTACTTAGAACATACGTTACTACATAAATTGAGTAAATAATTGACTTCACAGGTGGAGTACCCCACCAACCTTTTATCAGTTATACGTCGTCGGACACAATAAATTAACCGTTCATCCATTAACGGTTCGGTTCCCTCGACCCAAATTATAGCGATTCGTCTACTGTATTTGAACTGTATTAAAAAGATAACATTAATTACAGCGACAATATTGAAAAAAGTTAAAATATAAAAAAAAAAAAATGTTTATAGAATATCTTTTCATAAATTCAAAGTCAAATAAGGATGAACAGAGACGTGGCTTGTGTGGTCATTTAACGGCCATATGAGACAACGCATCTGACCTTTGTGTCATGCACCAAATGCATGCAAGGTTCACATTGTGAGTGCTGCTCGTCTTGGACTGTTTCTGTTTGGAAACAGTGTGAGAAGAGGAGAATGCACAAAAGCAGACCGAGCCGAAACATCCCTAAAAAGATTGTATTGGACTATGAGTGAAGCGGATTTCGTGCGGTTCTCCAAATCCGATTCTGCGAGCATGAAGGACGAGAGTGTTCACTTTCAACTTCGGGTGACCCTGCTCTGGGTATGGTGGATGGTTGCTTGTTTTTCTTCCGGGAAACGTTGGTCTTCGGACCGGTCACCGTGTAGAAACAGTGCTGGGCAGAGAAATCTTTAGTTCTGACCAAGGTTCAATCTAAACTGGTTAACCGTAGAGATTGGACCATCTTAAAGCCAAAGTCTGCTATGAATTCCTCAGAATACTACAGAATTCCAATGATAAATGTTCTCAGACACAGTCATTTGGAGACCGGTCGACATGGGCAATGTCTTTGGTCACTGGTCAACCGGGTATTGTCTTAGATAATAACCTTTTTGACACCAGGCAACAGGCCAGTGTTTTCGTACACAGTCAATCTCCCAACGAGCAACCGGGCAACATAGCCGATTTGATACCGGTCAACCAACCAATGTTTTTAAACATAATCAATCGAGAACCGGGCAGTATGTTGAGACATAACTGTTTGGACACCGGGCAACCAAGCAATGCCTTTAGACATGTCCATTCAGGCAACGGGACACCGGGTAAACGGGTAATACATTCATAGTTAGCAATTTGGGCACCGTCAACCGGGAAGCCGACCGTATTTGATAATCAGAACACCGGGAATTTGTAATTTAAATGTTTTCAACATCTTTAATTATTACCTTCAGCCATTGTGACCTATTCCTAGCGAGTGCCCGAGTGAACATTTCGTATCCTGGTACTGGTTTGTTTACCCAGAGATCATGAATAAGTGTTGAAAAAGGCGTACAAACCAAATAAAACCAAATGTAAGAAACTTTGTGAACTTTTCAATGCAATGTGTCTATATGTTTTTGTAACTATTTATAACATAACAATTGTTGTAAGGCAATTATTTGAAATCTAATTAATTTCAGACATGCTGACTACAACGAAATTGGTAACATGACGGAATATGGTAGCGAAGCATTTTTAAGGAGTCAGCATGCTTTATGGCAATCCAAATCCAATAGTTTTACACCATTCAGTACATATCCAAGTCTAACGCATCTGTGAGTACTGTTTATATGATAGCTTTACACCATTCAGTACATATCCAAGTCTAGCGCATCTGTGAGTACTGTTTATATTATAGCTTTACACCATTCAGTACATATCCAAGTCTAACGAATCTGTGAGTACTGTATATATTATAGCTTTACACCATTCAGTACATATCCAAGTCTAGCGAATCTGTGAGTTACTGTTTATATTATAGCTTTACACCATTCAGTACATATCCAGTCTAAGGAATCTGTTAGTTACTGTTTATAGTATAGCTTTACACAATTCAGTACATATCCAAGTCTAACGAATCTGTGAGAACTGTTTATATTATAGCTTTACACCATTCAGTACATATCCAAGTCTAACGGGTCTGTGAGTACTGTTTATATTATAGCTTTACACCATTCAGTACATATCCAAGTCTAACACATCTGTGAGTACTGTTTATATTATAGCTTTACATCATTCAGTATATATACAAGCCTAACTCATCTGTGAGTACTGTTTATATTATAACTTTACACCATTCAGTACATATCCAAGTCTAACACATCTGTGAGTACTGTTTATATTATAGCTTTACACCATTCAGTACATATCCAAGTCTAACACATCTGTGAGAACTGTTTATATTATAGCTTTACACCATTCAGTACATATCCAAGTCTAACTCATCTGTGAGTACTGTTTATATTATAGCTTTACACCATTCAGTACATATCCAAGCCTATCTCATCTGTGAGTTCTGTTTATATTATAGCTCTACACCATTCAGTACATATCCAAGTCTAACACATCTGTGAGAACTGTTTATATTATAGCTTTACACCATTCAGTACATATCCAAGTCTAACGGGTCTGTGAGTACTGTTTATATTATAGCTTTACACCATTCAGTACATATCCAAGTCTAACACATCTGTGAGAACTGTTTATATTATAGCTTTACACCATTCAGTACATATACAAGCCTAACTCATCTGTGAGAACTGTTTATATTATAGCTTTACACCATTCAGTACATATCCAAGTATAACACATCTGTGAGAACTGTTTATATTATAGCTTTACACCATTCAGTACATATACAAGCCTAACTCATCTGTGAGAACTGTTTATATTATAGCTTTACACCATTCAGTACATATCCAGTCTAATGAATCTGTGAGTACTGTTTATATTATAGCTTTACACCATTCAGTACATATCCAAGTCTTACACATCTGTGAGTACTGTTTATATTATAGCTTTACACCATTCAGTACATATCCAAGTCTAGTGCATCTGTGAGTACTGTTTATATTATAGCTTTACACCATTCAGTACATATCCAAGTCTAACGGGTCTGTGAGTACTGTTTATATTATAGCTTTACACCATTCAGTACATATCCAAGTCTAACACATCTGTGAGTACTGTTTATATTATAGCTTTACACCATTCAGTACATATCCAAGTCTTACACATCTGTGAGTACTGTTTATATTATAGCTTTACATCATTCAGTGCATATCCAAGTCTAATGAATCTGTGAGTACTGTTTATATTATAGCTTTACATCATTCAGTACATATCCAGTCTAAGGAATCTGTTAGTTACTGTTTATATTATAGCTTTACACCATTCAGTACATATCCAAGTCTAACACATCTGTGAGTACTGTTTATATTATAGCTTTACATCATTCAGTTCATATCCAAGTCTAATGAATCTGTGAGTACTGTTAATATTATAGCTTTACACCATTCAGTACATATCCAAGTCTAGCGCATCTGTGAGTACTGTTTATATTATAGCTTTACATCATTCAGTACATATCCAAGTCTAACACATCTGTGAGTACTGTTTATATTATAGCTTTACACCATTCAGTACATATCCAAGTCTAGTGCATCTGTGAGTACTGTTTATATTATAGCTTTACACCATTCAGTACATATCCAAGTCTAATGAATCTGTGAGTACTGTTTATATTATAGCTATACACCATTCAATACATGTCCAAGTCTAAGGAATTTGTGAGTACTGTTTATATTATAGTATTTTTTGCTTACCTGATGCAGACGTCTTCAGAAAACTCTGAAGCAGATGATGTTATATTATGGAGAAAAGGATTTCTCCTTTTAACAAATGGTTTCAACTCTGTTTTAAATTTTTGTTTTGTTGGTTCTGAGAATTTATATTTTTTCCAAAGAAAGTTCCAAATTCATCTATGCTAAGAATCTGCAGCAGATGACATTGAAATCATCTAGACAAAAATATGAAAACATTCAATTCATGAAAGTTTATTTATTAAAAAGAGTTGAAAACATTGTGGCAAAAGGAGGAATTGCTCATCAGACCTGTTTTTAACTCACCTGAGCTTTGCTCAAGGTGAGTTATTGTGATCACCTTATGTCCGGCGTGCGTCGTAGTGGTGTGTGTCGTCCGTCAACTTCTTTTCCTCAGTAACCAGTGGGTCAATTGGGATGAAACTTCACAGAAAGCATCCTCTCAATGACCTCACCACAGATTTCCTTCAAATTGTTGGGATCCATGCAGAATTCTAGTTTCCATGGCAACGAAATGAAAAAAACTTCAAATTCTTCTTCTCCCAAACTGGTTGGCAGATTTTCAAATAATTTTGAAGAAATGTTCCTTGGATGACCCTCTATCAGATTCCTTCAAGCCATGTTGATTGGTCAAAAACCTGGCCGCCAGTCAGCAGGGCTATTTTGCATTATATGGCTATAGGGAAAACTTCAAAAATCTTCTCCTCAAAAAGAGCCGATTTTCAAATAATTTTGTAGAAATGTTCCTAGGGTGACCCTCTATCAGATTCCTTCAAGCCAAGTTTATTGGTCGGAAACTATGGCTGCCAGGGGGCGGGGCTTATATAGCTAAAGTGAAAAAAAAAAATCATGGCCCTCTTGTTTATTCAGTCCGCTTAGTTTAGTTTAAACTTATTTACTTAACATCAATTGCGAATTTTCAGCTCTATTGGTCAAAGGCCTGAAGAGCTCATGCTGTGGCGCCTGTAAACAGTTGCCTGTGAACGCGATACAGTCTTCAGTTTGATTGTATCTCAATCAAACTTATACAGTAGTTAGATATCCATGAGTGCTCTGTTCCTTTTGCAAACCAGCCAGATCCGCCCATGCAAAACGGGAATTTGTCAAAATTGCTATAATAGAACTTGTGAACACAATAGAGGCTCCATTTACTATCTGATCTTCACCAAACTTATACAGTAGTTAGGCATCCATGAGAGCTTGGTTCATTTTGCAAACCAGCTAGATTAGGCCATGCAAGACTGGATTATGGCCCTTGAAATTGTCAGAATTGCTAAATTGCTATAATAGAGCTTGTGAACGCGATAAAGTCTTCAGTTTTGGTTGTATCTCAATCAAACTTATACAGTAGTTAGATAGCCATAAAAGCTTGGTTCCTTTTGCAAACCAGCCAGATCAGCCCTTGCAAGACTGGATTATGGCCCTTGAAATTGTCAAAATTGCTATAATAGAGCTTGTGAACACAATAGAGGCTCCATTTACTATCTGATCTTCACCAAACTTAGATAGTAGTTAAATATTGATGAGAGCTCAGTTCTTTTTGAAAACCAGCCAGATGTGCCCTTGCATGACTGGATTATGGCTCTTGAAATTGTCAAAATTGCTATAATACAGCATCTGAATACAATAGAGCCTCCATTTACTATCCGATCTTCACCAAACTCAGATAGTAGTAAAATATTAATGAGAGCTCGGTTCCTTTCGCAAACCAGCCGGATAGCCCATGCAAGACTAGATTATGGCCCTTGAAATTGTCAAATTTGCTATAATACAGCTGGTGAACACAATAGAGCCTCCATTTACTGTCCGATCTTCACCATACATACATGCTCTGGATTGAAAATGACCAAAGAATGGGCCTCTTTTTTCTTTTGTCACTATGTTTTCAAAAAGCCGTCAGGAAGAGTCTATATGAAGGAATGGGTTAATGACCCTCTCAATTTTCATTTTCCAGATATATAAGCAGTAATAACATTCAATACATCAACTCATCAGACCTATGTGGTATGACCTCACTACAATATCTGTATATACAAGGAAACCTACTTCGGGAATCATACATGGATAATGACGTTTTTGCCTGTCTTCCCAACTTGATTTATATGTAAGTATCCTTTTCCCAACCATGCTACAAATCTCCAGTAGATGACTTTTAACCCCTTCCCACATACAACAATTCTTCAGCAGACGACTTACAAAACATCTACACAAAATGATTGAATTTCTATATAAATGAATGATGAACTATTTGATAGTTTTGAGCAATTTCTTCTTCTGCCGGAATGTTTTCAAAAGTTATATGCTACCTTCGTGTGTTAACATAAAATAGTATCGTTTTGAGCAATTTCTTCTTTTGTCACTATGTTTTCTAGAAGCTGTCTGCGTCAGAGGCTTCAGAAAGTGTCTATATGAGGGGAGAAAGGGTTAAATAACAAGATTAAATTCACAACTTTAGTTGGTGCTTCATCAGAAAGGTGAAAAAATGCCAAAAGTTCTGGCTCAATTTGAAAATAATGTGGCACAAATGTTCCTTGGGTGACCCTCTATCAAGTTCAAATAATTCCAATCCATTGAAAAACATGGCTGCCATGTGGGCGGGGCTTGTTTTCTTTATATGGTATATAGTAAAATCTTAAAAAAATCCACTGAAAAACATGGCTGCAACGGCAGGTCTTGTTTTCCTTATATAGTATCTAGTAACATCTTTAAAAATCTTTTTGTCCGAAAGTACTGGACTCATTTCACTCCTTTGAAAACCTGGCCGCATGGGGAATATTTCATCATGTTGTCAAAAGTTGTCTGCAGCAGAGGCGAGAGTGTGTAAAAGAGTCAGAAAGGGGGTGTATGTGGGAAAGGGTTATGCATTTTAAATTTAATGAAAGTATTATGTTTACTTGACAGGAATATAGGATGGAATAATATTCAATACGTACCAGACGCCCTAAAATCCACCAGTGTGCTACCAGCGTTACAGCATCTCTATATGAGGGGAACCAAACTTACGTTTTTGGAGCAGTACGCATTTTCCAACGCAACAACTTTGATTACACTGTGAGTACAGATTTAAATGAACAAATTTATGTTGATACTCACAAGGGTTCTGTATGCTACTTATTTGTTAACCCTTTCCCTCATAAAGACGCTTTCTGACGCCTCTGCAGCAGACGGCTTTTTGAAAACATAGTGACAAAAGAAGAAATTGCACAAAACGTGCAATTTCTCCGTTTGCCACAATGTTTTCCCCTTTTCGTCATAGGTTATCCATTCAATTATGGAGATTTTCTATGTTTTGACAAAATACATTCAAAGTCGTCTGCTGCAGAATTGTCGTATGAGGGAAAGGGTTAATGCAGAGGATTGAACAACATAGTCACCGCCTCGGTGGTGTAGTGGAAGAGCGTCCACTCAGGTGTGGGAGGTCGTGGGTATAAATTCCTAGCCAGGTCAAACAAAAGGCTTTAAAATTGGTAGTAATGGCTGCCCTCCTTGGCGCTCATAGTTGCGGGGTTATAATTATGACTGACTGGCTGGTGTAAGGATAAATGTAATGGTAACTGACCAAGGAAACGCCATGATATAAATGAAAACATTGTTGAAAACAACGTAAAACACCAAACAATCAATGAACAGAATAGTCAAGTAATTATGGTTGATTATCAACCACTATTTTTGGCCTAAAAGCATGAAATAAAACTTTCCTGCATACCACAAATCTACAGCATAAAAAATAAAAAATAAATGTAAAAGAAAGTAAAACAATGGAATAGATTTTAAAATGTTATGACAAAAGGAGATATTGCTCTGCTTTTGTCAAAATGTTTTCAAAATACACCTTTTACAGAAGCTCAAATGTGTCTGTATGATGGAAAGGGCTTTCAACTGCAGCAGAATGATGACTTTAACCCTTTCCCTCATACGACAATTCTGCAGCAATCGAATTTGAACATATTTTGTCAAAAGATAGAAAATCTCTATAATTGAATGGATAACCTATGACTAAAAGTGGAAAACATTGTGACAAAAGGAGAAATTGCTCATTTTGAGCAATTTCTTCTTTTGTCACTATGTTTTCAAAAAGCCGTCTGCTGTAGAGGCGTCAGAAAGCCTCTATATGAGGGAAAGGGTTAAAAACATATGGGCAAAAGCATGAAAAATATCTAAAGATAAAAGTACAAATATTCAATAGAAAGAAAATGTTATGTAAAAAGGAGAAATAGTTCATTATGAGTAATTTCTCTATATGTCAAGCTGTTTTCAAAAGTTGTCTGCTTATTGGAAATGGTTAACCCTTTCCCTCATACCTCAATGTTGCAGCAGACGACTTTGAACATATTTTGTTAAAAAATGGAAAATCAAAAAGCTGTCTGCTGCAGAGGCGTCAGAAAGCGTCTATATGAGGGAAAGGGTTAATCAACTTTGTGTTTTTGTACAGTGATGTCTCCCAAAACCGAATCGTGGCAATCGAAAACGGAGCTTTCCCACCCCAGGTACAAACACTGTAAGTTAATATATTTTTAACCTTTTTGTAGGTATTAAAGCTTTTTTATGCATTTACAGCACAAAACAGTTTGCGCCAGAAGTATATAAAGTCACCTATAAAGGATCAAAGTACTTAAAAAAAAAAAAATGATTGAATAGAGATGAAATCCTTGTGGCCATTCGAGAAATTGATCATTATGAGCAATTTCTCTTTTAGTACAATGTCTTTTGCTGTGTATAAATAATTCTATAAGTGGGAAAGGATTTACTCATTACAGAGGCCTCAAAAAGGGTCTATATACAGTTAAAGATTAAAAACAAAGCGCATTGAAAGAAATGAAGAAATTGTTTGATTTATACAATTCGACGAATTTCTAATTGGCCACCTAGTTTTTATCATATTTTAGGAAAAGTATTCGGAGCAAAATACAAATAACCCAATATCAGTTTAATACAATTTATCCTTAATATGTAAAACAAAACTTCATTAAAATTTGATCACGGGAACAAACTTAACAGAGAGGGTTAACATGGACACCCTTAAAACAAAAACTGCAAGATCAAATCATGTCGTATTTGATTTCGTTGCAATACTTTGTATGTCCACCTGCTGCGGCAATTACAGCAAGGCACCATGTCCTCATTGATATAATGTATCTGTGAAGATACTGTTGTGGAATGGCCGCCCACATCTGATGAATAACACGTATGAGCTCCCTGAGATTTGGTTGCAGCGGCTGGGCATGCACCTTTCGCTTCAATAAGTCCCACATGTGCTCGATCAGATTTAAATCTGGACTTTTTGCAGGTCATTGGATTGTTCGCACCTTGTTTACTGCAAGCATTACTTGTTTGCTTCTAGCCGCATGACATGGTGCATTTTATAACGATGCGTAACATACCTGTCTGATGGGGGTGCCGACACGAATCATTCCAACGGCTTGAGCGCGTTCTGCAATGTTCATTCTCGCCATATTTAATGTTTTTCATAAAAGACAATCCACGAAGAATACATTCCTACCAAGTACGACAACTACCATGGCGTGCACGAGGAACGCAAGCACATAGGCTATTTTTGCACCTACCGTTCTGCATGGGTGATTTTGTACATAAATACGTGTTTTCCTTCTGTAAATTGATAGACTGGTGTGTACAATACAAAAACAACAACTTTGATTAAATATGTCGCATAATATCATATTTTATATGGTGGCCAATTAGAAATTCGTCGAAGTGTATATTTTTTTCTATTGTTTTTCCATCTCAAGCGTCTGAATTTTTATAATGTAGTAGCTCTTATATGAAAAATTTATAAATTTATATTTTTCAATTATTATATGGTCTGTTTTTCGAAGAAAAATAGTCTTGAGTATTGTGATACCTTTGGCAGCGTCCGAGTCATCAAAAAACTTTAACCTTACCTTATAACTCAAATGAAAAAGTCATGTTCCTTGGAACAATACACATGTCTATACCAAGTAACATTACTCTGGCTTTTAAGCTTACCTGAGCTTTGCTCAAGGTGAGTTATTGTGATCGCCTTTTGTCCGTCGTGCGTCAACTTCTTCTCCTCAGTAACCAGTTGGTCAATTGGGATGAAACTTCACAGAAAGCATCCTCTCAATGACCTCACCAGATTTCCTTCAAATTTATGGGATCCATGCAGAATTTTGGTTTCCATGGCAACGAAATGAAAAAAACTTCAAAATTCTTCTTCTCCCAAACTGGTTGGCAAATTTTAAATAATTTTGTAGAAATGTTCCTTGGATGACCCTCTGTCAGATTCCTTCAAGCCATGTTTATTGGTCGAAAAACATGGCCGCCAGGGGGGCGGGGCTATTTTGCCTTATATGGCTATAGTGAAAACTTAAAAAATCTTCTCCGACGAAAGTGTCTGGTCGATTTTCAAATAATTTTGTAGAAATGTTCCTTAGATGACCCTCTATCAGATTCCTTCAAGCCATGTTGATTGGTCGAAAACATGGCCACCAGGGAGACGGGGCTATTTTGTCTTATATGGCTATAGTGAAAACTTAAAAAATCTTCTTCTCCGAAAGTGTCTGGCTGATTTTCAAATAATTTTGTAGAAATGTTCCTAGGGTGACCCTCTATCAGATTCCTTCAAGCCAAGTTGATTGGTCGGAAACTATGGCTTATATGGCTAAAGTGAAAAAATAAAAATCAGGTGATCGATCCAGGGCCATCATGGCCCTCTTGTATAAATATTCAGTTATGCCCCTTTTTCGATTTAGATAAAAACAGAAGAGAGATGGCATTTGCTCTGTGTCACTCTTGTTCATATAAATATCAGCTTTGCCAAATATTGACATTACACTGTCTCTTTTTAAAACAATATACTGAGCTATTATTATTGATAGTGTTTTGCAATTAAAAATTCAGTCATTAGTGGTTACATTTGAACCAAGTTGCACAAAAACACTTGGATGTTTTAGATAAATATTAATAACACTTTCCAATTTATAACAAATCTGCAGCAGAGGACTTAGGCTAAAATACTGATTAAAGTTGAAAACAAAGTCATCTGCTGCAGGTGCGTCAAAATGTGGTTGTAAGAAAGAAAAGGTGAACACTGAAATTACATACAAGTACTTGTATAGTCAAGTATAGGTCATAGCCAAATTCCTGTGGCTTCTGGAGGAAGTTTTGAGAATTTTTTTTTCCCCAAAAAGTTAAAAAACCAACTATGCTAAGAATCTGCAGCAGATGACTTTGAAATCATGTAGACAACAGTATAATTATTGAATAAAGTTGAAAACAATGTGGCAAAAGTCATCTGCTGAATATGCATCAAAACGCCTCTGTATGAAAGAAAAGGTTAACCCTTTCCCTCATACGTCATTTCTGCAGCAGACGACTTTGAACATATTTTGTCAAAAAATGTAAAATCTCTATAATTGAATGGATAATCTATGACTAAAAGTCTAAAACATTGTGGCAAAAGGAGAAATTGCTTGTTTTGAGCAATTTCTTCTTTTGTCACTATGTTTTTAAAAAGCTGTCCACTGCAGAGGCATCAGAAAGGGTCTATATGAGGGAAAGGGTTAACAATGAAATATCACACAAGTATGTGTATTGTCAGTTATAGGTCATGACCATAGATTATTTCTGTAACCATGACACTTTTACCACTCAATGGAGGAAACAAAAGATTGTGATCAGCATGTGTTGAAGAACAGGCTGATCTAGATCTTCTCTGGTCACTAAATCCGTAAGATCTGATTATATCCGATGTTTTGCTTTTTATTTCACATCCACAGAAACATCAGTAACAATGATTTCCGATTTTTCCACGAGAATCCCTTCACGAACCTATCCAGTATGAGGTCTCTGAGTCTGTACTCTAACAACATACAGTATATTCCAAGTTCAGCATTCGAGGGCTGTACATCTTTAGTGGCACTGTAAGTTTTTTTGTTCTATTGGGGTTTTAACGCCATTTTTAACATGATTTCAGTCATATCACGGTGAATGTTCCTTTATTTTACCCCCAGATACATAGTATATGGGGGCTATATAGGAGTCACGCTTGTCGGTCGGTCGGTCCGTTGGTCTGTGGACATTTCTTGTGAACACTATTTCTCAGCAACCCTTGGTCAGAATTCAATATAACTTCACAAGAATGATTGATACCAAGCCTAGTTGTGCATATTGTCGGTGTGTTGCACTGGAATTATTTTTAAATGAGTAATGGCCCCTTGAATTTCTCATACATATGTATATTGTCAGGCACCAGCTGGGGGTATTCATCACATTCAGTGATATTTCTAGTTATTTATGAGCCCAAACTAAACAAAGAAGTACTGGAATAGGAAATATGCCTTGCCCAAGGGCACACTAACATGACTTTGTATCGATCTCTTGACGCACTTTTCCAAATCCTCTATGCTAACCACTTGGTAATGGTGAATTCTTGCATTGTAAGTGACCATTTTCCCTGATACATATGACTCTTTTGACACATCAGTAACAGACGAAATTTAAAAATATTGGCGAAAAAGAATTTTCTGTAAATTATGATTTTTAGCTCCACTGGCTGAAAGCCAGTCGAGCTTATGTCATGGCGAATTGTCCGTCGTGCGTGCGTGCGTGCGTGCGTGCGTGCGTGCGTGCGTGCGTGCGTGCGTGCGTGCGTTAACTTTTTCCTTTAAACGACTTCTTCTCCCTAACCACTTGGCCAATTTGGTTGAAACTTCATGGGAAGCATCCTCTCAATGTCCTCTACTAAATTCCTTCAATTTTTTTTGATCCATTCAAAATTCTGGTTTCCATGGCAACCGAAAGAAAAAAATAGTGAGAACTTAAAAAATCTTCTTCTCCGAAAGTGTCAGGCCGATTTTCAAATAATTTTGTAGAAATGTTCCTTGGGTGACCCTTTATTAGATTCCTTCAAGAAATTTTGATTGGGCGAAAAACATGGCCGCCAGGGGGCGGGGCTTTTTTGCCTTATATAGCTATAGTGAAAACTTAAATAATCTTCTTCTCAAAAAGTGTTCAGCAGATTTTCAAATAATTATGTAGAAATGTTCCGTGGGTGACCCTCTATCAGATTCCTTCAAGCCATGTTGATTGGTAAAAAAACATGGCCGTCACAGGGCGGGGCTATTTTGCCTATATGGCTAAAGAGCAAACTTAAAAAATCTTCTCCTCCAAAAGTGTCAGGCCGATTTTCAAATAATTTTGTAGAAATGTTCCTTGTGTGAACCTTAATTAGATTCCTTCAAGAAATGTTGATTGGGCGAAAAACATGGCCGCCAGGGGGCGGGGCTTTTTTGCGTTATATAGCTATAGTGAAAACTTAAAAAATCTTCTTCTCCGAAAGTGTTCAGCCGATTTTCAAATAATTTTGTAGAAATGTTCATTGGGTGACCCTCTATCAGATTCCTTCAAGCCATGTTGATTGGTCGAAAAACATGGCCGCCAGAGGGCGGGGCTATTTTGACTTATATGACCATAGTGAAAACTTAAAAAATCTTCTCCTCCGAAAGTGTCAGGCATATTTTCAAATAATTTTGCAGAAACATTCCTTTGGTGACACTCTACAAGATTCCTTTAAGCCATGGTGGTTGGTAAAAAAAATAGCCACCACGGGGCAGGGCTGTTTGGAGATTTTATTTTTGCCTTATGACCGTGGAGCGATACTGGCCCTCTTGGGCCTCTTGTTTTATTAAAAGAAATTGCTCTTAATTAGCCACAATATTTTCAACTTTCTTCAATAAAAATACTTTCATTTATAGAGCTTTACAAGATATTTTCAAAGTTGTCTGCATATTTGTCAGGAAAAGGGTTAAAAGCAACTGTTTATGAATAATAACCATAATCATGAATGCAAGTTTTGTCATTTTTACTAAAATCATTACCAGATTTTTGACCCCTTTTTGGCAGGGCGATATCAATTTGAAGAGATTCTTAGTTTTGTTGTGTCTTGATTGCCCGTCTCTTAACCCTTTCCCACTCATAGACACAATCTGATGTATCTGCAGCAGATGTCTTTTGAAAACATAGGGACAGAAGGAGAAATTGCTCAAAACAAGCAATTTCTCCTTTTGCCACAATGTTTTTCAACTTTTTACATTAATTATACCTACAATTATAGAAATTGTTCATATTTTTGAGTAAATATTATCAAAGTCGTCTGCTGCAGATTTGTTGTATGTGGGAAAGGGTTAACAAAGAAGTAAGTTTTATTTACACAAACCAAGCTGTTTTCTTTGCTTGTAGAGCCCTTGAATCGAACAACATACCCCAGTTGCTTAGCAGCCATTTTCGAGACTGCCCATTGTCCACTGAACTGAACTTAGATAACAACGACCTTGGTTACATTGAGGATGGTACGTTTGCCCATTCAACCACTTATGGAACTATGTAAGTTATTTTGTTTAACCTTGAATTGCACAGGTCTGATTGGTTGAGTACAACTCCGTTTTCAATGGCATTTCAGTTACATCATGATGGCCAAATCACCTAAACATGGTTTTCTTGCCTTCTTCGCACACTAACTGAACTCCACGCAACATTCTTCCCAGGCAACTGACTACTTTCCGGAAAGGTCGTTTTTAGCGCATTTGGTGGAAGACAAATGACACTAGTCACAATTACTATTCTATGAAACCATATGATTCTTATAGTTTCCACGAGAGAACGGAGCTTGGAGGTCAAGGTCATTTACGGAAATTGCTTCGCCAGGGTATACAATAAATAAACTATTTAATGAATTACTATAATCAATTATGCGAGGAATATAAAATAAGGAAAGATTATATGAACAACTGGACTAAATATTTGCTGTGAAAGTGATCGTAGATTGTGTGTTGAAACGGACTAAATCCCTTTTTAGCTCACCTATGCACAAAGTGCAAGGTGAGCTTTTGTGATCGCTCACCGTCCGTGACGTCTGTCGTCGTCGTCCGTCCTTTCACATTTTCCTACAAACGACTTCTCCTCCTAAACCAATTACCCATATTCAAAATAATTTTACAGGAATTTTCCTTGGGTAGATCTCTTTCAAACTTGTTCAAAAAATTCTATTCCATGCAGAACTTTGGTTAAAATGGCAAAAAAAAGGGGGAAATTAACCAAAACTTAAAAAAAATTATTGTCTAAAAGAAGAGGGCCCAGGCCTTTAATATTTGGTATGTAGCATCATCTATTGGACCTCTACCAAGATTGTTCAAATTATAGCCATGGGGTCAAAATGACCCCTCCCCTGGGGTTCACTTGTTTCACATAGACTTGTATAGGGGAAAAACTTTAAAAATCTCTTTGTCTAAAAGCCCTTGGGTAAAAAATGACCCCATCCCGGGGGTCACTTGTTTTACATAGACTCATATAGAGGAAACACTTTAAAAATGTCTTTGTCTAAAAGTAGAGGGCCAAGGCCTTTGATATTTGGTATGTAGCGTCATCTAGTGGACCTCTACCAAGAATGCTCAAATTATAGCCATGGGGTCAAAAATGACCCGTCCCTGGGGGTCACTTGTTTTACATAGACTCATAAAGGGAAAGAAATTAAAAAATCATCTTGTCTAAAAGTAGAAGGCCCCGGCCTTTGATATTGGGTATGTTAGCATCATCTAGTGGACCCCTACCAAGATTGTTCAAATTATAGCCCTGGGGTCAAAAATGGCCTCACCCGGGTCACTTGTTTTCATCTTGTCTAAATGTAGAAGGCCCAGGCCTTTGATATTGGGTATGTAGCATCATCAAGTGGACCCCTACCAAGATTGTTCAAATTATAGCCATGGGGTCAAAAATGGCCCCACCCGGGTCACTTGTTTTACATATACTCATATAGGGAAAAACTTTAAAAATCTTGTCTAAAAGTTTGATATTTGAAATCTAACTTCATCTAGTGGACTTCTACCAAGATTGGTTAAATAATTATAGCCCTGGTGTCAAACATAGCTCCACCCTGGGGATCACTTGTTTTACATAGACTTGTTAAGGTAAACACTTTAAAAATATTCTTGTCCATTTGCCATGAATGTTCTTTGGGTGCCCCTCTACTAAGACTTCAAATTAAATCCGGAAAATGATGAGGCAACCGTAATTGAGGAAACTCATATCGGGGGAAATCTCCTAAATATTACGAAATTACTATTATCAATCATCTGATAGAATAAAGGGTCAGCACGGGTCTAATGAATTGATGTTTTGGATGCTTTATTATTCATGATTGAAAATTAGTAGACAACATTCATGAAGACTGAATAACAACACAACTCTTTTGATTTTGAATTGATTTATTGAATATTGTGGATTGATTGATTGATTGATTGTTTGGTGTTTTACGCCGCTTTCAAAAAATAAATCATTTACATTACGGGGCTTCCTGTGTAAGTTGCCAGTACTACTGGTCCATTTATCCTGACACCAGTCAGTCAGTCGTAACCCGCATTATTTTCATTTTTAATGTCTTTGGTATGACCTAGCTGGGGATTGAATCTGTGACCTCCCGCACCGAGGAGGATGCTTTACCACGTAACACCATCGAGGCTTGTTGTAAATGCAACATAAGGTCTCCGGTGACTTTCCCACATACAGACACCTTCTAACGCCTCTGCAGCAAAGGATTTTTAAAATTATATTGGCAAAAGATAAATTGCTCATGATGAGCAATTTATCTTTTTGCCACAATGTTTCAACTCTACTAAATTTTCATACTTCAGAGTTTTTCATATTTTTCACTTAATCTGTTCAGTCAACTGCTGCAGACACCACTTTATCTTATTCTGATGACTTTTGATACTTCTGCTGCAGACAGCATTTGAAAGCATTATTTGAGAAAGGAGAAATTGCTTACAATGTGCAATGTTTTCTTTTCCACAAAAATGTTTAAAAAATATGTCAAATTTTTGCATACTCTTTTTGAGATGTTACAATTTTTTCCCGGAAGGTTTTCCAAGTAAAGGACTCTAAAAATATCAAATCACTTATATGGTTTGTATCATGCTACAATGTTATAAATTGAAATTTGTCAGGCAACAAAGGTTAATGTTGCTCAATGTCATGCAAGCAGTTAACCTTTTCCCACATAGGACAAATCTGTTCTAGATGACTTTGAAAACATGTTCGCAAAATATGGAAACTCGCAACAAATGAAAGTGTAATTGTTGAATGGTTTTGAAAACATTGTGACATAAGGAGAAATTGCTTATAATGAGAAACCTCTTCTCTTGCGAAAATGTTTTCAGAATGCATCTTGTGGGAAATGGTTAATTGGAAATGTTGTTATATTATATTTGTCTAAAATATGAAATAACCATCTAATACAGAGTTAAAAACATTATGGGAAAAGTTAAAATAGTCCACAATGTTTTCAAAAGTAATGTATTGCATATGCAGCAAATGTTGCTAGTTTCAAGTAATGTTTTTGAATGCATTTTAGTGAGAGTTGATTGTGATTCCACAGCCATAGGAATGGAAATATAGTTTTGACAAAGAATGTGTGTCTCTACTTCTGTCCGCCTGTCCTCCAGATGTCTATGTAAACCCTTTCCCCTTTCAACTCTTTCAGTACATTATACCTACATTTATAGAGCTCTTCCATGTTTTTGTCTGGATGTTTTCAATGTAGTCTGCTGCAGATTTGTTGTATGTGAAAAAGAATTAAAGTAAGAGGGATTTGATTAAAACTTTGAAGTCATGGCAACCACCAATGTTACCTTGCAAGTTTCCTTTTGACTGTCAATGGAAACACCCAGACTTAGGAGCCCTTTAGAAACTCTGTGATAAATGAAGCAATTTCACCATTTGCCACATTGTTGTCACCTCATTTCAATAATTCAGCATTTAATTCATGAGATTATCCATGATTTTGCAAAGATGTTTTCAAAGTCGTCTGCTTCAGATTTGTTGTAGGAGGAAAAGGTTTATGGAGGGGGTTGTTAATTCAACTAACTTGCTTGTTTTGCTTTCAGTAACTTATCTAACAACAAGCTGACCCAGTTACCAGGTGATTTCCAGTCAGTAACCATGTCAAATCTATACCTTACCAACAATAGAATATCTATTCTCTACTCCAACGTGTTTAAAGACCTTACAGTGACAGGAACTTTGTAAGTAGGAGATAAAATTCATTGTTTTGTTTCTGCTGTGTTTAAAGTTTTTTTCAACAAGTTTTAGCTTGTCTGCTGTTTTTTTTTTTTTTTTGGAGGGGGGCAAAGTCAGACTATTGGGATACCCTTGGCGTCACCATCGGCGTTGTCATTGTCTGCGTTGTCCCAAAATGTTAACCTTACCTCATAAATCAAAAACCAGTCCACATATTCAAATTTATCTTGGTACACATGTTCATAGTTAGATAATGCATGTCTATACCAAGTAACATAACTCTGGCTAAAATAATTATTCAGTAATGCCTCTTTTTCGACTTAGAAAAAGAAAATGAGCGTTCAGTTATATAATATTTATCACAGTTGACAGAAGTTTCTTCAAGCCTTCTATGACTAGTTTGCAAACAATGCAGTCAGATCTACACTGACTGGTTGCAAATGCCCTTTCGTTTGATTTTGAACAGTGCCGTTCTTTATAATCTTTGCAATTTTATTAATTTTATATTAATTTTGTGCGTTGTTTCTTTTTAACAATAGCATATCTATCTTTGGTGACATTCAAATATAATTGACCTTACTTGACACTGATATTTTACGATAGAAAAACATTTCTTCTTCAGATCTCTCGGCAACAACTATATTACGTCAATCGAGTCAAACGCATTTCAAAATTTGAATGTTGATTCACTTGATTTAAGTGGTCATACCCTCCATTACTTATCCTCCTATGCTTTCAACACTGTGTCATTGAGTGGTGATTTGAATCTGCAAGGTTCCTTTATTACAACGATTCCGACGAGGGCTTTTTATGGTGTGTCTGCAACGACATTGTACTTGAACTCTGGGCAAATCACGAGCATCGAATCGGAGGCCTTTTATGACCTCGTAGTGACTGATATGTAAGTTCATAAATTTAACCCTTTCCCACATACAAGAATTTTGCAGCAGACGACTTTGATAACATCTTTGCCCAAACGTGTAAACCCCCTTTAAATCAAAGTATAATTATTGAATAGAGACGAAAACATTGTGGCAAAAGGGGAAATTGCTAACTTTGAGCAATTTTTTCTTTTGTCTCATTGTTTTCAGTATTTGTCTGCTGCAGAGGCATCTTAAAGTGATTGTTTGTGGGAAAAAATTAATTGATTCACCAAAACATTTGTAACTACACCTTCAATTCTTGTAACAAGATATATGTTGCTATTAACCCTTTCCCTCATACAACAATTCTGCAGCAGATGACTTTGAACGTATTTTGTCAAAACATAGAAAATCTCCATAATTAAATGGATAACCTATGACAAAAAGGGGAAAACATTGTGGCAAAAGGAGAAATTGCACGTTTTGTGCAATTTCTTCTTTTGTCACTATGTTTTCAAAAAAGCCATCTGCTGCAGAGGCGTCAGAAAGCGTCTATATCAGGGAAAGGGTTAACACGTGTACACAATTGTGGAGACTACAGTCAAGTAAGCAGGCAGGTTATCTGAGTCTGTAGAGTACTCACCCTGAAAGCGAGAGGTCTCAGGTTAAAGCCCTATGCTGGTTGCATGCTATTCTCTCCCTATGACATTGGTGCCCAATATTGGGTCAAATGAGAAGATTCTTTTCAGTGCCCACAACATAGGTTAAGTTGAGTCATAAGACAGATATTGTTGGGAAAAGACCAGTTTACTCTCCTTCTCTGTTCTAAGAAGAAGACAGCCATAAAGATTTCAAATCTGAAAATTCTGTGCAATCATTACGCCATTACATAAAAATCAAAACATCATGGAAAGATCATTCACTTTCAACAGAACAGCCATAGATACAATTTCTGATGAAAATCTGAAGTTTTATTGTAGCCATACTATTTCCTATTCTATGTCTTTGTATGGGGGCTGAAAACCGGGTCCTTTTTCACCTGATGGGACTCAATTATATTTATCACAGGGACCTTGATGATAACCAGATATCCCTCATAGATGTGCCCATTTTTGGTGGAACTTCAGTGGTGAACGATGAGTTACGCCTCCGCAATAATGGACTCCAAGTATTGTCTAGCGATGCATTTAACAACGTCGATTTGAAACGTGTCTTCCTTTACAACAACTCACTGAATATTTTTCCAGAGGCCCTGACAAATCAGACCCTGACAAATATGTAAGTAGATTAACCTGTCCTAGGTAATTAGGAGCGGGGATCGAACCAAGGTCGCCCGATCCAAATTCTCCCCAAGGTCTTTCCCACCTGCAGATGCATTTTGACACAATCATGATGAGCAATTTCTCCTTTGGCCACAATTTTTTCAACTTTATTTAACAATAGAGCTATCTTTTATGGAGATTTTTTCAGGTTTTTGTCACTATATTTTTAAAGTCGTCTGCTGCAGATTTGTTGTATGTTGGAATGGGTCAACCTGTGCATAATAAAAACCACCCATGTGAACACAAAAAAAGATGGTCTTGGTTCACAGGTGGTCTTTAGCTGCAGGTTCGTTTATGCAGAAAATGAGTTAATTGGGAAACTAACAGTGTGGTTGCTCTAGACACTGAATCGCTATTCAAGGTGGTCTTAAGCATAAGTTTGACTGTACACCTCTTTCATTTTCAAACAATATGGGGTCTTCACCTTTTCCCACATGACTACACATTTTGAAGCATTTTCATCTGTTGGCTTTTGCCACTCTATTTCAATTTCAATTAAATATACATTTGAGCCGTCCCGCGAGAAAACCAACATTGTTGACTCTGTGTAAAGTATCGACCCGGATCAGCCTAAGTATGCCGCACAGGTTAACCCAGACAGACAATTTTTGCCTCCTGTGGATTTTCTGTTTCAGGAAGCATTACTCTATATCTCTATCCCCCTGAGACGGAATGTTTTGGCCTGGAGTAGCCAGCACGGAATGTGCAGGCTTGTCTGGGTCGATACATTGTGCAGAGGCCATTATGTTGGTTTTCTCGCGGAACCACTCATTTCTTGATTTTCCATTATGTTTATAAGTTTTGTTTATAAAAAACCTTGGACAAAACAGATCACAGATATTCCATAAGCATCACTGACCTTTCAGTACTTCATAGTTTTGTTCATACAAACCTTGAGATATCAAATGCTTTACAGACCTTTCAGTACTTTGATTTTTTTATTAGCTCACCTATGCACGAAGTGCAAGGTGAGCTATTGGGATCACATTTTGTCCGGCGTCCGTCCGTCGTGCGTCGTGAGTCGTGCGTCGTCAACATTTGAGCTTGTTAACACACTACAGGCTACATTTTGCATCCAACTTCATGAAAGTGTATCAGAACGTTCATCTCCATAAAATCTTGGACAAGTTCGAAACTGGGCCATATGAGGTCAAAAACTAGGTCACTAGGTCGAATTGAAGGGAAATCTTGTTAACACTCTGGAGGCCACATTTTCAACTTGAGCATGTTGAAACTTTATCAGAACGTTTGTCTTGATGATATGTAGGTCAAGTTCGAACATGGGTCACGTCGGGTCAAAAAGTAGGTCACTAGGTCAAATTGAAGGAAAATCTTGTTAACACTTTGGATGCCACATTTTTTGCTTCAGCAGCTTGATATTTGGTCAGGATGTTTGTCTTAAAGATATCTAGGTCAAGTTCAAATAAGGGTCATTTTAGGTCAGAAACTAGGTCACTAGGCTAAATTGAGGGAAAATCTTGTTAACTCTGTAAAAGCCGCATGTTTTGCTTCAGTGGCTTGAAATTTGTTCAGAATGTTGAGCTGAATGATATCTAGGTCAAGTTTAAATATGGGTCATATTGGATCAAAAACTAGGTTACTAGGCCAAATTGAGGGAAAATCTTGTTAACTTTGTAGGAGCCGCATGTTTTGCTTCAGCGGCTTGAAATTTGGTCAGAATGTTGAGCTGAATGATATGTAGGCCAAGTTAGAATATGGGTCATGCCGGGTCAAAAACTAGGTCACTAGGTCAAATTGAAGTAAAATCTTGTTAACATTTTGGATGCCTTATTTTTGCTTCAGCAGCTTGAAATTTAGTCAGAATGTTTGTCTGAATGATATCTAGGCCAAGTTCGGATATGGGTCATGCTGGGTTAAAAACTAGGTCACTAGGCCAAATTGAAGGAAAATCTTGTTAACACTTTGGATGCCGCATTTTTTGCTTCAGCAGCTTGAAATTTTGTCATATGTTTGTCTTAAAGATATCTAGGTCAAGTTTAAATATGGGTCATATTGGATCAGAAACTAGGTCACTAGGCCAAATTGAGGGAAAATCTTGTTAACTCTGTTGGAGCCGCATGTTTTGCTTCAGCAGCTTGAAATTTGTTCAGAATGTTGAGCTGAATGATATGTAGGCCAAGTTAGAATATGGGTCATGCCGGGTCAAAAACTAGGTCACTAGGTCAAATTGAAGTAAAATCTTGTTAACACTTTGGATACCACATTTTTTGCTTCAGCAGCTTGAAATTTTGTCAGAATGTTTGTCTTAAAGATATCTAGGTCAAGTTTAAATATGGGTCATATTGGATCAGAAACTAGGTCACTAGGCCAAATTGAGGGAAAATCTTGTTAACTTTGTAGGAGCCGCATGTTTTGCTTCAGCGGCTTGAAATTTGGTCAGAATGTTGAGCTGAATGATATGTAAGCCAAGTTAGAATATGGGTCATGCCGGGTTAAAAACTAGGTCACTAGGTCAAATTGAAGTAAAATCTTGTTAACATTTTGGATGCCTTATTTTTGCTTCAGCAGCTTGAAATTTAGTCAGAATGTTTGTCTGAATGATATCTAGGCCAAGTTCGGATATGGGTCATGCTGGGTTAAAAACTAGATCACTAGGCCAAATTGAAGGGTAATCTTGTTAACACTCTGGATACTGCATTTTTAATTTCAGCATGATGAAACTTTATCAGAATGTTTTTCTTGATGATATGTAGGCCAAGTTAGAATATGGGTCATGCTGGGTCAAAAACTAGGTCACTAGATCAAATTGAAGAAAAATCTTGTGAATACTTTGGATGCCACATGTTTTGCTTTCAGCAGCTTGAAATTTGGTCAGAATGTTTGTCTGAATTATATCTAGGTCAAGTTCGAATAGGGGTCATATTGGATCAGAAACTAGGTCAATAAAGGAAAATATTGTTCAAACTCCGGAGGCCGCTTTTTTACATTGAGCAAGTTGAAACTGTCAGAATGTTGTCTTGATGATATTTAGTCCATGTTGGAATATGGCTCATATCAGGTAAAAAAAATACAGATCACTAGGCCAAATGAAGGAAAATATTGTTAACACTGTGGAGGTTGCATTCAGAATAATTGTCTTGATGTGTTTTGCATTGCAGTACATTGTATAATTAAGGTGAGCGATCCAGGGCCATCATGGCCCTCTTGTTTATAGAAACCTTGGAAAAACCAGATCACAGAGATATCAAATGCTTTACAAAGCTTTCAGTACTTTTATTTTTTATACGCTGCCGAAGGCGGTCGTATATTGGCGTCATCTTCTCCGTCTGTCCGTCTGTACGCCCATTTCTTGTGAACGCAACTCCTCCTACGTTTCTGACCGTATCTTTTCAAAACTTAGTAAATGTCATAACTATAATGTGTAGATGTGCATGAAGCGGCGATTTTCCGGTTCATTGATATTTGCAAGATTTATGTCCCTTGTAACTTAGTCACTGTAGCTGATTGATATTGCAGCCTTGTGAACGCGACTCCTCCTATGTTTCTGACCGAATCTTTTCAAAACTTGGTCAATGTCATTACTATAATGGGTAGATGTGCATGAAGCGGCGATTTTCCAGTTCAATGATTTTTGCAAGATTTTTGTCCCTTGTAACTTAGTCTCTGTAGCTGATTGATATTGCGGCTTGTGAACGCAACTCTTCCTACGTTTCTGACTGAATCTTTTCAAAACTTGGTCAATATCATTACTATAATGGGTAGATGTGCATGAAGCAGGGATTTTCCGGTTCAGCAATTTTTGCAATAGTCATGCCTTTCAAAACTTGGTCTCTATAGCATATTCACTTGAGAACGCAACTCAAGTTTCCAAACAGGTAGAAGTGCATAAAGCAGGGATTATCCTATTAAGCTAACTGACTTCATTTTGAGCTTATGTATACAGACATGTTAAAAGCAATAATTTAAAGGACCAATCTTGATCTTTATATTTTGTGGCGGCACTGGCACTCTTGTTTTATTTATAGAAACCTTGGAAAAACCAGATCACAGAGATATCAAATGCTTTACAGAGCTTTCAGTACTTTGATTTTTTGTTTATAGAAACCTTGGACGAAACCAGATCACGGAAATACCAGCAGGATCATTGAGTGGCCATACAGGGCTTTATTCATTGACCCTGTCAGACAACGAGCTGTCAGTACTTTCCACAGGACTGTTTGATGACCTAACTGCACTCAGAAACTTGTAAGAAATGTTATGATATATTTTTAAAGAAGGACTAGATGATTCTTTTATTGTACCACAACAACATTGTGTTCAAATATCAAATGTGAATTTTGGAATGTGAAATCTTATCTAGAGCTTATCTAGAGCTGGCATAAAAACATTGCCTTCTTTCATTCGTTCCTTATTCTTCTTTTGGAATATGCCAAAAGTTATGAACTGATTTTGTTTAAATCCTTTTCCACCTACATACGCATTTTGATGCAGTAGCAGCAGACGACTTTTGAAAACATTGTGGCCAAAGGTGAAATTGCTCACGATGAGCAATTTCCCCTTTGGCCACAACGTTGTCAACTTTATTTAACAGTTAAGCAATATTTTATGGAGATTTTCAGGTTTTTGTCACTACGTTTTTTTAAGTTTTTTTATATGGGTTTATCATGAAAATATTATAAGACCTGTTCGAAAAAGTAGTACTTGTAGAGTTTTTTCCCCTTGTTAAATGAGCAGCTGCAGCTGTATGGTGGGGGCAAAGTGTAATACAAAAAATGTTTCTAATTTTATCTCATTTTTCTTGATTTAAAAGCAAAATTATTATAGTTGTCACATAATCTTTTCCAGTTCCAACAATATTTCCTACTCAATACTTATACTTATTATATGATTTTAACTTAGTATCACCTGCCTGATGAGGCAGGGAGACACTGAGGGATCACTTTATGTTTTCTGTCTGTCTGTTCGTCTGAGCACACAAATAGACACTAAGTCTTGTTGGGTACTGTTGTTCTCTTAAAGCCGATAATTTTTTTTTTTTTATAATTCTCTAATGGGTATCTAATTAGCATATTAATGCTATTTATTCCGTAAAATGGTGATAATTACGGAATAAACCGTATCCTTGTTGAGTACCCAACAAGAAAACATCAAAGGAAAGTACCCAACAAATGCCCATCTGTAGGCATGTCTGTCTGTCCGTCACACTTTATTTGCATTCAGAATAAATCTAAAAGTACTTAATATATTTCAATGAAACTTGAAATATACATACATATCAATAAGAGAGAGTGCATAAAACAAGAACCATAACTTTATAGTGAATAATTTTTAAATTATCTCCCTTGTTAGACTATATTTCCATGTCATGATCATAACTCGAAAAGTACTGAAGATATTTCGATGAAACTTGAAAATACAGATATTTAAGTGAGGAAGTGCATTACACAAGAACCATAACTTATAGTGAATAATTTTCAAGTTATCTCCCTTGTTAGACTTTATACTTCCCTTTCAGGACCATAACTCGAAAAGTACGAAAGATATTTCAATGAAACTTGAAATATAGATAGATATTAAAGAATGGAAGTGCATTACACAAACACCATAACTCTGTAAAAAATAATAAAAATTAACTCCCTTGTTTTTTATTATTTTCTTTTTTTGTCCGACACACTTTGTCCGTCACACTTTATTTGCATTGAGCATAAATCTAAAAGTACTGAATATATTTCAATGAAACTTGAAAATATACATACATATCAATAAGAGAGAGTGCATAATACGAAAAAAATACATAAATGGGTTTTTTCGCTTATAGTTAACAGGTGTGAGATTTTTTTGATTTTTTTTTCAATAACCCATTAAGCTTTCTGAAATGAAACTGGAAAAATCCATGGGGGCCGCCATTTTGGATATGTATAAAAAGCAGGCGTAAAACACAGATTGAAAATTATTGTTTTTTTTTTTTTTTTTTTTTTTTAAATCGGTATTTTGGGTATGTATAAAATGAGCAGAAAAACACGGATTGAAAATTATTGTCGTCTTTTTAAATCGATATTTAAGATCATTTAAGTGCTGTGTTATGTGGCAATTAACATTTGTACGAAAAGTTTAAAATAAATGGAAATCTGTAAGAAATATGTTTTCCCGTTCGTCAAAAAAACGACAGCATTAGCCTTCTACGCCCGAAACTAAATTTTGACTGTATCGTAGCCAAATAAGGACGTGACGTCATTTCCGTTACACTTCATCTTGGCGTAACGTCAATGGAGCGATGTCGTTTCCCACAAAAAAGTGGTATCAACATGAAAGACCCCAAATTCCTATACATGAGCTATTGACTCACTCATTCAAAGTGTAATTATTTATCAAACATTGTAGCAAAAGGATAACTTTCTCATAAGAAGCAATTGTTCTTGTGGCGACAATCTTTTCCTAAATCGTCTGTTGCATAGGCCTCAGAAACCGTCTCTAATAGGGAAAGGGTTTAGCAGAAATGGGACCCCTTACATAATTTGTTCCAGTCATATTGACTGGTTGAAAAAGGCAGTCGCCAGGTGGCATCAGAAAAGGGCTGATCTATTTGCTTATTTGCCATAATGCAGGTGATCAATTAAGGATCATCTTGGCCCTCATGTTTTAACCTCGTTCATTATAATTTTCTGTTCAAATAATAGACAACATTAATACGAATTCCAAATATGTTTTAATAATGCAAGAAACATGACATTAACATTATTAATTTTTTATGGCCAAAGTATGCTCTTTAATTTTTGTTTATAATTATCTTGCGTTTTTTCGTAAATAGGTAGCACCTATAGATATATTAGTGAATAATTTTCAAATTTTCTCCCTTGTTATATAAACTTTATATTTTCCTGTCAGGACCATAACTCGAAAGTACTAAAGATATTTTGATGAAACTTGAAATGTATACAGATATTAAAGAAAGGAAGTGCATTACACAAGAACCATAACTTAAAGTGAATAATTTTCAAGTTATCTCCCTTGTTAGACTTTATATTTCAATTCCAGGACCATAACTCCAAAAGTACGAAAGATATTTCGATGAAACTTGAAATGTAGATAGATATTAAAGAGAGGAAGTGCATTACACAAGAACTATAACTCTAATAAATAATAAAAATTAACTCCCTTGTTTTTATTATTTTCTTTTAATGAAGTCTGTTTTATGTAAATAGGTGTATGATCACTAGTTAGAAGGTAGTTCTATCAGACAATGCCTATTATCACTTGACAAAGCCCTTATTGAGAGCATCATTCGGTTCCACCGATTCCTTGTTTAATTTTATTTCCAATATATTTTACTTATTTTCCAATGTATCAACTCCAAACTTACTATATATAGAAGTGCAGTGCACAAGAATATCAACTCTGTAGTGCAAATTTGTTGAGAAATCCACTTTTTTGCACTTATTATTTTTAAATTGGTTTCTGTATGGCCGATTTACATACAAATTTGCAAACTTAATACCTAGTGATCAGTTTAATGGAAATGCAATGCATATTACTAAGAGCTATGATCAATATTTCAATTGTTCTTGTTTAGCCATTTTCTCGCATATATTCAAATGTATTAACTTCAAACTCTGTATGTAGACAGCTTTTGACCTGTTGATATGCAGTGCTAAAGAACCATAACTATATCATGCATAATTTTGAAGTTATCTCCCTTTTGTCACTTTGTTCTTGTCTTGTCATTTTCTCACTTATTGTTCAACTTTCGCAGGCAACATGCGTTTCATGGAACAATCTTGTTCCTCTGGTAAAGAATTGGTTATTTGTTGTAGCCGGGCAACATATAATTGTGTTCCTTCGAACACCTTTTTAGATCACCTAGAGCCAAAGGCTCAAGGTGAGCTATTCTGATCCCTTTTTGTCCGTCGTTTGTCGTTAATATTTAGCATTTAGATCATCTCCTCCCTAACCACATGACCAATTTCAACACAAGTTCACAGGAATGTTTCTTTGGTGGACCTCTTTCAAAATTGTTCAAAGATTTAAGTTCAATCGAGAACTTTGGTTGCTGCGGCATCAGAAAAGGGGAAAAATTGCCAAATCTTAAAAAATCTTCTTGTCCAAAAGTACTGGCCTGATTTGAAAATTATATTGCACAAATGTTCCTTTGGGCACCCTTTACCAAGATTGTTCAAATATTTCCCATCCGTTGAAAAACATGACCGCCCTGGGGCGGAGCTTGTTTTCCTTATATGTGCATTGTTAAAACTTTAAAAATCTTCTTATCCAAAAGTACTGGCCCGATTTGAAAATTATTTTGCACAAATGTTCCTTTGGGCACCCTTTACCAAGATTGTTCAAATATTTCCCATCCGTTGAAAAACATGACCGCCCTGGGGCGGAGCTTGTTTTCCTTATATGTGCATTGTTAAAACTTTAAAAATCTTCTTATCCAAAAGTACTGGCCCGATTTGAAAATTATTTTGCACAAATGTTCCTTGGGGCATCCTCTACCAAGATTGTTCCAATATGTCAGATCCGTTGAAAAACATGGCCGCCAGGGTTGCTGCGGCATCAGAAAGAGGGCAAAATGTCCAAACTTTAGAAATATTCTCCTCTGAATGTGCATGTCAGATTCCAATATAGTTTGGTAAAAATATTCCTTGGGTGAGCCTCTACAAAGATTGTTCAAGGCATACTGTTTTCTTGAAAAACATGGCATTCAGGAGGCATCAGAAAAGGGGCAAAATGACAAGATTTGGAAATTCCATTTTTTTAAGTTTTGTCTGATATTTAGGAAATTGAATAGGAATCCTACTTCAGTCATCCTCTACTTAATTTGTTCAAGCCTTATTGATTGGTTACAAAATCATAGCAACCTCGCGTCATCACAAAAGGGGTAAATTGAACTTTTAGCTACAAATGACAACTCCTACCATTCCACTCGACCAATTTCAACGTTACTTCACAGGAATGCTCCTTTGATGGTCCTCTTTCAAAATTGAACTTTTGTTGCTGCGGCATCAGAAATTGAGAAAAATACCCAAACTTTAAAAACCTCCATTTCCATAATCCGTTCGTCAGAATCCAAGATAATTTTTCAGAAATGTCCTTTGTGTGACTCTACAAAAACTGTTCAAGCCATATTGATTTCTTGACAAACAGGGCAGCAAAGCGGCATCAGGAAAGGTGCAAAATGACAAAACTTTATAATTCCATTCTTATTAAAGTTCTTGTTAGATTTCAAGATACAAATGGCTTTTACTGATAAACTATTTCTTTAACTGAGTGTCCACTCCTTGCAGTTTCATTTGAACTCCTGATCAAATTTTCACAGATATTTGCAGTTAAATATTTGCTTCTAATTTACTATCATTCAGGTGATCGATTTAGGGCCATCTTGGCCCTCTTGTTTGTATAAAGTTGCTATTAATTTCATAAGATGTCTTACATTTTGAGCTACTTAACGCATAAACAGACCTCAACTCTTTCCCACATATAGACGCTTTCTGACGCCAGTGAAGCAGATGACTTGTGAAAAGATTGTGGCAAACTAAGAAATTGCTCATAAAGAGCAATTGCTTCTTTTGCCACAATGTTTTCAACTTTGTTATGTAAATATATTTTTTATTTAAGACATTTTCTTTATCAAAGTCGTCTGCTGTAGATTTTTTTTGTATGTGGGAAAGGGTTAAGAATTGGCATCAGAAATTGAGAAAAATACCCAAACTTTAAAAACCTCCATTTCCATAATCCGTTCGTCAGAATCCAAGATAATTTTTCAGAAATGTCCTTTGTGTGACTCTACAAAAACTGTTCAAGCCATATTGATTTCTTGACAAACAGGGCAGCAAAGCGGCATCAGGAAAGGTGCAAAATGACAAAACTTTATAATTCCATTCTTATTAAAGTTCTTGTTAGATTTCAAGATACAAATGGCTTTTACTGATAAACTATTTCTTTAACTGAGTGTCCACTCCTTGCAGTTTCATTTGAACTCCTGATCAAATTTTCACAGATATTTGCAGTTAAATATTTGCTTCTAATTTACTATCATTCAGGTGATCGATTTAGGGCCATCTTGGCCCTCTTGTTTGTATAAAGTTGCTATTAATTTCATAAGATGTCTTACATTTTGAGCTACTTAACGCATAAACAGACCTCAACTCTTTCCCACATATAGACGCTTTCTGACGCCAGTGAAGCAGATGACTTGTGAAAAGATTGTGGCAAACTAAGAAATTGCTCATAAAGAGCAATTGCTTCTTTTGCCACAATGTTTTCAACTTTGTTATGTAAATATATTTTTTATTTAAGACATTTTCTTTATCAAAGTCGTCTGCTGTAGATTTTTTTTGTATGTGGGAAAGGGTTAAGAATTGGCACACATCAAAGATGCAGCACCTCCACCAAGTCCGATCAGGATCTTCCCTATTGGCAATCTTGATATATACAAATACAGTCCAACCTGTATTTAAAGACCACCCATGGGAAGAGAACAATCTGGTCTTTGTTCACATGTTTTGTTTAATTAGAGGGTCATTTTATACTAAAAATAAGTAATTGGGAAATTAAATAGATAGAGAATTGCTATACAAAGGTAAGCACAGGTTTGACTTATATTGGAAGACTGCGATAGACTGTAGTGACCAAAGATAGACTATATATATATGCAAATTGTTAGATTTTACAATGAATGTGAATAGTAGTATATCATGCACTAGGTTAACCCTATTTGTGTGGAAGACAGTGGTACAGAGGTAGAGCGTCAGCCTCTTGTACCAAAGGTCCCAGGTTCGAATCCTGTGATGAGAGGGTTCTGCCTTTGGGGTTTTTCCACTCAAACGGCACGAGTACTGGTTAAGTTTCCAGGAAGCAGACATCGAGGATGATTAATATAAGCTTTAAAAGCTTGATTCGCAATCGATGTAAAATAAATAAGTTTAAACTAATAGGTTAACCCTTTCCAACATACGACAAAACTGAAGCAGAGGACTCTGAACTCATCAGTATAAATATGGAAATTCTCTGAAAGGGAGAGTTTTATTATTGAAAAATGTTGAAAACTTTATGGCAAAAGGAGAAATTGCTCATAATGAGCAATTTCCCCTTTGGTCACAATGTTTTTAAAAGTTGTCTGTTACAGAGGTGTTAGAAGACGTTTGTATGTTGGAAAGGTTTAAATTTAATTCTAATCTGTCTTCTTAACCCTTTGTACAGGTTCATGTCAAGAAACAACTTGGAAATGATTCCCACTGGTTTCTTTGACAACTTACTGTACCTACGAAACCTCTACCTAAATGGAAACCAGCTAAGGAATTTTGATGCGCTTGACGTTCATAACTACATGGTCACAATTCATCTTCGGAACAATGACATTGAAACCGTTGGTTACATGGACTTTTCCTCACTCAGTTCTTTAAATTCGCTGTAAGTATTATTTCATCAACTGGTAAAACATTCAAATACGGTCCCTTTTGTGTTCCCATTAGCAAATTGAGTTCAATGGAGCATTTCCAATCACTAGTCGTCCATATACAATTATTCAAACGATAACTCCTCATATACCTCTCGATCAAATTCCTTTTCAACCTTCAGAAATCACCGCGACATAGGCCTTTTTCAAAGCAGTATTATCAAATATGAATTATGCAGAACTATTGTTGCCATGGTAATGGAAAGGGAAATCTTTAAGATTCTTCTCTGCTGAAACCAGTTATCAAATTTAGAGTAATTTGCTACAAATGATAATCTGATGACTGTTTATGAAAATAGCTAAAATGAAGATTAACCCTTTTCCACATATAGACACTCTCTGACGCCGCTGCAGCAGATGACTTTTGAAAACACTGTGGCAAAAGGAGAAATTGCTCAACTTAATTCAACAATTATACTTAAATTAATAGAGCTTTTTGATTTTTTTTGTCTGGAGGTTTTCAGAGTTGTCTGCTGCATATTTCTAATATGTTGGAAAGGGTTAAGTATGTGTTTGGCCCCCAGGGAGTCAGGTAGTTTTTTAGTCATCTGCCGGTAAGGCAGGGACACATTTAGGGATCACTTATCTGTTGTCTGTCTGCATTGCTAAGCATAAATTGGTCATAATTTTGTTTGGCAGATTCACTCCAAATTCTCAAAACTTATACCTTCGGATCAGGAGAACATACAACAAATCTGAAGCAGAAGACTTTGAAAACATTCAGGCAAAAATATTGAAGATAATATGAATGAAAGTATTTATTGAAAAGTATTGAAAACAATTTGGCAAAAGGAGAAATTGCTCATAAAGAGCAATTTTTATTCTTTTGCCAGAGTTTTTGGCTCTACTGGCCAAAGGCCAGAAGGGCTTATGTCATGGCGATTCGTGCGTCCGTCGGTCCGTAAACAATTTCTTGTTAACAAGATACATGTAGTCTTCCTTTCGAAAACCAGCCAGATCTTCCCATGCATGACTGGATTATGGCTCTTGAAATGGTCAAAATTGCTATAAAAGAGCTTCTTAACACAATACAGTCTTCACTTTTGATTGTATCTCAACCAAACTTATACAGTAGTTAGATATCTATGAGAGCTCGGTTCCTTTTGAAAACCAGCTAGATCCGCCCATGCATGACTGGATTATGGCTCTTGAAATGGTCAAAATTGCTATAAAAGAGCTTGTTAACACGATACAGTCTCTTTTCTTTATTGTATCTCAATCAAATTTATACAGTAGTTAGATATCCATGATAGCTTGATTCCTTTCGAAAACCAGCCAGATCCGCCCATGCATGACTGAATTATGGCCCTTTAAATTGTCAAAATTGCTATAATAGGGCTTGTTAACATGATACAGTCCTTATTTTTTATTGTATCTCAATCAAACTTATACAGTAGTTAGATATCCATGAGAGTTTGGTTCATTTCTAAAAAACGGCCAGATCTACCCATGCATGGCTGGATTATGGCCCTTGAAATTGTCAAAATTGCTATAATACAGCTTGTGAACACAATAGAGCTTCCATTTACTACCTGATCTTCACCAAACTTGGATGGTATTTGAATATTGATGACATATTGGTTCCTTTTGAAACAAGCCAGATCAATGCCAGTAGAGCATAGGCCCTCATGGGCCTCTCGTTTCAAAAGTCGTCTGATGTAGATGAAACAAAATGTGTCTGCAAGTGGGTGAGGACTAAAGTAGTCTGCGGCAGATAAGTAAAAATGTATCTGCAATTTGGAACTGCTTGATCTTATAATATATATAACTTTACAGGATAATAGACGGCAACAACCTTGAATGCACCTGTCAGTTCATGGAGACAATACACAATGTGTCCTCGCATGTGACGTATGGGTCTTGCAGCTCGCCGTCTGCTACAAGTGGTGTCTCTTTGGTATCCGGGGACTACAATCACTATAGCAACATAACATATGTAAATGCTACAAGCTTCCAGTGTAGTGAGTACACTTTTAACCCCCCTCCCTAACATAGATGACTTTGGACATTATTGCAGCAGACGTCTATTGAAAACAATTTAGAAAAAGTAGAAATTGGGAAAAAAGATCTGCTTTTCCTAGGAATCCGCTGTGGTTGAGTGGTTAGCATCAGCATTTGATAACCGGGCATCCTTGGTAAGATCCCCAGTCGCGGCACGAAGATCATGGTGGAGTGCCCTTGGACAAGGCACATTTACTAGCCTTATACTGGAAAACATGATTTAGTGAAATGTTGCTGTGATTTAATTGTAATATTGTTGAAAATGGCATAAAATATCAATTAAACAAACAAACGAATGTCCTTAATGTTTTAAGATGAATGAAAATTAAATCTTCCAATTTTCAAAATATTACACTCTTTGCTTCCCATTATTAGTCCCCTACCGGCGTGCCGAAGGGGACTATTAGGTTTGCACTCTGTCAGTCAGTCCATCTGTCAGTCAGTCCGACAAATCAGTTTTCCGCACTTTTTTTCTACATGCATTGAGATATTGAGCTGAAATTTTGTATATGGCTTTGTAATCATGTGTCACAGATCAAGTTCGCGTTTCATGGGATTTCGTCAATTTTTTTATGAGTTATGCCCCTTTTTGGACTTAGAATATTAATAAGTCAAAACGTGCAAACCGGTAGGGGATTATGGTATTGCTTGCAATCCTACAGTTACTTGTTTGTTAATCTTTTCACTCTTAAATTTCCCCTCATACAGAAGACCTGCACCGGACATCTTTGAAAACATCTTCGGAAATATATTGAATTTAATTTTCTATTAAGGAAAGTGTAATTATTGAATAAATTTGAAAACATTGTGGTAAAATGAGAAATTTCTCCTTTTGCCACAAATATTTCAAAAGTTGTTTGCGACAGATGCGTCAATATGCGTCTGTAAGTGGGAGAAGATAAAAGCAGACACTTGTTAAATTATAATATCAGGTAAACAACTGATTTCAAAGTTTTCTATCAAGTAATTTCCACTTTAAAAATCTGTATGAAATTTTAAGTCTGATGTTTAAAGTGTCAATCATTTTGAAATTGTGACTTTTGAAAAAGAAAGATCAATTTTAAATTCATATCTTTCTTTTTAAAAGAACCCTGGTAGGTCAGTATATAGCTACTCAATCCGTCAATTTAGGATGAGTTTGAATCCCAGTTCAGCCAACATTTATTCTTTCTAACCTTCGATAAAAGTCAATGCGACAAGGATCATTTATCTTCCATGAATGAGCTAACAGTCTAGGTGAATAAACAGGCAGGCTTGGAAAGACTGCTGTGTCGAGTACTGGTGTGTGAAAGCCAGGAAACACATGGGTATGTTTTTTGGCCACTTCCATACAGTCAAATCTGTGCTAAAGACCACCTTTGTATGGCAAGTTCCTGTCTATAACAACCACACTTTTAATTTCACAATTACTCATTTTCTGTATAAATGACCCTGCAATTAAAGACCACCTGTGAACAAAGACCAGATAGGTCTCTTCCAATTGGTGGTCTTTAAACACAGGTTGGACTGTTACTGAACAATTGTTGAAAAAAGAAATTGAGCCAAAATAAAAGATGTTTAACATCTCTTGCATTAATTTTTCAGCTGCTGCCAGTGTGTCCGGTACTTTAATTTCATCGAAAGAATTTTCAATTTCCTGGAACAGTCCAAGTCTGCAATTTTTCGAGACTGATCCTGACGTGGTTTCAACATTACTTGCAGGAAATGTGTACGTATTCATGAGGACTAGATAAGAGGGAGAGAACAGGTCTTTCCCCCACAATATTTCTCTTATTACTCAACCAAATCATATGATGTGGGTACTCAAAAGAATTGTCTCAGTCCACAAAATAGACAGTGAGAATAATGAATCAGTGGAACCTGTGTATAAAGACCACCCATGGGAAGGCAACATTCTGGTCTTTGTTCACAGGACTGGTGGTCTTTAATGCAGAACATGAGTAATTAGGAAACTTAAAGTGTGGTAACTAAAAGACAGGGAATTGCTATTCCAAGGAGGTTTTTATCACAGGTTTGACTGTACACTCATTTTGACAGCTTTTCAGCTGACAACTTTTGAAAACATTGTGGAAAAAGGAAAAGTTGTCAACTACATTACAAAATTGTCGATTCACTTATTGAGGTATTCTGTGTTTTTGCCAATGGGTCTTCAAAGTAATCATTCTGCTGTAGATATGGTGTTTGCCATTTGCAGGAGAATTCTGATGTCCTTGTGGCAGATAACTTTTGAAAACATGTATAGCAATGATGAACAATTAATAATTTTAATTTCATTTATTCAGTTATACCATAGTTTCCCTGGATGCTTTCAAAGTCATCTTCTGCAGATATATTGTATGTGGGAAAGGGTCAATGACATTATTCAACATTTATTGTCTGATGTAAATCCAGTTTGAGTCCTCTCTGATAAACCCTTTCCCACGCGCAGACACAGACACTTTCAGACACAGCCTCTGGAGCAAACGACTTTTAAAACATTTTGTCGAAAGTAGAAATTGATCATTATGTGCAATTTCCCCTTTTGACACAATGTTTTCAACTATATTCAACAATAATACTCTCTTTCATGGAGAATTTCAATAGTTTATTCTAGATGTTTTTAAACTCGTCTGCTGCAGATTTGTTGTATGTAGGACAGGAAAAAAGGCTGTTTTGAACATTTTATCAAGTATATAAAGGATTACTTTTTATCTATGGTAATAATGCAACTGGAAAATGATTGACTGTCAGCATTTGAGATTTAATCCAAGCCTGTAGCAGAGGTAGCAAACAAATATATAGAAGATCTCTATAAATGAAAGTAATATTTTGAAATTATCTAGTCACAATGTGTACACTTTTTAGCTCACCTGAGCTTTGCTCAAGGTGAGTTATTGTGATCGCCTTTTGTCCGGCGTCCGTCGTCCATCGTGCGTCGTCCGTCGTCCGTCGTGCGTCGTGCGTCAACTTCTTCTCCTCAGTAACCAGTGGGTCAATTGGGATGAAACTTCACAGAAAGCATCCTTTCAATGACCTCACCAGATTTCCTTCAAATTTTTGGGATCCATGCATAATTCTGGTTTCCATGGCAACGAAATGAAAAAAACTTAAAAATTCTTCTTCTCCCAAACTGGTTGGCAGATTTGCAAATAATGTTGTAGAAATGTTCCTTGGATGATCCTCTGTCAGATTCCTTCAAGCCATGTTGATTTGTCGAAAAACATGGCCACCAGGGGGGCGGGGCTATTTTGCCTTATATGGCTATAGTGAAAACTTAAAAAATCTTCTTCTCCCAAACTGGTTGGCAGATTTTCAAATAATTTTGTAGAAATGCTCATTGGATGACCCTCTATCAGATTCCTTCAAGCCATGTTGATTGGTCAAAAAACATGGCCGCCAGGGGGCGGGGCTATTTTGCCTTATATGGCTATAGTGAAAACTTAAAAAATCTTCTCCTCCGAATGTGTCGGGCCGATTTTCAAATAATTTTGTAGAAATGTTCCTTGGATGACCCTCTATCAAATTCCTTCAAGCCATGTTGATGGTAAAAAAACATGGACGCCAGGGGGGGCAGGTCTATTTTGCCTTATATGGCTATTGTGAAAACTTAAAAAAATCTTCTTCTCCAAAAGTGTCGGGCCGATTTTCAAATAATTTTGTAGGAATGTTCCTAGGGTGACCCTCTATCAGATTCCTTCAAGCCAAGTTGATTGGTCGGAAACTATGGCCGCCAGGGGGCGGGGCTTATATAGCTAAAGTAAAAAAAATAAAATCAGGTGAGCGATTCCAGGGCCATCATGGCCCTCTTGTTTTGCTTCAGGAGGTGTCAGAAAGCATCTAAATGTGGGAAAAGGTATTCTTGAAATGCATCAGAGTTATGAATCAAGTTTTTGAGTAAAACCAAAGTTTTCTGAATATAGGAAAAGATCTTTCATCAAACTTAACCAGTTCCTGTTCTGATGCATTGACAACCTTTTAAAAAACACTGTGACAAAAGGAGAAGTTGCTCAAAAGGAGCAATTTCACCTTCTGCCACAATGTTTTCACCTTTTTTTCAGTAACTATACTTTCATTTATAGCTATTTTCCAGCATAGTGCTAAGATGTTTTGAAAGTCTTCTGCTGCAGGTTTGTTGTATGTGGGAAAGGGGTTAAGTTAAAATTTATTTCATTGAAACAGTATCTTTGAGATCACATGTGTGACAACCACTGGAGCCGCTACATTAACAAAAACACAAAACGATCTCATAGTTGCCGGTAATGCCACAGTAGCGTACACGGTAACATTTGTCGAGGCAGACGGAGTCATAGCCGGGACGACTTATGAATGTTCTATCACCATGGAGCTGAATGGATACGTTAGTGGGAAAAGTGAACCGGTATTTTTAACGACTGCTGATGATACAGGTTAGGGTTGGATTTTATTTATAATTAACCCTTTTCCTCATACGACAGTTCTGCAGCAGACGACTTTGAACATATTTGTTAAAAAAATAGAGAATCTCTATAATTGAATGGATAACCTATGACTAAAAGTGGAAAACATTGTGGCAAAAGGAGAAATTGCTCGTTTTGAGCAATTTCTTCTTATGTCACTTTGTTTTCTAAAAGCCGTCTGCTGCGAAGGCGTCAGAAAGAGTCTATAATTATGAGGGAAAGGGTTAACCTTCCCTTTCCTACATACAATAAATCAGCAGCTAACAACTTAGAAAACATCTAGGAAAAATAAGGAAAATCTCTATAAAAGAAAATTTAGTTATTGACAAAAGTTGAAAACATTGTGGCAAAATGAGAAAATGCAATTTATGACCAGTTTCTACTTTTCACAAAAGTGGTCATCTTGGAAAAATTGTGATCCTTCTCTTTTGTCCCAGTGGATGTCTGTCCCCTTCGCCAAGTAGCTCAGTCTGGCTGTCAATCCAAGTTCAATTCCCAGCTTTGCCAATATTCTTTAAGACATTTGACAAAAGTCAATGCGACACACATCATTTGTCTTCCAACAATGGGCTAAAAGTCTATGTGGAAAAGCAGCCAGGTGCTTGGACAGACCATGGTGTGGAGATCTGGCGTGAAAACACCAGGAAGCACATTGATAGGTGAACTTGTCATGTGAACTTGTCAAATTGTTGAATGCGGTGTTAAACCATAATCAATCAATCAGTCTGTCTGTCTGCCACATTGATATTTACTAGGTTATGATTGCTAGAAATAGGCAGACGACTTAGTCATTTGTACCTTTGATCCTTCTTGATTGCTTTTTAGCTCACCTGAGCTTTGCTCAAGGTGAGTTATTGTGATCGCCTTTTGTCCGGCGTCCGTCGTGCGTCGTTCGTCGTGCGTCGTGCGTCGTGCGTCAACTTCTTCTCCTCAGTAACCAGTGGGTCAATTTGGATGAAACTTCACAGAAAGCATCCTCTCAATGACCTCACCAGAATTCCTTCAAATTTTTGGGATCCATGCAAAATTCTGGTTTCCATGGCAACGAAACTGAAAAAACTTCAAAATTCTTCTTCTCCCAAACTGGTTGGCAGATTTTCAAATAATTTTGTAGAAATGTTCCTTAGATGACCCTCTATCAGATTCCTTCAAGCCATGTTGATTGGTCGAAAAACATGGCCGCCAGGGGGGGGCGGGGCTATTTTGCCTTATATGGCTATAGTGAAAACTTAAAAAATCTTCTCCTCCGAAAGTGTCAGGCCGATTTTCAAATAATTTTGTAGAAATGTTCCTTGGGTGACCCTCTATCAGATTCCTTCAAGCCATGTTGATTGGTCGAAAAACATGGCCGCCAGGGCGGGGCTATTTTGCCTTATATGGCTATAGTGCAAACTTAAAAAATCTTCTCCTCCAAAAGTGTCAGGCCGATTTTCAAATAATTTTTTAGAAATGTTCCTTGGGTGACCCTCTATCAGATTCCTTCAAGCCATGTTGATTGGTCAAAAAACATGGCCGCCAGGGGGCGGGGCTATTTTGCCTTTTATGGCTATAGTGAACACGTAAAAAATCTTCTCAACCGAAAGTGTCAGGCCGATTTTCAAATAATTTTGTAGAAATGTTCCTTGGGTGACCCTCTATCAGATTCCTTCAAGCCATGTTGATTGGTCGAAAAACATGGCCGCCAGGGCGGGGCTATTTTGCCTTATATGGCTATAGTGCGAACTTAAAAAATCTTCTCCTCCAAAAGTGTCAGGCCGATTTTCAAATAATTTTTTAGAAATGTTCCTTGGGTGACCCTCTATCAGATTCCTTCAAGCCATGTTGATTGGTCAAAAAACATGGCCGCCAGGGGGCGGGGCTATTTTGCCTTTTATGGCTATAGTGAACACTTAAAAAATCTTCTCCTCCATAAGTGTCGGGCCGATTTTTAAATAATTTTGTAGAAATGTTCCTTGGGTGACCCTCTATCAGATTCCTGCAAGCCATGTTGATTGGTCGAAAAACTTGGCTGCCAGGGGGCGGGGCTATTTTGCCTTATATGGCCAAAGTGAAAACTTAAAACATCTTCTCCTCCGAAAGTGTGTGGCTGATTTTCAAATAATTTTGTAAAAACGTTCCTTGGATGACCCTCTATCAGATTCCTTCAAGCCATGTTGATTGGTCGAAAAACATGGCCGCCAGGGGGGCGGGGCTATTTTGCCTTATATGGCTATAGTGAAAACTTAAAAAATCTTCTTCTCCGAAAGTGTCAGACCGATTTTCAAATAATTTTGTAGAAATGTTCCTTGGATGACCCACTTTCAGATTCCTTCAAGCCATGTTGATTGGTAAAAAAACATGGCCGCCAGTGGGCAGGGCTATTTTGCCTTATATGGCTATAGTGAAAACTTAAAACATCTTCTCCTCCAAAAGTGTCTGGCCGATTTTCAAATAATTTTGTAGAAATGTTCCTAGGGTGACCCTCTATCAGATTCCTTCAATCCAAGTTGATTGGTCGGAAACTATGGCTGCCAGGGGGCGGGGCTTATATAGCTAAAGTGAAAAAAAAATATTAGGTGAGCGATTCCAGGGCCATCATGGCCCTCTTGTTGTAGAAGACTTTTGAATTTTCTATACAGTAATCAAAGAACTGATCGTGTTTAGATCATCAATTTACCAGAGTAATTTCTTTCCCTTATACCTTCATCACAGACAGCAAATAGCAGATGCCTTTGAAAACATGGAGTCTAACATATGAAAACTCTCTCTAGATAAAAGAACAATTATTGAATAAAGTTGAAAATATTGATGCAAAAGGAGAAATTGCTCATTATGAGCAATTTTCCCTTTTGCGACAATGTTTTCAAAAGTCATCTGCTGCAAACCTGTCAGAAAACGTCTATATGTGGGAATGGGTTAGATGAAACTATTGTCCCCTTGTAAGTAAATGACTTGTAAATCCAACACAAGGGATTTCACCTTTTCCAACAATATCTTCAACTTGAATTTACAAAAAAAATACTTCCAATTTTCGTATGTGACAATTTCCAAGAATTATCTGTATTAATTTTATCTTATTTCAGTCACGCCTGCTACACCGGGTACCAACGACCTCGTGCTGGACATAATGTATTATGATTTTAGTCGTAGCCATGCAGATTTTTGGGACACAGGTTACGTCACGATTACGAATCCAACCTACGTACCGAGTCCATACGGGGCATGGCTGGCAGCTTCGACAACTCCGACAGCAGATACATTTTCCACATGGTTCCGGAATGATAATGTCGGAAGTAACAACATCGAGTTGAATGATACATTGATCCTCGCGCACCAGTCGGATTCGTCTAAGCTGTAATTTCTTTTCTTTTTTCCCACATGCAACCACATTTTGATCAATCTGACTTGAATTCACTGTAGGAGAAATTGCTAATACTGAGCATTTGCCACAATGTTTTCAACTCTATAAAATGATGTTACTCTAATTCTGATTGTTCATTGAATTTGCCTAGATAATTAAGTCACCTGCAGATTTGTTGTTTGTCACTTTTTAGCTCACCTGAGCTTTGCTCAAGGTGAGTTATTGTGATCGCCTTTTGTCCGGCGTCCGTCGTGCGTCGTCCGTCGTGCGTCAACTTCTTCTCCTCAGTAACCAGTGGGTCAATTTGGATGAAACTTCACAGAAAGCATCCTCTCAATGACCTCACCAGAATTCCTTCAAATTTTTGGGATCCATGCAAAATTCTGGTTTCCATGGCAACGAAACCGAAAAAACTTCAAAATTCTTCTTCTCCCAAATTGGTAGGCAGATTTTCAAATAATTTTGTAGAAATGTTCCTTGGATGACCCTCTATCAGATTCCTTCAAGCCGTGTTGATTGGTCGAAAAACATGGCCGCCAGGGGGGGGCGGGGCAATTTTGCCTTATATGGCTATAGTGAAAACTTAAAAAATCTTCTCCTCCGAAAGTGTAAGGCCGATTTTCAAATAATTTTGTAGAAATGTTCCTTGGGTGACCCTCTATCAGATTCCTTCAAGCCATGTTGATTGGTCGAAAAACATGGCCGCCAGGGGGGGCGGGGCTATTTTGCCTTATATGTCTATAGTGCAAACTTAAAAAATCTTCTCCTCCAAAAGTGTCAGGCCGATTTTCAAATAATTTTGTAGAAATGTTCCTTGGGTGATCCTCTATCAAATTCCTTCAAGCCATGTTGATTGGTCAAAAAACATGGCCGCCAGGGGGCGGGGCTATTTTGCCTTTTATGGCTATAATGAAAACTTAAAAAATCTTCTCCTCCATAAGTGTCAAGGCGATTTTCAAATAATTTTGTAGAAATGTTCCTTGGGTGACCCTCTATCAGATTCCTTCAAGCAATGTTGATTGGTCGAAAAACATGGCCGCCAGGGGGTGGGGGCTATTTTGCCTTATATGGCCAAAGTGAAAACTTAAAAAATCTTCAACATCTTCTCCTCAGTAACCAGTGGGTCAATTGGGATGAAACTTCACAGAAAGCCTCCTCTTAATGACCTCACCAGAATTCCTTCAAATTTTAGGGATCCATGCAGAATTGCAGGTTTCCATGGCAACGAAACGAAAAAAAACTTCAAAATTCTTCTTCTCCCAAACTGGTTGGCAGATTTTCAAATAATTTTGTAGAAATGTTCCTTGGATGACCCTCTACCAGATTCCTTCAAGCCATGTTGATTGGTCGAAAAACATGGCCGCCAGGGGGGTGGGGCTATTTTGCCTTATATGGCTATAGAGAAAACTTAAAAAATCTTTTCCTCCGAAAGTGTCAGGCTGATTTTCAAATGATTTTGTAGAAATGTTCCTTGGGTGACCCTCTATCAGATTCCTTCAAGCCATGTTGATTGGTCGAAAAACATGGCCGCCAGGGGGGGGGGGCTATTTTGCCTTATATGGCTATAGTGCAAACTTAAAAAATCTTCTTCTCCAAAAGTGTCGGCCCGATTTTCAAATAATTTTGTAGAAATGTTCCTTGGATGACCCGCTTTCAGATTCCTTCAAGCCATGTTGATTGGTCAAAAAACATGGCCGCCAGTAGGCAGGGCTATTTTAGATTATATGGCTATAGTGAAAACTTAAAAATTCTTCTCCTCCAAAAGTATCTGGCCGATTTTCAAATAATTTTGTTGAAATGTTCCTAGGGTGACCCTCTATCAGATTCCTTCACGCCAAGTTGATTGGTCGGAAACTATGGCTGCCAGGGGGTGAGGCTTATATAGCTTAAGTGAAAAAAAAAAAAAAAATCAGGTGAGCGATTCAAGGGCCATCATGGCCCTCTTGTTTTTCTTTTCTATAGAAATATTTTTCCTTCTGTATTTCTTTTGTTATTTAAAATTATCTTACATACCTTTATGGTAAACATGTATTTTTTTGCTTTTGTGCTCTTTTCTGCAGATATTTCCAAATTTGAAAAATCTTAATCACATCAAATATGCATACAACTTAGAAAACATCTCATTCTTAAATGACATAATGAGTGTAGTTCCTTTTTCAATTGCATAGTTTCATCATGTTTGTATAACATAAGCAATGACATGTGTGATAATAAAACAATTGTATAAAAAGTAATAAAAAAAATATTGAAAGTGCAAATATGAACATATTTCATTATCCACTACAAACTATTGTGTTAGTTTTTATAAGAATGATCCATGAGTCTTTTTCTGTTTTCAAATGATTTAATACACTATAAATTATACTTTTTATAGGTATTGGTCAGACTCCTTCTTCCCCGTGGATGGCAAAGGTTTCACGTCCGAATCACAGCAGGATTGTTCTGGAACATTCCGGAACTTTGGGTAAGAACATCTTTACAGTTTCCTTCATTTAGATGACTGTTTGTCGTCTCTGTAGCCAACAACAAAGAGAAGTGCAATCCCAAATTTTCAATATAACTTAACCCTTTCCCACAGGCCGAGCCCTGGCAGCTCAGTTGGTAACGACGTGGGCTGTCAATCCAGGGGTTGTGAGTTGGAGCACCAGCTTGGCCAACACTTTTTCTGTCGTTTGACAAGCAACATTCGTGTTCCACCAATGGGCTCACAATCTATGTGGCAAAGCAGCTAGTTGCTTGGAAAGATTGTTGTGTGGATTATTGGTGTGTGAAAAACCAGGAAACACATGAGTAGGTGAACTGGCCGCCGCGATATGACTGAAAGATTTGTGAAAATGGTGTTAATCCCCAATCAATCAATCAATATGTTGCTTTGCAGGTTTACTAGTGTTATCCATGCTGGTTTGGTGTATTCTGGAACAGAGATTATCACGCTGGCGGGTGGGGAGGCATTGTGGTTATACATCAATAAAATACAATTGGTGGAATTTCTTTCCACTGGTTCCTCGACTTCAAACTGTTTTGTATTAGATCTGTCGACAGCTACTTCTCCAGGTATGTTAACTCTTTCCTTCATACATAGGTTTTAGATGCATCTGCAGAAAACAACTTTCGAAAACATTGTGGCAAAACTGAAAAATTGCCTCAATGTTTACAGCTCTTTTCAATAATTTTCCAAAATTTTGTGAATACATTTTCAAAGTCGACTGCAGATTTGCTGTATGTTGGAAAGGGTTAAACCCTTTCCTGATACAGAAAACTTTTGATGTTTCTTAGCAGACGATTTTTGAAACTGCTCATTATGAGCAAAATTTTTATTTTGCTTCAATGTTTTTCTTTTTTCAATATTTAAATACACGTTCATTTACAGATTTTTTCTTTCCTATGTTTTCCATAGTTTAACCTAGATTATTTCAATGTCATCTGCTTTAGCTTTTTGTTGCTAGTAGGAAAGGGTTAACTCTTGACATTTTGAAACTTTTATTATAAAATTGCCTAGATGTTTTCAAAATATTAATATTGCAGAAATGTAGTATGTGGGTTAATTTTTACATTAATTTTTATAACACAGGTGGATCTGTCACTCCACAAGTAGGAACCCTATCCAGTGGTACATGTACAAGCCTTGTGGCATCCTCAAGTACAATAAATTTGGCACTAGAGGTAAGACCAAGTAAAAACAATTTCTTGGGTAAAGAATCGTTAATTTTTTAGTTCTTCTGTTTTTCGAAGAAAAAGAGTCTGTCTATTGTGAATTTGTGCTAACCTTTGCTTCGGTGTCTGTGTCTTTTGGGTCGTCACAAAATGTTAACCCAACCTCATAACATAAGTCACTTAACCCTTTCCCACTTGCAGACGCATTCCGACGCATTTGCAGCAGACGTCTTTTGAAAACATAGTGACAAAAGAAGAAATTGCACAGAACGTGCAATTTCTCCTTTTGTCACAATGTTTTCCACTTTTTGTCATAGGTTATCCATTTAATTATTGAGATTTTCTATGTTTTGACAAAATACGTTCAAAGTCGTCTGCTGCAGAATTGTCTATGTGGGAAAGGGTTAACTCTGGCTTTCATAATTATTCAGTAATGCCCCGTTTCCGACTTGGGAAAAAAGGCAGACAAATGTTGGCGTTCGCTCCGCAGTGCTCTCATGTTTCAGATATTGCCATTTCCCACATGTAGATGCATTTGTAAGATTTGAAGCAATGTTGCAAAAGAAGAAATTGCTCATAATGAGCAATTTCTTCTTTGATAACAATGTGTTCTACTTGGATAATTTTACTTTTGTTTATAGAGAAAGTTTCTATGTTTTTGACTGGATGATCTCAAAGGCGTTTGTTGCAAACTTGCCATAATTTGCTTTCCAGCTGTTTCTATCCACTATTTCTCTATTTTCAAAAGTCTATGATGTAAAGTAGCCAGTTGCCTGGCAATATTGTTGTGGGAAGATCTGGCATGAGAGAATCAGGAAACACATGGTTTGCTGTATTGGTGACACAGCTATAACTGAAATCATGTTGAATATCACTTTCCCACATATGAAAAATCTGCAGCAGTCAACTTCAAAAACCTCCATGAAATAAATCTCTATACAGTCAAACTTGTGTTAGCAGTCACCACTATTAAGCAGCCAACTTGTATATAGCAGCCACTTGAAGATTTGCCAAAGCAACATTTACGTCTTAATTTGACTTGTTTTAAGCAGCCACCTGTGTTCAGCAGCCAAATTGTGACTGCTTGAGACAAGTTTGAATGTATTTGAAAATATTATATATATAATAGAATTGAAAATATTATATATATAATAGAGTTGAAAATATATTTGCTCATTATGAGCAATTTCTCCTTTTGCCACAATGTTTTCAAAAGTCATCTGCTGCAGTAGCAACAGAAAGTGCTTGTATGTGGAAAAGGGTTAAACTCTAAAAAATCAATCATCTTTGTACTCACTAGGTGGGAGTGACCTATCATTTTGACCTGTTCCATGCTGAGACACGGCTCTGCTCCTCAGCATTTTTACTGCACCTGCAGGGAACCATCCTCAGTCAAAATTTCAGTGCATATGCACCGGTGGATTATGATATTGGGACTGATGAAGATACGGAAGTGGGGGATATCGTGTCGACAATCAGTTTGTCTGATGATTTCTCAACCGGCAGTTACCAACTTACTTTGGAGTCTGGTATGTATGCAGATTTGAATTTGATTTGAATTTTTAGCTCGCCTCACAGGAAGTGATCATGGTGAGTTTTTGTGATCGCCTTTTGTCCGTCGTTCATCGTCTGTCGCCAACAATTTGCTTTATAACACAATTATCAACCAATCTGCATGAAACTTATTCAGTTTGTTTGTCTTGCTGATTTCTAGGCCAAGTTCGTATATGAGTCATGTCAGGTCAAAATCTGGATGATCTGAACCTTCACTATTTAGAAATGCCACATTTTACCTTTTTCGCAGAGGCAAGCTCAATTATAATCCTTTCCAACATGGAAGATATACATAGGTCGGGTTAAACATAGAATTTCAAGGGAAAATAAAATTGACTTAAAATATTTGAATGCAATAGCTTAAGATTACCTTTATTTCAAATGCAGATTCATTTTGATGCATGGGATCCATGACGCTCTACCACTGCAACACTGTCCTCCATAAAGTGTGAATTTCCCAACATAATTAAAATATTAACCAAGCCAAGCTAATAATTAATTGCCTTACCTTAACACAAAATGATTATTGTGCAATTAAGAAACTGGCATTCCCACACTTAATGTCTGGATTTTGGAACTGTAAAAAAATGTTTACTTTTACAGGAAATGAAGATCGCCGATTTGATATTGAGGACAATTCCTACACGTTTACGCCAAGTACACCCACCGTCAACTATACAAATATGACAGACATTGATGGGAATATGTTTTCTTTTGTCGGTAGGTCTCTTTAATCCCTTTGCACATGTAGATTCATTTTGATGTATATCCAGTAGGTAACTTTTGAAAACCTTGTTGCAAAATAAGATATTTCTCATAATATGCAATTTCTCCTTTCGCAAAATGTTAACAACTGTAATATTATACAAACATTGATAAAGATTTTTCATAAATTTTCAACATTTCTGCCTAGATAGTATTCAAAACTTGTCTGCTGCAAAAATTAATCTGTGTAGGAAACACTTAACCCTTTCCCACATACAACAAATCTGCAGCAGATGACTTTGAATACTAGGTGAACATTTTGAAAATTCTATAACTGCAGGTTAAAAAAAGTTGAAAACATTGTGGCAAAAGGAAAAATACTTGTTTTGAGCAATTTCTTATTTTGCAACAATGTTTTCAAAAGTCTTCTGCTGTAGAGGCGTCAAAATGAGTCTATAGGTGGGAAAGGGTTCAAGAATAGGTTGGAAGGGGATTCCAATAACTCTTTCTGAGTTACAGACCCATTTTGATGCATCAGCAGTAGAAAACATTGTGGCAAAAGCAGCAATTTCCCTTTTTGCGACAATATTATGTTCAACTCAGTTGAATAATTATACTTTCATAGAAAAATCATAGAAAAATATTTTTTAGTAAGAAGAAATTGCTCAAGAGTGACAGAGACAGAGATAGAGAGGAAGGGGGAGATAGAGAGAGAGTAGTAAATATTTCCTATTGGAGATTATCAGTTGCGCAGATGATACAAAAATAACATCATTTATATCATAAATGACGTCGCCGGGAGTGTAATAAAGCCATTGTATAAATTGCGTATTCAACTAGTGTAATAACAATGCTACGTCATAATGAAAAGCATTGAAAATGACCATGCTATATAGCGACGTAATATGTATTTTGCGCTAATAATCGTCGAATTGGAATTTATGATATAAATAGAATATAACATGAGTGGTCATTCAATACAAAATTTTATTAAACTTGTTTAATAAAATGTCGTATTGAATGACCACTCATGTAATATCCTCTATAAATAACCTCACCACTAACGTCGTGTTGCGTTGTGTTGTGGTACTGAGGAAAGTTTGTTTTTGTGTAGATATAAATGGTTTCAATAAAATATTTTTTTTCTTTACAGAATGCACTACTCAGAGTGCTTCTGCGATCAGTCAGGTCTCAAGTTCCGAAAGTTTTGTAATCGCCACTACCTCCATAAAGATGAAACTAAAAGCGGATCTAGATTACGAGTCTGTGACGTCATACATCCTTCGTCTAACAGTTATTGACACCGGAGCCTCTTTAACTGGCAGCATCGCAGTCAGAGTATGTATACACTTCCTGGTTAACAAAAAATATCTCTTTTTCCCTGATTTATGTCTTTTTCACATGTTTGAAACTGAATCATGAACAGGTCAAAAATAGGTCACTAGGTCAATACCTAGTATAACCTTGTGATCACTCTAGAGGCCACATCTTGTATATGATCAGTGCATGAATTTGTCTATCTGAAATTTCTGTCGGTTCTTATCTGGAGACTAGATTACGTGACTGATAACCCCATTGTAATCACATTATAGGCCACTTTTGTGTCTGTTGCCTTGGAAGGGAGACACATAGAGTCCCCTTCTCCATTGTCTGCCTGTCTGTCCTCAATCTATCACACTTTCACCTACTGAAAAATTGGCAGGCGATACATAAAGATAATTTTATCTGTTGTCTGTCCAAGGGACTTTCGCTTACTGACATATTTGGAGGTGACATGTAGGGATTAATTATCTGTTGTCTGACCAAAGACTTTCACTTACTGACATGTTGACAGGTGACGCATGTGTTTCTTAGAACATTCTTGTTTTCATTACAATATTGAAACATTCGTCTCTATAAAATCTTGGTTATGTTTGAAACTTGGTCTGGATGGTTTATTAAAAACTAAGCCACAAAGTCAAATATCAGAAAAGCACTTTAGAGGCTATAATTAAATTAAATCCTCTAGAATTTTTTCATGAATTTTCAGATAAATATGATGAAAGAGTAATTCAGGGCAAATATGGCACTCTTTTTAGCCCATCCCCTGAACTATAGGACAGGAACGTAATTTCAGCATTGCCTGTCCATCTGTTTGAAACCACATACACAGTTTTAGTCAAATGGACGTTGAAACAAACATTTTAAAAAATTTGAAATCTCAAATGGTCCAGATTTTTTTTTCAACCCCCCCGTTAATTTTTTTTACATTGAAACTCTTTTAAAAACAAATATACACAAATTTCATGTTTATTGCAGGTTATCTTGCATAGATGGTTGCATGACAGTGTCATCGCTCGTTAATGTCAATGTAGAAGTACTTTACAAATCATAATTTTCAAAAATTTGCAGACGAACATAACCGGGCATGTGTGTTTACATTGCTCGTTGGTACTTAAGATTGTTCGACCCGTACGTACTAGAAAATTATTGATTGCGCACAGAAGATACATTTCTTTTATCTGTACGGTTAACTCTGTTTTGTCTACATAAAAATAAAAAGATTACTACAAAAACGGTCTTTGTTGTTTTGGAATTACCTTGAATGAAATAATTAGAGAAAGCCATTTTTTAGGTAAGTACATTTACCCAGTTGAATAATTATGAACCGGTTTAACCCGGTTCTCTTTGTCAACATGATTCGTGTTGCCAAGCCGGTCATTTGACTTTATGAACATCGCAAGTAAATTCCGTTGAGCCCTTTCACTAAAGTATCGAAGGACAAATTAAATGAAATGAAGTTAAAACTTCTGCGTTATAAAATATACAGTCACAAATTTATTTTTACGAAACGTTTCGTAAATATCTCTTTTTCCCTGCCATCTTGAACGGTTATAAAAGTCACGTGACCTATGGAAATTCCCTAATAACAGCCAATCAGATGCATGAAATTATTACCGCATGCATTCAATGGGATTTTTTGGGGTAATTCCGTCATCCATTCATATCTATCAGTTTACACGATTGTCAAATTTAATTGGATCTATAATCCTGTTTACGTCACGGTAAGTGACTATCTCGAAGGTTTACAGATGACTCTGTTCTCAGTGTACATGTTGCATAATAGTTCGAAACAGCGTAGATCGTTTGTAACAGTTTGAAAATTACAAACGGTCCGAAATGAAAATAAAAATAACATATCAATTCAGACCGGACTGGGAACGATTAAAATACGTTAAACTGATCAACTAGTAATTAGCAAACACTTTTAAAGAAGCCTTTAACCTATGCATTATCTATCAAACCAAAGGGAGTAATTACATAACTGATTGACACACCTCCTGGACTGATTACCGGACAGCTTATCTTGATTACGTCATGGTAAGTGACTCTCTCGAGGGTTATCCTACACTTTAGAAACAATTAAAGAGCTTGATACTTTTATTGGATTTTATTGGTATTTCGTTTACACAGTGACATATATAGCGTAGGTATTAACAAGATTTTATAAATATTATAAAATCTCGGACCGATTTTTTTACAAGTTTTAAGATTGCAATCGGTCCGGGGATTTGAATTCCGGTCTGGACTGGCACTTTTACCGGTCTTCCGAAGCCCTGGTTAATAGAGTTAAAAATATTCTTGCAAATGTTGTTATTGTGTCAAAATGCCTCTGCAAATGGGAAAGGGTTTTAAAAGTGAATTTCCTTTGTTTGTATTCACAGATAACAGTACAGGATGTCAATGATAACTGTCCCGTGATTACACCAATGTCGCTGACACTGTCTCCGGAACCTGTGTTACAGTTGTCAGGGATCGCCACTTTTACGACAACAGATGCCGATAGCGGAGAAAATGCAAACATTTATTTCAAAGTGTCAGAAGTAACAGAAGAGTATGTTATCTTTAAGCCTTTCCCACATACAACAAATTTGCAGCAGACAACTTTGCAAAAATAGGAATAATGTCTATAGATGAAAAGTTGATTTTTAATAACATTGTGGCAAAAGGGGAAATTACTCATTATGTGCAATTTATGCTACAATGTTATTAAAAATAATCTTCTTTAAAGGTGTCAAAAAGCATCTGTATATGGAAAAGGTTAAATTCTTTCCCATATGCAAGCACATTTTGGGGGTGCGTATGTAGCAGATAACATTAATTGTACTTTCATTATAGTAATTTTCCATATTTTGCATAGATGTGTTCATTGGCATCTGTGGCAGATGTTTCTTATGAAAGAATTTATCGAGGGCTTGGCGTGAAACAGTTGCAACTTAAAACCTATTTTGAAAACCCTGTTTTAGAGGCAATTTTGACCCCTTTGTAAACAATGTAAATTTAGGTGCCATTGCTCAGAACGAGCAATGGCACCTAAATTTCCAATGTTTACCAAGAAAAATGATTTAATGCTTTTTGGCGAGGTGATTAACCTTGGTAAAAAAATACTAATTTTAGTTACAACCGTTTCACACCAATCCCTCGATTTGTCTCTAGACTTTTGGTTAAAAAAACATACATATACTAAAGGCACTTAGAATAGTTGTAATTGTGAGTTTTTAAACATGACAAGATGTTTCAATTAGGAAATACATTCAAACCTGTGCTAAGGACCACCTTGAAATAGCAATTTACTGTCTCAACCCTTTCCCTCATACGACAATTCTGCAGCAGACGACTTTGAACATGTTTTGTCAACAAATAGAAAATCTCTATAATTAAATGGATTACCTATGACTAAAAGTGGAAAACATTGTGTCAAAAGGAGAAATTGCTCGTTTTGAGCAATTTCTTCTTTTGTCACTATGTTTTCAAAAAGCCGTCTGTTGCAGAGGTGTCAGAAAGCGTCTATATGAGGGAAAGGGTTAAACAACCACATTTTTGGCATAAATGACTCTCCAATTAAAGACCACCTGTGAACAAAGACCAGATCGTTGCCTACCCATGTGAGGTCTTTATACACAGGTTCTACTGTATATTGAAAGCTGCGTTTTCTATGGTCACAAAAGTACTGGTCTTGAAAATGGTGTAGACTGATTTGCATCTTCACTAATCACAGAATAGTAGACTTGAAAATTGTCCCTCCTGTGGTCAGCCTCAAACATTTTAAATCTTTTCCTTCATGCAGACGCAATTTTATCGAAACTCCAAGAGACGATTTTTGAAAACAAAATATGACAAAATGATTTAATCTCTACTCAAAAATGGAATAAGTTTAAACTTATTTATTTTATATTATTGGGAAACAAGCTTTAACCTTATATTAATCACGCTCAATGTCTGCTTTCTGGAGACATAACCAGTACTCGTGCCATTTTTGTGCAAATATTCCAAAGGCAGAACCCACTGACATCACGGTTTTCAAACCTGGGACCTTTGGTACGAGAGGCCAGGGCTCTACAACTGCACTGCACTATTGCCTTCCATAAAATTGTAATGAGCTCTATAAAAATCATCCTTAGCGTAATTTTTAAATGTATAGAAAAAAGACCTGCTTTTTCATCAATGCTCACTGAGCCAAAAAGATACTGCTTTACAATTTCTTTAAACCTTCTATGACTAATTGGCAAACAGTCCATTGCCAAATCAGACCTCAAGCTGTGCTGGTTGATCTGGACCTATACTGGTCGCGAAAGCCTAACGATTAGTTGTTTGTAGAATGTTGCTCAATTATACTTTCATTTATAGATTTCTATATTTTTGTAAAGATATTTTGAAAGTCGTCTGCTGAAAGTTGTCATATAAGAGAAACTTAAATTTTCAATATGAGGAAGTAAAAGTTCAATCATTTTTCAGCCCAGCGGTAGTTTTCGATGATTCATATGACCTTTGGGGAGATGTCTATCTCCGATATACGAGCTTGAACTTCACTGTGGTTGCTCTTGACAACGGAACCATTCCGCGTGGCTCTCTTGCGACTGTGAGCATGAATGTGAGTAACCCGTGTGTGATGGACGTACAATTTGGGAAGATATCGTACATGTTTAACGTGAGCGCCTCCACAGGGGAGTTGATCTTCAGGGTGCCTAAGTACTATATGTTTGAATTCAGTAAGTAACATGGGTTTCTCTTCTTTTTAGCTCTCCTGAGCAAGTCAAGCTATTTTGATCACCCTGTGTTTGGCGTGTGTCGTTGTCAACAATGTCTTTAAACAACATCTACTTTTAAATAAACTTGGTGATTTGCAGCCAAACACAGAAATGTACCTTTGGTGGTGCTCTTTAAAGTTGTTCAAATAATTAAATTTAATTCATGACATTGGTACTGACTCGCTTTGAAAATATTTAAGCACCAATTTTCCTTGGGAGCCCCTCTAAATTTGTTTAAATATATCTGTTGAAAACCATGACCTCCAGGGTACGGGTTGATTTTCCTAATATGTACATGTATAATAAAAACTTATATTCAAATATAAATATTCCATGAGTGACACACTACCAAGTTTATTGAGTTAGTCTGATTTGTTAAAAAAACACGGCCATCAGGGGGCAGGGTTTGTTTTCCTTATATAGTGAAAGCTATAAAAATCATCTTTTTGTCCAATAGTACTGGCCAGATTTATAAATTAATTAACACAAATGTTCATTGTGTGACCCTCTGCCAAGATGCAAATTCTTCTGATCCATTGAAAAACATGGCCACCAGGTTTTGCAGTGCCCGTTTTCCTTATTTACTGTATGTATATAGTAAAATATTTATTAGATCATTGTTAAAACGTCTGCTACATATGTGACAAATCTTCAGTATGATAGACATTTTCAAAATTCATGAGACAATAACTATGAAATTCCTTGCAATTCCTTGTTATATATTTTGTATATAATAAGAATGTAAAGATAGATTGATATTTCATTCTTTTCATTGGTTGTATATTAAAACATGCTCTGGTTTGATTTGTTGTTGATTGCAGCATGCTCTAACGTCATATTGGTTGTTTTTTCTTCCAGCATGCTCTGATTTGATTGGTCTAATATCAGGTCATGTGCTTGACAACATGTTGTCAGCCTCTGCATCTATGGATGCATATTCTGAACCAAGTAGGGGAAGATTAAACCAGACAGAAGGTAAAACTTGTTTCTTTTAACCCTTTCCCACTAGCAGACATTTAATGAGACTATCTGCTGCAGGTGACTTTTGAAAATGTTGTGACAAGAGGAAAAATTGCTCATTATGAGCAATTTCGCCTTTTGTCATAATGTTTTTTAACTATTTTTAATAATTACACCACATTTGAAGAGATTTACCATATATTTGCCTTGATATTTTCAAAGTTGTCTGCTGCAGATTTGTTTTATGTGGGAAAGAGTAAAATAAATTCTAAATGTAATCAATTTCCAGTTTTTGCCTTGATGTTTTAAAATATGTCTCCTGTTTGTCTATTATCACTTTTAATAAACATGTTTACCTTGGTGAGCATCATATTCAGCTATAATGTCAAGCTGCTGACGAAACGTCATTTTCATAGTTTGGTTTCCGCATTGTAACAAAGACTTGATCGTAAAACTGGAAACTAAACTAATAGTGTAATATGATATTTAAGTAATGGGATTTCGACACTCCCAGAGAGGGCTTTATGTGATAAATGGAAAATAAACTAAACAGAATCTGCATTATTTCAACAGACACATACAACGAGATGTTAGGGGGCTGGGTGGCAGGAACAAATGACCTAAATCAATACATCGAAGTAGACATGGCCTTGGCGTACAAGTTTACGAAACTCTTCATTCAAGGTCGGGCTGACGCCGACCAATGGGTGACATCGTTTAAAATTCTATATTACAATAGTGACACTGCTACTTGGGATACATATGTTAATGCAAATGCAGTAGAGGTATGTATATTCATTTGAAGATTGACTGTTTCAGCATAATTTTATTTTAATAGGGTGTATTATGGGAACACTGCAGTGGGCTGAAACTGGGTCACATTGGGTCAAAAATAGGTCACTAGGTCAAATTTTAGAAAAACCTGTTTAAGAACTGGTATACCAAGGTGTTACTAGGATTCTTTTACACATTTTTTGTCCAGAGATATCAATTCAAGGAATTAACTTGCTGTGTTTCCATTTATAGTTATTTCCTTTATCATCACCTTTATGCTTTAAAGATGGTCTGCAGCAGATTTGTTACATGTAGGAAAGGGTAGATTAAGATTAGAAATTTTAATTTTTGACTTTTGTTACAGACATTTACTGGAAACACAGACAGAACCACCGTTGTGACCTACGACCTTGAACCTGCTATATTTAGCCAGAAGGTCAGATTATCTCCACAGACATGGAATGGAGCCATCTCTTTGAGATTTGAGATGAGTGGGTGTCCCCAAGCAGAACAGCTCTACTGTAAGTGTACATGAGCCGGCCCATGCTTTTTTGACAACTAACCCTCAAGATCTTTTGACAATTGTAAAAAAATGATCCATACCATTTCACACTCCTGTTATGTGCTTTAACCCTTTCCCAACGACAACAAATCTGCAGCAGACGACTTTGAAAGCACATGGACAAAAATTTGGAAAAATTTCTCGAGGTGAAAGTATTAGTATGGAATAAAATTGAAAACATTGTGGCAAATGGAGAAATTGCTCTTATTAAAATATAATATCAGGTAAACAACTGATTTCAATGTTTTCTATCAAGTAATTTCCAGTTTAAACCTTTCCTACATATAGACGCATTTTGACACATCTGCAGCAGACAACTCTTGAAAACATTGAGACAAAAGGAGAAATTGCTCAAAACAAGCAATTTCTCCTCTTGCCACAACGTTTTCAAAAGTCATCTGATGACAAAGCATCAAAATGTGTCTGCAAGAGAAAGTGTTAGATGTACACTGCATGTCATGGGTTTCTTTGACTTATTTACAAACACTACAGTTCTCGATCATACAGCAAGGAGGGTGAACTTGCACTACACTGATTGCAAGTTCCATATACTTGTGGAAAGCATCGGGAATTTGAAACCGGGTGTCCATGGTTCGATCCCCAGTCGTCACACGACGGTCATGGTGAGGCACATTTTATAGCCTAGTACTGGTTTGTTTACCCAGGGATCATGAATAAGTGAACTGTTGCCGTGATATAACTGAAATAATGTTGAAAGCGGCGTAAAACCTCAATAAAACAAAACAATCCATATCATTGTTTTTCCTTGTAGATTGTTTATGTTATTGTATTGTTCCCTGGCTTTTAGATTCTCTTTTGTTCATTTGTATCTTAACAGGATTTTATGTTTCCTGCCTTAGGATCATGAATGACAGTTGACTTTTGAAAACATTGTGACAAAAGCAGAAATTACTCATAATGATCAATTTCTGCTTTTGTCACAATGTTTTCGTCTCCATTCAATAATTTAACTTTCATGTTTTCAAAATCGTCTGCTGCAGATCAGTTGTAGATCTATGTGGAAAAGGATAAACTCAACTCACATATCTTTGTTAAAAAAGTCAACAATAGAAGTGCTTTTTGCAATCTTAACTGTTTATCTTATATAGTTTTTAGCTCTACTGGCCAAAGGCCAGAAGAGCTTATGCCGTGGCGTGTTGTCTGTCGTCTGTGTGTGCATCCGTAAACAATTGCTTGTGAACGCGATACAGTCTTCAGTTTTAATTGTATCTCAATCAAACTTATACAGTAGTTAGATATCCATGGGAGCTTAGTTCCTTTCGCAAACCAGCCATATCTGCCCATGCAAAACTGGATTATGGCCCTTAGAATTGTCAAAATTGCTATAATAGAGCTTGTGAACGCAATAGAGGATCCATTTACTATCTGATCTTCACCAAACTTACATAGTAGCTAGGTATCCATGAGAGCTTGGTTCCTTTTGCAAACCAGCCAGATCCGGCCATGCAAGACTTGAATTGTCAGAATTGCTATAATAGAGCTTGTGAACGCGATAAAGTCTTCAGTTTTGATTGTATCTCAATTTCTTGTGAACGCGATACAGTCTTCAGTTTTGATTGTATCTCAATCAAACTTATACAGCAGTTAGATATCCATGAGAGCTCGATTCCTTTTGCAAACCAGCCAGATCCGCCCATGCAAGACTGGATTATGGCCCTTGGAATTGTCAATATTTTATAATAGAGCTTGTTAAAACAATAAAGGCTTTATTTAGTATCTGATCTTCACCAAACTTAAATAGTAGTTAAATATTGATGAGAGCTCGGTTCCTTTCGAAAACCAGCCAGATGTGCCCTTGCATGACTGGATTATGGCCCTTGAAATTGTCAAAATTGCTATAATACAGCTTGTGAACACAATAGAGCCTCTATCTACTATCCGATCTTCACCAAACTAAGATAGTAGTTAAATATTGATGAAAGCTCTGTTCCTTTTGTTTACCAAGCGTGTTGCAGCTTAAGTATTTAACTTGCTTCCATAAAATGTTTATTCTTATCATTGCTTGTACAAATGTTTATTTTAATTTGAGCTAAAATGTTGTAATTTTAAAGGCATTTTTGGTAAAAGGGAAATAGATCTAAACAGGCAATTTTTCCTTTTCAAACAATTTAGCCACATTATTAATGATTTATAGATGATGTAAGCTGTCAACGGTGTGAGACGAGTTATTACTGTGAGGGTGAGGGAACCAGACAACTCTGCGGTCGCTGTGAGAACTCGAGTGTCACGTGCAACAGAAATCCAGTAGAACATTCATATGGCCTTGCATCAGAATGTACAACATGTCCTGCAGGCAGGGTGAGTTGATTTACACTTGCGGGTCAATCTCATTGAAATCAGACCAAAATATGTATGTATATTGGATCGGACGACACTGCATAAAGGGTCGTCTCGAGTTGACCTTAAACATTTAATATTTCAAGACAACTATTGAACAGTTTTAAAACTTTGACTATACTATCTATAATCTGGAGTTCAGCACCTTTAACCCTTTCCCTCATATAGACTCTTTCTGACGCCTATGCAGCAGATGGATTTTTGAAAACATAGTGACAAAAGAAGAAATTGCTCAAAACGAGCAATTTCTCCTTTTGCCGCAATGTTTTTCCCCTTTTAGTCATAGGTCATTCAATTATAGAGATTTTCAATTTTTTGACTGAAATATGTTCAAAGTCGTCTGCTGCAGAATTGTCGTATGAGGGAAATGGTTAAACCTCATATCACGGACAGTTTTAAAACTTTGACTATACTATCTATAATCTGGAGTTCAGCACCTTTAAACCCTTTCCCTCATACGACAATTCTGCAGCAGACGACTTGAATGGACAACCTATGACTAAAAGTGGAAAACATTGTGGCAAAAGGAGTCAGAAAGCCTCTATATAAGGGAAGGGTTAAGTACACATGAGCATGTAATCACACGATACAACAAACACTCGTGCTTTACATTCGGAACACTCGCCAATCACCGCTTATCTATATCGTGTATTCATATAGGGTTATCTTACCTGTTTATCCGGAAAGATTTGGTAAGCGGCAATTTGATAGACTGACGCAAATGTCAATCTGAGACAACCTGTATTATGAGTCATCATGGTGCAGCTAAAATTCGATTGAAAATAATGCAAAAACTGCAGCAGACAGCTTTTTGAAAACAAAGTGACAAAAAAAGAAATTGCTCAAAACAAGCAATTTCTCCTTTTGCCACAATGTTGTCCACTTTTAGTCATAATTTATCCATTCAATTATAGAGATTTTTTCTATTTATTGACAAAATATGTTCAAAGTCTTCTGCTGCAGAATTGTTGTATGAGGTAAACAGTCAAAACTGTGCTAAAGACCACCTTGGAACAGCGATTCCCACTATTCGTTTCCCAATTTCTAATTTTCTGTATGAATGAACCTGCAATTAAAGACCACCTGTGAACAAAGACTGTCTTGTTTTGTTCCCATGGAAGGTCTTTATACACAGGTTTCACTGTACATGTAATTTAGTCAACCCTTTTCCATATAAAGATGCCGTTTGAAACATCTGCAGCAGATGACTTTTAAAAGACCAATGTTCTGTAAACTCTAATGTATAATTATACTTTTATATATTAAGATTCTCCATATTTTTGCCTATACATTTTTAAAGTTGTCCCTAATAGATGTCCTTTTTGGTTTAAAGAATTTAAAGAATACTATTCTATTTTTGTTAGATCTGTGAGAATGGCACAGCATACATATGTGAGACAAATCACTATGTTGAATGCACAAATAGCTCATGCCCAACTTCATGCACCCAATGTGAAACAGGCTATGCTTGTAAAGATGGTGTCAGAACCCAGTGTGCGGTGGGAACCTATTCAGACGGCACTTTGGGTATGATATTATAAATTTTAACCCCGTCCCATCTGCAGATACAATTTGATGCATCTGCAGCAGACAACTTTTGAAAAAAATTGTGGTAAAAGGAGAAATTGCTCATTATGAACAATTTCTCTTTAATGCATCTGCAACAGACAACTTTTAAAAATACTGTGGCTAAAGGAGAAATTGCTCATTATGAACAATTTCTGCTTTGGCCACAATGTTTTCAACTCTATTAAGAAAAAATACTTTCATTTATAGAGAATTTTTGTATTTCACCGATATGTTTTAAAAGTCGTCTGTTGCAGATAAAGACTATTGTATTAGCAGTAATGTTTGACTCTTTCTGACCCATCTGCAGCAGATGGCTTTTGAAAACAAAGGGAGAAATTGCTTACAATGATCGATCACAGTTTCAGGCAATACTTTAAAAATGGTAGTTATAACTTTCCCTCCTTGGTGCTCAGGACTGTGTGGTTGCTTATCTAGAAAGCGCCAAGATATGACTTGAAAACTGTTAATAATTTTGTTGATAAACACAATCAGAACAAAATAGCAAGATGATCAAGATTTTACTGCAAAAACATGCTGGCTGATCTTGGTCTATATTGTTTACAATTAAAGTTTAGAGATGTCCATCACATCATTATATAAATCAAATAATTTCAGAACAATGTACATCATGTTCAGAGGGAACATACCAGAACCTAACAGGGCAGAGCTCGTGCACCCCGTGCGATGCCGGTTACTTCAGTGTCACTGGTATGACACAGTGCAATGTTTGCAGCAACGATAAGTACTCGCTGAGTGACGGATCGGGATGTCAAGCATGTGCGGATGCCACTGAATGTCCATGTGTGAGCGGGACATCCTGTCACAGTGACACGTTGTGTTACAACACAGGTAATTTTCTAGACTGGCACAAGTCCATTCATTTAACCTTTTCCCATCTTGATAAATCTACATTCGTCTGCAGTGGACAACTTTTGAAAACATTGTGGAAAAAGGAGAAATTTGTTTCTATAGTAATAACTTCATTTATAGCAATTTTCAATGAGGTTTCCTAGATCATTTTAAATTCGTCTGCTGCATATTTGTTGTTTGTGGAAAAGGTTAATAAAACCTTGTCTAGGTAAGTCTCCTACACATACAACTAGTGTATAGATAAATCTAGTGTATATATAGAGGAGTGTTTATTTATTATCACTTTTATTAAACAAGCCTTGGTAAGCATCATATTCAGCTTAGTTAACAAGTTTATTAAATTATTAAAAGTGATAATAAATAATAAACGAATGAGATTTACATAATGTGATTAATGAGGTGTATTTCAAAAAAATGTGCACATAATATGCCGGTTTTGGCATATAACGTCAAACCGCTGATGTGACGTCATTTTCATAGTTTGGTTTCCGCGTTGTAACAAAGACTTGAGCGTAAGACTGGAACCAAACTAGTAGTGTCATATGATATTCATGTTATGGGATTTTGACACTCTCAGAAAGGGCTTTATGTGATAAATACATCTAAATCTGTCTGTCTATTGTGAACCACAATAATGTCACTGTTACCATAACCTTGACTTTAGCAATTCTTTTGGGGGACTTATTTATAAACGGTAAAAGAAAATTGTTATCTTGTTCATACAGGTAATGGTAACTATGCGTGTTTACCATGTGGCGATGGCTTGACGGGAGATGGTCAGACCTGTACAGATATTGATGAGGTATGGTTTGTTTGAAGGTCAAAATTCAAGGTCGCAGTAATTTTTTCATTCCTTGCAGTAGGTGGGGGATATAGATTTGCACAGATATTGATAAGTTATAGAGTATTTGTTTCTTAGTAGATAGATCTTCAAGTCAGAACGTCGAAATTCAAAATTCAAATGATGACAACCCCGATGGTCAAAAATTGACACAGAACGGAAAACCCCAAAGATTGAAATTACAGCGTAGTCAAAATCTAAATGATTAAAATTCCAGGGTAGACAAAAAAAACAATGATTGATTTTACTTTGTAGTCTAAAACCCAATAGTTGAATTTACAGCAATGACATGAAAAAGATCTATGAAGGAAAATATAATTATTGAATTGCAGTTGAAAATTTTGTGCGAAAGGGAGAAATTGCTTGTCATGAGAAATTCTACTTTTGCCACAATATTTTCAAAATTCATCTACTGCAGATGCAACTGAAAGTGGGAAAGGCTTAACCCTTTCCCTCATATAGACGCTTTCTGATGCCTCTGTAGCAGACGGCTTTTTGAAAACATAGTGACAAAAGAAGAAATTGCACAAAACGTGCCATTTCTCCTTTTGACACAATGTTTTTCCACTTTTAGTTATAGGTTATCCATTCAATTATAGAGATTTTCTATTTTTTTTACAAAATATGTTCAAAGTCGTCTGCTGCAGAATTGTCTTATGAGGGAAAGGGTTAAGGAAATAGACCTTGCAAATAATGATGTCTCGAGCTGGGAATCAAACTCATGAAATATGGAGGTGAAATCACAAGGTTTTATGTCTTCTTACAGTGTAATGTGCACAGTCCTTGCTTCCTCAATCGCTGTATCAACACAAATCCAGGTTTTCAGTGTCTGGAATGTCCCGATGGTTACACAGGAACGTATGAAGACGCTCTGGCATACAACATCAAGCACAGAGTGTTTTTGTACAGAAACAATGAACGATCAAACTACACATACCAGACTTGCGACGATATTGATGAATGTGCGACCAATAACGGGGGATGTGATGCAATTATGACATGTGTCAATACACAAGTAAATATAGATCACTTTTTAGTTGACACTTTTCACTGATTTAGAATGTGCAATCAAAAGCGTGGTATCAGAATAATTCTGATGCTCTTATGATATGTGTTAATACACAAGTAAGTATGGATCACTTTTTGGTTGACACTTTTCCCTCATACAGAATGCACAAACATACTTTCCTGTGTGTATATTGGATCTGATGACCTCGCATAAAAGGTTGTCTGGAATTGACCTTTACGTTTAAATATTCAATACATTCCTAAATACTGAATCCCCGCTTCTCTATCATGATTATTCATATGGGTTGTCTCCCCTGTCGACACCTAACAATTTTGAAGGCAACAACTTGAATGGCTGACACAAAGGTCTATCTGAGATGACCTGTATTCGGCTGTCATCAAAATTATTCAAACGTTTGCTTCTGCAGCAAAGTTTACATCAGGTTTAAATGAGATGGACAGAATATGCAACCAAGAGCAGGGGATGTGAGAAATAGTCACTATACACTTTTCCCTCGCACACAATTTGCAACCATAAGTGTGAACATAATTAGCTAATGCCTGTTTTAGGGACTGACACATCATGTCTGGTATAACAGGGTTGTACTAAAATTTAACCCAGAAAATGCTTTGGTATTAACCCTTTCCCTCATATAGACGCTTTCTGACGCCTCTGCAGCAGACAGCTTTTTGAAAACATAGTGACAAAAGAAGAAATTGCACAAAACGTGCAATTTCTCCTTTTGCCACAATGTTTTCCACTTTTTGTCATAGGTTATCCATTCAATTATGGAGATTTTCTATGTTTTGACAAAATACGTACAAAGTCGTCTGCTGCAGAATTGCCGTATGAGGGAAAGGGTTAAGAAAACAAGAGGGCCATGATGGCCCTGGAATCGCTCACCTGATTTTTTTTTTCACTTTAGCTATATAAGCCCCGCCATCTGGCGGGCATAGTTTCCAACCAATCAACTTGGCTTTAAGGAATCTGATAGAGGGTCACCCTAGGAACATTTAAAACAAAATTATTTGAAAATCGGCCTGACACTTTTGAAGGAGAAGATTTTTTAAGTTTTCACTATAGCAATAAAAGGCAAAATAGCCCCGCCCCCTGGCGGCCATGTTTTTTGACCAATCAACATGGCTTGAAGGAATCTGATAGAGGGTCATCCAAGGAACATTTCTACAAAATTATTTGAAAATCGGCCCGACACTTTTGGAGGAGAAGATTTTTAGCTCACCTGAGCTTTGCTCAAGGTGAGTTATTGTGATCGCCTTTTGTCCGGCGTCCGGCGTCCATCGTGCGTCGTCCGTCGTCCGTCGTGCGTCGTGCGTCAACTTCTTCTCCTCAGTAACCAGTGTGTCAATTTGGATGAAACTTCACAGAAAGCATCCTCTCAATGACCTCACCAGATTTCCTTCAAATTTTTAGGATCCATGCAGAATTCTGGTTTCCATGGCAACGAAATGAAAAAAACTTCAAAATTCTTCTTCTCCCAAATTGGTTGGCAGATTTTCAAATAATTTTGTAGAAATGTTCCTTGGATGACCCTCTATGAGATTCCTTCAAACCATGTTGATTGGTCGAAAAACATGGCCGCCAGGGGGGGCGGGGCTATTTTGCCTTATATGGCTATAGTGAAAACTTAAAAAATCTTCTCCTCCGAAAGTGTCAGGCCTATTTTCAAATAATTTTGTGGAAATGTTCCTTGGATGACCCTCTATCAGATTCCTTCAAGCCATGTTGATTGGTCGAAAAACATGGCCGCCAGGGGGGCGGGGCTATTTTGCCTTATATGGCTATAGTGAAAACTTAAAAAATCTTCTTCTCCGAAAGTGTCTGGCCGATTTTCAAATAATTTTGTAGAAATGTTCCTTAAGTGACCCACTATCAGATTCCTTCAAGCCATGTTGATTGGTCGTAAAATATGGCCGCCAGTGGGCAGGGCTATTTTGCCTTATATGGCTATAGTGAAAACATAAAAAATCTTCTTCTCCCAAACTGGTTGGCAGATTTTCAGATAATTTTGTAGAAATGCTCCTTAGATGACCCTCTATTAGATTCCTTCAAGCCATGTTGATTGGTCAAAAAACATGGCCACCAGTGGGCAGGGCTATTTTGCATTATATGGCTATAGTGAAAACTTAAAAAATCTTCTCCTCCAAAAGTGTCTGGCCGATTTTAAAAAAAAATTGTAGAAATGTTCCTAGGGTGGCCCTCTATCAGATTCCTTCAAGCCAAGTTGATTGGTCGGAAACTATGGCTGCCAGGGGGTGGGGCTTATATGGCTAAAGTGAAAAAAAATAAAATCAGGTGAGCGATTCCAGGGCCATCATGGCCCTCTTGTTTAAGTTTGCACTATAGCTATATAAGGCAAAAAAGCCCCACCCCCCCTGGCGGCCATGATTTCCGACCAATCAACATGGCTTTAAGGAATCTGATAGCGGGTCATCCAAGGAATATTTCTACAAAATTATTTGAAAATCGGCCTGACACTTTTGGAGGAGAAGATTTTTTAAGTTTTCACTATAGCCATATAAGGCAAAAAAGCCCCGCCCCCCTGGCGGCCATATTTTTCGACCAATCAACATGGCTTCAAGGAATCTGATAGAGAGTCACCCAAGGAACATTTCTACAAAATAAGTTCAAAATCTGCCAACCAGTTAGGGAGAAGTAGAATTTTGAAGTTTTTTTCGTTTCGTTGCCATGGAAACCAGAATTCTGCATGGATCCCAAAAGTTTGAAGGAATTCTGGTGAGGTCATTGAGAGGATGCTTTCTGTGAAGATTCATCCCAATTGACCCACCGGTTACTGAGGAGAAGATGTTGAAGATTTTTTAAGATTGCACTTTAACCATAAAAGGCAAAATAGCCCCGCCCCCTGGCGACCATGTTTTTGACCAATCAACATGGCTTGAAGGAATCTGATAGAGGGTCACCCAAGGAACATTTCTACAAATTTATTTGAAAATCGGCCTGACACTTTTGGAGAAGAAGATTTTTTAAGTTTTCACTATAGCCATATAAGGCAAAAAAGCCCCGCCCCCCCTGGCGGCCATATTTTTCGACCAATCAACATGGCTTCAAGGAATCTGATAGAGAGTCACCCAAGGAACATTTCTACAAAATAAGTTCAAAATCTGCCAACTGTTAGGGAGAAGTAGAATTTTGAAGTTTTTTTCGTTTCGTTGCCATGGAAACCAGAATTCTGCATGGATCCCAAAAGTTTGAAGGAATTCTGGTGAGGTCATTGAGAGGATGCTTTCTGTGAAGATTCATCCCAATTGACCCACCGGTTACTGAGGAGAAGATGTTGAAGATTTTTTAAGATTGCACTTTAACCATAAAAGGCAAAATAGCCCCGCCCCCTGGCGACCATGTTTTTGACCAATCAACATGGCTTGAAGGAATCTGATAGAGGGTCACCCAAGGAACATTTCTACAAATTTATTTGAAAATCGGCCTGACACTTTTGGAGAAGAAGATTTTTTAAGTTTGCACTATAGCCATATAAGGAAAAATAGCCCCGCCCCCCCTGGCGGCCATGTTTTTCGACCAATCAACATGGCTTGAAGGAATCTGATAGAGGGTCACCCGAGGAACATTTCTACAAAATTATTTGAAAATCGGCCTGACACTTTCGGAGGAGAAGATTTTTTAAGAATTTTGAAGTTTTTTCATTTCGTTGCCATGGAAACCAGAATTCTTCATGGATCCCGAAAATTTTAAGGAATTCTGGTGAGGACATTGAGAGGATGCTTTCTGTGAAGTTTCATCCCAGTTGACCCACCGGTTACAGAGGAGAAAATGTTGACGGACGCCGGACATAGGGCGATCACAATAACTCACCTTGAGCACTTACAGATGTGACTTCAAACAGCATTTAAATCAAATCTGGAACTATCAGGTCTTTTTGACCAACGAAGATCCAGATTTAATGCTTAACCCTTTCCTATATACAGACTCTTTCTTATGCCTCTGCAGCAGACGTCGTTTGAAAACAGTTTGACAAATGAAGAAACTGATCATAATGAGCAATTTCACCTTTTGTCACACTGTTAATTACTTTACTTTTATTTATAAAGAGTTTCCATACTGTTGCCTAAATGTCTTCAATGGCATCTGCTTCAGATTTGTTGTATGATGAAATTAAATCTTGAACTATCAAAGCACTGCATTGTTCATTTTCAGGGAAGCTACTACTGTGATTTCTGTGCCAATGGCTACATAGGTACCAACAAAACAGGGTGTTATCTTGATGATTTCTGTACATCTGGATCGCATGACTGTGACACGACCTTTGCAGACTGCGTATATTTAGGTCCAGCACAATTCAGATGTGAGGTAGGGGATACTTTGAATTTCTAATTGAACCCCATTAGGCATTTACAGATCACTTCTTGGTTAACACTTTTCCATATAAACCAAATCTGCCGCAGACCACTTTGAAAACGTCTAGGCAAAAATCGTGGCTTTCTTGATAAATGAATAGTTTAAATCATTGTGGCAAAAGGAAAAATTGCTCATTAAGAACAATTATTTTTTTTTAAATAATATTTTCAATAATTGTCTGAAGCAAGGATGTGTCAAAATGCATCCCCAAGTGGGAATTCATTAAAAAAAATATGCTTCAACTGTATATTAGTATCCTCAATTTCAAATATTACGGTTACCCCTAGTCTGATGCTTTTATTATAGTAAATTAGAACCGTCTGTCATGAATCAACAAATGTGACTAGATTGGTCAACTCCCCTTTTATATCATCGTTGCGTATAAAGTAAATAAGTGAGGTGAAAACATGGAAGCAAAATGCTCACATTGAGCAACTTTTCCTTTTTATACGCCACCGGAGGCAGTCGTATATTGGCGTCATCTTCTCCGTCTGTGCGTCCGTATGTCCGTACGTCCATTTCTTGTGAACCCAACTCCTCCTACGTTTCTGACCGTATCTTCTCAAAACTTGGTCAATGTCATAACTATAATGTTTAGATGTGCATGAAGCGGCGATTTTCCGGTTCATGGATATTTGCAAGATTTATGTCCCTTGTGAACGCAACTCCTCCTATGTTTCTGACAGAATCTTTTCAAAAATTGGTCAATGTCATGACTATAATGGGTAGATGTGCATGAAGCGGCGATTTTCCGGTTCATTGATTTTTGCAAGATTTATGTCCCTTTTAACTTAGTCTCTGTAGCTGATTGATATTGCGGCTTGTGAATGCAACTCTTCCTACATTTCTGACTGAATCTTTTCAAAACTTGGTCAATATCATTACTATAATGGGTAGATGTGCATGAAGCAGGGATTTTCCGGTTCAGCAATTTTTGCAATAGTTATGCCTTTCGAAACTTGGTCTCTATAGCATATTCACTTGAGAACGCAACTCAAGTTTCCAAACAGGTAGAAGTGCATAAAGCAGGGGGATTATCCGGTAGAGTGATTTTTGCAAGAGTTATGCTCAGAAGGAAAAAAGGATCCATATCGACACTGCCATTTGACCTACTTTCATATCGGAAGCCTCTATAGGGTTCTATCTCTGTTTATATGTATCCTATTTTCTTTAGTTAATACCAAAGTCAGCTAGGCTGGTAAGCAGAGTAAGACTTTCAACTCTGAACAAGTGTGGATAAACTGTTTTGCTCAAGGAAACACCCGGCTGCCCCTGCAGGGATCGAACCTACTACCCAGGCAACCATGATCTCAGGTCCCTGTCTCTTCCAGCTAAGCTGACTGGTCTCACAGACTTCATTTTGAGCTTATGTATACAGACATGTTAAAAGCAATAATTAAAAGGACCAATCTTGATCTTTATATTTTGTGGCGGCACTGGCACTCTTGTTGTCATATTGTTTTCAAAACTATTTTGTTACAGAGGCGTCAAAAAGCATCTGTATGTGGGAAAAGGTACATGTATAATTATTGAAATGAGTTGAAAACATTGTGGCAATTATATATAGAGAATTTACTCAATATGAGCAATTCCTTCTTTTCCCAAAATGTTTTTAAAAGTCTGCTGCTGAGGCTGAACCCTTTCCCTCATACGACAATTCTGCAGCAGACGACTTTGAACATATTTTGTCAAAACATAGAAAATCTCTTTAATTGAATGGATAACCTATGACTAAAAGTGGAAAACTTTGTGGCAGAAGGATAAATTGCTCTTTTTGAAAAAGCCGCCTGAGTCAGAAAGTGTCTATATGAGGGAAAGGGTTAAAGAAAGTGGATAATTTGTGCCAGAAGTACATGAGATGCTGTCTGATGAGTTTACATCAAGAGGTTTGATTCCCCCAAATAAGCTCAGTCAATTCTTTCCCACATACAACAAATGAGTCTGTGCAGAAATGTTTGTCAGCATTTGAAAGTGTACATCAAGGGGTTTGATTCCCCCAAATAAGCTCAGTCAATTCGTTCCCACATACAACAAATCTGCAGCAGACGACTTTGACAAAATGTAGATAAAAAATATGGAAACTTTCTATAATTTTTTTTTTTTAAAGAATTGATGTGAAAACACTGTTGCAAAAAGGAGAAATTGCTCATGATGAGCAATTTCTGCTTTTTCCACAATGTTTTGAAAAGTTGTCTGATGCCGAAGTGTCAGAAAGTGTCTATATGTTGAAGGGTTAAAGAAGGAGCGTAAATAAATGAAATAAGTAACTTAATTGTATCCAAAAATATCACCATTTATAGCAATTAAAACTACAAAAAAAATGATCATTATATAATTTCTCTTTTTGATACAAAAGTTGTCTGCTTCAAAAGTATCAAAATGCATTTCCATGTGGGAAAACTTTCCCACATATAACATATATATATATGCAGCAGACAACTTTGGGAGAATTGTTCATTATTTGCCATAATGTAATCAAAAGTCGTCTGCTGAGGGGTCAAAGTGCATCTAAATGTGGGAGAGGTTGATAGCCTTGGTCATGCAGAATTAACCCTTTCCTTTCCCTCATATAGATGCTTTCTGACGCCTTTGCAGCAGACAGCTTTTTGAAAACATTGTGAAAAAAGAAGAAATTGCTCAAAACAAGCAATTTCTCCTTTTGCCACAATGTTTACCACTTTTAGTCATAGGTTATCCATTCAATTATAGAGATTTTCCATTTTTTGACAAAATATGTTCAAAGTCGTCTGCTGCAGAATTGTCGTATGAGGGAAAGGGTTAACTATTTGGCAATTATATTCTGATATAGAGAAAGTATTTACTTTATTGCCTCCCTTTTCCAATTATTTATTTTTTAAAACATGATCCAAGCAAATAAGATATATATAGGATCCATCATGAGTTTTCTTTGGAGATCAAGATTTCTTAAATGAGTCTAGAAAAAGACGGTTATTAACCGAGCCTCTTGGCGAGGTTAATAACTCTTTTTCGAGACGAATTTAAGAAATCTTCTCCAAAGAAAAACGAGTGATGGATTCTTTTTATCACACCTAAACAGTGTGTTTTAATGAAAAATATTGACAACATAACCTATTCTTCATGAGAACATGTGATTCACCGCATAAAAAAGTAGTCCTCATCATTTTTGAATAAGAAGAAAAAAAACAACAATGTTTTAAACAATTAAGACTCGTTATTTATTCAAAATGACGTATTATTGCATTTTTCAATGTGTAAAATTTAACAGCTTAACAATAAACATAATAAAGATAAAGGTCAAAATGACGTCATCAGTAGTCGCGTGTATGACGTGTTTTTGATATCACACATGTTGGATATCGTTGTTCCGTGATTTGTTCTCAACTTGAAAATAAGGGTATTTATGTGATAAATATACCTCTTAAAATACCATACAAGAGAAAGTTGATGCAACGCATCAATGTCGCTGGAAATCCATACTGCAGTTATGCATAACACTAACATTATAGTAGTTGAATAAACAGTTATCAACTGAGGGGCATATTGGAACATCAGGGGTGGGGTCAAGTGAAAATGTATCATAACTTGCATTGTTTTGTCAACGAAGTGAATGATAATTGAAGCCTTTCATTGTTTATGATCAATCTCCATTCCAAAGTAGGTTGACCATACACACAACCAACTAATTATTGATCATAAAAAGTAATGGAAATGAGTAATCTTGCCAATTATTAGTCTTAGTATGTATACAGTGCTTTCATTAAGGAATGATTATAAGATTTGTGAATTCCACATACACTTTTCAAGATGTTTGTCAGAATATTTGAATTTTATTATTTTTCAATAAAACCACAAAACAGACAATTTAGGATTTGCATCCAATAGCACGTCATTTTACCTTTCCCCTATTAAAGTCAACATTGGACACCTTTGCATTCAATCTACTTTTAAAAGGTAAGGATATAATTATGATGCCATGAGTCTAAGTTTTCTCTTTTTCTCAAAATGATATTAGCTTGGCATCCTAATTATATCATACTTTAACAAATGTTGAAATGCAACTAAACAGTTAAATCTCATTGAAATTGTTGTATAATTTAAACTTAATTTCGAACATAAACTGAGCCCTACAACATGTTAATTTATTGCAATTCTTTCCTTCCTTTTTTATAATGAAAAGAAAATAACAAACTACTCATGTTTTAAAATTATGTTATGATGAGCGCCCTTGTGTCAATGATGCATAACAATATGCAGATCGGAAGCAATAATATGCTTAAATTTAAATTTGTCAAGGATGAAATTATCTTGTACGAAAGACCCGATTTTTTCTTATTCGCAGAGGTGTTGTTCTTGAAACTCTCTTTATAGGCAGAGAGTGTTCGTTCAGAGTAATTTTTCTATTAAAACCAGTTTTATCTCGGTTTGTTCTTTTCTTCATTTGTTTCGAACCAAATAAACATTTTAAATCACCTATGATTTACTATTTGTAAGTGAGTGTAAAGAGCGGCTCTCTGGAAAGGATATTGATCTACGCAGTTGGTATTCGCGAGTCACGCGATCAACAGTTTTAGCTTAGAAACAGTTCATATTTTAGGTATACATGGATAAACATTATAAAATGCCTTCTTCACAAATCAAGACATCTCTTTGAACATGAAAATAACATTCAGTAAGTTAAAATTGCCATTAAAAGTAGAATATTCGACGTCATTTTCATCTCGATATTTACACATAACAGTCTGCTGCAAGCAAATTAGACTGTGCAACGTAAAGGTTTGTAGTTATCGTCTTTTGATTACATGTTGTATATAGTGTAAAATAAAGTATCTCAGTCTAGCTAATAGGGACTGTTTTGTCTTCGTAAATAAAACAAAATAAAAAAACTGCAAATACTTAAAACATCAGAATATTTATTTCATTTTAGATGTGTCATAACTTAGTGTTTTTAAACAAACGCAATAGTAAAATGTTCAAGAGATTTAAAAAAATTTTTTTTAAAAAATAATAACTCCTCCTCCCATGTGATTTCCGAAAAGCTATTAAAAATAGAAGTCGCGGGCTTCTGCCCGGCAAGTAATTAGTAGGAAAGATATATATTTATTCTAACATAAGTAGTAGAACCATTTGAGCTATATAATTATACTTACATACAATGTACAAATAGCCCAATAGCATGTTAAAGAAAACATATTTAAATATTTTAATTTTACTTATGAATTTCTCAATTTCATTATAACTAACTGCAGTGCTGCAGGAGGTTGACATGTATGTTATTATTTGCAGGTGGCACAAATCCACTAATTAGCAATCCTGATAGTGCCAATCTTAACTGATCTCCTTTCTCCACTAGAAACATTTGTATGACTGTTCAGTAGACTGTTGTAGAAGGAGCATTTCTCCTTTGACCACAAAGTTTTCAACACAGGTGCCAGTTATACAGTCAAATGCTATTTTTTAGATTTGAAACAGGACTGGCACCTGTGGTTTTCAACTGCATAGAAAACTGTCTTAATTGAAATGCATTTCTTAAGTGTATTCAACGAGGCGATGTATTTAGTTGTATTGTCAATTTTCAAGAAAGTCAGGTTTCACATTCACGTTCAATAGGCACGACATTGACTTAACTAAACAAGAGGGCCATGATGATATCGCTCACCTGATTTAATAGAACTTCAAAAGTTTTTACTCTATACATATAAGGAAAACAAGCATCCCCCTTGTGGCCATGTTTTTCAATGGATCAGATTTATTTGAATAACCTTGGTAGAAGGTCGGTCACCCAAGGAACATTTGTTCCAAATAATTTTTGTGTCACCTGTGTAGCATGGTAGACACTTAGGGATCACTTTTTTTTTTGTCCGGCGTCTGTCTGTCTGTCTGTCCGTCCGTCTGTCAGTGCGTCCGGCTGTCCGTCTGTCTGTCCGTCACACTTTTTCGTCACGTTTTCAAATAACTTTTTTTCTACTCAAAGGATTACATTGAAACTTCTGACAAATGTATATATCAATGTGTGTGATTGGTTCACACAAGGGGGATAATCCAAATATTTTTTATATCAGAGTTATTGCCCCTTTTCTGTCGAAAATTAAAAATTTCTGACAAGACCCCGGCAGATGACACACATGCTTCGGGGAGCACTCCATTCTAGTTAAATTAGGCAGGTGCTTTTGGACAGGAAGATTTTGAAGATTTTACAATGCACATGATAGGAAAACAAGCCCCGCCCCTGGTGGATATGTTTTTCAATGGATCAGATTAATTTGAACAATCTTGGTAGAAGGAAGTTCAGAGTTTAAAAAATTGTGGCAAATATTACAATGTTTCCAAACGTTGCTGCAGAGGTGTCAGAAGGTGTCTGCAGGCAAAAGGAGAAATTGCTCGTTTTGACCAATTTCTTCTTATGTCATTATGTTTTCAAAAAGCTGTATGCTGCAGAGGCATCAGAAAGCGTCTATACAAGGGAAAAGTTTAACTAAATGAAATGTGAGAAATAATTAAATTGTTTTCAACCAGTTTTACTTAATCCAAACATTTTAGCAATACACAGAATTGACCTATCATTTTTCGGACTCTGAACTTCTTTTGACAACTTACTTTGCCTTCAGAGATCTGTTTTTTTTATAAAATTAAAATGAGAACTTTAAAAAAAGAAAAAATCTATTTTGTTTTATGCCACCCAATCTCAGGTTTTGCGCCTTCAGTCTGTCAAGTTTTGTGCGCCTGTACATCATACATGTTTTTGAGAGAAAAAAATCAGAAACATTTAACATTTTTAGGTTTTACTGTGTCACATGTTTAAAAAAATGACCAAACTTCATGTTTAAACATGTTTTGTGCCAATCAAAATAAAAGAAAATATTAAATAACTTGAAATAACATTAATTTTTATGGTGATTATTAACTTATAGCTGAATACCCCCATGAGCCTAAAGTCACTCCAGGCAATCATTTTCATCATTTTCCAAGCCAAATTTGACTGTATCCCATCCCGTAAGTGACCCTAGAATGCTTCAATATTTGCAGCCGACACAAAATTTATTTTTTATTTTTTTCCCAACCAAAAACACTGTAGGTCACAGTTCACAAAAAATAATCTTTGATTCTATAATAGACCAGTTTCAGCCCTCAATTGTCATATTTTCCGTGGAGATATTTTTGGCGCAATTTGACCACAAACGTACACGCATTTTACTTGATTACCTCCCTTTACCATCAAAGTTTATAAAAATCATATTTTAACCAAATTGGGTATATTATAATTACACCATATTAATTATGATTAATAATGTTTAAAAATCATTTTACTATAAACACAAGAAAAATATGAATCATGCCCTTATTATATACATATAAGTATAGATATTTCAACATCATATAAGATATTTATATATTGATCATTATACACTATGCAATCATTGTAAACTGTAAATCTTTTAAACTGCAGTGCTGCAGGTAGTTTCTCAATGTATTGAAATTATATACTTATAAATATTTTTGGTGGTGGTCAATGTCCACTGAGTGATAAACTTTCTTAAAGCAGCAGATGACTATGAAAACAACTATACAAATTTATGAAACAGCTTCATAAACAAAGGGATAGTTTTTGAAAACGATGTGCTATTTATCGAAGAAATTCCTATTTTCACAATGTTTTCAAAAGTTGTTTGTATGTGGAAAAGGGTTTAATGTTCCTACTTGCAGACACATTTCTCTCACCCAGATCTTTAAGTAATTACACTTTTCTTCTTCTGTTTTCTTTTTTAAATGGCCATTGAAAATTAAAGTGCAATGTTCCTCGAATCTCTTCCAAGCTAGAAGATTCTAAATCCGGTGATTCCCAGTCCATAATGAGTGAATTAATTGTTAGCCTGTCCATCTCTAATACTTCTTTTTAGAAAATACTTTGATGGTTTTGCTTGTCTACTCACTGGCTTGTATTTTGGCGATTGTCTGACACCAAAATATGTTTGGTCCAAATAACAAAGCCATCATGGAGTAACCTCGACTCAGTAATGACCCAGATGATACAAGGTACTGATATACAAATAAAATCGCTATCGTCCATATATATTACAATTGTGAGATGATACGCCTTATTATAGGGTCATAGATGAAAGGTCAAGGTCACTAAATTAGACATATATCAAAATTTCTTGTGAGCACGATTAACCCTTTCCCTCATATAGACGCTTTCTCTGCAGCAGACGGCTTTTAGAAAACATAGTGACAGAAGAAGAAATTGCAATTTCTCCTTTTGCCACAATGTTTTTCACTTTTTGTCATAGGTTATCCATTCAATTATGGAGATTTTCTATGTTTTGACAAAATACGTTCAAAGTCGTCTGCTGCAGTATTGTTGTATGAGGGAAAGGGGAGAAAACTACCTCTCAGGATAATCAATCTATGAGAAGGCTTTAGTTTACTTTTTAACATTCCTTGAAAAAAAAACCTTTTGCTGTCTGTTTGAACATTTGAATATACACCTCCTGGGTGATTGTCAAGTACTGCATTATGACTGAGACAGAAACATACAAATATAGAGATGTGAATCAGCTTGAAATCTCGCATTCTATCTACGGTTTGACACGAATCTCGCGAATCAAAACGCTTGTTCTGAACGCGCTTTATTACCCTTTTGTACTTGTAGACGCTTCATGTTTGAGCACATGTTTTGTGCCAATCACAATCAAAGAAAAGTTTAAATAGCTTGAAAAACATCATTTTTGATGGTGATTATTACCTTATGGCGGATTACCCCCATGAGCCTAAAGTTACTCCAGGCAATCAGTTTCATCATTTTCAAGCAATTTGACTGTATTCAACCCTGTAAGTGACCCCTAGAATGCTTCGATTTCTAATTTGCAGCAGACACAAAATTCATTTTAATTATTTTCCAGCCATAAGCACTTTATGCTACATCACGCCAAAAAAATCCGTCTTTGATTCCATGTTCAGCGACCAGTTTTAGCCCTCAATTGTCACATTTTCCGTGGATGTATTTGACTAATTTGACCAGAATTGAAAAGCTAGGATTTACTGGGTTTTTTTTACTTGATTACCTCCCTTTACCATTAAAGTTTATAAAAATCATGTTTTAACCATATGAGATATATTATAATTACACCATATTAATATGATTAATGTTAAAATAATAATTTTACTATTAACACAAGAAAAAAATGAATCACACCATTATTATATACATATCAGTATAGATATTTCACAACCATATAAAATATTTATAAATAGATCAGTATACAGTACAACTGCAGTGCAAATGAAAAACTGCAGTGCTGCAGTTAGTTATGTCAACAATAATTATTGATTAAAATACTTATATTTCTGATGGTGGCCCAATGTCCACTGAGCTATAAACCTTAACCCTTTTCCTCATACGACAATTCTGCAGCAGATGATTTTAAGCGTATTTTGTCAAAAAATAGAAAATCTCCATAATTGTATGGATAACCTATGACAAAAAGTGGTAAACATTAATTGTGGCAAAAGGAGAAATTGCACGTTTTGTGAAATTTCTTCTTTTGTCACTATGTTTTCAAAAAGCCGTCTGCTGCAGAGGCGTCAGAAAGCATCTATATGAGCGAAAGGGTTGAACTAAGTTTGGATAAAATATTTATTGGGAATTATCAATGGAGACAAGAAAAGTTAAAATAATTTCTTCATTTTTTACAGTGTTTTGAAAATCGTCTTCTGCAGATAAATGCATATGTATGTGGAAATTATTAAAAAATCTTAAAATGTATTACTGTTTATTTACAACAACACTGACTTGCCCGTTCTGCCAAGAAAATTTATTTATTTTTAGAGCTAAACATTATATTTAAACATTGTTATGAAGATTTCTATCAATTATGTCATTGTGCTATGCCGAGCCCCGGTAGGTCAGTCGGTAGCGACGGGGGCTGTCAATCCAGGGGTTGTGAGTTCAAATCCCGACTCGGCCAACATTCTTTCCGAAGATTGTCAACAGTCAATGTAACATGCGTCATTCATCTTTCACCAATGAGCTAAGTCTATGTGGAAAAGCAGCCAGTTACTTGGGAAGATTGTTGTGTGGAGTACTGGTGTGAGAAAACCAGGAAATGCATGAGAAGGTAAACTGGCCGGCGTGATATAACTAAGAAATTGTTAAAAACGGCATTAAACCCCAATCAATCAATCAATCATTGTGCTATCTATTTTTCAACCAATTAGTGTGGCCGTTGGCTGCATTTAAGGGGACTGCTGATCAAGGTAGTTTATAGTGAATAATTAGTTGGGAGGGTTTTAATTTAGTGACCGTTTAAAGCTGGTGACCGCCAGATCTGGTGACCGCTGATCGCATGTGACCGTCCACACATGTTTGCCTTACACAGATATGACCTAAAATTTTTCAGACTCTGAACCTCTTTTAGACACTTTCTCTGCCTTCAGCGATCTGTTTTTTGTATGAAACTAAAATGAATGATATAAAATGAAAGCAAAAAATCAAACAAAAGAACAAATTTTTATTTATAGGCATTTTTTTAAAAAGAAAATCAAGTTTCCAATGCCACCCAAACCCAGGTGTCGCGCCTTCAGTCCGGCAAGTTTTGTGAGCCTGTACACATCATGTATATACATGTCTCCGAGAGAAAAAAACAGAAACACTTAACATTTTTAGGTTTTACTGTGTCACATGTTTAAAGAAATGACCAAACTTATGTTTGAGCATGTTTTGTCCAAAAAAAAAAAAAAGTTTAAATAGCTTGAAAAACACCAATTACCTAATGGCTGAATACCCCCATGAGCCTTAAGAACGAAGTCACACCAGGCAATCTTTTTCATCAATTTTCTAGCAATTTGACTGTATCCCACCCTGTTATTGACATTAGCCTTTACCGTTCTTGAACGGAGTTAACTTGTTTTTGCAAAGACGTCCCCGTACACGCGTAAATGCCCACAACCTTAATTTATGGGGAAAACCCACAAGCAGGGCACATCCATAATTGCTATCATCCAATCAGAAGAGGTTTCCTGAAAACTTTCATTTTTGATTGGCGATTAAATATTAAATATTAGACTTCTAAAAATATCTAGGATTTTAATCGTACATGTTTGGAAATTCGCCTCGAAAGAGGAATTTAAATTATCCCACGTATCAGTTATGGTGAATTTGTACGTAGGATAGTTTTCTTTGTTTGATTCTTACCAGTTTTACAATGATCAAGATTTTCCAAGCGATGTATGCTTGATTTACTTGGGATTCATTCTTGCAAATCGTGCCGATTTTCAGAAAGGCGGACAACGAAAATATATTTGCAGGCATGTTTGGAAATTCGCCTCTAAAGAGGAATTTAAATGATCCCACTTATCAGTAACGGTGAATCTCTACGTAGGATAGTTTTCTTTGTTTCATTCTTACCAGTTTGATAATGATCGAGATTTTCCAAGCTATGTATACTTGATTTAAATCTTGTGAATCGTCCTGATTTTCAAAATGGCGGACGGTGAAAATATTTGTGCAGGCATGTTTTTTGGAATAACTATGCTAATGATTGAATTTGCATGAACATTTCATAAACTTACCCATTCTAAAAATTCATTTTAATTTTTCCAGCCAAAAGCACTTTAGCAATTAGGTCATAATTCACCAACAAAGTTCCGTCTTTGATTCCGTGTGAATCAACCAGTTACAGCCCTCAATTGTGTTCTTAAGGTGTTTTTTTGACTGACACATTGTCATGAAAGCTAGGATTTATTTGTTTTTACTTGATTACCTCCCTTTACCATTACAGTTTATAAAAATCATGTTTTAACCATATTGTATGTATTATAATTACATTATATAAATATGATAAATGTTTAAATATCATTTTATTATAAACAAATGAAAAATATGAATTACACCGTTTTTATATACATATAAGTATAAATATTTCAACATCATATAAGATAATTATATAAACAGTACATTTCCATGGTAATGTATTCTTCAATGATCTGCAGTGCTGCAGTAAATCCTTGGAAATCTTACAGTAATAATACTTAATATTATAAAGCTATCTTTGAAGGTGGTTATGTCCACTAATAAGTGACAAGAGAAAGTTGATGCTTTGCACCAATGTTGCTGGCAATCCATACTGCAGTTTTGCATAACACTTACATTATAGTAGTTGGAAAAAAAATAACAGTTATCAACTGAGGGGCATATTGGAACATCAGGGTAGGGGTCAAGTGAAAAAGTATCATAACCTGCATTTTTTTGTCAACGAAGTGAATGTCCTTCATTGAAATATAATTGAAGCCTTTCATTGTTTATGATCAATCTTCACAGCCAACTAATTATTGATCATAAACAGGAAATGAGTAATCTTGCCAATCATTAGTCTACTCATGTTTTAAAATTATATAATGATGAGCGCCCTTGTGTCAATGTTGCATAACAATATGCAGATTGCAAGCAAAATGCGTGTAGGAAATATAATGACACATTTAAAATTGTCAAGGATGAAAAAAAATTGTACGAAAGACCCGATTTGTTTCTTCTTCGCATAGTTGTCGTTCTTTACACTCTCTTTATAGGCAGAGAGTGTGTTTTAAAATTATATCATGATGAGCGCCCTTTTGTCAATGATGCATAACAATATGCAGATCGCAATCAAAATGCCTGTAGGGAATCTAATGACACATTTAAAATTGTCAAGGACAAAATAATTTTGTACGAAAGTACCGTTTGTTTCTTCTTCGCATAATTTTCGTTCTTTACACTCTCTTTATAGGCAGAGAGTGTTCATTCAAAGTAATTTTTATATTAAAACCAGTTTAATCTCAGTTTGTTCTTTTTTTCATTTGTTTCGAACCAAATAAACATTTTAAATCACCTTTAATTAACTACATGTATTTGTAAGTGAGTGTAACGGCTCTCTGCAAAGGAGATTGATCTACGCAATTGATCTACGCAGTTGGTATTCGCAAGTCACGCGAGCAACAGTTTTAGCTTAGAAACAGTTCATATTGTAGATATACATGGATACACATTATTAAATGCATTCTTCACAAATCAAGACATCTCTTTGAACATGAAAATAACATTCAGTAAGATAAAATTGCTATTAAAAGGAGAATTCAACGTGATTTTCATCTCGATATTGACACTTAACAATCTGATGCTAGCAGGTGCGCGTATGTAAACAAATTAGACTAAGCGACGTAAAGGTTTGTAGTTATCGCCTTTTGAATACATGTAGTATATGAAAATAAAGTATCTCAGTCTGGCTAATAGGGACTGTTTTGTCTTCGTAAATAAAACAAATAAATATAAATGTGAGTCAAAATAAAGAAACAACACATACTTAAAGCATTGGAATATTTATTTCATTTTAGATGTGTCATAACTTAGTGTTTTTAAACAAACGCAATAATAATAACTCTTCCTCCCATGTGATTTCCGAACAGCTATTAAAAATAGAAGTCGCTGGTTTCTGCCCGGCGACTAATAAGATATGAAAATAATTTTATAATATCAAAATAGAATAAGATATGAAAATAATTTTATGATATCAAAATATACTCTGACATGTCTATACTATAGTTAGTTCATTTAATTTTAGGGCCAACATGGCCTTAGTCTGAAAGCCATCATAATCATAAATGTTAAACTCTGACCACCAGCAACCAACAGGGAGTTTGATTCATAAGCTTGAAGCCTTGTTTCAAAGTACCAAAAAAGCAAGAATAAATTACCTCCCTTTATAATATAAGAAAATATAAGAATGACAAATATAGATTTGCATATCATTTTAAACACGAAGCACATAACAAAATCTGTGCAATAATTTGTTTTGTTTTTTAAAATATATATTGCCTGAAATAAAGGCCCAGATTTGAATTAAAATGCAAATATTTATAATAAAAGCAATGGAATATATTGTAGATTTAAGAGCTGAGGTTAAATTCACATATGACATTGTCTTTTCACTTATCTGCAGTGCTGCAGAGGTGCTGCTTATAAAGTAAAAAATATATATTTGGCAAGTGAAATCCACTTGAATTAAAGTTAATTGCTTTAAATTGATAGAAAAATGCCTCCAGCTTACATGAATCATAGTTAAATATGACTTTCATGCTAGAGACTCAACCAGTACTCACATGCTTACGCACATTTGTGCCGAAAATCCCAAAGGCAGAACATGCTTTATCATTGGATTTGACCCAAGGACCTTTTGTGAGAGGCTGATCATCTACAACTGTCTTCTACTACAACTTCTACTTTTAAAATTAAGATTGCTTACCCAATTTGTAAAAAACTTTTGAAAACATTGTTGCGAAAGCTGAAATTGCACATACTTGGTCATTTCTTCTTTTGCCACAGTTTTCAAATGTCTTCATTAATTATCCCTTTCCCACCTGCAGAATTACATCATGACACAATAGCAGCAGTCGAATTTTGAAAACATTGTGGCCACAGGTGAAATTGCTCATATCAAGCAATTTCTCCGATGGCCACAATGTTTTTAACTTTAAGGTTTTTTGTCACAATGTTTTCTTGAAGTTCTCTGCTGCAGATTTTTTTTTATGTGGGCTCACTAAATCTCCATATTTTTTGGGGGGGCCTGTTATTGTATGTATTTAGTACTTTGCAATGAGTTATGCACTAATTAATCATTAACCTTTTTCCTCATACAGACTCATTTTGACACATCTGCGGCGGAACTAGGGAAACAGTGTAGCATTATAGGAAAGATTTCTCATAATGAGCAATTTTCTTTAAACCACAATGTTTTCAACTCTCTTCAATGATTAACCCTTTCCCTCATACGACAATTCTGCAGCAGACGACTTTGAACGTATTTTGTCAAAACATAGAAAATCTCCATAATTGAATGGATAACCTATGACAAAAAGTGGAAAACATTGTGGCAAAAGGAGAAATTTCACGTTTTGTGCAATTTCTTCTTTTGTCACTATGTTTTCAAAAAGCCGTCTGCAGCAGAGGCGTCAGAAAGCGTCTTTATGAGGGAAAGGGTTAAGCTAGTTTTTACAGAGATTTTTCATACTTTTGCTGCAGATTTACTGTATGTGGGAAAGGTTCAAACTAGCTTTTGTGACTGACACAATATTTTTAAAATTAATGGTTATTTCTCACACATGAAACAATACAGACTCATTCAATACCAATATCAACTTGCATATCGTCAATTTATTTGCATCTTCATTTACTGAGATATTTAAAGTAAATATCCCATTAGCCCAAAATTACATTAATCTCTATGGGACACAATTCATATTACCATAATTATGAGCTTCACGAAAAAACCAACATTGTGGACTCTGCATAGAGTATTGACCTGGATCATCCTAAGCATGCCATACAGGCTAACCCAGACAGACACTTTTCACCTCTTGTCGATTTTCTGTTTCAGGAATCTAAACCTCTATCTCCAAGAGAAGGAATGTATTGTCCTGAATTAGCCTGCGCATAATGGTTGTTATCTCGTGGAACGGCTCATATATTCCCTTATGGTCTCTGCAGGGTAGATCCATCCTGATCTATCACTCTTCTCATAATTCTCATTCTGCCTCACAAGTCTGGTTTGGGCAGCAACAAACACATGATTTTGTTTTTACAGCCGACCAAACCCCCTGCCCTCCTAGAAGGCGGCTCTCAAACTCTTTCCCACATACAACAAAACCTCAGCACACAACTTTGAACACATTAAGGCAGAAATATAGTAAATCTCTATAACTAAAAGATTAGTTATTGGATAACAATGAAACCATTGTGCCAAAAGGAGAAATTGTGTTTTCAAACTGCCTCCTACTGCCATGGCATCAGAAACGTCTGTATTGGAAAGGGGGGTTAAATACTGCATCTTTTCAATATGCATTTTTAGCTCACCTGTGCACGAAGTGCTCAAGGTGAGTTATTGTGATGGCTATTTGTCCGGCGTCCATCGTCCGTCGTCCGTCAACTTTTTCTCCTCAGTAACCAGCAGGTCAATTGGGATGAAACTTCACAGGAAGCATCCTCACATTGATCTCGCCAGAATTCCTTCAAATTTTTGGGATCCTTGCATAATTCTGGTTTCCATGGCAACGAAATGTAAAAAACTTTAAAAATCTTCTCCAAAACTGGTTGGCAGATTTTCAAATAATTTTGCAGAAATGTTCCTTGGATGACCCTCTATCAGATTCCTTCAAGCCATATTGATTGGTCGAAAAACATGGCCGCCAGGGGGCGGGGCTATTTTGCCTTATATGGCTATAGTGAAAACTTAAAAATCTTCTTCTCCAAAACTGGTTGGCAGATTTTCAAATAATTTTATAGAAATATTCCTTGGATGACCCTCTATCAGATTCCTTCAAGCCATATTGATTGGTCGAAAAACATGGCCGCCAGGGGGCGGGGCTATTTTGCCTTATATGGCTATAGTGAAAACTTAAAAAATCTTCTTCTCTGAAAGTGTTTGGCCGATTTTCAAATAATTTTGTTAAAATGTTCCTTAGGTGACCCTCTATCAGATTCCTTAAAACATGTTGATTGGTCGAAAAACATGGCCGCCAGGGGGCGGGGCTATTTTGCCTTATATGGCTATAGTGAAAAATTAAAAAATCTTCTCCTCTGAAAGTGTCAGGCCGATTTTCAAATAATTTTGTAGAAATGTTCCTTAGGTGACCCTCTATCAGATTCCTTAAAACCATGTTGAATAGTCGAAAAACATGGCCGCCACAGGACGGGGCTAATTTGCCTTATATGGTTTTAGTGAAAACTTAATCAATCTTCTCCTCCGAAAATGTTTGGCTGATTTTCAAATATTTTTGTAGAAATATTGCTAGGGTGACCCTCTATCAGATTCCTTCAAGCCATATTGATTGGTCAAAAACTATGGCCGCCAGGGGGCAGGGCTTATATGGCTAAAGTGAAAAAAAAAATCAGGTGAGCGATCCAGGGCCATCATGGCCCTCTTGTTTCTTTTATTGACAAAGCTTTACATTAGAGAATCCATCTCAACACCTCCCAATAAAGAAACTGCCTCGGTGGTTTAGTTGTAAAGTGGCTGCCGCATTTGCTCTAGATGTTGGGTTCAATACTCGGTCATCTCATACCAAAGACTTTAAAAATGGATGTAATGGCTGCCGTCCTTGGCTCTCAGGGTGGTGGGGTTAGCATTACGACTGACTGGCTGGTGTCAGGATGAATGGACCAGTAGTACTGGTAACTTACCCAGGATACTCTGTGATATAACTGAAACATTATTGAAAACAGCGTAAAACACTACCAATCCCAATATAGATCTCCAGCCAATATCAGCAAAGAACTTCATAACTTTGCTTTTTTTTCCAATATAATTTATTCATGAACTCAATAGAGTTCTGGTCAGAACATAACATGAGTCTGACCATCATGGAAAAAGTTGGCTTTTTAGAACAGTGTAGATTCAGATCAGTCTGTGCAACTCAATCAAGATCTACACTGTTCAAATATTACTTAAACATGAGTATGTTTGAATCTAGAATTCTGTCACCTGTGTAGATTCTGATAAGAATCTGAACCTACACCATTCAGAAATGCCAATATGTACTTTTTCACACAGACAGGCTAATACATCGCCTAGGACGTATAGTGAATAAGCGTCCTGGGTAGGAGAGGTTGCGGGTTTGATAACCAACCTGGTTATACCAAAAAATGGTAGTAATATTCGACTCTCATTGTTGTGAGGTTAGCATTATGACTGACTTGCTGGGTGTCAGGATATTGGACCAGTATTGCTGGTCCAATACATTAAGGAAACACTGTGCTATAATAATTGTTGAAATTCCGTCTTCAGTCATAAGACAAAGTCAGCAAGCCTGCTTTGCTTTGCCTCCTAGGTATAAGTAAGCGCACATGTGAACTGGGTTACCAACATTTTCTAGGCCCAGCAACCGACAATAGGGAACGGTCCTCAAAAACAATAGGACAAAACACACTTTCACTACACAATAGTACTCCCCTACGAATGGGAGTGTTTGCGGAATATATTCCAAACCTTTGCAAATTGTTTGCGAAAGTGTTTGCAGAATATATTCTACAAATATTTGCAGAATATATTCTGCAGACGGGTAGATTTGGAACGATCTGTGCAAACAGTCTGCAAACAGATTGCAAAGGGTACATGAAGCATTCAAAAAACCCTTTGCAGAATGTTTGCAGCCAATTCAACAGCAAAATCTGCAAATAGGTTACAAATACTATGCAACTAGATTACAAATACTATGCAACTAGATTGCAAATACTTTGCAACTAGATTACAAATACTATGCAACTAGATTGCAAATACTATGCAACTAGATTGCAAATACTTTGCAACTAGATTGCAAATACTATGCAACTAGATTGCAACAGTCTGCAAATAGATTGCAAACCATCTGCAAATAGATTACATTCTAAAAACTTGGGAATTAAGGTATATATAAATCCAGATATATGTTTACCATTTTAAGCTTTATTTTAATTAAACATCATTTAAAATATAAATAAAATATGAAATAAATAACCTCTATATTTTATATGATTTAACCCTTTCCCTCATACAACAATTCTGCAGCAGACAACTTTGAACATATGTTGTCAAAAAATAGAAGTTCTCTATAATTGAATGGATAACCTATAAAAGTGAGTAACGTTTTGTGCAATTTCTTCTTTTGTCACTAGGCATGATCTGCTCCAAATAAATCAATAACACACAGCATAAGATCATTAGAAAAAATTCCTCTGTCATCTTTCAAATTTGACCTTATGGCATCATCATTCAATGCTTCAATGTTTGAAATTATAACACCATCATCTTTCATCTTCATGTCATTCTTGATACATTCTTTTGGGATTGAACATCTTTACAGGATTCAGGGATGATCAATTGTCTTGTGTTGGCTGGATACCATTATAAACCATTCATCATGTCATAAGTCTGAAATATGTACATGATTCATAAAATTATGAAAATAAATGAAAAAGTAAATGTGTGTCTTTTATTTTCATTCCAAGAATTCAGTACAGGTTATACTTTATCTATAGCAATTATAGCCAATTAATAATAAATCCATTGCAACATGTGACAGATCTGCATCAGTGACTTTGAAAACATTTTGGTCAAATTAAGGAAAATCTCTTTATTGAGGAGTGTTATAATTGAATATGGTTTGCAGAAAAAAATCCCCCTTTGTCACAATGTTTTAAATAAAATCTGCTGCAGATGTTGCAATAAGTTATTAAGTTTGAAGAAAGATCCTCTTTTTCCACAATGTCTTAAAAATCGGTTGCAAATGTGTCTACGGGTGGGTAAGGTTATAATTTTATATCATGTCAAATGATTAAAAAATCTCTAATATAAGAGAAAATATAATTATTGAATAAGTTTTGAAAAAGGCCTCCTTTTCCACAATGTTTTCAAAGAATCAGTTCTATGGTAGATATCTTTGCATGTGGGAAAGGGTTCATCTTATTAATTAATAAAATGTCAAATCATTGAAAATACACATAATATTTATAATGTGTCACGTCCATCACGAAAATGTATGATGACAACAACATTGCTACATTTGCCGTATCCGAAAATGTGACTGTCCGAAATCAATTCCTGTTGGCAATTTCAAAATAAAAAATTTGGCTTCGTTTTAAATAATAACAGGGACCGTGTATAACAGGGATACGCGTCGACGAAAATATCGATTAAATCTCGGACTTCGCGAGATTTCGCGAGAACTCTAGCGGTGGCCTCATTTTACCGTCGCCATCTTTACGAATACATTGGGCAAAAGGTATGATATTTTATTTCACTTGATTGACTTTAATAGAGTACAAAAACATAATTTTTAATTTAATGAATGTCAGCATTAAGAATCATAGGATATATAATTGAGAAAATCTTTTTAAAAATGATCGTTTTAAGGCTAAGTTTGGTTGCGACAATCATTGGAAAATTGTAAACAAAGGAAGTTGATAAATTTCAATCGATGGCGAAGCGAGAAACATCACATTGTTACGGACGATAAATGGTTGGAATAAGGTTCAAATTTCATGGTTAATTGCTCAAAAGATAAATAGATTATATAACTGTGTATCTTAATCATTTATAATGTCCCACTTGTCATTTTTATTGTTTTATTTGTGTCCTGAATTCGCCTCGTTTTGCTCGTTTTGCTCTATTGCATCAATTTGTAATCAAAACTTCTCGGCCATCAAGAAAAACTTGTCTACATTGAAAAACACTTTTCATGTCCTAACTGCATAAACAAATGATAAAGTATTATTTTCCAAGAAGTTGAGATGCTATAAAGTGTACGTTTATCATTAATAATGTATAACTTGTCTTTTTAAATGTTTTATTCATGTTTTGAATTTGCCCTATTTTGCTCTATTGCATCAATTTGTAATCAAACTTCTCAGCCATCAAGAAAAACTTGTCTACTTCGAAAAATAGTTTTCAAGTATCTACTGCATCAAAAACTGTTAAAGTATTATTTTACAAGAAGTTGAGATGCTATAAAGTGTACCTTTATCATTAATAATGTATAACTTGTCTTTTTAAATGTTTTATTCATGTTCTGAATTTGCCCTATTTTGCTATTTTACATCAGTTCTTAATAATCAAGGAAAACATGTCTATTTTGAGACACAGTTTTCAAGTCTCTACTGCATCACAAAAGGATAAAGTATTATTTTACAAGAAATGTTTTATTCATGTTCTGGATTTGCCCTATTTTGCTATTTTACATCAATTCATAATCACAGCCAACTAAGGAAAACATGTCTACTTTGAGACACAGTTTTCATGTCTTTACTGCATCAAATAAGGATTTAATATCAATTTACAAGAAGTGCAGCTGTTATCTATTGTGAATAGAAACTAAAACCATTTATACATATTTATCTAAAAACTAATACACATTTTGTATTCATGAACAGCATACATGCATTATAAAATTCCAAGCCCACACATTCTATAAGAACATTTGGTGAACATACACATAACAATGACAACAAGGCGAGTATTGTTTTGTGAAATGGCTAAATAAATTTATTTTTCCTTTTAGATCAAATAAATATAATCCAGCCTCAAAAGGAAAATGGGTCGAATTAGTCATAGAAAAAGGATTGGACGTAGAAAACGCACCAAAAAGCACCTCTCTCAGCCTCAAGGTTCAGTCAAAGACACATTTCAAGAGCTTAACTATACAAACCAAGGTATTTCAAACAGATTTCTTTCATTTCCCCATAACTCATTAACTGCAGTGCATAGTGTCATCCTCTTGCGGTGACATCGATATATCTGTCACAGTGTATGCATATGCTTGTGTCTGTCAGCAGTTCTCATTACTTGTGTTATATTATGAGTACAAGTATCCGCCGTGGTCGAGTGGTTAGCGTCAGGGATTTGAAACCTGATGTCACAGGTTCAATCCCCAGTCGCTGCACATTTTCTAGCCTTTTTCGTGATATAACTGAAATAATGTTGAAAACGGCTTAAACCCCCAAATAAAACACTTAAATACTTTGAGTTTTGAGTACTTAAGCAAAATGGTCAGTACGAGTACTTTCTGTGTACTCTATTAGTACTTCCACACATGATAATGATGAGTGTAAAACATTAATTCATATTAACAACAAATAGGACAGGCTTTTGTAGAAATACCGAACTGTAATCTACAGTACAATCAACCAGTATCTTTTGTATTGTAAATGTAAACAGATACCTGTATACAAATTATGCATAGTGATAATAGCAATCAATTATTGGATTATCACTTTTTCAAACAGGCATATTTTATTTTCACAAATTGGTGAATAGAGTCATACTTTAATTGGTGTTTTAGCTAAAGCAAGCTTACAGAACTTGATTTGTAGACCACTTTGTAGTTTCATTTGTAAATATGAACTTTAATGTATCAGACTATCAGTCATGTCAAAACAGGGACAATATAATACACGGTTCCTGGTCAAAATAAGCTGATTTCTGAAAGCCACTGCAGCAGACGGCTTTTAAAAACAGCAATTTTCTCTTTTGTCAAAATAGTTTAAACTTTTTTCAGAAAATATATCTTCATAGAGATTTTCTGTGATTTTGCCTAGATCTTTTCAAAGTCGTCTGCTGCAAATTTGCTTTATGTGGGAAGGCTTAAATGTTTGACAAATTGACGGAAATACAAACATTTGTGAATTTTTGAAAATTCTTCAAATTGCAGGAGTTGAGTGTCACTTAGTATGTTGATGATTACTAGTGAGCTTAAAGTAAGTAACTTACCAGGAAACTATGCGATATAATCAGAAAATTGTTAAAGGCTGCATAAACACAATATCAAAATGTGTACAAAATGTGTACAACACACACCTGATCAGAAACGGTTTAAAAAGTCGAAACATCTTACTTTTGATTGGTGGAAACTAACTTTTAATGTTAAATACTGTTCATTATTTTCAGAGTCCTATGAAAGTGATGAGTACTTCAGATGTTGTTTTGAATCACTTGGAGAAATAGATGGGGAAATAGATGGGAAAAACCATGAGGGGAAAAACACAGATGGTTCTGACTATGCTGATGAGTACTACATAATTCTGGACAGAGTGTATGAGGATTTCACTCATCCTGCTGTGAGTGAGTCTCATTACACGAGTTTGAAAAATGTCTGCAAATCTGATCTACAAGCTTACAGAGAATTTTGTTGTTTGACAACCTCATCAATGTTACAGTACATTCAGTGCTATGAGTCAACTTATAATCCTGTGGTTAAGACGTGTGTTACAATTGACAAACACTTTTGTGTAAATGTGTCCGTACATGGTAAACATGTGAATAAGAGCCATGAACTCTGGGGTTTGATTCCACGTATTTGCTTCACAGTAGAACATGTACAGTCAGCTTTGAATGTTATCTTGGCTTACAGCGTCTGTCCTGGGAATCAAGATGAACAGTTTCAAGGCCTTGTTCCTGCCAGATCATTTCTGGATTCAGCAGATGATGACAGGGCAGGTTATCAGGAAAGAATTGTAGTGTCAACAGTAAGGAGTTCAAATTGCTCACTTCTAATTAAAAATTCTAGGTGTAAATGCTGCTGTACATACCGTAGAACACTAACAAAGTCTTTATGGCGACAAAAGGAGAGGGTTGCTACACCTAAGAGGGATTGGCTCAATTCAAAAATGGGAAACAAATCAATGTCAGCCTCACAAAAAACTGAAAAGCTGAGACAGTTGAAAACATATACCAATTCACTGAAAAGTGAAAATGCAAAGCTACAGAGGCAGTTAAAAAAACACATACACAAATATGGAGTTAAGTTATCTGAACGTGATAGTGTAGAAATGAATCGGATCATGTCAGAATCTGAAGAAACCATCAGAACTGTATATCCAGATCAAAACTCAATACAAAGACTATTTTGGGAACAGCAGCTTAAACAGTTTAAACTGCAAAATAAAAAGAACATGAAATGGCACCCAATGATTTTGAAGTGGTGTATTTACTTGAAAAGTAAATCTTCGTCAACATATGATGCTCTCCGAAAGACTGGCTTCATACATCTTCCCAGTGAACGGACTCTTTATGACTATTCACATGTGCTTTCCAAAGGTGTAGGATTTCAAGATGACGTTATTTGTCATCTTCAACAGGAAGTCGAACCCTACTCCGAGGAACATCAAAAGATAGTTGGAATCCTTCAAGATGAAATTAAGATCAAGAGTGACTTGGTGTACGATAAACACTCAGGAGAGTTGGTAGGCTTTGTTGACCTAGATACCATTGGAAATGAGATACGCAACATAGACCAGTGTCTAAAAAAAGAAGGAAACACCTTGGCTAAATATGTTCTAGTAATAATGGTTCAGGGAATGTCGACTAAACTGAAATACCCTCTAGCCCACTTCGCAACAAATGGAGTTTTGTCAGATCAGCTTTTCACTATACTTTGGAAGGCTGTTGAAATCCTTAAGATAGATGTTGGCCTGACAGTACTGTTCATCACTAGCGATGGAGCTTCCCCAAATAGGCGGTTTATAAGATTACATGGGCAAGGAAACGATACCGTGTACAGAGCTCAAAATATTTTTGCCAGTGAACCCCGTTACATATATTTCATTTCTGATCCTCCTCATCTAATCAAAACAACAAGGAATAATTTTTCAAATTCATTTTCGCACAAGAAGTCCAAAAAATTGTGGAAAAATGGCCAAGACATTTCATGGATGAGTATTGTTAGACTTTATGATGAAACATGCTCTGGGGTTTATAGACTTTGCCCAAAACTGTCACGGAACCATGTTGACTTGAAGTCATTTAATTATATGAAGGTGAATTTGGCAGCTCAAGTTATGAGCTCAACAGTAGCCAATGCTCTTGAAATAACTTATGGTGGTCAATATGCAGAAACAGTTAAATTTATCCGCCATATGGACAAATTCTTTGATATCATGAACACAAGAAATTTTGGTGAGTCAATCAGAAAAAGAAATGACAATGTAAAACCATTTGTAGATATTGAAGATGAAAGGTTAGTTTACTTGAATGAAGAATTTCTAGAGTATTTTGAGGACTGGGATCGAGAGATTTTTACGCGGCCAGGAAACTTTAAAAAGTCGGAAAGAAATATGATGAAACTCAGTTATCAAACATTGGAAGGACTAAAGTTTACAGTTAAATCTGTGACGGAATGCATCAAGTTTTGTTTAAAAAGTGGAATGCCATTCGTTCTCACAGATAAGTTTAATCAGGATGCTATTGAGCAGCATTTTGGAATGCACAGAGCAAGCTGTGGTTCTAATACAAATCCAACATTAGAATTTAGATCAATTCAACTGTTCCCTTCAAAAACAGAGAATTGTTGGATCACAAGCATTGGCTCCTATGCGAGGAAATACTAAAAGACGTCTTGAACTTCAGATGGATGATACACCGCTTCTTAAGAAGAGGAGACAACGATAAACATCTTTACCCGTGCAGAAATGAGTGTATTGTGTTGTAAATATTTGAGGTTTAAACCGTTTATTCAATTGTTCGAGAGAGAAAAAATGCTGTAAAATCAACTTTAATTTATGACTGAAAAATTGTTGAAAGCGGTGTTAAACACAAATCTATCAATTAACTATCTGCTTTTGAGACAATTTGCTACATTTCCTGTAACGTTTTTTTAAAAGGGCCGACTAAGGAAAAAACACAAGTTAAACTTTCATGATTCTATCTTTATTCTGAATTCAAATTATACAAGATAAGCAGTTGGGTTATTTCATAGCAGACCTTAACCCTTTCCCACCTGCAGACTCATTTTGACGCATATATGCAGAAGATGACTTTTGAAAACATTGTGGCCAAAGTTGAAATTGCTTATGCTGAGCAATTTCTCCTTTGGTCACCATGTTTTCAAATTTATGGAGATTTTTCAGGTTTTTTTCACTATGTTTTCAAAGTCACATGTTGCGGATTTGTTGTATGTGGGAAAGGGTTAAAATCAATGCAACCTAGGGTTGAATATATAGTAAATTGTTATCAATTGCCCTTTAACACATTCAGAGGCTTTCTGATGCCTCTGCAGCAGGCTTTTCGCAAAGACATTGTGGCAAAAAGATAATTGCTCATAATGAGCAATTTTTGCCTTTTGCCACAATGTTTTTAACTTCAGTAAATAATTGTTTCATTTATATAGTTTCCATATTTTTGACTTAATGTTTTCAAATTCGTCCGCTGTAGATTTGTTGTATGTGGGAAAGGGTTAAAGCAAGAAAGGGTTAAAACCAATTCAACCTAGGGCAGGGACCGTGTATAACATATATTGTCCCTGACCTAGGGACAGATTCCTTGATGAAAAAACATAAAAAAATTATGTACATTGATCAGACAAGGGTTTCTTTGGCATATTTTGAATATATAGTAAATTGTTATCAATTGCCCTTTAACACATACAGAGGCTTTCTGATGCCTCTGCAGCAGGCTATTCTCAAAGACATTGTGGCAAAAAGATAATTGCTCATAATGAGCAATTTTTGCCTTTTGCCACAATGTTTTTAACTTCAGTAAATAATTGTTTCATTTATATAGTTTCCATATTTTTGACTTAATGTTTTCAAATTCGTCCGCTGTAGATTTGTTGTTTGTGGGAAAGGGTTAAAGCACAATCTTTTGCAAACCAGTTGATATATCTATGTTCTAATTACTACTAGATTTTTCCTTCAGGACTGCTCGGAGAGCCTTTTTGTTGTTTATGTCTGTTATTGCTGTAGTTTTAAATTTCCGGGCCCAGGCATGTCCTCTTACAGTCAGGAATAGGTTGACACATTTCTCTAAGAAAAACTCTGCATATTCTCCAGATATTATTTTTTGAAGATAATGACGTACCAGGACGTTAGACATTACTTTTTCAACTAAGACAGCCTTGTTCAGAGTATCTTTACCAACATGAGTCTCGTCAATTCCTTCACGGCAGATGTTTTCAAACTGTCTTACGAGTAAGAAAAAATTGTCACTTGCAAACTTTAACCCACCGCGATTCACTTTTTCAGTCCATTCATTGTATTTAGTGACAAAGGTTTTTTCACTGTTGTTTTCATTGCGCATTGCATTTTCAATTGCCTCATGAAAGGCTTCTTGTATTGATAAATTTTTCTCTTTCGCACATTTTCTTGCAAGAACATTCATCAAATATCCACTTATATAATAGAGAACTTGCTGATCATTATGGGAAATGTTAATCTCACAGTTTTCCTTCTTTTCTTCATATGAGTTAGACTTGTTTTTCACTATTACATTCATTAGGCCATGACACAGAACACCATAAAACTGCCTAGTCTTAATGGATATTGGTTGAACTATATCGCTGAAGGCAGACAGAGTATCTTGATCTGCTGATAGGCTATATAAGTTTGAAAATAGCACTTCATTGTCAAAGTCTGCTGTAGCATCAACCTCCTCCATGATGTTCTTAAATTGTGGCAGTAATAGAGACTGAACCTTCTCATATATATGTGAGCTTGCTAAAATTCCTTCCGAAATATCAATAATGTTTTTACCATGAACTGATGACGTCTTTCTTAGTGAATTGCTGCTGATAATTTCTAAGCTTGTACCTAATGCACTGTGAAAGTTTTTATCAAAATCACTGTCCACTTGAAATGGTCTTGCATTCAAATGTTCAGAGGGGGACTTTATTCTGTAGTCTGAAACTGTAAATATATCCAGTTTAAATAAATGTGTATATATGTATATTACTATCCCAATTTAGCAGTAGCCTACTTTGAAAACACACAGAGGTCACCAATGTTTTCAACACTATTCAAGACTTACACTTGAATGTATACAGGTTTCCCATATTTTTTCAAAGTTGTTTGTTGTAAATTTGTTGTAGTGGGAAAGGGTTAAGTTAAGCAGAGGTATAGATAAAGCGCGTTTTGCATGTTCTAAAATCCTTATTTGACCATCAAACCCTATGTTGTTGGTGCTTAGACGATGATTTTGAGTACTACAACATATGGCTTGCTTTGTCAATACCAGATAAAATATGGGGAAAGAGCTCCTTATCTGGACCTGGTTAGTGTTAAGAAATTATAAAATAATATTTTAAGAATTGTTTGAAATGATTGCTGGGAAACAACTGTGAGCAACTTTATAAAATTTAGCTTTAATATAATGATTATTGTGAAGAATATATTGGAACCTTTTCTCATTGAGAGGTATTTATCTAAGGATTACCTTGCAAATTATAAATAAAAGTATGTCACTGTATACTGTATGGGTTATTTCTTGTCCTGGTGTTAAGTATATTGATTGATTTGGGTTTAACGCTGTTTTCAACAAATTTTCAGTCATATCACACAGCCAATTCACCTATTCATGTGTTTCCTGTTTTCTCACACCAGTTATCCACAAAACAATCCTTCCAAGCTACTGGCTGCTTTTCCACATATACGGTTAGACCACGAATGACGCTTGTCACAATGACTATTGTCAAATTGGCCGAGCTGGGGTTCGAACTCACAAACCCTGGATTGACAGGCTGTGTCGCTACCGACTGCGCTATCGGGGCTCGGCTGGTGTTATATATAAGTTTACAAGAGAAAGTTGATGCAAGGCATCAATGTCGCCGGAAAAGACTGCATTGATTTATTTATGTATTCGTCTATTAATACATTAGGAACGTTGAAATGAAAACATTTCTTTATAAAGTTTATATTCATATCTATACATTAGGGTATCTATAACAAATTAACGAAATGTGTACACATTTATCTGGCTTTAATTTAATTTTGCTGTTGTTACTTATTTAAATAATAGTATTCATTCATAAAATTTCAATGTTTGTCAATCTTATTCGAATCACAAGGTAAATATCCTGGTATTGCTTTAAAGGGAGGTAATTTGAAGAAAACAAAAGTCTTCAAAAGGAGAAATATATCAGCAATACCGTCTACAGTTTAAATTGTTCTATTGTTTGTGGATTTAAAAATGTTCTTTTTTTCTTATTTCTACATGTACAACGAAATATTGCGGCTTCTCTTTGACGCTTTGCGTCAAACATTCGTCTTGTACTTGTCTAAAATAAAATAATATCACTCGCTTTTTCATATCGAAATGCGCATGCGCGAAAATCGATGTTAAAGGTCACGAAACTACACAACAGAATAGGGTCTATATTTAGCTTAGAAACAGTTCCTACTTTAGATATTCATGGATTAACATTATTAAATGAATTCTACACAAATCAAGACATCTCTTTGAACATGAAAACAACATTTAGTAAGTTAAAATTGCTATTAAAAGGAGAATCCGAAATTGACCTCAATGATGACACATAAGAGTCTGCATTAGGGGGTGTTGGTTCACGTCTTGAAGGGACCACTTTTGTCTTCGTAAATAAGACAAAAAACTTAAATGCGAGTGAAATAAAAAAAACTGCAAACATTAAAAAATCGGAATATTTATTTCATTTTAGATGTGTCATTTATTAGTGTTCGTAAACAACCACAATTGTAATATGTTCAAATCATCTAGATTTGTTTCTTTCTAATAATAAGCCGCCCTCCCATGTGATTTCCGAAAAGCTATTAAAAATAGAAGTCGCGGGCTTCTGCCCGGCGACTAATGAATTGAATCAGCAGTTAGTTGTAAGGCTTGATTTACCTTGAATGAATCCTATCCTGCTATTAGTTATGATTCTACATTTGCAACCGGAAGTGTAGATCATGCACTCTGATCAACATCTGCTGTCTTTGCTTTTAAGTTTTACCAAGAAAAAAAAGCATTTACCTCGTATATTGGTTGCGCCATGTTTTGCTTTTAAATGTCCTCGTATTCCTGACATGGATACATATTTCTTGTCACAGCTGTCACAAGTATACACATAAGTTTTATCCTGCTTTAATTTTTTACACTTTGGCAGTCCCTCATTATCGGAACATTCAATGTCACTACAAGTATATTCTCCAAGCAAAGTTTCTAAATCAAGATCATGAAAATTAATGAAGTCGTGTTTACTGTAAGCCATTTTGACTAATAAGTGAATGGCGAAGAGATCTTGCCTTAATCTTTATACTTAATTTGTGGCAATCAAATTTTAATTATGTCGTTATTTCTTTGGGAAAATTAAAACATAAATGAAAATAATAATAGATCAAAGGCGAAAAGTAAAACATCTTGTAATTAAGGTCAATCAACAAATTAATATAAAACTTAACAAGCTTTTAGGATTAACACCTCCCTCCCGCTATCGGATCAACAGCAACCAAACTGCGAAACTCGGAACTTTGGGAAAATGAAAATATAAATGAAAACAATAATAGATCAAGGGCGAAAGGAAAAAACATCTTGTAATTAAGGTCAATGAACAAAATTATTATAAAACTAACAATGCCTCCCTCCCGCTATCGGATCAACAGCAACCAAACTGCGAAAACTCGCTGACTCATGTTGGATCATGGGAGACCGCATACTAAACCTTACTGCTTACAGATAATAAAAAAGAGACCGCATACTTAACAAAATCGCCGATTGTATTAAAAACACATCCAAAGGAAGACAATAGTTATCGCCGATTATCGTTTATTTTTGGTAATTCATAGAGTTTCCCCTTATCTTTTTCCGTGTCGCTCATTCATTATCTGATAGTTAGGCACGGCACTGATAATCGATAAAATATTGATAAATGATAAGCCGTTACCTATCCCTGTATATATTGTCCCTGATAATAACTAGCATCTAAATAAGTGTGCAATGCAATGACAAGAGTATATGTGTTTCATTTCTAAAACTGTTTAGAAACTCGCACGTAAGCGAATATTTTCGCCAATGTTATTGTTTTCTTATTATGAAAATTTACGTAATCGTGACCCTTTGTTTAGGGTTTAACGGATTTAAGTATCCCCGAGCATCCATAATTCGTGAGTGTAAGGCTTCAAAGACAAAATATGCAGAAGGCTTAGTGAATGATACGAATTTTAATGTCTTATCTGAAAGATTTATTTATTTCCTCTAAGTTTCGGGCAAAAATTCCTTTGAAAACTAATTATTCACAAAAAAAAAAAAATTGAATACACATGTGTTCAACAAGTCCGAAGCCGAAATTGTTATCCTATTTTCGTGACGTCATTATTTTGGCACTTTGCAGTTTCCATAAAGGCAACACACAAAAAAAAAAAATTTTTTTTAAAAGGGGCAATAGGTCGTAACATATTGAACACCAAAAAACTGAAGCAATTAAATATGTTATATAGTTTAAACCAATTAATTTGAAATTATCCTTGATTTAAATATGAACTTTTTTTTTTTTTAATTACTCAACTTTGAATCTTCGTTAAGCTTATTTTCCATTCTCATTTTTTATCCCACTGTGTCAACCTTAAGGGTTTGCATGGAGATCTGGTACCCTGTAATCATCCTATATTTACATCATCACAAAGATCAATACAGATTTCAAAATTGCCATATTTCTAATGGGATATTATTTAAAATATTTTAGTTATTTTACACCTCTATGCGTAAGCACCTTTAGGAATGTGAAATCCAATGAAAAATTGCATTTACCTAACTAGGTCAAACAAATCACATGACCCTAGCCGCCATTTTGTAAACAACAAAAGACCCTTTTTACGGTAAATTTTCATGTCCGATTTTTCCACTTTTTGGGGGTTTAAACTGTTCATTAAATTTGGTATATAAAAAATAAGGGTATTTTGGCTATTCCTCCATTGACAACAAGTAACAAAACTGTTTAAGATGCATTTTATTGTTGAAATATGTCAGCAAATACTTTGGCCATTGGGAAATAATTTTACAGTTCCAAATCGGCTGCAAGGACAAAGTCACGTGATATAAGCCCAAAAATAGTGACGTCACGAAAAAGGGAGGCTTACGAAAATGGAATGTCCAACGATATAATGGCTGAATAACAAATATTAACGGGTTTATTTCATAAAATCATATTAATTATCTGATTATTCATCAAAATATTAATCAAGACTGTGTGTTAGCGCTGATTTCGGGGTTTGTAGTGTATTTTCTCCAGCGGTTTAATATTGACAAAATGGCGTCGTATATTGACCTCCGAGTAATGCTCGAAAAGCGTGACCTTTGAACTTTAAATTTGCATGCTATCGTTGTTTGTGGACGGATTTTGTTTATTCTTACATCAAATTAAAGTTATTGATTTAAAGTTTTCAAATGTATTGAATCGTAAAATAAATACTAACCAGATGCGGAACACCATGCTCTTAACTTTCCGTGCCGATATTTTCATAAATAATCGCGACTGGAAAATGATTGAAAAATCAACAGGAAGTTATATATTTGACCTGATTGGATCATGTGATCTCATTAATATGCAAATCAATCATGTGATCGCATTTATTTTTAAACTGACCCACATGTTGAAATGCGACTCTACAGGAGGATCGAAAAATACCTGTAAATCAAACTTCAAACTACGATTGTCAATTTATTCCTGAAAAGATTGTTATGATTCATGCATCAATAAAACCAGAATTCAATTTTCTTTATAAATTATATTTAGGGCCTGAACACTTCAGGGACAATCCCTTTCCCTCATATAGACTCTTTCTGACGCCTCTGCAGCAGATAGCTTTTTGAAAACATAGTGACAAAGAAGCAAGTGCAATTTCTCCTTTTGCCACAATGTTTACCACTTTTTGTCACAGGTTATCCATTCAATTATGGAGATTTTCTATGTTTTGACAAAATGCGTTTGAAGTCGTCTGCTACAGAATGTATGTTTTAGCCAAACATATCTTTGGCTTTTGCATTTTCAACTGAAAACATCATGTTTATGTAAAATTATACTGAATTTATATACACACTTTTATATAAGCTGCACACATGTTTTGGTTATATATAGTGGTTAAATCAGTCAATAATTTATAAAACTATTGTAATAATTTCATTTGAAGTCCAACAACTTTGTATTTGGAAAATATCATTCAGGGGATAATTAAGTTAGTGTTTGCAAACTACTTGCACTGTTTGAAATTCTAAGTTACCCTTTGCATACCCTTTGCAAGAATATTTACAGACAAAGTTAGTATTTGCAATGTATTTGCAAGAATATTAATAGACTAAGTTAGTACTTGCAAAGTATTTGCAGCTAAACTTCAGTTATATAATTAATAAGTTACTATTTGCATACTATTTGCCATATATATAAACAGACAGAGTTGGTATTTGCACAGTATTTGCAGCTACTTTAGTTATTTAAGTTAACGTTTGCAATGCCTTTGCCAGATATATTGATATTTGCAAAGTATTTGCAGCTACTTTCCGCAAAGCATTTGCAAATAGAGTGCAAATAGTAGTTTGAAAGGAATATATTCTGCACATATTCTGCAAATATTTTGCAAAGGGTTTGATCTGTATGGGCTACCTTGCTATTATCATAGATCTGTGTATTCAGAGCTCTAGATTAGGGGCTTTAGTAATGTTCTTAAATCCTTTTTGACTCCCAAAGCCTATGTTGTGGGTTCTCAAAATAATTTCTTTTCACTTATCTGCAGTGCTGCAGAGGTGCTGCTTATAAAGTTAAAAATATATATTTGGCAAGTGAAATCCACTTGAATTAAATTTAATTGCTTTAAATTGATTGAAAAACAAGCCATCGTAGCTAAAGATGTCTTTCATGTTAGAGACTCAACCAGAACTCACATGCTTACGTGCATTTGTGCCGAAAATCCCAAAGGCAGAACATGCTTATCATTGGATTTGACCCAGGACCTTTTGTGAGAGGCTGATCCTGACTACCACTGTCTTCTACTTTTAAAATTAAGATTGTTTACCCAATTTGCAAACAACTTTTGAAAACATTGTTGCGAAAGCTGAAATTGCACATACTTGGTCATTTCTTCTTTTGCTACAGTTTTCAAATGTCTTCATTAATTATCCCTTACCCACCTGCAGACACATTTTGACGCAGTAGCAGCAGTCGACTTGTGAAAACATTGTGGCCAAAGGTGAAATGGCTCATATTAAGCAACTCTCCTTTGTGGCAAAAGGAGAAATTGCTCGATTTGAGCAATTTCTTCTTTTGTCTTTCAAAAAGCTGTCTGCTGCAGAGGCGTCAGAAAGCGTCTATATGAGGGATAGGGTTAAGACTGAAATAGTGTTCAAAGCGTTGTAAAATAACAAAAAATAAACCTACCATAGAAAGGGAGACAACTATTTTTGATTGAGAACAACCATCTCTCTGATATCATTTCACCTCTCACTAGACTATCCCTTTCTGACTTGCAGACGCATCTACAGTAGACGACTTTTGAAAACAATGTGGCAAATTTCACCTTTTGCCACACTGTTTTCAACAATTTTTAAAATGAAATTCACATTTTTGCAGATTTGTTGTAAGTGGGAAAGGGCTATACTTACCATTCTGTGAGCTACAGAAAGGATGATATTTATTGTCATTTGGTCTTATTCACCTATATTGTAAGCAGAATAATACATTACATTTTGGTATAAATAGCCTGGAGTAAGAACATGTCAATTAATATCAACCTTTTAACTTTAACCCTTTCCCACATACAACAAATTTGCAGCAGATGACTTTGAAATTATCAAGGTAAAAATATAGAAAATACCCATAAATGATAGTTTGAATAGAGAGTTGAAATCATTGTGGCAAATGGAGAAATTGCTGATTATGAGCAATTTCTTCATTTGCTTCAAGGATTTCAAAAGACATTTGCTGCAGAGACGTCAGAAAGCATATATATGTGGGAAAGGGTTTACTGTATTATGTACCCTTTCAATTATGTTTCTTAAAAATCACGTTCCAAGCAATTTGGATATATATTCTAAGATGATATCCCCCGAGCCTTGTGAGCGCCATATTCAGCTTAGTTAATGAGTTTATTAAAAAGAGATAATAAATGAACACAATTGAGAAAGTTGACAATATTTCTACATGAAATTTGCCAGTTTTGGTGCCAAAATGATCAATGTTATGACGTCAAACCCCTTCAGTGACGTCATTTTCATAGTTTGGTTATGGCGTTGTAACAAAGACTTGAGCGTAAGACTTGAAACCAAACTAGGAGTGTCATATGATATTTAGTAGTGTCTAATATGAATTAAGGCAAAGCCTCAGAAAGTTTCTTAAAGTGCATTCAGTCTCAACAGATTTAATCACCTACTAAGCTGTTGTGCACTAACGCATTTACTATTTGCTCAATTGATAATGGATAGAGTTGTCACCCAGGGGTAGTGAGTTCAAGTTCAAGCCAAGTGAGTCAACTTACTTCCCGAATGTCAAAGACTACTTTTACCAGTGAATATTGAACATTTCCCCAAGAGCTTTAAAGAGTATAGAACGTATTATGACCATGAAGTTTGAGGAAATATCCTGATAGCCATAATAAATGCATGAATTAACATATAAAATACGTTTATATGTCTTTGGATAAATGCATCAACATTTTGAAAAAAAACAAAAAAACATTTCTGCCAACTGAACTTGAAAGACTAGCAGTTACAGAGGAAAAACATTAAGATTTGTCATTATTTACCATTTTTCTGATGCCACATTTCAGCATTGCTTTGAACTAATCAATATCCCTTGAACAATTTATGTAGAGGGTTAATTAAAGAACGTTTTTTGCCAAACTATCTTCACATATTAGACATGCAGCTTAAGAGGAAATTTTTTATTTCACTCCCTTTCTGATACTTTTTGGCAGCATTGATCTTAAATCACTCTGGAAAGGGCAACATAATGTTTTTTTAAGCCAAATTATCTTGAAACAAGACCCCCACACTCTGATAATGCTTGGCAACATTGGTTTTTATTTAATAAATATGACTTGAATAAGTGTATGGATGGTCACATAAGGAAAATTAATGCAACAGTGTTATAACTTTGAAATTATACCTGCAACTTCCTTTTCTCATGCCACATGCAGATAATATTTTTCAACCAATCAATATGATTTGAATATTTTTAGGGTTACATAAGGAACTTTCCTGTCAAATTATACAGAAATACCAGAATACCTAAACATTGTGTCACTTTACTTCTTTTCTGATGGAGTAGTTTCCAGAATTCAACACAGAATTTATTCCTTTGAACATTTTGAAAGAGGACACCAAATCAATGTTCCTTTTTAAGTCATAGGTTGTCCATTCAATTATAGAGATTTTCTATTTTTTGACAAAATACGTTCAAAGTCATCTGCTGCAGAATTGTCGTATGACGGAAAGGGTTAATCATATTGAGCAATTATTTCAACTCTTATCTATAATTTTACTTTCATTTAAAGAGATTTTCCATTTGGTTTGCTTAGATGTTTTCAAAATGGTCTGTTGCCTATTTATTTTATGTGAGAAAGGATTTAGGTTAATATTTTTTATTTAAACTGATATTCCATTCTAATTTGGGGCTACACCCCTAAACTCCTGCTTCATCATTAATTCAATAATACTGTGCAAAGACAAAAAAACAAAAACCTTTGTAACAAAGAACAATAGGTGACTAGGTCAAACTGAATACACTATTTTTAACGAATTATTTTTTCTCAAAAAATAATGCGGTTAACACGAACGTGTTGCTTTGCAGAAGTCACGGTTAAACTACACTTCCGCTTAGAATACACATTAGCTGCACCTAAAAAGTCCTAGTATTTTTTCGATATTAAAATGACTTCTACGTGTTTTTTCAATACAGTGAAGTCATTATTTATACTATCGAATCAACATAGATAATCAATTCTCTAGAAAATATCAAATTAACAGTAAATGCATATATATTTCATTTGTCGGCAAGCGTATGAATTTTTAGTTATATGCCCATTCACTAGTGAGTGACGTAGTTAACGGAAGTCGAACCCATGCTGAAGAACCATGTAAATCTCACAGATATGCCGATTCAACACAGAGAATCAATTCTCAAGAGAATATCAATTTAATAATAAAGGCATATATTTCATGTGTCTGCAGGCATGTATGAATTTTGAGTTGTACGCCCATTGACTAGTGAGTGACGTAGTTAACAGGTGCCCATTATGTAACGCTAGCAAACCTGACCTTCGACCCAACGTTGCAGAGCAATGTATCTGCAGAGCTCCAGATAAGGTGCGTGAATACATTATCACCGCATTGAAATGCAGGAAAAACGAATGAAAATATTTCCTGTTCGTCGTATCACGCATTTAAATCCGGAATAACGAATATAGAACATTTTCTGTGCGTCGTTTTAATCATAAGACAAAATGAAAGTGACGTATTTTCCAGAGAAATCCCGATCGTTAAATATAATCGCGGTCGAATAAATTACCCTAACACCGTATGTAATTCGCCTACTTCACCGGTATGTGCAGTTTTTACGGAACAACGAGTTCTCACGCTTCGGAATTTATACACAAATAATGTCTGCTCCAAGCGAAAAAGGTCCGTCTGCACAACCAATTAAACCTGGTTCGTTATTAAAATATATCAAAATGTAAGAACTGCTGAGTTCTGTAATAGCAGAATACGTTTTTAATAATTTAATCGATGACATGGTAAATAAACAACGGCCAATTTAAAGAAAACATCATGAAAAAGTTCCCCCAAAAACAATCGATCTTTGCATAAGGGAGTTCCCGTGGATGATTTTGACTGATGCAGTGATGTATTTTGTTTTTTTCTCCCCTAGTTATACACAATGTGTCCCTCAAATAATAAAGTTCATCAAGATTAAGTGATTTACCAATATTATTTAATATTTAATTCGCATACCATACATGAATCATTCTGGAGACCTGACTTTAATCCATCGGAAGGGTTAAATGTGTTCAAGTAAGAATAGACAATACTGTAATGGTATGAATACCCTGATAAATCAAATGTATCATGACAAACATGTTGCAGATGGTAACAAAAATAGATAATGACAAGCATACTTAACTCTTTCCCACAAATAGACGCTTTTCTTGATAAAACAAGCATTTTGACGCGCACCTTTTTTGACGCGCCCGAATGGCTGATAAATATAAATTAATGGTCCATAATTAGAACATCGTTTTCAAGTTGGAAACGGAGACAAAACGGTGAGATTTCCCTGTGTGCGTTTAAGTGTTATTTGTCATTTTATTTTTCTTCTATGATCTTAAGGAAACAAATAGAATTGCACAACGATACTTCCACAAATCTGTTGGCATCTCTTTGATACAGAGCTCCAGATAATTACTTGGGTCAAATATGTTTCAATCCCTAAAATAATTATTAGTCAACATGCATGCACAACTCTAACTAAAATTTTAAGTAAGAAAAGGCGCATAATTGTGTCAAAATCTGATATAGAGTTATGAGACTTGTCCTGCAAGGTCATTTGATGATGTCCAATAAGTGAGTGAAGTTTCAAAATTTAACCAAAGTTGCAACGCCAACGCCGACGCACAAGTGACTGTTATAGCTCTCATATTCTTCGAATAGTCGAGCTAAAAAAAACTACTAAGTTTTAAAGCAAGTTTAAAACAAACAAAAAACATGATCAAATGCAATTATTAATTACATTTTCAAAATAATTCGTTAACAGTACTTTCAGTACTTTGATTTATTGGGGAAACACTTTTGTAATCTTGTAATGAAAAGGTTGAATGGCGGATGAATATTTACTACAATAATTAGGCCACGCCCCTAGAAAGTATTCTAATACGTAGGTCCCACCCAATAACATTATCAAATTAAATTTCCATTGTTTTTGTGGGAGAAAATAACAACATAATCTTTATTTGCGAGTTTTATCCTGGTTTTTTGATACCTACAATAGAAACAATTTTCCTTCCTAGTACTGGTTGTCTGCATATTTTACTACGTCACGCTGATTCATAACGGGAACCTTGCTGAAAGTAGTCTGTGCACAGTCTGACGTCACAATCTTGTATTTTACACCGCGTGTAGATACGGAATTTTAATCTGTCGTGTCTGAACTGCGCATGTCAATCTGCATGTATTTTCACCGCAAAATGTACAGGCATTTAATAAAATTATGTAATAATATTAAGTAAAAAAAGATATTCAAATAATTTTATAATATCAAAATAGAATAAGATATGTTAATTCATTTAATATTTAAGGGCCAACATGAATGTTAAACTCTGACCACCAGCAACCAACAGGGAGTTTGATTCATAAACTTGAAGCCTTGTTTCAAAGTACCAAAAAAAGCAAGAATAAATTACCTCCCTTTATAATATAAGAAAATAAATGAATGACGAATATAGATTTGCATATCATTTTAAACACCCAGCACATAACAAAATCTGTGCAATAAAAAAAAATGTTTTTAATATATGTATTGCCTGAAATAAAGGCCCAGATTTGAATTAAAATGCAAATATTTATTATAAAAGCAATGGAATATATTGTAGATTTAAGACCAGGTTTAATTCAAGCAATATTGTTTTGTTCACTTATCTGCAGTGCTGCAGAAGTACTGCAACTTTAATGTTAGAGTTGAAAATATTTCTTTGGCAAGTGAAATTCACTTGAATTAAATTTAATTGCTTTAAATTGATTGAAAAACAAGCCTTCAGCTTACATGAATCATAGCTACTAGAAACTCAACCAGTACTCGCATGCTTATGTGCATTTATGCCAAAATTCCCAAAGGCAGAACATGCTCATCATGGGATTTAAAACCAGGACCTTTTGTAAGATTGCACATACTTGGTCATTTCTTCTTTTGCCCAAGGACACTATATTAATATAGGGTTCCTGTTTTGACTCAAATGTCTTCATTAATTATCCCTTTCCCACCTGCAAACAATTTTTAGCTCTACTGGTCAAAGGCCAGAAGAGCTTATGCCGTGGCGGGGTGTCCGTCGTCTGTGCGTCCGTAAACAGTCTTCAGTTTTGATTGTATCTCAATCAAACTTATACAGAAGTTAGATTTATCCATGACGGCTCGGTTCCTTTCGCAAACCAGCCAGATCCGCCCATGCAAGACTTGAAATTATAAAAATTGTTATAATAGAGCTTGTGAACACAATAGAGGCTATTTGATCTTCACCAAACTTACACAGTACAGTCAAACTTGTGTAAGCGGTCACATGCGATCAGCGGTCACCGGCGTTAAACGTCACTTTAAATCCCTCCCAACCAAATATACTCTATAAACTGCCTTGATCAGCGGTCCCCTTTGAAACGTGGCCAGCGGCCACACTAATTGGTTGAAATCAACTGTAATCTTATTGTGTTCAACGGTCAATCAACCAACACACGACTTTGATTTGCAAGGTGTTAAATGATCGGTGTTTAATACATACAGGTAATAAAGCATACTGTGACAATCACATTATCGGGTTTTTAGCTCACCTATGCACAAAGTGCAAGGTGAGCTTTTGTGACCGCTCACCGTCCGTCGTCCGTCGTCGTCGTCGTCGTCCGTCCGTTCACATTTTCCTACAAACGACTTCTCCTCCTACACCAATTTACCAAATTCAAAATAATTTTACAGGACTGTTCCTTGGGTGGATCTCTTTCAAACTTGTTCAAAAAATTATATTCTATGCAGAACTTTGGCTGCCATGGCAACAAAAAAGGGGAAATTAACCAAAACTTAAAAAATCTTCTTGTCTGAAAGTAGAAGACCTATGCCTTTGATATTTGGTATGTAGCATCATCTAGTGAACCTCTACCAAGATTGTTCAAATTATAGCCCTGGGGTCAAAAATTACCCCGCCCCGGGGGTCACTTGTTTAACATAAACTCATATAGGGGAAAAACTTTAAAAATCTTCTTGTCTAAAAGTAGAAGGCCCATGCCTTTGATATTTGGTATGTAGCATCATCTAATGAACCTCTACCAAGATTGTTCAAATAATAGCCCTGGTGTCAAAAATGACCCCTCCCCGGGGGTCACTTGTTTAACATAGACTCATATAGGGGAAAAACTTTTAAAAATCTTCTTGTCTAAAAGTAGAAGGCCCATGCCTTTGATATTTGGTATGTAGCATCATCTAGTGAACCTCTACCAAGATTGTTCAAATTATAGCCCTGGGGTCAAAAATTACCCCTCCCCGGGGGTCACTTGTTTTACATAGACTCGTATAGGGGAAAAACTTTAAAAATCTTCTTGTCTAAAAGTAGAGGGCCCAGGCCTTTGATATTGGATATGTAGCATCATATAGTAGACCTTTACCAAGATTGTTCAAACTATAGCCCTGGGGTCAAAATGACCCCTCCCCTGGGGTCTATTGTTTTACATAGACTCATATAGAGAAAAAACTTAAAAAATCTTCTTGTCTAAAAGTAGAGGGCCCAGGCCTTTGAGATTTGGTATGTAGCATCATCTAGTAGACCTCTACCAAGATTGTTCAAATTATAGCCCTGGGGTGAAAAATGACCCCTCCCCGGGGGTCACTTGTTTAACATAGACTCATATAGGGGAAAAACTTTAAAAATCTTCTTATCTAAAAGTAGAAGGCCCATGCCTTTGATATTGGATATGTAGCATCATCTAGTGAACCTCTTTCAAGATTGTTCAAATTATAGCCCTGGGTTGAAAAATGACCCCTCCCCGGGGGTCACTTGTTTAACATAGACTCATATAGGGGAAAAACTTTAAAAATCTTCTTATCTAAAAGTAGAAGGCCCATGCCTTTGATATTTGGTATTTAGCATCATCTAGTGGACCTCTACCTAGATTGTTCAAATTTTAGCCCTGGGTCTCAAAATTTACCCCTTCCCAGGGGTCACTTGTAGCATCATCTAGTGGACCTCTACCAAGCTTGTTCAAATTATACCCCTGGGGTCAAAATGACCCCACTCCGGGGGTCACTTGTTTTTCATAGACTCATATACGGAAAAAACTTTAAAAATCTTCTTGTCTAAAAGTAGAAGGCCAAGGCCTTTGATATTTGGTATGTATCATCATTGTGGACCACTACTAAGATTGTTCAAATTATAACCCTGGGCGTCACTTGTTCTCCATAGACTCATAGAGATTTTTTTTAAAAAAATCTCTTGTCTAAAAGAAGAGGGTCTGGCCTTTGATATTTGGTATGTAGCATCATCAAGTGGACCTCTACCAACTGTGTTCCAATTATAGCCATGGGATAAAAAATGACCCCTCCCCGGTTTTACATAGATAGGGAAAAAACTTTAAAAATCTTCTTGTCTGAAAGATATTTGGTATGTAGCATCATCTAGTGGACCTCTACCAAGATTGTTTAAATTATAGCCCTGGGGTAAAAAATGACCCCTCCCCGGGAGTCACTTGTTTTTCATAGACTCATATAGGGGAAAGAAAACTGAAAACTTTTTAAGTTTGATTAAATCAGGTGAGCGATATAGGACCATCATGGTCCTCTTGTTTCATACGTGTAATCTGTTTACATGTTAGATCTAGGTTACCGAAAACAGCCGATGTGTGCCGAATGATAGTTGTATGATTCATCAACAAGAAGTTGCGATTTTGGTTTATTTTCTGTTTACGATGTCAGGCAAAATTGATAAATTGAAAAAGACATTTATGAGCGATTTAGACAGAAAGACAGTACATTTATATGTTAAAACGAAAGTTAATGTCCACTTGAAGCCCCAAATCAATCTATATTGCAATTTACATTTTAAATATAAAGATTATCGAGTAAAACGTAGATTCGGACGCTATTTTTTCCGGATATGTTATTCGGCGAATTTCAAAGTGAAGTAAAAAAATTATTTGATAGTCAAGTTAGTTGTAAAAGTCGGTTTAAACTAAATAATAGATAACACAATGAAATATTTGATAGAAAAAAGCTAAAAATCTTGATAACAATGTTTAAATGCAAGTTTATAAAGACAATTTACTATTTGTAATGTAATGACTATTGTTAACAGTTACATATGTAATATTATGTCAACTGACTTGAACAAATCCGACCAAGTCATGAAACTTGTGATAAGCAGCGACCTGTCTTAAGCAGCCAGTTTCATCATGTCCCTTGGGTGATCGCAAGTTTGACTGTAGTTAGGTTTTCATGAGAGCTTGGTTCCTTTTGCAAACCAGCCAGATACGGCCATGCAAGACTGGATTATGGCCCTTGAAATTGTCAGAATTGTTTAATAGAGCTTGTGAACGCGATAAAGACTTTAGTTTTGATTGTATCTCAATCAAACTTATACAGTAGTTAGATATCCATGAGAGCTCAGTTCCTTTCGCAAACCAGCCAGATCCGCCCATGCAAGACTGGATTATTGTCCTTGGAATTGTCGAAATTCTTATAATAGAGCTTGTGAACACAATAGAGGCTCCATTTAGTATCTGATCTTCACCAAAGTTACACAGTAGTTAGGTATCTATGAGAGTTTGGTTCCTTTCGCAAACCAGCTAGATCCACCCATGCAAGACTGGATTATGGCCCCTGAAATTGTCAAAATTGCTATAATAGAGCTTGTGAACGCGATAAAGTCTACCCAATACCCTACAAAGAGACTTGCCTGTCTTACTTGCGAACATCGCGACCTTCTGTCTCCATAATGCTGCAGACATACACAACTAATTTCTTGTGTCAGATAATATTTCGCATTGTTTTTATCCATCACATAGTGACAAGGTGAACTTTTGTGATCGCCCTTTGTCCGTCGTCCATCGTCTGTCGTCCATCGCCCGTCCACAATTTCTTGTGAACACTTCATTTATTATCCGATGTTTACCATGCATGACGGGATTATGGCCCTTTAAAATTGGCAAAATTGCTATAATTGACCTTGTGAACAAGTTAAATTCATCATTTATTATCCAATGTTTACCAAACTTATACAGTAGCTAGATATACATGAGAGCTCAGATCCTTTTGAAAATCAGCAAGATCCAGCATGCATGACTGAATTATGGCCCTTTAAAATTGGCAAAATTGTTATAATTGACTTTGTGAACATGATAAAAACTTCATTTATTTGTCACTTGTCCTTTACATTGGCAATATTGACACATTGTTGGATGATGCAGATATTGAAAACAGCAATTCTACCTTTACATTCGCTCCACAACCTCTCAGTATTTTTCAAGATAAAGATTCAGAATGTTCCTTATGTGACCCACTATCAGATTCCTTCAAGCCATGTTGATTGGTCGAAAAACATGGCCGCCAGGGGGCGAGGCTATTTTTTGCCGTATATGGCTTGAGTGAAAACTTAAAATAACTTCTCCTCCGAAAGTATTTGGCCGATTTTCATATAATTTTGTAGAAATATTCCTAGGGTGACCCTCTATCAGATTCCTTCAGACCATGTTGATTGGTCGAAAACTATGGCCGCTAGGGGGCGGGGCTTATATGGTTAAAGTGAAAAAAAATGAAATCAGGTGAGCGATATAGGGCCATCATGGCCCTCTTGTTAATATATCTATTCAAAACATGAATTAAACTTGTACGCTTCCTTATATGTATCATACACAAAAATATTTAGTCAACAACTGCATTCCATCTACCTTTGGTTTATCAATACTATGTCTGTAGTTCACTTTTCAAACAAATCACCAGTTACACTCAGCAACTTGCCAAATTACTTGTTCATTTTAATAAATACACAGTTCATTATAAACTAGACTTGCTTATTCCTCTTTCCTTTGTTGTCCTCATCCCAGTAGAGCATAGACCCTCATGGGCCACTTGTCCTTTATGCTACAATGTTTTCAACTCTCTTCAATGATTAAGCTGGTTTTTACAGAGATTTTTCATACTTTTGCTGCTGATTTGCTGTATGTGGGAAAGGTTCAAACTAGCTTTAGTGACTGACACAATATTTTTCAAATTAATGGTTACTTCTTACACATGAAACAATAATACAGACTCGTTCAATATCTACCAAATTATCAACTCGCATATCGTCAATTTATTTGCATCTTCATTTACTGAGATAATTAAAGTAGCCCAAAATGACATTAATCTCTATGGGACACAATTCATATTACCATAATTATGAGCTTCACGAATAAACCAACATTGTGGACTCTGCGTATAGTATCGACCTGGATCAGCCTAAGCATGCCGCACAGGCTAACCCAGACAGACACTTTTCACCTCTTGTTGATTTCCTGTTTCAGGGATTATTACTTTATACCTCTATCCCCAAGAGAAGGAATGTATTGTCCAGGATTAGCCTGTGCAGATTGCGCAGGCTGATCTGGATCGATACTTTATGCAGAGTCCATAATGTTTGTTTTCTCGTGGAACGGCTCATATATTCCCCTATGGTCTCTGCAGGGTAGATCCACCCTGGTCTATCGCTCCTCTCATAATTCTCATTCTGCCCCACAAGTCTGATCTGGGCAGCACCGAACACATGATTTTGTCCTACTGCCAACCAAACCCCCTGCCCTCCTAGAAGGGGGCTCTCAAACTCTTTCCCATATACAACAAAACTGCAGCAGACGACTTTGAACACATTTAGGCAGACATTTAGTAAATCTCTATAACTAAAAGATTATAGTTATTGGATAACAATGAAACCATTGTGCCAAAAGGAGAAATTGTTTTATCAAAAGTCTCCTACTGCCATGGCGTCAGAAACGTCTGTATTGGAAAGGGGGGTTAAATACTGCATCTTTTCAATATGCATTTTTAGCTCACCTGAGCTTTGCTCAAGGTGAGTTATTGTGATGGCCTTTTGTCCGGCGTCCGGCTTGCATCAACTTCTTCTCCTCAGTAACCAGTAGGTCATTCGGGATGAAACTTCACAGAAAGCATCCTCTCAATGACCTCACCAGATTTCCTTCATATTTTTGAGATGCATGCAGAATTCTGGTTTCCATGGCAACGAAATGAAAAAAACTTCAAGATTCTTCTTCTCCCAAACTGGTTGGCAGATTTTCAAATAATTGTGTAGAAATGTTCCTTGGATGACCCTCTATCAGATTCCTTCAAGCCATGTTGATTGGTCGAAAAACATGGCTGCCAGGGGGGCGGGGCTATTTTGCCTTATATGGCTATAGTGAAAACTTAAAAAATCTTCTTCTCCGAAAGTGTCAGGTCGATTTTCAAATAATTTTGTAGAAATGTTCCTTAAGTGACCCACTTTCAGATTCCTTCAAGCCATATTGATTAGTCAAAAAACATGGCCGCCAGTGGGCAGGGCTACTTTGCATTATATGGCTATAGTGAAAACTTAAAAAATCTTCTCCTCCAAAAGTGTCAGGCTGATTTTCAACTAAATTTGTAGAAATGTTCCTAGGGTGACCCTTTATCAGATTCCTTCAAGCCAAGTTGATTGGTTGGAAACTATGGCCGCCAGCTTATATAGCTAAAGTGAAAAAAAAAAATCAGGTGAGCGATCCAGGGCCATCATGGCCCTCTTGTTTCTTTTATTGACAAAGCTTTACATTAGAGAATCCATCTCGACACCTCCCAATAAAGAAACTGCCTCGGAGGTTTAGTTGTAAAGCGTCTGCCGCATTTGCTCTAGATGTTTGGTTCAATACTCGGTCAGGTCATACCAAAGACTTTAAAAATGGAAGTAATGGCTGCCCTCCTTGGCGCTCAGGGTGGTGGGGTTAGCATTACGACTGACTGGCTGGTGTCAGGATGAATGGACCAGTAGTACTGGTAACTTACCCAGGATACTCTGTGATATAACTGGGTTACCAACATTTACTAGGCCCAGCAACTGACAATAGGGAATGGTGCTCAAAAACAATAGGACAAAACACACTTTCACTACACAATAGTACATGCACTATCTTGCTATTCTCATATATCTGTGTATTCAGAGCTCTAGATTAAAGGCTTTAGTATTGTTCTTAAATCCTTATTTGACCCCCAAAGCCTATGTTGTGGGTTCTCAAAAGAATTGTCGGAGTGCTTAGGGAGATATCATGCAAGAAAAGACTAGTTTACTCCTCAATATCTTGTCTTCTGACTGTGTTGTTGTTGTTGGAACTCAATTATCTAAAAAGCCTCCAATGCCTAGCTAGCTGTTATAAGGCAACTTGCATGCAATCTCATTAACCCTTTCCCACATACAGCAAATCGGTAGCAGACGACTTTGAAAATGTCTACTAAAAGATATAGAACATTTCTATAATTGTAGGTACAATTACTGAAAATAGTTGAGAACAATGTGGCAAAAGGAGAAATTGCTTGTTTTAAGCAATTTCTCCTTTTGTCACGATGTTTTCAAAAGGCGTCTGCTGCAGATGCGTCAAAGTGTGTATATAGGTGGGAAAGGGTTAAAACAAAGACTTAAACTAAGCTGCAGCATTTCCTGGGTAACTTACCAGTACTACTGGTCCATTCATCCCGACACCAGCCAGTCAGTCGTAATGGATTTATAGTAATTACACATGACAACAACCCCCTCCCCCTCCTTCTCTATCCGGTAATTATTATCGCAAAACAGTAACATTTGTATTGCATGGAGGTGAGCCATCCCCCGAGAAAACCAACATTACGGTCTGCATAATGTAGCGACCAAGATCAGCCTGCACAGTCCGCACATGTTAATCTGGGTCGACACATTCCATCTGACAGGGATATAGAGTAATGATTCCTGAAACAGAAAATCTGCAGGAGGCGAAAAGTGTCTGTCTGGGTAGTAGCTAAGATTGAGAAGTTGTACATGCTGATCTGAACAATGACAACTAGTACTATTTCGCACAAACAGGCTCAAATATACTTCATTTACAGACATTTTTCATATTTTTGCCTTGTTGTTTTCAAATTGTCTGCTGACTAGATGAAATTCGATGATTCGATGCCTTATTATCAAGATGAGAATCTCCAATTCATTGAAAGGTATTTCAATTCATTAAACAAATAATAGCTGCAGGTTTGAGAAAAATCTATTGTTTGGAGATTAACAAAAACAGTTCAATAGTTTTTAGCTCCTGGATGGTGAATTTTCCGTTGTGCGTGTGTGCATGCATTTACATTTGGCTCCTAGCATTTTCACTTCTGTAACAACTGGATTAATTGGGATGAAACTTCATAGAAAGCATCCTCTCTATGTTTCTCTCCTAAATTCCTTCATGATCCATGCAAATTCTGGTTTCCATGGCAACCAAAAGAAAAAACTTCATAAATGTTCCATGAGTCACCCTCTATCAGATTTCTGCTCGCCAAATGGCATTAATGCCGAGCGCCAAACAACGCCAAACAACAACAACTCTATCAGATTCCTTCAAGCCATGTTGATTGGTCAATATACATTGCTGCTTGATTGGTTGAGAATGAAGCTATTAGCTTATTTGAATCTTTCTCCAAGATTGTTTGTTCTGGTTAGATTTATTAAATTATTATACCATTTTCAACAGTATTTCAGTTTACCCTTTCCCACTTGCAAATGCTATTTAACATGTTGGTACCAGATGACTTCCGAAAAATATTGTGAGGAAAGCAGAAATGGCTCATAATGAGCAATTTCTCATTTTGTCACATAATGTTTTCAAATCTATTGTAGATTTTAAATTTTATTTATGGAGATTTTCCATATAAAATATTTTGAACAGATGTTTTCAAAGTTGTCTGCTGAAAATTGGTTGTAAGTGAATATAGATTAAAGCATGGTGACAGTAATTTAAAGTTCTCCACGGTACACAGTATAGAGGAGAACATTAAATTTTGTCTTAGCATAAATGGATACACATATCGGTGATGTATGCACGTGATCGCCATGCGATGGCTGCGTATATATTTGAGCGGTTCTACACAAGACTTCAAGCAGTTAACCCTTTCCCACATACAGCATATCTGCAGCAGATGTCTTTGAAGAAATATTGTATGATATATGAAAAATGTCTATAAATGAAGGTTTAATTACTGAATACAGTTGAAAACGTTATGGCAAAAGGAGAAATTGCTCGTTTTGAGCAATTTCTCCTTTTGCTACAATGTTTTCAAGATTCGTCTGCTGCAGATGTGTCAAAATGCATCTATAGGTGGGAAAGGGTTAACTTCTCACTATCCGAATTCAGTATCAGTCAAGATTAATATGTGGGTTAAATGGATATTTATGTATTTCACTTGTATTATGAGCTTGGATGAATTGTATGGAATGATTAATACGCGATTTGAGTGCGCAGGTTTCCAGAGTATTTTCCTAAAATGTGTTTATCTCTGGGTTTTCCCCTGGGTTAGTCATATCATAGTCATTATGTCTCCCCCATTACATGGGGGTGACATATTGTTTTTGCCCGTTCCGTCCGTCCTTCCGTCCTTCCGTCCGTCCTTCCGTCTGTCACACTTGTTTCCGCTCATTAACTGAAGAACGCTTGGGCGTAGGAACTTCATACTTGGTATACAGGTTGGTCATGACCAGTAGCTGACCCCTATTTATTTTGATAACAGAAGGTCAAAGGTCAAGGTCATCGTGACCTTGTGAGGTAAAAAATGGTTTCCGCTCAATAACTGAAGAACGCTTTGGCTGAGGAACTCCATACTTGGTATGCAGGTTGGCCATGCCTAGTAGAAGATCCCTATTGATTTTGAGGTCAGTACGTCTAAAGTCAAGGTCACAGTGACCATGAGCTTGAAAGGTCACAGTGACAATGAGCTGTTAAATAGTTTTTGCTTGGGCCAAGGAACTTCATACTTGATGTGCAGGTTGGTCACCACCAGCAAATGACCCCTATTAATTTTAAGGTCACTAGGTCAAAGGTCAAGGTCACAGTTTTCAAGGTCACATCCGTCACACTTGTTTCCGCTCAATAACTGAAAAACGCTTGGGCATAGGATCTTCATACTTGGTATGCAGGTTGGTCATGACCAGTAGATGACTCCTATTGATTTTGATGTCAGAAGGTCAAAGGTCAAGGTCATGGTGACCTTGTGAGGTAAAAAATGGTTTCCGCTCAATAACTGAAGAATGCTTGGGCCGAGGAACTCCATACATGGTATGCAGGTTGACCAATCCCAGTAGAAGATCCTATTACTTTTGAGGTCAAAGTCAAGGTCACAGTGACAATGAGCTGAAACATTGTTTTTGCTTAATAACTGTAGAATGCTTTGGCCATGGAAGTTAATACTTGGTGTGCAGGTTGGTCACCACCAGTAGATGACCCCTATTGATTTTGAGGTCACTAGCTTAAAGGTCAAGGTCATGGTAACCTTCAGCTGAAAAATGTGTTTTACTCAATAACTCAAGAACGCTTATACCCAGGCACTTCATACTTGGTGTGCAGCTTGGTCCTAACCTGTAAATGACCCCTATTGATTTTGATGTCAGCAGGTCAAAGGTCAAGGTCGTGGTGGCCTTTGGCTGAAAAATGGTTTCCGCTCAATAACTGAAGATTGCTTGGGCCCAGAAACTTCATACTTGATGTGCAGGTTGGTCACCAGCAGCAAATGACCCCTATTGATTTTGAGGTAACTAGGTCAAAGACCAAGGTCATGGTAACCCTCAGCTGAAAAATGGTTTCTGCTCAATAACTGAGGATTGTCACTGTTGCTTCATCTCCAGTCCAAAACTAAAAAATTCATCTCCATCATTTCTTTTCCTCCCCTACGACCACACAAATGGGGAGACAAGCGCTTTTTCAAAAAAGCAATCTCTAGTTATGTTTAAAGTTCTTATCAGACAACAGTACATTTGTATATATATATATAACATTGGGTATTTATATAGTAAGCACAGATTTGCTTATTTTCTCCTGTAAATAAATTGCAGGCTTGCCCATGCAATAGGTGTTTGTTTGTGTTTAGTAGGGTTAACCCTTTCCCTCATACGACAATTCTGCAGCAGACGACATATTTTGTCCAAAAATAGAAAATCTCTTTAATTGAATGGATAACCTATGACTAAAGGTGGAAAACATTGTGGCAAAAGAAGAAATTTCTCGTTATGAGCAATTTATCCTTTCATCACAATGTTTTCAAAAGTCGTCTCCAGCAGACACGTCAGAAAGCATCTGTATGTTGGAAAGTGTTAAGGCTGGGAACTTAATATACTTTTATACCCAGGCAGGGTTACCTCCAAAAAAGGCATCTCTTTAGAATGCAAACCTCTTTAGAACATCAAGTCAATTTTCTAAGTGTAAGGTGGACAATTTATGCAAATATTTAACCCTTTCCCACATACAGCAATTTTGCACAAGTTTAGTTCTCTATAAATCTCTATAAATCGAAGAAATATTTTAAAAAGAAGTTGAAAACATTGTGATAAAAGGAGAAATTGCTCGTTTTGAGCAATTTCTCCTTTTGTCACATTGTTTTCAATAGACGTCTCCTAAAAGGCATCGGAAAGCGTCTGTATGTGGGAAAGGGTTGAAAAAGAAGAGAAGCAATAATCTTAAGTTGAAGTGGAAAATATTGCAGGCAAAGGAGTTATTTACTAGATGTTTTCTTAAGACAATTTATTCATTCTTCATTGTTCAACAGTGTAAACCTGGTTATGCTGGTACCGGGAAGCTCTGCGGCATTGATACAGACTTGGATGGAAGGCCGGACACCGGACTTTCTTGCACAGACAATGCATGTAAAAAGGTAATGTATAATCTGATTCACTGATTTTCAGCGGAAGATTAAATTTTCTCGATCACAAGAGAGCCATTATCCATGATTTTTTAGCTACATTTCTGTTCTAGGCTATTAACCCTTTCCCTCATACGACAATTCTGCAGCAGACGACTTTGAACATATTTTGTCAAAAAATAGAAAATCTATATAATTAAATATATAGATAACCTATGACTAAAAGTGGAAAACATTGTGGCAAAAGGAGAAATTGCTCGTTTTGAGCATTTTCTTCTTTTGTCACTATGTTTTCAAAAAGCCTTCTGCTGCAGAAGCGTCAGAAAGCGTCTATATGAGGGAAAGGATTAAATGTCCTTGACCATGGATATTTCATCCTAAGCGTTGCAATTTTAACACACTCTCAAAAAAGGCCAACAAATATTTAAAGCAAAAGATATATCTTTGGTACATTAATAACAGTTCTTCTGGTATTATAATATTACTAATTATGTCTCCCCCTGTATACAGGGGAGATATATTGTTTTTGTCCTTGATGTCTGTCTGTCTGTCTGTCTGTTCGTCCCCAAAATCTTGTCCGATCCATATCTCCCAGACGGCTTGAAGGATTTTCATGAAACTTGGGTCACATGTTCACCTCATCAAGGCGACGTGCAGAACCCGCGTCTCGAGAATATAGGGTCAAGGTCAAGGTCACGCTTGAAGGTCAAAGGTTTGAGGCTTTATTTCGTGTCCGCTCCATATCTCCCAGACGGCTTGAAGGATTTTCATGAAACTTGGGTCACATGTTCACCTCATCAAGGCGACGTGCAGAACCCGCGTCTCGACAATATAGGGTCAAGGTCAAGGTCACGCTTGAAGGTCAAAGGTTTGAGGCTTTATTTCGTGTCCGCTCCATATCTCCGAGACGGCTTGAAGGATTTTCATGAAACTTAGGTCACATGTTCACCTTATCAAGGCGACGTGCAGAACCTGCGTCTCGACAATATAGGGTCAAGGTCACGCTTGAAGGTCAAAGGTTTGAGGCTTTATTTCGTGTCCGCTCCATATCTCCGAGACGGCTTGAAGGATTTTCATGAAACTTGGCTCACATGTTCACCTCATCAAGGCGACGTGCAGAACCCGCGTCTCGACAATATAGGGTCAATGTCAAGGTCACGCTTGAAGGTCAAAGGTTTGAGGCTTTATTTCGTGTCCGCTCCATATCTCCCAGACGGCTTGAAGGATTTTCATGAAACTTGGGTCACATGTTCACCTCATCAAGGTGACGTGCAGAACTTGCGTCTCGACAATATAGGGTCAATGTCAAGGTCACGCTTGAAGGTCAAAGGTTTGAGGCTTTATTTTGTGTCTGCTCCATATCTCCCAGACGGCTTGAAGGATTTTAATGAAACTTTGGTCACATGTTCACCTCATCAAGGCGACGTGCAGAACCCGTGTCTCGACAATATAGGGTCAAGGTCAAGGTCACGCTTGAAGGTCAAAGGTTTGAGGCTCTATTTCGTGTCCGCTCCATATCTCCAAGACGGCTTGAAAGATTTTCATGAAACTTGGGTCACATGTTCACCTCATCAAGGCGACGTGCATAACCCGCGTCTCGACCATACCGGGTCAAGGTCAAGGTCACGTTTGAAGGTCAAAGGTTTGAGGCTTTATTTTGTGTCAACTCCATATCTCCAAGACGGTTTGAAGTATTTTCATGAAACTTGGGTCAGATGTTCACCTCATCAAGGCGACGTGCAGAACCCGCGTCTCGACCATACCGGTTCAAGGTCAAGGTCACGCTTGAAGGTCAAAGGTTTTAGGCTTTATTTTGTGTCCGCTCCATATCTCCTTAAAGGATTTTCATGAAACTTGGGTCACATGTTCACCTCATCAAGGCGACGTGCAGAACCCGCGTCTCCACCATACCGGTTAAAGGTCAAGGTCACGCTTGAAGGTCAAAGGTTTTAGGCTTTATTTCGTGTCCAGTCAATATCTCCAAGACGGCTTGAAGGATTTTCATGAAAATTTGGTCACATGTTCACCTCATCAAGGCGACGTGCAGAACCCGCGTCTCGAACATACTGGGTCAAGGTCAAGGTCATGCTTGAAGGTCAAAGGTTTGAGGCTTTATTTTGTGCCGCTCCATATCTCCAAAACAGCTTAAAGAATTTTCATGAAACTTGGGTCACATGTTCACCTCATCAAGGCGACGTGCAGAGCCCGCATCTCGACCATACCGGTTCAAGGTCAAGGTCACGCTTGAAGCTCAAAGATTTTAGGCTTTATTTCCTGTCCACTCAATATCTCCAAGACGGCTTGCTTATGTTTAGCAACAGTTGTTAACTGTTTTGAAGAATACTTCAGTCTTGAATGTTACAGCTGCAGTAAAAATATGTGTTTCTGTAAACCATTCGAAATCATGTCCACTTTGTACCAGGTCAAGACAAAACATTAGTAATTAAAAATTGAGTACTGTCCAACTTGGTCAAATTTTTGTTTGTCTGCTTTATAGGTTGGAATGTTTTGAGAGATTTTGACAGATATTTGAGGGGGAGACATATGTTTTTGTCAAAACAATTCTAGTTTATTTCTCTGGATGTGGTCTTCTTGTTTTTTCTGCATCCATCTTTCTGTTTAGAAAATTGAATTTTGCAATCATTCAGAAAGTATCAATGGTTCATGAGACTTGATGTGTGCATAGAGAGCAATTAGTAGATCAGGCATATCAGTTTTAGCTTTTCTGGCCAAAGTGCTTGAATTTGAAGCTGTATATAGTCACACAGTTGTGTCTGTCTGTCTTTAACCCTTTCCCTCATATAGACGCTTTCTGACGTCTCTGCAGCAGACAGCTTTTTGAAAACATAGTGACAAAAGAAGAAACTGCTTAAAACAAGTAATTTCTCCTTTTGCCACAATTTTTTTTCCACTTTTAGTCATAGGTTATCCATTCAATTATAGAGATTATCCATTTTTTGACAAAATATGTTTCAAAGTCGTCTGCTGCATAATTGTCGTATGAGGGTAAGGGTTAAACAATTCATTTAACTGACTTCCTCTCATGAACCATTTAACAGATGTTCATGAAATTTGTCTGGAAGAATCTTTGCATCAAGTTATTTCAAAATTGTACAATCAGTGCAACAGCAGTTCACAATATGGCTGCCAGAGCTTAAACTAGAAAAAATATTTATGCGGAAACCACAAGAATTTAAATTTATCTGATTTTAAGCATTTATTTTCTTTTTGGCCCGTACCAAAGTTGTAAATATGATGATAGGGTTAGTTTTACATAGAAATGTATAGTGAAAACTATAACCCTTTCTCACATACAACAAATGTGCAGCAGACGACTTTTTACTCCTTTGTCTCAATGTTTTCAAAAGTTTGCGTCAGAAAGTATCTGTATACATGTGGGAAAGGGTTAAAAATCTTCTGAAGTTTTTAGAGCTGGAGATAAAATATTTGGTTGTTAACATTTAACCTGTTGGTCCCAAATGGTCTCCTCACCTAAGTTGTACATGGGTTGGAACGCCTGTCTCCAGCTTCTGAAGTGTCAGATGTATTCTCCCAAGTTTAATCTTCGTTTCAAATTCTTCCATAAACAGTCTTTATTTAGTGGACAACTTTATAGAAAGCATAATCTGGAAAACATAGCAATTATGAGCCTCTCTCTACATAATGATGATAATAATGATGATGGAAATATTAATGATAATAATGATGATGATGATAATAAGAAATGATATTGATGTTGATGATGATGATAATATTAATGGTAATATTGATGTATAATTTACTTGACTGGTGTCAGCTTACACTAATCATGCTTAATGTCTGCTTCTTGGAGACTTTACCAGTATTCATGCTTTTTGTGTTGAAAAGCTCAAAAGGCAGAACCCTCTCATCATGGGATTCGAACCTGTGACCTTTTGTATGAGAGGAGGATGCTGTTCCACTAATAGTTTAGTTACATTGATGAGGATGATAAAGATGTTTTAAACTCTATGACATGATGATGATGATGATGATGATTGGGATGATATTTTTTACTTCAGGATAACTGTATGTCCGTGCCAAACAGCAATCAGGAAGACACTGATACAGATAACTCAGGGAACAACTGCGATGTTGATGATGATAACGATGGTCGCTACGATTATCTGGTAATTTAACTCTTATCTTGATACAGATCAGTCCAGCCTTGATATTTCGGTCCTTATATTTCTTTGCACATCTGAAGTAGTCAGCTTTTTAATCGTTGGAATTATATGATGGAAAACCTCAATACATGAAATAGAATTATTCAATAAATGAAATAGTGTTATTTAATAAATGTAATTGGTTGAAAACAGTGTGACTAAAGGAGAAATTGCTCATGATGAGCAATTTCTCCTTTTGTAGCACTGTTTTTAAAAGTAGTCATATGGTAAGTTTTAAAGAAGATGGCTGTCACACCAGATGTTGTGAGTTCAATTCCAGATTTATCTATTTTAGTCAAGTCTGCTGCTGCAAAGACGTCAGATCTCATCTGCATTCCTACGTACAACAACATTCTGCAGCAGATGACTTACAAAGCATGTAGGCAAAAAAATAGAAAATCCCTATGACGGTACAATTACTGAACATAGTTGAAAAAACATTGTGAGAAAATGAGAAATTGCTCATTGCATTGTAAAACAAGTTTGTGTTTGTTATATATATTGATCACTCAATTATATTTTTTAGGATAATTGTCAGTTTGTGTCAAACTTCAACCAAAGTGATACAGATAGTGATGGGACTGGCGATGTGTGCAGCGTGGATACAGATGGCGATGGTTAGTTAAACTTTTATTACAGATTTCAAAAATTTAATTTTTTCTTTTGATATATAGACAATTTATCAATATATAACTTAATTACTGATGGAAATGGTGTTAAATCCCCCAAAAAACTGGGTGATACTAAGAGATCACATCTCCATCATTTGATGTCAATCATTCACTTAATTTGGTTTATGAAATGATTATTGGAAGGCATTACATTGTGTTCATTCAAACGCTCTTGTTAATTGTTAAATTTTTCAAATTCAGTCAAACCTTTGCTAAAGACCACCTTGGAATGGCATTTTCCTGTCTTTAGCAAACAGCACTTTTAGTTTCCCAATAACTCATTTTCTGCATAAAGACCACTTGTGACCAAAGACCAAATTAGGTGGTCTTTATACACAGGTTCCATTGTTTAGCATTTCAATTGAAATTTGACTGATCACATTAAATGTATTTGATGATGCAATTGACAGCTGTCACCTTGTGTCAAATAACAGTAGAGACGACCTTGACGGCAAAAGTATTGGTGACAGTTATGACAACTGCCCATCAAAGAGTAGTTGTCTGTCACATTTCGAGGGCTGTAACGGTTGTAACCAAAAACCTATTTTGAGATCCCTGGTTTAGGGTTAATTTTGACCTCTTTCAGAACGAGCAATGGCACCAACATTTCCATTGTTTACCAAGAAAAATGAATTTAACGCTTATAAAGACTTTATGGCGAGGTGATTAACCTTGGTAAAAAAATACAAATTTTAGTTTACAGCTGTTTCACGCCAAGCCCTCGATTTTCTCTGGTTTTATTTTATGAATTGATTACTGGCAGGTTTCACAATCATGTTTTCCCTCAAACACACTTGTAAATTTTTAAATCTTTTGAACTGTAGCATTTCAGCTGCTTATAATTTAGGAATTTGTCTGATTACTCCACAGGTATTGATGATACAATTGACAACTGTCGCCTCGTGTCAAATAACGCCCAAACGGACAGTGACAGTGATGGTATTGGTGACAGCTGTGATAACTGTCTATCAACGAGTAACGTCAATCAGGACGACATCAATGGTAATGGCGTTGGTGATGCATGCGAAACAGTGACCTTGACTAATATAGATGAGTATGTACGAGGGATGTTCAACTTTTATTTAAACAAATTGAAAAAGTACCACAAAACTTGTTTTATTTGCATTTTATTGCAACAAGTGCTCAATTTCAGCTCCATGACAATAATTTATCATTCTACAATCTTTCGGCCAAGATGACAATGTTTTATTTATAGTTCCTTGCTCAAGTTTTCTTCACTCATCTTTCAGTGGGCGTATGCGTCCTGTTAAGGTGTTAACGTTTGGCTTTTATTATCTGCTCTTCGATATCCTCTATATTCCAAATTCCATTGGCGCTGCATCGGATGTGGTTGGCATCCATTCTCCAGGTGTAACATACATCACATTTTGGGTCTTGTGAAACTGAATGGTGTTTTCTGTCTTTTGGCTTGATGCAGAATCTTGCTGAAACACCTTGTCCTGTTTTTACAAAACTAAAAAGGTTTAAGCACATTTTTAACAAAATTTTAGACCAAACTGCATATTTTTCTAGGCCATTTTGGCTATCAAAACCTTCCTTGATGCATTTATATTTCAATCATAGAAGATCCTGATTGGGCTGCCCGAAGGAGCAGACTGATTGTTATTTTTGCTGGTTTGAGAGACCCTAAGGTTGGTTAGCCCATGATGTAACTAGTTTGTCTCTCTATGGACCAGGGTCAAATGGTTAATTCATGGATCAGATACGCAAATTAGATGCAGTATTTTAACCAATATTTTTTTTTTTTGATATGTTCTGTCAAGTACACTCAAACATGTTTGTGCATCCCAAAAATAGCCATGTTATTCATGCCATTGGGCGGGGCATAAAATACAATCTTGGATCTATGAATTGACCAGGGTTCAATTTCACCAAAGAAATACTTAAATACTTAAAAGCCTATTTCATCATTTTTGTTTCCCTAATATTTTATAAAACATGAATGGTGGAATGTAGTTAAGTAAATGACTGACATAAATAGTTACCTCAATGCAGGCTAACAATTCATGTTATAAAAATGACATAATCTGGCATTTTTATTAGGGAAACAAGACTGATGAAATGTGCTTGTAAGCATTAAGTATTACTTAGCGCTATGTAAGGTTGGTGGAATGGGACCCAGAAGATCTTACTGGAGCTGTATCTATTTTCCAGGGATGGTGATGGTATTTTAGACAGTTCTGATAATTGTCCTTCATACATGAATGGTGATCAATCGGACACAGACTCTGATGGCATAGGTAATTAAACCCTTTCCCACCTGCAGACGCATTTTTACACAATAGCAACAGACGAATTTGGAAAACTTTGGCAAAGGTGAAATTGAGCAATTTCTCCTTTGGCCGCAATGTTTTCAACTTTATTTAACAATTAAGCTATTTTTTATGGAGATTTTTCCGGTCTTTGTCACCATTATTTCAAAGTTGTCTGCTGCAGATTTGTTGTATGTGGGGAAAGGGTTAACAAAATCTGCAGCAGACGACTTCGAAAACATTAAATCAAAAATAAATATGGAAGCACTTTATTAATAAAAGAGCAACTATTGAATGAAGTAAAGAAAATACATTGTGGTGAAAGGAGAAATTGCTCATTATGAAAACTTACTCCTATTTTCACAATGTTTTTAAAAGTCGCCTTCTGCAGGAAGTTTCTGTATTTAGGAAAGGGGGTTAATATATACCTTTCTCTCTGATAATAGCTGATTCATTGATTGGTTGAGTTTTTAGCCCTATCCCACATACAGACACATTTTTGACACATCTCCAGCAGACGAATTCATAATGAACAGTGTAGCGGTTTACCGCAATGATTTTAACTTGATTCAATTTACCTTCATTTGTAATGATTTTCCATAGATTGCCTAGATATTTTCAAAGAGTCCTGCTGCAGATATGCAGGATAGGGTAAACCATTAATGCAGTTTTCAAAGTGTTTCAATGATGTATCTATTTCACCAACCACTGTCTTTCATCCGTTCTTCACATTATTTTCTTACCAGTCAATCGGCTACCTTTCCACATAGACTTTATAAGTTTTAGCCTCTTAGTTTAAACTTATTTATTTTACATCGATTGTGAAACAAGCTTTAACCCTTTACCTAATATAGACACTTTCTGACGCCTCTGCAGCAGACGGCTTTTTGAAAACATAGTGACAAAAGAAGAAATTGCTCAAAATGAGCAATTTCTCCTTTTGCCACAATGTTTTCCCCTTTTAGTCTTAGGTTATCCATTCAATTATAGAGATTTTCTATTTTTTGACAAAATATTTTCAAGTCGTCTGCTACAGAATTGTTGTATGAGGGAAAGGGTTAAACTTAAATTAATCAAGTTTGATGGTCTGCTTCCTGGAGACATGACCAGTACTCTCGCCATTTGTGAGGAAAAATCACCAAGGCAGTACCGGCTCAATACGCGATTCGAACCCAGGACCTTTGGTACGAGATGATGGCGCTCTATCGGCACTCTACCACTGCACCACTGTCTGTAGCTCTTAGTGGTGCCATTAACTTTAGTCAATTGTTAGAAAGAATTTTGGTGGAAAGATGATTTTAACAGATTGAATTGATGCAATGATATATTTTTATCTATACTGCTTGTAATCAAATGGCTAAAGTTAGCTCATAAATCCTGTATATATTTTTCTCCTCAAGGTGATTTATGCGATGATGATATTGATGGCGATGGTGTAACCAATGCCAACGACAACTGTGATTACCTTAGCAACAGTAACCAAGCTGATATAGATGGTAATAGAGTTGGGGATGTGTGTGAGACTGATGCTGATGGTGACGGAATCAACGATGACGTCGACTCATGTCCTCATAACCCATCTCGAAGTTCTCTGTCGTTTAGCAGTTATTCTACAGTGTTATTGGATCCGTCATCAACATCCGCGACACCAAACTGGTTGATTAAATCTGATGGAGGGGAAGTGGAGCAGACTGTCAGTACTGATATGCCTGTCATGCTTATAGGTATTAATCAGCAATGTTGACCAGGTCCCTTGTGTTATGATATGTAGCTTGTTTTGGAGTCCTATTGGATCTAGGTAGAGTTATCCTTTTCCTGCATATAACAAATCTTGAGCAGACGACTTGAAAACATCTTTGCAACATGTGGAAACACTCTTTGAATCAATGTACAATTACAGAAAAGAGTTGAAAACATAATGAGCAATTTCTCCTTATGCCACAATGTTTTCAAAAGTTGTCCGCTGCAGAGGCATCAGGAAGCGTCTGCATGTGGGAAAGGAGTTACTGGTAAGAGTCAGAGTTTTAATTGTAAGTGTATAACTTTTATAGACTAAAATACATCTTCTGACAAACAACGGAAATGTAGCTCCACTTATTGAATGCTTATGTAACTTTAAATTTGATTGATGTCATATTGAAGAGTCAATAAGATCAAAAATCACCAGAATGTGACTCAGATGTTACTCAAATGTGACTCAGATGCGACTCAGATGTGAGTCTGTCCATGGGAAAAGGTACAAGAAGGCTTTTGTGAACAGTGTAGAACTAGATCAGCCTGTGCATTCTCACAATCTGATTATCTCTTTCCCAAATACATTAAATCTGAAGAAGATTACTTTGAAAGGATAAATTGCTCAATATGAGCACCGTTTTCAACAATGTTTTAGTCATATCACAGCGGCCAGTTCACCTATTTATATGTTTCCTGGTTTTCTCACACCAGTACTTTACACAACATACTTTCCAAGCAACTGGCTGCTTTTCCACATAGACTGTAAGCCCATTGGTGAAAGACGAAGGACGCTTGTCACAGTGACTTTTGTCAAACGTCAGAAAGCATGCTGGCCGAGCTGGGGTTCGAAGTCACAACCCCTGGATTGACAGCCCGCCTCGCTACCGACTGAGCTACCGGGGCTCGGCACAGACAGAGACAACACATAAAGTATTGATTACAGAAGACTGGTTATATGCTTCAAATCATGTCTGTGTTTAGGAAAGGGTTAACATGTTATGGTATTTGTAATGTTTTTGCAGTTTAATTGAATTTCCGAAAAGGGCCTGTACAAGGTTAATTGACAAAAACCTATTTAGACTACATTTCTAGATTACATGTTGAAGTGTGTATGTTGACATTAAGGACAATCATATGTCAGAGTGTGTTTCTTTCATTGGAACTATTTTGTCTCATTAATTAATGCAAGCAGGTTGTTGTTTGTGATTCGGTCGAACCAATGAAATCGTTGTAAAAGCAGATTATAACCAATAACAACTTGGATTTTCGCGGAGGAATTCAATTGTAATCTATGGTTGCAGCCATAAGTAGACTTTTCGAAAGCAGGCTAGCAATGTGATAGGGGCGAAATGCCCCTATCCCAAAAATTGAAAGCTTGTTCCTTCTACAATCAACGTAAAATAATTACTTTTAAACGAAATGAATGTTAGAAAGTAAACAATGGTAACATTGCATTTTATCCCATATTTTTGTAAGTGCCATATGGCGATATTAAGGTTACACTCTGGTAGGTTTTATTTTGACAGGTGTCTGGGTTTTTTCGGAAGCATTTTGGAGTGCCCATAGTCAGGGCACTTTTTCTGGTACTGGCACTAGTTAGAAGGGATCAAGGGCATGAATAAGAGCATTGTGTCAGTGACAAAACTCAAATACTGTTTAAAATTGGCATAAAATCCAAATAAATCGAATCAAATTTTTACAGGGTCCGAGTCATACGGGTCTGTGGAATATGCCGGAACATGGTATACGTCTGACACGACGGCATCAGACTATTTTGGGTTTGTGTTCGGTTACGTGAGCAGTCGAAAGTTTTATATTGTGATATGGAAAGGTCAACACTACAACTATAAAGACCTCGGCCAGTCTACTTATAAAGCGGGAATACAGGGACCGCAGATTAAGGTATAAGCCTTTGATCTGATGTTCTATTCTTAGAGTCCTCTGCTTGTACGCTTTCCTGTATACCAAAAATCTGTAATAGACAACTTTGATAAACATCCAGGTCAACAAATTGAAAACCTCTATAAATGATATTTTAATAATTGGATAGAGCTGAAAACATCCAGGCCAAAATTCTCATTATGAGCAATTTCTTCTTTTGCCACAATGTTCTGCTGCAGAGGAGTAAGAAAGCGTCCTAAGTTGGAAAAATATCTCTAGAAAAATGTTACATCTGGTCAAAAGGGTCATAGTTTGGAATGTAATATAAAATGTGGGAAAAGGAGAGATCGCAGAATTTGAGTGATTTCTCCTTTTTGCACATTGTTTTGCTAAAGCTTACTGCTGCAACAAATATATATATAGGATCTGACATGAGTTGTCATTTTATATAAAGTTTTATTAAACGAGTTCAAGATTTTTTTTATTAAGCGAACCTTTGGCGAGCTTAATAATAAATTTCTTGAACTCGTTTAATAAAACTTTATTAAATGACAACGAATGTCAGATTCTTTTTATCACATGACGAAAACACACAAAGAAAAGCGGGTTTTCCAAAGCTATTTTAATTTCGTCAGTAAATCGTATAACAATGCCACAAATAATTATTCCCGAGGTCATATTCAGCTTAGTTTATTAAAAAGAATAATAAATAACACTCATGAGATATTATATCTATCACATAAAGTGACTTATGAGGCGTATTTCGATAAAAATGTACTTAACGTTTACAATATTTCTAGATGAAATTTACGGGTTTTGGCGCCAAAGTGACTAACGTATGACGTCAAAACGTTGACGTGACGTCATTTTTTCCTAGTATTAGGTCATGTTATATTACACACGTTGTATATAAAGAAATACGTAATGGGTATATTACATAGGATACAAGCAACGTCATATGATAAATTATGTTATCAATGTTTTGAAAGTACTGAAACCTGTCTGCCTAAGCACTAGTTTGTAGTACTGCTTGGAAAGCACAAATGCAATCTTTTGTTTGTTTGTTTGTATGGTGTTTTACGCCACTTTCAACAATTGTTCAGTTATAATCACAGTGTTTCCTGGTCCATTTGCCCTGTCATTAGGCTAACCCTACAGCCCTGAAGACCCAAGGAGGAAAAGCCATTAGTATTTTTTTTTAAGTCTTTGAAATGACCTGGCCTGGATCGAACCCAGAACCTCCTCCATCCGAGGCGGATACACTTCCAAAACACCATTTAGGCGGTTACACAAATGCAAGTGTTTGTTTGTATGGTGTTTAATGCCACTTTCAACAATTGTTCAGTTATAATCACGGTGTTTCCTGGTCCATATGCCCTTACACCGATAACAGTCGTTATGCTAACCCCACAGCCCTGAAGGCCAAGTAGAGAAAGTCAATAGTATTATTTTTAACGTCTTTTTTGGAATGACCCGGCCTAGATCTAACTCAGAACCTCCTCCATCCGAGGCGGATGCTCTTCCGAAACACCATTGAGGCGGTTACACAAATGTAAGTTATAATCACGATGTTTCCTGGTCCATTTGCCCTGACACCAGAACAGTCGTTATGCTAACCCCACAGCCTTGAAGGACAAGGAGAGAAACCCATTAGTATTATTTTTAAAGACTTTTTTGGAATGACCCGGCCTGGATCGAAGTTCTTTCAAAACACCATTGAGGCTGTTACACAAATGCAATGTCTATATTACATGTAAACAGAGAGTGATGACTAGTGAGACCTGGTGAGAATCATTTGTATGCTTTTTATATTCCAGCTGGTTGACTCTACTTTGGGCCCTAGTTCCACACTCACGAACGCATTATGGCACAGCGACGACACATCAGATCATGTGACCATGTTATGGCAGGATCCCAACATGACGGGATGGTCCCCAGCCACTCCATATCGCTGGTACCTGACTCACAGAGCAACAACGGGATATATTAAGTAAATTGATTGATTGATTGATTTGAACTTTTAAGTCATTTCATGGTAGCCAGTTCATTTGCCCATGTGTTTCCTGGCTTTCTCAAACCGGTACTCAATAAAAGTATTTTCTTAACAACTGGCTGCTTTCCAAACTTAATTAAAATATGTTTGTATAAACCTTTCCCATAACCCTTTCCTACATTGAACAAATCTGAAGTAGACGACTTTGAAAACATTAAGTCAAAAATTTGGAGACTCTATAAATAGAGTAGTAGGAGACCAGCCTGTAGGTCCCGTGACCAAATTCTTGGAACAAAGATTTGAAAGTGTTTTTGTGTTCCCTGATGAATACCGAACAATTTTGACTTTGGCTGCCCCCTTGAAAATGTCAGGCATTTTCGGTAGGGGTCAACAAAGATGAAACAGGGGTCAAAATTGAAACATATTCCAATGGTGTCGATATGCATATCAAATTATTTGTTCCAAAAATGTATAGTTTGTTATACCTCCTACCTTTAAGGAGGGTGCTATGGTCAAAAACATTGAAAGGTCAACGCAATTTTAACTTGCAGTCAAATTCACCAACACAGTTAACATTATCCGATTCTAATGATTTTAGTGTCTAATAATATGCTTTCTGACATGGGCAATTCAACTGAGCATCTTTTAAAAGTGGCTGCTAAAAGGTTAACATAAATTAGCCTCCTACCTTAAATGAGGGTGCTATGGTCAAAAACGTCGAAAGGTCACCGCACTTTTGACTGGCGGTCAAATTCACCAACACAGTTAACATTATCCGATTCTAATGACTTAAGTGTGTTATAATATGTTTTTTGACATGGCAAATTCAATAATACAATTCAAGTATAATTATTAAATAGTGTTGAAAACATTGAGGCAAAAGCAGAATTTGCTTATTATGAGCAATTTCTCTTTTTGCCACAATGTTTTCAAATGTTGACTGATGCAGATGCGACAAGAGGTTAACCAATACATATGCAGCACTTTGGAAAAGTTATTGAAATCCTCCATTGATGAAAATATCATTATTATATAGAGTTGAAAACTTTGTGGCAAAATATAGCACCTCAATCATGATTAGCAATTTCTCCTTTAGACATATTGTTTTCAAAAATTGTCTGCTGCAGATGCATGATTGAAAATGCATCTGAATGTGGGTAATGGTTAAATATTTACCCTTTCCTTATTACAAACAACCTTTGCAGCCTCTGGAACAGTAAGCTTTAGAAAACATGGTGCAAAAGGAGAAATGCCCCACCCCCCCCGCCCCCATCCCCAAATAATAAATTGTCACAATGTCGAATTTTTTCAAATCGGTCTGCTGAAGAATGTGTAGTATGCGGGAAAGGATTCAATGGAAACTTTAATATAATTCGAGGGCTTGGCGTGAAACGGTTGTAACTTAAAACCTATTTTGAAAACCCTGGTTTAGGGGCAATTTTGACCCTTTTGTAAACAATGCAAATTTAGGTGCCATTGCTCAGAACGAGCAATGGCATTTAAATTTACATTGTTTACCAAGAAAAGTGATTTAACTCTTATAAAGACTTTATGGCGAGGTGATTAACCTTGGTAAAAAAATACCAATTTTAGATACAACTGTTTCACGCCAAGCCCTCGATTATATTAACTATTTTGTTTTTTACAGTCTCAAGATATATGCAGGTACCAGTGTGCTTGTGGACTCTGGTTCCCTGTATGATAACACAATATCTGGGGGTCGTCTTGGCGTTTTCCAGTTTGGGGCATTCCCAATGATCTGGTCCTATTTAGTGGCAAACTGCCTTGACCACATTAACAATGGTTTATATCTGGACGGTGTGGATGACCATGTCACCTTAAGTGATGTTGTTACATTACAGATGAGTCAAAGGTAAGCTGTCCCTCTTTTTTCTACAATTCTTTCACAAGTATTCTTCTGTAGAGGGAAAAGTGTTAACATTTTCCCACGTAAAGAAGCATTTCAACATCTCTGCAGCAGATAAATTTGCTAAACATTGTTGCTAAAGGATAAATTGCGCATGATGAGCAATTTATCTTTTTGCCCATTTTTTTCAAATCCCTTCAATAATTGTTCTTTCATTTATAGAGTTCCATATTTTTTACTTTATACCTGCTGTAGATTTGTTGTATGTGGCTTAACCCTTTCCCACATATCTGCAGCAGACAACTTTGAAAACATTGTGACAAAAATCTGAAAAATGTCCATAAAAGATAGTTTAATTGTTAAATAAAGTTGAAAACATTGTGGCCAAAGGAGAAATTGCTCATCATGAGCAATTTCACCTTTGACCACAATGATTTCAAAAGTCGTCTACTGCAGAGGCGTCGGCAAGTGTCTATAGGTGGGAAAGGGTTAAACAAGAAGTGATCTATATCAGGGGAAATTGTTAGCCAAATATACCCCAATATTATGGTTTATAATATCATGGAAATAGGGGTTGTCCACGTAACATTTTTAAAGTGATGTTCATTACAAACTGATTAAAAATAATATCAACGAGAACTGAATGTGACTGATCTGTTACCTTTTCTGTCACGTGCTTTGAAAACTTCTAAGGAAATAGATGGAACCCACCTGGCGCTGTTTTCTTGAAACCACCGAAGTAGATACTCCACTGAGCATATGAATAAGTTATTGTATTCATCTCTAGAATAGAAGAATTTCTTAAATATTTACATTTCAAAATAGTACGGTTTAACGTTTCGTCTTGTATTCAATTTGTTTAACTGATGATTATTCCATTCCCACTTTCAGACACACTTTGACATACTGCAGCAGACAATGTTAGTCATTTCTCCTTTTGCCACAATGTTTCCAACTCTATTATTGTTCTTTCATTGATATATAGAGATTTTCCATATCTTCAAAGTTGTCTGCTGCAGATTTGTGGGAAAGGGTTCAGTCAGCCTTCTGCTTTAAAAAATATCCGAAATGAAAAATTCAATAACTGTCAAATTAAAATTATAATTCGGATACAAAGTTGAAGGCATTGAAGGAAAATGAGAAATGAGTTCTTTTCTCACAATGTTTTATCAGATGCCATCTGATACAGTGGGTTAAAAAGTTTTCTGTATCTGTAAATAAATATTTTACTTCTTCCAGTTTTACGATAGAAGCTTGGATAAGCCTTGACAGCGGGTTTACGAGTGGCCCCTATCCTATAGCTTGTACTGCAGACGAGAACCTTTGCTTTTCTGTAGAGGGTGGGGTACTGAAGGGCAAGTATGGTGATGTGTCTGTGACGGGTTCCAGCACTTTGTCTGCCAGTTCCTGGCATAATGTTATCTTAAGACATAGTATATCATGTAAGTATATAACTTATTTTGCTCTTTATATTCCCTCAATAAGTGGTATCCTTTAAGATGTGGCCAATGGTCACACAAAATGCATCAAATTCAACCCTTTCCCATTTACAACGAATCTGCATTAGATGACATTAGATGACAGTGAAATATTTAGGCAAAAATATGGAAATTGTCTATAAATTAAAGTTCTTTTAGCTATTCCGAGAATATGTGAGCTATGGTACTCACCCTGGCGTCAGTGTTTGTGTCACACCTTGGTTAGGGTTTTTCATGCAAGTATATTAAGAGCCCATATTTCAGTAACTACTTTATGCATTGCACAGTTATTGCACTGAAACTTGATATAAACCTTCCAAGCCATCACACCTATGTATATAATCAATTTAGTTAACTCTGTCATGCATATAATGCAAATGAGGTATAGTCAAGCCATTGTTAATGAAAAGAGTTGAAAACATTGTCGAAAAATGAAAAACATGCACAGAATGACACAATTTTTCTAAAAGTGTTTAAGGCAGATGCATCAAAATACTTCCGCATCTTGGAACGGTTAACTGTAAATCAATTGTCCCAAATGGCCAATCAACAGGTACGGTAATCAAATTCTTTATAACAATCATGTTTCAAAACTTGACATGACTCTGTATGCCACTTGTAACCCTTAACCTACATACAGACAGCTTCTTAAAACATTGTGGCAAAAGGAGCATAATATAAGGAGCTTATAATGAGCAATTTTTAACCAGGTTTTCCAAAGGAAAAATCTGGTTATTAGTTTGGCGAAGTCGGCGGGCGGGCGTCAACTTTCCTTGTCCAGACCATAACTTTGCCATGCATAGAGATATTTTCAAATAACTTGGCACAAACATGCACCATATCAAGACGATGTGCCAAATGCAAAAAGAAATTCTGTATATTCAAGGTCAAGGTCACAGTGATAAGAAATAGACTTTAATTGAAATTTTCTTGTCCGGACCATAACTTTGTCATGCATAGAGATATTTTCAAATAACTTGGCACAAACATGCACCATAGCAAGACGATGTGCCAAATGCAAAACTTTTGTCTGTAGCTTCAAGGTCAAGGTCACAGTGACAACAAATAGACATCAGTTGAACTTTTCTTGTCCGGACAATAACTTTTTCATCCATAGAGATATTTTCAAATAGCTTGGAACAGATATACACCATATCAAGATGCTGTGTCATATGCACAATTTATGTGTTTAGCTTCCAGGTCAAGGTCACAGTGACAGAAAATATACTTTACTAGAACTTTTTTTGTTCAGACCATAACTTTACCATGCATATAGATATTTTCAATTTTTTTTTTTTGTGAATAATCAAATCTATAAAATTCTATAAGCAAACACAGCAGACCCTGATCAGACAGCTCCTACAGAAGCTGTCTGATCTGGATCTGAGGTCATGAAACTTACTCAATTTGAGCATGTTAACATAATTATTATGTCTCCCCCTGTATACAGGGGAGATATATTGTTTTTGTCCTTGGCGTCTGTCTGTCTGTCTGTCCTTCTGTCTGTCCGTCTGTCCGAAATCGTGTCCGCTCCATATCTCCAAGACGGCTTGAAGGATTTTCATGAAACTTGGCTCACATGTTCACCTCATCAAGGCGACGTGCAGAACCCGCGTCTCGACAATATAGGGTCAAGGTCAAGGTCACGCTTGAAGGTCAAAGGTTTGAGGCTTTATTTCGTGTCCGCTCCATATCTCCCAGACGGCTTGAAGGATTTTCATGAAACTTGGGTCACATGTTCACCTCATCAAGGCGACGTGCAGAACCCGCGTCTCGACAATATAGGGTCAAGGTCAAGGTCACACTTGAAGGTCAAAGGTTTGAGGCTTTATTTCGTGTCCGCTCCATATCTCCGAGACGGCTTGAAGGATTTTCATGAAACTTGGGTCACATGTTCACCTCATCAAGGCGACGTGCAGAACCTGCGTCTCGACAATATAGGGTCAAGGTCAAGGTCACGCTTGAATGTCAAAGGTTTGAGGCTTTATTTCGTGTCCGCTCCATATCTCCCACACGGCTTGAAGGATTTTCATGAAACTTGGGTCACATGTTTACCTCATCAAGGCGACGTGCAGAACCCGCGTCTCGACAATATAGGGTCAATGTCAAGGTCACGCTTGAAGGTCAAAGGTTTGAGGCTTTATTTCGTGTCCGCTCCATATCTGTCCCAAATTTATAGGTTGGAATGTTTTGAGAGATTTTGACAGATATTTGAGGGGAGACATCTGTTTTTTGCAAAAACAATTCTAGTTACTATTGTAGTTTACACTTAGATTACAAGGCTAGGAAATTGGCTGGTTGCAAAGTAGATTTCAGTTACAAACTAAAAGTAGATTTTTTTTTTTCCAAACTTTGTCCTCAAGCTAACAGAGCTTTTTTAGTTTGAGCATCATGCTCAAACTAAAAATGCTTTGTAACCATGGCGACAAACTCCAAACATGGATTTTATTCTCATCGTTGGTTTGTAATTTCACCCTATTTTGCAATGAGCATATTTCATAAACTTGTAACTCAAGCATCTAACTTCAACAACAATATTTCCATTACATTCTCAAATTGAGTAAGTTTCATAACCTCGGGCCCTGGATCTAGTCTGTTTGTTGCATAAACGTGTTACTATCAAGTAAAGGGTTAAGGCAGATCACTGATTATCAACCTGGCATTAGGGATCCTAAAATGTGGCTGCTTACAACAAAAGGTTGCTTAATATCTGTTATCTATTATATGTTCTTAATAAATGAGGCCATCAACACACGATTGACTGTATTGAACTGATATTTGTTAGATAAAATTGTGATATATTTAATTGACAAAGTAATTATGATTATTCATCAATAGAAATATTCCCTGTTACTTGAATTACTAGCTTTGATTAACTATTAACAGAAAGATTTGACAGATCTGTTAATTCTTAATCAAACAACTTCCATTATAGAAAATCTGGTTTCATGGAATTTCCATGTCTTGTTCCCTTTGCCACAATTTTTTTCAGCTTTATTGAATAATTGCTCTTTCATTAGTATCTCCGGCATTAATTAATGAAACACTTTGTTGTTTGTACTCAAAATAATTCTCTCAGTGAATCAAGCTATTAGTACCCACAACACTGGGTTTAACCCTTTCCCACTAAAATCAAATTTGCAGCACATGACTTTGAAAACATCTCAGTAAAAAATATGGTAAACCACTATAAAGTGAAATTTAATTATTGAATAGAGCAATTTCTCCTCTTGTTAAAATGTAGTCTGCTGCATGTCTACAAGTGGGAAAGGGTTAATTAAGGTTCATATAAGGGTTTTGTAACAATAAATACAGTCAAACCTGTGCTAAAGACCATCTTAGAAAAGTGATTCCCTGTCTATAGCAACCACACTTTTAGTTTCCCAATTACTCATTTTCTGCATAAATGACCCTGTGATTAAAGGCCACCTTTGAACTAAGACCATGTTGTTATGTTCCCATGGATGGTCTTTATACACAGGTTCCACTGTATACACTTTGTCTAATGTTTTGGGTCTCTCTATTTTCAGCACAAACCATCACACTATTTTTAGATGGTACACAGGATGGACAGCAGACTGTCTCTGACATATTTAATTGGGTAAGGCAAGTCTTTTATTGACCCGTTTGTCTGATATACTTAGGTTGCCTGCATTGGCGCATAGGGATAAAATATTTGTCGTCTATTCATTAGTCTATCTGCCACACATTCACTTACGGATATATTGGCAGTCGACACGTGTGTTCCTTCTAACACTCTTGTTAACCCTTTCCCACGTACAACAAACAGGCTCCATAAATGAGAGTTTAATTATTAAAAAGAGTTGAAAACATTGTGGCAAAAGGAGAAATTGCTCATCTTGAGCAATTTCTGCTTTTGTCACAATGTTTTCAAAAGACGTCTGCACCTGAGGTGTCAGAAAGCGTCTTTATGAGGGAAAGGTTAAGTGTTGTCATTGGACCATGATTGATGGATTGTTTGGTGTTTTATGTTAATTTCAAAAGAAATATCACAGTATTTCCTGGGTAAGTTACCAGTACTATTTGTCCATTTATCCTGAAAATAGTCAGTCAGTTGTTATGCTTACCCCACAACCCTGATTACCAAGAAGGGCAGCAGTTACTACCATTTTAAAGTCTTTGGTATGACCTGGCCGAGGGAATCTAACCCTTGACCTACCACACCAGAGACAGATGCTCTACCACTACACCATCAGACCATGAAAGAAATCTTCTAGTAAAGAATCAGTACACTAACCAGACCACAACATTGGGTGGACTGAATTGTAACCACATGTTTACAGGTTTACCAACATTGAGGTTCATATACTAGTTTTTAATAAGCTGGAATCTTCCATTTTCATAATTATTATACTAGTTTTTAATGAGCTGGAATCTTCCATTTTCATATGTCAACGTTCATATACTAGTTTTTAATAAGCTGGAATCTTCCATTTTCATATGTCAACGTTCATATATACTAGTTTTTCAATCAATTGTCAAAGTTGATATGCTAATTTTTCAATAAAATGGAATCTTATGATTCTTACATGTGCCTGTGCCTATATTTGATTTCCTTTATTTTCCCTTTTAGACATCAGTAGCAAGTGCAGATCGTACAATGTATATAGGAAAAGGTAACTCCACGTTTTTCAGAGGAACTGTTGATGAGGTATGTATACAAAATAAGTATCAATTATGTTAAGATCGGAGTTATAAATGACAGGCGCACACTTATCCATATGGGTCATTCAGTTTACAGTTTATTCAAAAGTGTTATGTAGGCCACAGGCCTATACCCAAGATACAGAACATATATACAATGAATGTGAAGTGCAAACATCATTACATTGATAAGTACCGGTATATACAATTATACATTATACAGAATAACAATGTGAAGGTAATTTCAAGATTGAAAGTAAAAAAACATCTTGCTAGATTTCTAGATGTTAAAAAGAAGTCTTTTACCAAAGCTGCTCATAAAGGAATTTCTCAATTCTAATGCATGGTCACAAAATAAACATGTAAGGTATTCTCTTGGAATATCCCTATATCTGCCTTCTTCGGTCATTAAACAATGTCTCAGCCTACGAAAAGAAGCTTAAAACATGGATCATTCAAATGAACCAATAAAACCTACATTTGCGACCAGCAAAGATTCAGATCAGCCTGCTCCTCCACATTCAGGCATTATTGAAGCCTCCCGAGAAAGGCTGAGACGAAGAATGCAATTTGATATCAGAATTACTATTTATGTCAATACCTCTGAAGGTTGGTTTTTCGCGTGACATTGCACCAAAATGACAACAAACTAGCTCCAAAATTATAAAAAGTATGTTCTGTGCTCAGAAATTGTGCTCAAGCATCTGATTTGTTAGAAGCGGATTCATTCTTGAAACTGACAAATTCTTGAAAAATGTCTTTGCCTTTTTCTCAGGGGGAAATTATTTTAAATGAGCCAAAACACAAAAATTACAACAAATCCGAGATTACATGTGATTGAAGCTGATGACTAAATATCACATGACGTCTTGATAAAGAGAAAGGATGCTAGGCTGCATTCAGATTTAAATCATGTAACAATATTTGCATCCCTATTTTGTGGAGGGCAGCCGTAAAATTAAAATTTAAATTTAAATTTGCCGTAATTGGAATTAAGTGTAGATGTGCACTGCACTCACCCTGGGTTCATATTGAAGCTTGCATACTTGTGAATGACACATTTTGACACATCTGCAGCCGATGACTTTTGAAAGCATTGTGTCGAAATAACACCTAATGATGAATTTTTATGCCCCCACGGAATCTCCGATTCGGGGGGCATATAGTTTTTGGCCTGTCTGTCTGTCTGTCTGTTGGTCTGCACGTCTGTCTGCACAAAAAAAACTTTAACCTTGGCCATTACTTTTGAACCATAACAGGTACGGCTACCATATTTCACATGTGTATTCCTTGTGACATGACCTTTCTGTCAGTACCAACATTTTTGACCTTGCGCCCTTGACCTTTGACCTAGATGTTGCCATTCTCGAAAAAAACTTTAACCTTGGCCATTACTTTTGAACCATAACAGATACGGCTACCATATTTCACATGTGTATTCCTTGTGACATGACCTTTCTGTCAGTACCAACATTTTTGACCTTGCGACCTTGACCTTTGACCTAGATGTTGCCATACTAAAAAAAACCTTTAACCTTGGCCATTTCTTTTGAACCATAACAGGTACGGCTACCATATTTCACATGTGTATTCCTTGTGACATGACCTTTCTGTCAGTACCAACATTTTTGACCTTGCGACCTTGACCTTTGACCTAGATGTTGCCATTCTCGAAAAAAACTTTAACCTTGGCCATTACTTTTGAACCATAACAGATACGGCTACCATATTTCACATGTGTATTCCTTGTGACATGACCTTTCTGTCAGTACCAACATTTTTCACCTTGCGACCTTGACCTTGACCTAGATGTTGCCATTCTCGAAAAAAACTTTAACCTTGGCCATTACTTTTGAACCATAACAGGTATGGCTACCATATTTCACATGTCAGTACCAACATTTTTGACCTTGCGACCTTGACCTTTGACCTAGATGTTGCCATTCTCGAAAAAAACTTTAACCTTGACCACTTCTTTTGAACCATAACAGGTACGGCTACCATATTTCACATGTGTATTCCTTGTGACATGACCTTTCTGTCAGTACCAACAATTTTGACCTTGCGACCTTGACCTTTGACCTAGATGTTGCCATTCTCGAAAAAAACTTTAACCTTGGCCATTACTTTTGAACCATAACAGATACGGCTACCATATTTCACATGTGTATTCCTTGTGACATGACCTTTCTGTCAGTACCAACATTTTTATGCCCCCCCGGAATCTCCGATTCGGGGGGCATATAGTTTTTGGCCTGTCTGTTGGTCTGCACGTCTGTCTGCACAAAAAAACCTTTAACCTTGACCACTGCTTTTGAACCATAACAGGTACGGCTACCATATTTCACATGTGTATTCCTTGTGACATGACCTTTCTGTCAGTACCAAATTTTTTGACCTTGCGACCTTGACCTTTGACCTAGATGTAGTTTTTGGCCTGTCTGCCCGAAAAAAACTTTAACCTTGACCACTACTTTTGAACCATAACAGGTACGGCTACCATATTTCACATGTGTATTCCTTGTGACATTACCTTTCTGTCAGTACCAAAATGTTTGACCTTGCGACCTTGACCTTTGACCTAGATGTTGCCATTCTCGAAAAAAACTTTAACCTTAGCCATTACTTTTGAACCATAACAGGTACGGCTACCATATTTCACATGTGTATTCCTTGTGACATGACCTTTCTGTCAGTACATTTTTGACCTTGCGACCTTGACCTTTGACCTAGATGTTGCCATTCTCAATTTTTTTTTTTTCCTTCCCCAATACTTTTGAACAATAACAGGTAAGGCTACCATATTTCACATGTGTATACCTTGCGACCTTGACCTTTGACCTAGATGTTGCCATTGGGGGGCATCAGTGTTTCACAAACACATCTTGTTTCCTTTTGCTATGCTGTCAACTGTATTAAACAATTATACTTTCATTTACAGAGATTAATTAATAGTTTTGCCAAGATGTTTTCGAAGTCGTATGCTGCAGATGTCCTGGGAAAGGGTCAATGCAGTAAGGCTGGTTTCCAGGGTTATGGCTAATAAAACAAAATTCTCCTTCCAGATTCGATTTTACAGTGAAGCCATTCTAGACACTGAAATAACCGCTCACATCTCACTCGCCTCGCTTGAACGTGAAATCTTGAAGAATTACGGGGCCATTCATTTCCGTATGGAGGAGTCCGCCGCCGCAACATCACTGACGAATTCTGGTTATCTGTCATCAGCATCGGCTCAGTTGTCTGGTGGTACATTTGTGACGGTATGTTATTTAACCTGTTCTTGTTTGTTGACGAATTTTAATGCATCTGTAGCAGATGGCTATTAATGAGCAATTTTTGCTTTTACCACAACGTTGTCAAGTCTATTCAATAATAATTAGTTTATATATAAAGATTTGTCATATTTTGCCTAATTATTTTCAAAAGTTATCTGCTGCAGAATTGTTGTATGTAATAAAGGGGTTAGAGCTTTACCAGCTATAGATGACAACTTCAGAAATAATTGTAGAAAAAAAAGAAAGAGTTTGTTTTTGAACAATTTATCCTTTGCCAGACCTAAGCTTCACTGCAGTTTAAACTGCTTGTATAGATCCGATGACTGCCTATTACAGGTCATCTCAGATTGACCTTTGCGTCAGCCAATGAAAATGTCACCTACTTAATTGTTAGGTATCAATAGGGGAGATAACCAATATAACTGAACAAGATTGAGAAGCGATGATGGCGGCGCTTTGTATAGAAAGCATTTTCATAGGAAAAACAAGTATTGGTTGCATCATGCAATTTCATTGAGCATAAAAATGAGTTTGTGCTCTTGAATAGTTAAGGTGAATCCGAGATGACCTTGTATGCAGTATCATCAGATCCAATATAAGTCTTTTGATATGAGATTAATGAGATTGACTGTAGAACTGGTAACTTACCTAGGAAATGCCTTGATATAACTGAAACATTGTTGAAAGCGGTGTGAAACACCGAACAATCAATCAATCAATATTTAAAGATGTTACATTGTTCATCCCATAGAGTATATCTCACAAGATATGGTTATTAGTTGATTGTTATTTATCTATCCTTTCAGAGCTACCAACAATATAGACAGTTCCAAATAGCATTTCCTAACAACTAATCAAGGGGCAATTGATGAGTTCAAGCCGATATTATATCTATTAACCCTTTCCCCTTTACAACAAATCTACAGCAGACGACTTTAAAGTATCTAGACCAAAACACTCAGAAAATCTCAATAGTCAAAGGTATAGTTCCTTAAAAAAGTTGAAATCATTCTAACAAAAGGGGAAATTGTTCATTATGAGCAATTTCTCCTTTTATCACAATATTTTCAAAAGTTGTCTGCTGCAGAGGCTTCAGAATGTGTCTATATGTGGGAAAGGGTTAATTATCTGTTTTGTTATGTAAATATAGAGACAGTACACATGTGTGTTGTTTATTAGGCGCCTGTAAAAAAGTGGATTTTAGATCACTTGATTCGAAGGCTCAAGGTGATCTGTTCTGATCACTCTCTGTCAGTCTACCTTCTGTTGTTTAATTGTTGCATCTCCTCTGAAACCCTTGAACCAATTTTAAATAAACTTCACAAGTATGTTCTTTTGGTAATACTTTGTCGAAATTGCTAAAATATTTTTATTCTGTAAAGAACTGTTAAAATTCTTCTCCTCTAAATCTGCTTGTCTGATTAAAAAAATATTTGGACAGAAATGTTTCTTAGGTGATCCTATACAAACATTGTTCAGGTTAAAAACCATGGCTTTCAGGGGGCACCAGGAAAGGGGCAAAATGACAACATTTCTACTTCTACAATGAAAGTTCTTATCTGATTTCAAGATAATTAAGCAGAAATGTTCACTTAATGACATAACTTGTTCAAGCCATATTAATTTAGTGAAAAACATAGCCATCAGCAGGTATGAAAAAGTGGTATCGACAAAGTTTAAATTCTTCTCTTCTCAGAAAGTGTTTGTCAGATTTCAAGATGTTTTTGACTTTTGTTACTTTTACTGAATATGTTGGAGCTAAATTAATGGTTTCAAAGCATAGTTGCTAGGAGGCATGAGAAAGGTGGGTAAAATGACAAAACTTTCAAATTATTCTCCTGAATCTGCTTGTCACATTTCAACATCTGCACAAACAGCTCAAGCCATATGGATTGGTTGAAAAATATGGCTGCCAGGAACAGGGCTTGTTTAGAATGTCTTATCCGTTGCATGCTGTTTCATTTACAATGTTCAATCATTGCAGTTTCTTTCAAGCTCTTGATCAATTTTACGCCGACTTTAGCTGTTATACATTTGCTACTTAACCTTCACCGAAGGAATCAATTTAGAGCCATCTTGACCCTCTTGGTTTAATTACAACTATGTATTTGAGTTTGTTGGCTATAAATATGTTATATCATTAGTCCATTAATGCATTTCACATATGTAATTATTGTAACTTTTTTGTTTGACTGCAAAAACGTATTACTACAAGTCCTTTACAGATTTTTGTTGTTTTTATTGACAGCAAATATGTGATATTATAATTCCTTTGCAAATTTGTGATAAAGTTGACTTATATATTTGTGATAAAGTTGACCAAAGACCTAATAACACATATGTGTTATTAGGTCTTTGAGTTGACCTATATATTTGTGATACATTGTGTTGTTTACAGAAATGGGTTATCATTAAATTAGTTTGTATATCTATTTGTTATATCATGAGTTTACTACATAATATGTTGCTCTTTATTACACTGTGTTACAATGTATGTTGCAAAAAGTCATATATTGAGAGTCCAAACGTACAGAGTGATGTAAATTGTCAACGCTCTGAGTAGCAAAATACAAAGCCATGTAACGACGCTACTGCAACATTTTCCTGCTACATATAACTTTTGATACAGAAAAAAACCTCATTATACCTACTAGGGACGTAGATAATATATCTATGTCCCTGATTATACTAAATAAAATGTTTTCAATAACGTAACCACACCTTTATCATGTGGGAATGCATAGAACTCCCATAGTTTAATGATGTGTCGTCCTTGTTCAGTTATGTTACTTTATGGTATTCATTTACAATAGTTGAACTATTAAATTTTTGTATTTTATTTGCCTGTGATATTTGCGACGTAAAATGTCTGTATAAAATTAAAGATGATACTGCACCGTTTGCAGTTTTGGTATTATTGCAAATGTTATAAGTTGTCAACAAAATTATATGCTCCAAATAAGTAGCCACACTTTTGTCAAACAACATTGGCCAGAGATCGAATCAACGACCTCCCGCTCAAGAGACTGACGATTTATCACAATACCACCGAGGCGGTTTGATAAAGACGGACAACGCTCACGGGAATGTCATATCACTGTGTTTAAATCAGCCTTTAACACATTTTCAGTTATATCATGGCGCTTCCTGGGATACCAGTTACCAGTACTACCGGTCCATTTTTTCAGACACCAGCCAGTCAGTCGTGATGCTAACCCAATAATCCTGAGCGTCAAAGACGGCAGCCATTACTACCATTTTTAAAGTCTTTGGTATGATCAAGCCGGGAATCGAACCCACTACATCTCCGAGGCGGTTTGTTCAAAACAGACAACTCTAACAGTGTCTTTTACTCGACTTTCAAGAACTTTTCAGTTATATCACTGCGTTTCCTGAGTAGGTTACCAGTACTACTGGTCCATTTTTCCTGACACAAGCGAATCGGTGTTATTCAATAATCCTGAGAGTCCAGGAGGTAAAGCCATGACTGCCATTTTTAAAGTGTTTGGGTATATGTGTGAAAGAGTTAATGATATGCTCTTGTAATACTTCTGTAACGGGAACGGGGTATATGTATAAATATCACTTTTACGGCCTTGTCGTAGACGTCGGCTTTTATAGCGATGTTGCTAAAGTGGTTAACCTTGTATTAAGGTTAGGCAACGCTCTTCGCGGTTAGTGCCTGGATGGGTAATCCGCGATGGCTTAACTCCGGTACACGTAACAAATGGTGGCAGCGGTGGGATTTTGGATTGACATCACCATCATCCTCGGACCCCGGTTGTTCCCAGTGATGTTACATAGACTCTGCTCTGGTATACTGCTTATTTTCAGTTGTGTGACTTTGGGTCGAAGTCAAGAGAAAGAGGAAGAAATGTAACGGGACAGTGGTTATTTAAAAATAACTTCTAAAGCCTTGTCGTAGAAGCCGGCTTTTATAGCGACGTTGGTAGAGTGGTTAACCTTGTATTAAAGTTGAGCAACGCTCATCGCGGTTAGTACCTGGATGGGTGACCCGCGATGGCTTAACTCCGGTACACGTTACACTTCCATACTGAAATAGTAGAATATAAAAATAATTGATTGATTGATTGATTGTGGTTTAACGCCGTTTTCAACAACTTTTCAGTCATATCACAGAGGCCAGTTCACCTACTCATATGTTTCCTGGTTTCCTCACACCAGTATCCCACACAACATACTCTCCAAGCAACTGGCTGCTTTTCCACATAGGCTGTTATCCCATTGGTGAATGACGCTTGTCACAGTGACTTTTGTCAAACGTCGAAAAGAATGTTGGCCAAGCTGGGGTTCGAACACACAACCCCTGGATTGACAACCCGCGTTGCTACCCACTGATCTACCGGGGTTCGGCAATATAAAAAGAAAGGTCAGTATTATGCTGAAACAAAAGGTAAGACAACTTTTTTGTTAAAACAGCCATTTCAATTGCTGATCATGAACAATTTGCCTCATTCGGACACATCGGCAGCAGACTTCTTTGAGAACATTTCTACTAAAATGTGAAAAAACTCTATATATGACTAAATATTGAATAGAGATAAAAACGATTGTGACAAAAGAAGAAATTGCTCAATATGAGCATTTTTTTCCTTTGCCACCATGTTTTCAAAAATCATCTTCTGCAGATGCATCGAAATTAATTTTACACTACCTCGGTTATGTATTAGTAGAGCTTCTGCCTCGGGTGCATGAGGTTTCGGGTTCGATTCCCAGTTGGGACATGCCAAAGACTTTCCCTGTATGGCGCTCAGGGCTGTGGGGTAAGTATTACGACTAACTTGCTGGTGTCAGGATTAGTAAATTACCCATGAAACGCCGTAATATATATGAACAATTGTTGAAAGCGGCGCTAAACACCATACATAAACAAATTAATACAAATGTTCCTCTTGTTAAAGGTTAACCCTGTGACTGCTGGTATTTTTTCTTCTTTTTTTTCTGTAAAGCCTGCGCCACCAGTATAGAGCCATGCCAATCTCACCGTCTGACCAGGCTCGACTGTCGACTGCTCAACTCAACAAGTTTATCTCGATATTCCTAAGATTGACTCTTTCAATTGCAAAGCTGGACACAAGTCCATTTTAAAATGTCAACATTGAAAGGGTTAATAATTTTATTTGGCACAATAAGTTGTGTATACTGTATCAACGACCCTGGCATTTCAGGAAACAAGGAAATAACAAGAGTCCCAAGAGGGCCAGTATCGCTCCACTGCCATTATGCAAAAATTAAATCTCCAAGCAGCCAGCCCTCTGGCGGCCATGTTTTTTTTAACAATCAACATGGCTTGAAGGAATCTGATAAAGGGTCACCCTAGGAACATTTGAAAATCGGCCCGACACTTTCGGAGAAGAAGATTTTTTAAGTTTTCACTTTAGTCATATTAGGCCAAATAGACCCGCCCCGTGGTGTCCATTGTTTTCGACCAATTAACATGAATTGAAGGAATCTGATGGAGGGTCACTCTAAGAACATTTCTACACAATTATTTGAAAATCAGTCGGACAGTTTCGGAGGAGAAGACTTTTTAAGTGTTCTCTACAGCCATACAAGAGAAAGTTGATGCAACGCATCAATGTCGCCGGATATCTATAGTGCAGTTATGCATCACACTAACATTATAGTAGTTGAATAAACAGTTATCAACTGCGGGGCATATTGGAACATCAGGGGTGGGGTCAAGTGAAACTGTATCATAACTTGCATTGTTTTGTCAACGAAGTGAATGATAATTGAAGCCTTCCATTGTTTATGATCAATCTCCATTCCAAAGTAGGTTGACCATACACACAACCAACTAATTATTGATCATAAACAGTAATGGAAATAAGTAATCTTGCCAATCATCAGTCTTAGTATGTATACAGTGCTTTCATTAAGGAATAATTATAATATTTATGAATTCCACATACACTTTTCAAGATGTTTGTCAGAATATTTGAATTTTATTATTTTTCAATAAAACCACAAAACAGACAATTTAGGATTTGCATGCAATAGCACCTCATTTTACATTTCCTCTATTAAAGTCAACAGTAGACACATTTGCAGCAATCTACTTTTAAAACAATGAGATAAGGGTTAAATCGCTGAAGACATGAGTTTTCTCTTTTTCTCAAAATGATATTAGCTTGGCATCCTAATTATATCATACTTTAACAAATGTTGAAATGTAGTCCAATATTTATAAATTAGACCACCTTCGAAATATAATATCAACTAAACAGTTAAATCTCATTAAAATTGTTGTATAATTTAAACTTAATTTCGAACATAAACTGAGCCCTACAACATGTTAATTTATTTTAATTATTTCCTTCCTTTTTTATAATAAAAATAACAAACTACTCATGTTTTAAAATTATATTATGATGAGCGCCCTTGTGTCAATGATGCATAACAATATGCAGATCGGAAGCAATATGCCTTTAGGGAATTAAATGACACATTTAAAATTGTCAAGGACGAAATAATTTTGTACGAAGACCCGATTCTTTCTTATTCGCAGAGGTGTCGTTCTTTAAACTCTCTTTATAGGCAGAGAGTGTTCGTTCAAAGTAATTTTTCTATTAAAACAAGTTTTATTTTGGTTTGTTCTTTTCTTCATTTGTTTCGAACCAAATAAACATTTTAAATCGCCTATGATTTTACTATTTGTAAGTGAGTGTAAAGAGCGGCTCTCTGCAAAGGAGATTGATCTACGCAGTTGGTATTCGCGAGTATGTAAACATATTAGACTGTGCGACGTAAAGGTTTGTAGTTATCGCCTTTTGATTACATGTAGTATATAGTGTAAAATAAAGTATACCAGTATAGCTAATAGGGACTGTTTTGTCTTCGTAAATAAAACAAAAAAACATAAATGCGAGTCAAAATAAAGAAACTGAAAATACCTAAAACATCGGAATATTTATTTTATTTTAGATGTGTCATTACTTAGTGTTTTTAAACAAACACAATTGTAATATGTTCAAGACATCTAAATGTGTTTCTTTCTAATAATAATCCCCCCTCCCATGTCATTTCCGAAAACCTATTAAAACTAGAAGTCGCGGGCTTCTGCCCGGCGACTAATAAGGCGGAATAGCCCCGCCCTCTGGCGGCCATGTATTTCGACCGATCAACATGGCTTGAAGGAATCTGATAGAGGGTCTCCCAAGGAAATTTCTACAAAATTATTTGAAAATTGGCCAAATTCTTTCGGAGGAGAAGATTTTTTAAGTTTTCACTATAGACATATAATGCAAAATAGCCCCGCCCCCTGGCGGCATGTTTTTCGACCAATCAACTTGGCTTCAAGGAATCTGATAGAGGGTCACCCAAGGAACATTTTTACAAAATTATTTGAAAATAGGCCTGCCACTTTCGGAGGAGAAGATTGTTTTAAGTTTTCACTATAATTAACCATATAAGGCAAAATAGCACCGCCCTCTGACGGCCATGTTTTTCGACCAATCAACATGGCTTGAAGGAATCTGATAAAGGCGCGCCAAAGGAACATTTCTACAAAATTATTTGAAAATCGGCCAGAATTTTGCATGGATCTAACAAATATGAAGGAATTTAGAAGAGGACATTGAGGGGATGCTTTCTATGAAGTTTCGTCCCAAATGGCCAAGCGGTTAGAAGGAGAAGTCGTTTGAAGCTACCAGTTTACGCACACACGCACGACAACTCGACAGACAATTTGCCATAACATAAGCTCGACTGGCTTTTCAGCCAGTGGAGCTTATTAAAGCAATGAAAGTTTTGACGGCCTGGGGGCTGCATGAAAGTTTGAGAAGTAGGGAAAATGTTTATGTATTTATTGTTAAGAAGTTGAAAGATCATATCAAAAATAGTAAATACTATGAAACTGCCAATTTTAAAACAGGAGGATCTTGTTGGCACTATATCGCTTAACTGAATGGAAGAGCTCACAAGTGTATACACATTAAGACATGAAGAATCAAAGGAAATTCTTTTTACCTGATATAACCCATATTCGAAAATGGACTAAATATTATCAATAAAAACATTCCGATAACGTTTCAAGCTGCTGAAGCAAAGAATGCGGCCTCCAGAGTATTAACAAGATTTTCCTTCAATTTGGTCTAGTGACATAGTTTTTAACCCGGCATGACCCATATTCGAACTTGGCCTAGATATCATTAAGATAAACATTCTGACCAAAGTTTAAAAGATGTGGCTTATAGAGTGTTGAAAAGATTTTCCTTCAATTTGACCTAGTGACCTCGTTTTTGAACAGACATGACCACTTTTCAAACTTGGCCTACATACTATAGAGACAAACATTTGGAAACAGTTTAAACATGCTCAAGTTAAAAATGCAGCGTTTAGATAACCCTTCAATTTGGCGAAGTGACCTAGTTTCCGACCCAATATGACCACTAGTCTAACTTGACCTAAATATAATTCAGACAAAATTTAATTTCAAACTGCTGAAGCAAAATATGCTGCCTCTAGATTTTTAACAAGATTTTCCTTCAATTTGGCCTAGTGACCTAGTTTTTGACTCGGCGTGACCCATATTCGAACATGGCCTAGAAATCATTAAGATCGACACGGGTCCTACTTTTTCACTGATGTTCCAACAGCATTAACAGCAATTGGCAGGCTGCCAACTCCGAAAAAAATGTTATAACTTCTATGACCTGGGGCTAAAACCCCAGGCCAAAAACCAGTTTATGTTGTTTATAAATTACCCGAATTTGACAAATGTAAAACCCACCAATTGATATGCCATTTTAAGAAGCAACAACACTTGATTTATTAACCGATTTGGGGTAAATTGCTATTTACAAAATAGTTTCAGCCCTTTCATGGTCGGCAGTTTACCTATCCGTGTATTTCTCGGTATTCTCGCAGCGCAGTACTCTCAACGCAACATTCTCTCCAAGCAACTGTTACAAACTTGAACAAATCCGAATATGATTGATTGATTGTTTGGTGCTTTTCATCGCTTTCAACAATTTTTCAGATATTTCCTGTTCCTGGGTAGGTAACCAGTACTATATTGGTTCATTTATCCTGACACCAGTCAGTCAGACATTATGCTAATCAGGCAACTCGCTCTGAGCGCCAAGGTGAGCAGCCATTACATCCATTTTCAGGGATCAAGCCCACGACCTCCCACACTCGAGGCAGTACTCATCAATCTATAAATCATAATACTTGATGTTACCATAACTCGAAATGTGTTCTTAAAGGTCAGGGTCACACTAAACAAGAGGCCCAAGATGGGCCCTAAATCGAACACCTGGGTTATAGTAAATTAGAAGCAAATATTTAACTGCAAAATCTGTTAAATTTTGATGCAAATGAAACTGCGATGCGTGGCTTAGAAATAGCTTTTCATTCAAGGCCATTTGTAATAAGGCATTAAAGCTTTGCACAATTTTAAATGGGAACATTCCAGTGAAGGTTGGTAGATATCGGTCGAATGGTTTGGGAGATGTCATTTGAAGCTAAAATGTTAGGTTCATTTACCCCTTTTCTAATGCCACATAGCATATCTATTTTAACGGAATAATTGTGTAAAGGGTCAGTAAGACATTTTTGTTAAATTATCTTGAAATCTAACAAGAACTTTAATAAAAATGGAATTATAAAGTTTTGTCATTTTGCCCCTTTCCTGATGCCGCCTTGCTGCCCTGTTTTTCAACGAATCAATATGACTTGAACAAATTTTTGTAGAGGGTCACTCAGGTAACATTTCTACCAAATGATCTTGTAATCTTACATGCGAGTTCTAGAGGAAAGGAATTTTAAAGTTTGGGCATTTTTCTGACTTTCTGTTACCGCAGCTACCAAAGTTGTACACAGAGTTGCACTCTGTGTACAACTTTGGTAGCTGCGGTAACAGAAAGTCAGAGTTCATATTTCAAATACCTTGGTAAAAGGTCATGGTAACAGTTGCTATAATACATTCATATGAAATGATGTTATCAATCTAGCACATTCGTTTGGGGCAAAATTTCAATACAAGGGAGCTTGGAATAGTACATGTTTCAGGGTCAAAGCAGCATTGACAATCTAGGTCGTTAATGAAGGTCACAGTTGATATAATGCGTCTATGAAATGAGTCATTGATCTAGCATTGTCTTTGAACAATTTTGAAAGATGACGATCTAAGGAACATTCCTGTGAAGTAAAGTTGAAATTGGTCAAGTGGAATGGTAGGAGTTGTCATTTGTAGCTAAGGTGTTAAATTTATGAAAAAGGTCATAAGGACCGACCGACCGTCCAGTGCTTACAGGTGTTTATAGTTAAGTCGTGGTTATTTAAGAGTGATAATTTCCAAGTCGTCTGCTGCAGATTTCCTTTATTTGAGAAAGGGAAGGGTCAAAATATATCGGATGAACGATTATAAAGCTATGGAGTGCAAGGCCATGTGCATTATGAATTGGAAATATTTTGGCTATATTTGAAAACATCACGGCCAGGTCATACCTTTAAAAATGGTGGTAATAGCTTTCCCTCCTTAATTGGTGCTCAGGTTTGGTGTCAAAGGAGCTTGGACAACGTAGGTCGTAGGTCAATGTCTCACAACTGCTATAATGTGTCTATGACCACTAAAACATTCGTTTTGGGACAGAATGTTTTTATATTACATACACGGGTCAGTGCCAAGGGAGCTTGACAGAGTTCATGTCTCACGGACCTAGATCGAAGCTGAAAGTAACAGTTGCTAAAGTTATGTGTATACGAACTGATAACATCACTCTAGCACATTTGTTTGGGGGCAGAATTTCTTTATATTACATACAAGGGTTTGATGCCAAAGGAGCTTGGAAGAGTAATGTTTCTTGGACTTAGATAGAAGCTCAAGGTAACAGTTGCTATACTATGTTTATATGAAACGACGTTTCACTCAAGCTCTTTTGTTTGGAGGCAGAGTTTGGGCATTTTTTTTTTATATTACATACAACGGTGCAGTGCAAATAGAGTTTGGAAGAGAACAGGTTTCACATACCTAGGTCAAATGTCCTCGACGTCATCACTCTAGCACTTTGGTTTGACGGCGGAATTTCTCCATATTACATACAAAGAGTAGGTGTCAAGGAAGCATGGAAGGGTTCATGTTTCACAGACCTAGGTCAAATGTCAAGGTAACAGATGCTATAATACGTTCATATGAGACGACGTTATACTCTAGGACTTTTATTAGTCGCCGGGCAGAAGCCCGCGACTTCTATTTTTAATAGCTTTTCGGAAATCACATGGGAGGAGGGATAATTATTGGAAAGAAACACATTAAGATGTTTTGAACATATTACAATTGTGTTTGTTTAAAAACACTAAGTAATGACACATCTAAAATGGAATAAACATTTCGATGTTTTAGGTATTTTTAGTTTCATTTTGTTGACTTGCATTTAAGTGTTTTTGTCTTATTTACGAAGACAAATGTGGTCTCTGCTAGACTTGCAACCAACTGCTATATGTCAATATTGAGATATATTGAAATAAAAATCACGTCAAATTCTACTTTCAATAGTAATGTTAACTTACTGAATGTTATTTTCATGTTCAAAAATATGTCTTGATTTGTGAAGAATTCATTTGATAATGTTAACTCGTGTATATCTAAAATATGAACTGTTTCTAACCTAGAACTGTTGATTACGTCACTACCGAGTACCGCCCGCATAGATTTGTAAATTTTGCACACGCTACTATATACTACTGTACTTACTGTGTGTGCGATAACCAATGAAAAGCTGGATTTGCACGCGATACATTTTACAACAAAAACGTGCGTCGCTTACACTCATACGATGGGCTGAATATGCACAATGACACACACACACTTGAACATAAACTGGTAACAGAAACAAAAATAAGAAATAATTTGTGAAAATATGTCTCAAATATAAGCCTGTTTATCGGTCGTGAACGTCGAAACGCCTTTTTCTCAGTTTGTGACCTAGTTTCATATTGCCAAAATGTAAACAAAGCGATGTGACCGGAAGTAAAATGTAAACTTAGAAAAGTGACTAGGTTATGCAGACAAAAAATGTCGCACGACAAATTGATTTTTCTTAAACGTCACGAAACGAATGCATGGGTCGAATGTAGGAGAAAGAAAGATAATATAGAAATGCTTTTCTCTCTCGAATGCAGTGGAATAAAACATGCACTAAAGCTTTGCCTGATTTTTTATTCACTTTCTTCGATGTCTGACACTACGACTTGATGAAGCCTGACACGAGGGTAAACATTTCGAAAGAATGCTCAAACACCTTATTACAGATAGATAGCTAATATTACACACTTAAAAATATTACACACTTAAATGATTAAATATATGTGATATTAAATGTTGAAACAAATTAAGAGAAGAACAAACTCTGATAAACAATAGATTTAGAAATAAAGAAAATCTGCTCTTTCGCACCCAATTAATTTCATACTTGCCAAATATATTGTATGCATCAACGATTTAGATAAACAATTTAGCTGTTATATTGTTACAAGTGTGGTCTACTTGTGAAATAATTAGTATTAAAAAGGAGGAAGTTCATGTCTTCAGCAATTTAACCGTTTTCTCATGTTTTAAGCGATTAAAGGTTTTCATTGTTGCTTCAGACATGGAAAGGGTTTAATAGCTTTTTATTGCATGTATATTTAAATCCCAAAATGTATTAATTTGTTTTGTTTTTTGACAAATACAAAACATCAAAAATCCTGACCAAAAGAAATCCTGAAATTTGTAGATCTATGTGGAATTTCAAAAATCCTGGAATTAATCCTTATGAAAACATTATGTGTATGTTTAGACTAATGAAAGTCAAGACTACATGTGTGTTAAAAAATAAATCAATGCAGTCTTTTCCGGCGACATTGATGCCTTGCATCAACTTTCTCTTGTTTGTGGGCAGAATTTCTTCCTATTCCATACGAAGGCGCTTGGAAGAGTTCATATTTCAAATACCTTGGTAAAAGGTCATGGTAACAGTTGCTATAATACATTCATATGAAATGATGTTATCAATCTAGCACATTCGTTTGGGGCAAAATTTCAATACAAGGGAGCTTGGAATAGTACATGTTTCAGGGTCAAAGCAGCATTGACAATCTAGGTCGTTAATGAAGGTCACAGTTGATATAATGCGTCTATGAAATGAGTCATTGATCTAGCACTTATAGTATGCCTTTGTGGGTAGGAATATTTCATATTACATTCAAAGGATCATTGCCAAGATAGTGGAACAATTCTAAACAATTGATTAAACAATCAACCTAGGTCAAAGGTCAAGGTCGTAATTACTATGATACATCCGTACGAAATGACGTCGGAATTCTAAAATGCCTTCACACGCCATACTTCTGTTCGGAAACCAGACGTTCCCCCCCCCCCCCCCCCCCCCCCCCCCCAAACTGTTTCCTCCCTGTAGACGTTTCCTCCCTAAACCATTTCCTCCCAAGACGTTTCCCCCCCAAAGTTATATACCTGTAGACGGTTCCCTCCAAAAATGATTTTGACACAAAATATGTGACATAGTGTTAAAATATTGATGAATTTGATCTAAAATGAATGTAACAGTTTATTAAATGTATTATTTGATAGTTTCATTACAATTATTTCATTTAATAAACTGTTACATTCATTTTATTGAAACGTAATTATACAATATATACATATTAACAGCAAAAATAAATCCTTAGGTCAAGTTTGAAAATGTCAAAATATGTTACCAAAGAAGAAAAATGAATATAATTTCTGTCCACTGCTGTTGTTAAATTCCAAGTTTAAAATGTCTATCTTGAGACTTTAATTTAAAAGATGGCAATATTACAAAAGTTGAAACTTAAAAATGCATCTGCTTTTAAATATATACAATATATACATATTTACAGAGAAAAAATTCTGAAGTATTTTAAGGAAGATTAAAAATATCATCTATCTTAATATGACAAAAATATCTAAAATAATTGCACCTTAACTAATCACAGTCACATACATCACATAGTATTACTGTCTTCATCATGATTATAGAGTCACTACAGCCGTGTGATCTGGACCACTGCATGGCTGACTCGGACCTACAGCATCACACACAGGTCCAATTGAAGTACTTGGCACACTCAGCCAACAAGGTTCCGGTCTCAATGTCCTTATCACGGTACTGCTGCTATTCAAAACCCTTAACAAAGTGTAATTACATTTAAACTAAATATATAAAACTATTCATACTTGTTTATCTAGACTACTATAAGGTGTAGTGACCCCTCTCACATTATATATATATAATGCTACTGCAGACGTTTCCTCCCCAATTTTTTGGGGGAAACGTCTTGGGAGGAAACGGTTTGGGGGAGAAACGTCTGTCATTCCTTCTGTTCTGTGCAAAGCGAGCTTGGACAAGCTATGTCAAATGTCAAGGTCACATTTGCTATAATGTTCCGTAAGAGACGACATGCTTTAGGCGAATTCCTTCATACATCAAACAAAGGTTTAGTGTCGAGGGGGCTTGATTGGAAGAGTTAGCATGTCGCTGCTCAAGGCCACAGATGCTATGCATATTTTTCAGTAACTACCTTAGCCTCGTTTCAAATTCAGATTGAATATATAAAAACAAAGGCAGGGCAAAGGTCGATGTCACAGTTGCTGTAATTAAATAGCATACCATGTGTAAGAAATGATGTCATCACTTTAGCACTTCAAATTGAGACCGAAATTCCTTCATACTTCATGAAGAGGTTAAGTATATTAAGGGAGTTTGGATGAGATTGCAAGGTTTAGTGTCGAGGGAGGATAGACACGTTTGCATATCACCGACATAAATCAAACGTCAATATGCCCAGGGACCGTGTATAACAGGGATACGCGTCGACGAAAATATCGATTAAATCTCGGACTTCGCGAGATTTCGCGAGAACTCTAGCGGTGGCCTCATTTTACCGTCGCCATCTTTACGAATACATTGGGCAAAAGGTATGATATTTTATTTCACTTGATTGACTTTAATAGAGTACAAAAACATAATTTTTAATTTAATGAATGTCAGCATTAAGAATCATAGGATATATAATTGAGAAAATCTTTTTAAAAATGATCGTTTTAAGGCTAAGTTTGGTTGCGACAATCATTGGAAAATTGTAAACAAAGGAAGTTGATAAATTTCAATCGATGGCGAAGCGAGAAACATCACATTGTTACGGACGATAAATGGTTGGAATAAGGTTCAAATTTCATGGTTAATTGCTCAAAAGATAAATAGATTATATAACTGTGTATCTTAATCATTTATAATGTCCCACTTGTCATTTTTATTGTTTTATTTGTGTCCTGAATTCGCCTCGTTTTGCTCGTTTTGCTCTATTGCATCAATTTGTAATCAAAACTTCTCGGCCATCAAGAAAAACTTGTCTACATTGAAAAACACTTTTCATGTCCTAACTGCATAAACAAATGATAAAGTATTATTTTCCAAGAAGTTGAGATGCTATAAAGTGTACGTTTATCATTAATAATGTATAACTTGTCTTTTTAAATGTTTTATTCATGTTTTGAATTTGCCCTATTTTGCTCTATTGCATCAATTTGTAATCAAACTTCTCAGCCATCAAGAAAAACTTGTCTACTTCGAAAAATAGTTTTCAAGTATCTACTGCATCAAAAACTGTTAAAGTATTATTTTACAAGAAGTTGAGATGCTATAAAGTGTACCTTTATCATTAATAATGTATAACTTGTCTTTTTAAATGTTTTATTCATGTTCTGAATTTGCCCTATTTTGCTATTTTACATCAGTTCTTAATAATCAAGGAAAACATGTCTATTTTGAGACACAGTTTTCAAGTCTCTACTGCATCACAAAAGGATAAAGTATTATTTTACAAGAAATGTTTTATTCATGTTCTGGATTTGCCCTATTTTGCTATTTTACATCAATTCATAATCACAGCCAACTAAGGAAAACATGTCTACTTTGAGACACAGTTTTCATGTCTTTACTGCATCAAATAAGGATTTAATATCAATTTACAAGAAGTGCAGCTGTTATCTATTGTGAATAGAAACTAAAACCATTTATACATATTTATCTAAAAACTAATACACATTTTGTATTCATGAACAGCATACATGCATTATAAAATTCCAAGCCCACACATTCTATAAGAACATTTGGTGAACATACACATAACAATGACAACAAGGCGAGTATTGTTTTGTGAAATGGCTAAATAAATTTATTTTTCCTTTTAGATCAAATAAATATAATCCAGCCTCAAAAGGAAAATGGGTCGAATTAGTCATAGAAAAAGGATTGGACGTAGAAAACGCACCAAAAAGCACCTCTCTCAGCCTCAAGGTTCAGTCAAAGACACATTTCAAGAGCTTAACTATACAAACCAAGGTATTTCAAACAGATTTCTTTCATTTCCCCATAACTCATTAACTGCAGTGCATAGTGTCATCCTCTTGCGGTGACATCGATATATCTGTCACAGTGTATGCATATGCTTGTGTCTGTCAGCAGTTCTCATTACTTGTGTTATATTATGAGTACAAGTATCCGCCGTGGTCGAGTGGTTAGCGTCAGGGATTTGAAACCTGATGTCACAGGTTCAATCCCCAGTCGCTGCACATTTTCTAGCCTTTTTCGTGATATAACTGAAATAATGTTGAAAACGGCTTAAACCCCCAAATAAAACACTTAAATACTTTGAGTTTTGAGTACTTAAGCAAAATGGTCAGTACGAGTACTTTCTGTGTACTCTATTAGTACTTCCACACATGATAATGATGAGTGTAAAACATTAATTCATATTAACAACAAATAGGACAGGCTTTTGTAGAAATACCGAACTGTAATCTACAGTACAATCAACCAGTATCTTTTGTATTGTAAATGTAAACAGATACCTGTATACAAATTATGCATAGTGATAATAGCAATCAATTATTGGATTATCACTTTTTCAAACAGGCATATTTTATTTTCACAAATTGGTGAATAGAGTCATACTTTAATTGGTGTTTTAGCTAAAGCAAGCTTACAGAACTTGATTTGTAGACCACTTTGTAGTTTCATTTGTAAATATGAACTTTAATGTATCAGACTATCAGTCATGTCAAAACAGGGACAATATAATACACGGTTCCTGGTCAAAATAAGCTGATTTCTGAAAGCCACTGCAGCAGACGGCTTTTAAAAACAGCAATTTTCTCTTTTGTCAAAATAGTTTAAACTTTTTTCAGAAAATATATCTTCATAGAGATTTTCTGTGATTTTGCCTAGATCTTTTCAAAGTCGTCTGCTGCAAATTTGCTTTATGTGGGAAGGCTTAAATGTTTGACAAATTGACGGAAATACAAACATTTGTGAATTTTTGAAAATTCTTCAAATTGCAGGAGTTGAGTGTCACTTAGTATGTTGATGATTACTAGTGAGCTTAAAGTAAGTAACTTACCAGGAAACTATGCGATATAATCAGAAAATTGTTAAAGGCTGCATAAACACAATATCAAAATGTGTACAAAATGTGTACAACACACACCTGATCAGAAACGGTTTAAAAAGTCGAAACATCTTACTTTTGATTGGTGGAAACTAACTTTTAATGTTAAATACTGTTCATTATTTTCAGAGTCCTATGAAAGTGATGAGTACTTCAGATGTTGTTTTGAATCACTTGGAGAAATAGATGGGGAAATAGATGGGAAAAACCATGAGGGGAAAAACACAGATGGTTCTGACTATGCTGATGAGTACTACATAATTCTGGACAGAGTGTATGAGGATTTCACTCATCCTGCTGTGAGTGAGTCTCATTACACGAGTTTGAAAAATGTCTGCAAATCTGATCTACAAGCTTACAGAGAATTTTGTTGTTTGACAACCTCATCAATGTTACAGTACATTCAGTGCTATGAGTCAACTTATAATCCTGTGGTTAAGACATGTGTTACAATTGACAAACACTTTTGTGTAAATGTGTCCGTACATGGTAAACATGTGAATAAGAGCCATGAACTCTGGGGTTTGATTCCACGTATTTGCTTCACAGTAGAACATGTACAGTCAGCTTTGAATGTTATCTTGGCTTACAGCGTCTGTCCTGGGAATCAAGATGAACAGTTTCAAGGCCTTGTTCCTGCCAGATCATTTCTGGATTCAGCAGATGATGACAGGGCAGGTTATCAGGAAAGAATTGTAGTGTCAACAGTAAGGAGTTCAAATTGCTCACTTCTAATTAAAAATTCTAGGTGTAAATGCTGCTGTACATACCGTAGAACACTAACAAAGTCTTTATGGCGACAAAAGGAGAGGGTTGCTACACCTAAGAGGGATTGGCTCAATTCAAAAATGGGAAACAAATCAATGTCAGCCTCACAAAAAACTGAAAAGCTGAGACAGTTGAAAACATATACCAATTCACTGAAAAGTGAAAATGCAAAGCTACAGAGGCAGTTAAAAAAACACATACACAAATATGGAGTTAAGTTATCTGAACGTGATAGTGTAGAAATGAATCGGATCATGTCAGAATCTGAAGAAACCATCAGAACTGTATATCCAGATCAAAACTCAATACAAAGACTATTTTGGGAACAGCAGCTTAAACAGTCTAAACTGCAAAATAAAAAGAACATGAAATGGCACCCAATGATTTTGAAGTGGTGTATTTACTTGAAAAGTAAATCTTCGTCAACATATGATGCTCTCCGAAAGACTGGCTTCATACATCTTCCCAGTGAACGGACTCTTTATGACTATTCACATGTGCTTTCCAAAGGTGTAGGATTTCAAGATGACGTTATTTGTCATCTTCAACAGGAAGTCGAACCCTACTCCGAGGAACATCAAAAGATAGTTGGAATCCTTCAAGATGAAATTAAGATCAAGAGTGACTTGGTGTACGATAAACACTCAGGAGAGTTGGTAGGCTTTGTTGACCTAGATACCATTGGAAATGAGATACGCAACATAGACCAGTGTCTAAAAAAAGAAGGAAACACCTTGGCTAAATATGTTCTAGTAATAATGGTTCAGGGAATGTCGACTAAACTGAAATACCCTCTAGCCCACTTCGCAACAAATGGAGTTTTGTCAGATCAGCTTTTCACTATACTTTGGAAGGCTGTTGAAATCCTTGAGATAGATGTTGGCCTGACAGTACTGTTCATCACTAGCGATGGAGCTTCCCCAAATAGGCGGTTTATAAGATTACATGGGCAAGGAAACGATACCGTGTACAGAGCTCAAAATATTTTTGCCAGTGAACCCCGTTACATATATTTCATTTCTGATCCTCCTCATCTAATCAAAACAACAAGGAATAATTTTTCAAATTCATTTTCGCACAAGAAGTCCAAAAAATTGTGGAAAAATGGCCAAGACATTTCATGGATGAGTATTGTTAGACTTTATGATGAAACATGCTCTGGGGTTTATAGACTTTGCCCAAAACTGTCACGGAACCATGTTGACTTGAAGTCATTTAATTATATGAAGGTGAATTTGGCAGCTCAAGTTATGAGCTCAACAGTAGCCAATGCTCTTGAAATAACTTATGGTGGTCAATATGCAGAAACAGTTAAATTTATCCGCCATATGGACAAATTCTTTGATATCATGAACACAAGAAATTTTGGTGAGTCAATCAGAAAAAGAAATGACAATGTAAAACCATTTGTAGATATTGAAGATGAAAGGTTAGTTTACTTGAATGAAGAATTTCTAGAGTATTTTGAGGACTGGGATCGAGAGATTTTTACGCGGCCAGGAAACTTTAAAAAGTCGGAAAGAAATATGATGAAACTCAGTTATCAAACATTGGAAGGACTAAAGTTTACAGTTAAATCTGTGACGGAATGCATCAAGTTTTGTTTAAAAAGTGGAATGCCATTCGTTCTCACAGATAAGTTTAATCAGGATGCTATTGAGCAGCATTTTGGAATGCACAGAGCAAGCTGTGGTTCTAATACAAATCCAACATTAGAATTTAGATCAATTCAACTGTTCCCTTCAAAAACAGAGAATTGTTGGATCACAAGCATTGGCTCCTATGCGAGGAAATACTAAAAGACGTCTTGAACTTCAGATGGATGATACACCGCTTCTTAAGAAGAGGAGACAACGATAAACATCTTTACCCGTGCAGAAATGAGTGTATTGTGTTGTAAATATTTGAGGTTTAAACCGTTTATTCAATTGTTCGAGAGAGAAAAAATGCTGTAAAATCAACTTTAATTTATGACTGAAAAATTGTTGAAAGCGGTGTTAAACACAAATCTATCAATTAACTATCTGCTTTTGAGACAATTTGCTACATTTCCTGTAACGTTTTTTTAAAAGGGCCGACTAAGGAAAAAACACAAGTTAAACTTTCATGATTCTATCTTTATTCTGAATTCAAATTATACAAGATAAGCAGTTGGGTTATTTCATAGCAGACCTTAACCCTTTCCCACCTGCAGACTCATTTTGACGCATATATGCAGAAGATGACTTTTGAAAACATTGTGGCCAAAGTTGAAATTGCTTATGCTGAGCAATTTCTCCTTTGGTCACCATGTTTTCAAATTTATGGAGATTTTTCAGGTTTTTTTCACTATGTTTTCAAAGTCACATGTTGCGGATTTGTTGTATGTGGGAAAGGGTTAAAATCAATGCAACCTAGGGTTGAATATATAGTAAATTGTTATCAATTGCCCTTTAACACATTCAGAGGCTTTCTGATGCCTCTGCAGCAGGCTTTTCGCAAAGACATTGTGGCAAAAAGATAATTGCTCATAATGAGCAATTTTTGCCTTTTGCCACAATGTTTTTAACTTCAGTAAATAATTGTTTCATTTATATAGTTTCCATATTTTTGACTTAATGTTTTCAAATTCGTCCGCTGTAGATTTGTTGTATGTGGGAAAGGGTTAAAGCAAGAAAGGGTTAAAACCAATTCAACCTAGGGCAGGGACCGTGTATAACATATATTGTCCCTGACCTAGGGACAGATTCCTTGATGAAAAAACATAAAAAAATTATGTACATTGATCAGACAAGGGTTTCTTTGGCATATTTTGAATATATAGTAAATTGTTATCAATTGCCCTTTAACACATACAGAGGCTTTCTGATGCCTCTGCAGCAGGCTATTCTCAAAGACATTGTGGCAAAAAGATAATTGCTCATAATGAGCAATTTTTGCCTTTTGCCACAATGTTTTTAACTTCAGTAAATAATTGTTTCATTTATATAGTTTCCATATTTTTGACTTAATGTTTTCAAATTCGTCCGCTGTAGATTTGTTGTTTGTGGGAAAGGGTTAAAGCACAATCTTTTGCAAACCAGTTGATATATCTATGTTCTAATTACTACTAGATTTTTCCTTCAGGACTGCTCGGAGAGCCTTTTTGTTGTTTATGTCTGTTATTGCTGTAGTTTTAAATTTCCGGGCCCAGGCATGTCCTCTTACAGTCAGGAATAGGTTGACACATTTCTCTAAGAAAAACTCTGCATATTCTCCAGATATTATTTTTTGAAGATAATGACGTACCAGGACGTTAGACATTACTTTTTCAACTAAGACAGCCTTGTTCAGAGTATCTTTACCAACATGAGTCTCGTCAATTCCTTCACGGCAGATGTTTTCAAACTGTCTTACGAGTAAGAAAAAATTGTCACTTGCAAACTTTAACCCACCGCGATTCACTTTTTCAGTCCATTCATTGTATTTAGTGACAAAGGTTTTTTCACTGTTGTTTTCATTGCGCATTGCATTTTCAATTGCCTCATGAAAGGCTTCTTGTATTGATAAATTTTTCTCTTTCGCACATTTTCTTGCAAGAACATTCATCAAATATCCACTTATATAATAGAGAACTTGCTGATCATTATGGGAAATGTTAATCTCACAGTTTTCCTTCTTTTCTTCATATGAGTTAGACTTGTTTTTCACTATTACATTCATTAGGCCATGACACAGAACACCATAAAACTGCCTAGTCTTAATGGATATTGGTTGAACTATATCGCTGAAGGCAGACAGAGTATCTTGATCTGCTGATAGGCTATATAAGTTTGAAAATAGCACTTCATTGTCAAAGTCTGCTGTAGCATCAACCTCCTCCATGATGTTCTTAAATTGTGGCAGTAATAGAGACTGAACCTTCTCATATATATGTGAGCTTGCTAAAATTCCTTCCGAAATATCAATAATGTTTTTACCATGAACTGATGACGTCTTTCTTAGTGAATTGCTGCTGATAATTTCTAAGCTTGTACCTAATGCACTGTGAAAGTTTTTATCAAAATCACTGTCCACTTGAAATGGTCTTGCATTCAAATGTTCAGAGGGGGACTTTATTCTGTAGTCTGAAACTGTAAATATATCCAGTTTAAATAAATGTGTATATATGTATATTACTATCCCAATTTAGCAGTAGCCTACTTTGAAAACACACAGAGGTCACCAATGTTTTCAACACTATTCAAGACTTACACTTGAATGTATACAGGTTTCCCATATTTTTTCAAAGTTGTTTGTTGTAAATTTGTTGTAGTGGGAAAGGGTTAAGTTAAGCAGAGGTATAGATAAAGCGCGTTTTGCATGTTCTAAAATCCTTATTTGACCATCAAACCCTATGTTGTTGGTGCTTAGACGATGATTTTGAGTACTACAACATATGGCTTGCTTTGTCAATACCAGATAAAATATGGGGAAAGAGCTCCTTATCTGGACCTGGTTAGTGTTAAGAAATTATAAAATAATATTTTAAGAATTGTTTGAAATGATTGCTGGGAAACAACTGTGAGCAACTTTATAAAATTTAGCTTTAATATAATGATTATTGTGAAGAATATATTGGAACCTTTTCTCATTGAGAGGTATTTATCTAAGGATTACCTTGCAAATTATAAATAAAAGTATGTCACTGTATACTGTATGGGTTATTTCTTGTCCTGGTGTTAAGTATATTGATTGATTTGGGTTTAACGCTGTTTTCAACAAATTTTCAGTCATATCACACAGCCAATTCACCTATTCATGTGTTTCCTGTTTTCTCACACCAGTTATCCACAAAACAATCCTTCCAAGCTACTGGCTGCTTTTCCACATATACGGTTAGACCACGAATGACGCTTGTCACAATGACTATTGTCAAATTGGCCGAGCTGGGGTTCGAACTCACAAACCCTGGATTGACAGGCTGTGTCGCTACCGACTGCGCTATCGGGGCTCGGCTGGTGTTATATATAAGTTTATGAATTGAATCAGCAGTTAGTTGTAAGGCTTGATTTACCTTGAATGAATCCTATCCTGCTATTAGTTATGATTCTACATTTGCAACCGGAAGTGTAGATCATGCACTCTGATCAACATCTGCTGTCTTTGCTTTTAAGTTTTACCAAGAAAAAAAAGCATTTACCTCGTATATTGGTTGCGCCATGTTTTGCTTTTAAATGTCCTCGTATTCCTGACATGGATACATATTTCTTGTCACAGCTGTCACAAGTATACACATAAGTTTTATCCTGCTTTAATTTTTTACACTTTGGCAGTCCCTCATTATCGGAACATTCAATGTCACTACAAGTATATTCTCCAAGCAAAGTTTCTAAATCAAGATCATGAAAATTAATGAAGTCGTGTTTACTGTAAGCCATTTTGACTAATAAGTGAATGGCGAAGAGATCTTGCCTTAATCTTTATACTTAATTTGTGGCAATCAAATTTTAATTATGTCGTTATTTCTTTGGGAAAATTAAAACATAAATGAAAATAATAATAGATCAAAGGCGAAAAGTAAAACATCTTGTAATTAAGGTCAATCAACAAATTAATATAAAACTTAACAAGCTTTTAGGATTAACACCTCCCTCCCGCTATCGGATCAACAGCAACCAAACTGCGAAACTCGGAACTTTGGGAAAATGAAAATATAAATGAAAACAATAATAGATCAAGGGCGAAAGGAAAAAACATCTTGTAATTAAGGTCAATGAACAAAATTATTATAAAACTAACAATGCCTCCCTCCCGCTATCGGATCAACAGCAACCAAACTGCGAAAACTCGCTGACTCATGTTGGATCATGGGAGACCGCATACTAAACCTTACTGCTTACAGATAATAAAAAAGAGACCGCATACTTAACAAAATCGCCGATTGTATTAAAAACACATCCAAAGGAAGACAATAGTTATCGCCGATTATCGTTTATTTTTGGTAATTCATAGAGTTTCCCCTTATCTTTTTCCGTGTCGCTCATTCATTATCTGATAGTTAGGCACGGCACTGATAATCGATAAAATATTGATAAATGATAAGCCGTTACCTATCCCTGTATATATTGTCCCTGATATGCCACGTGCAGTTGCTATGTACTTTTCTTAATAAAATACTTAGTCTGGTTTCAAAATCAAATTGAATGAACTTGTTTTAACAAACATAGCCTATGACAAAGGTTAACAGACATTTTAAAGATGGTTCCATAGGTGAACCTGTACTACACATTGTCTAATGCATCGAAAAAATGGTTAATTGACTCAGAGACATATACATACATCATATGTCTCTGATTGAATCAGCTAGGTCCCTGATTTAATACAACTTAAATCATTGTTCTCATCTTCTCAATCTGCTTGTCTGATTTCATGATTACTTGATAGATCTATGTGCTCCTTAATTATTCTCCTGACATCTGAAACTTGAAACATTAGTAGGCCTACCTCCTCTGTTACTAAGAGGTTACAATACACCAAATAAATTCACCGGGCGAATGTGGTTACCGTCAATATTTGGACAAAATCGAGCCCGGACAAAACCGGTGTTAAGCATTCTCTACTTTCATTTTCAAACAAGGTCAACATACTAAAAGTGATCAAAGCAATCATTTCCAGTGCATCATATACACATTTACATAATGAATTAAAACTCAAAGTCATATATTCAATGCATTCCGGTGATGGTATACACTAATTTGTACGCAAACAATTATTTAAGGGGCTGTTTGACCTAGATGCTTCGGAAAAATCGAAATATTTCGGACTTCAAATGTCAAGGGAAAATATGGAGTAATCCAAATAAACCACGCTCGTCAAAAATTCAAGATGGACGACAATCGCTGATGTGGTATGCAATTTTAATTAATTCGCTTAAAACAACTCTTTTAAATGAAATCTCAATACAATCATTGCTTTCTTTTAAAAGCACAACGAACAAATAAGATTTGGGAATATTGGGATTTACATAGTGTTTAGAGGGAGAGGTTATTTCGTCGCATAAAAACGTTGTATTTTCGCTAAACGGGTTTGGTTTTCTTAGCCGAACGCTTACGAATGGCACGTGGTTGCATAAAATCAATTATGGCTAATCGAGAAAAGCGGTTCAAGATAATTTTAATGCTACTTTCACCATATTCTTCTTGTCGTTGCTTTTTGGACTTCGTCCGAATTTTGCTTTTTTTGTAGCAAGTTTCCAGCCCTCGGGCATGAAGGGTAACAGATCAATGATTGGAAAAACAATGTAAGTGCCCGTCCTTTCCAACAAAGGTTTGAAATTTCCAAAGATTGCTTGAGGAGAAAAACGAAATGGGTTTATTTCAAACCATGGAAAGACCTTTTATATTGATGAATAACGCGTCGGCCTCTTGTAGTTTGTACCAAAGGTCCCGGGTTCAGATCCCGTGATGAGCAGGTTCTGCCTTCAGGATTTTTCCACACAAACAGCGCGAGTATTGGTTAAGTATCCAGGAAGCAGGCATCAAACGTGATTCATATAAGCTTAAAGCTTGTTTCGCAATCAATGTAAAATAAATAAGTTTAAAACTAAACCTGTTCAGCTGCGAGTCCAAGAAAGAACTTTACTTACAGAATATCTGCAAATTTACAGATAGTCCATACATTTTAACACATACAATAAATCTGCAACGGACGACTTTGGAATTATCAATTCCGAACTATAGATGATAGTCTGATTATCGAATAGAGTTGAAATTTTTGTTTCAGATGGGGAAATTGCTCATCATGAGCAATTTATCCTTTTGCCACAATGATTTCAAAAGTCGTCTGCGGCAGATGCGTCTATATATGTGGGAAAGGGTTAACAAAATAGTCTTTTTATTTACAAATTTTTAGTAAAAATATCTGCTGTATATATATGGTGTTCTGCAGATTTTGGAGTTGTTGAACACTTTACAGATATTCTGTTAATAAAGCACTTTCTTAGACATGTGATGGAAGGAAATTTCATTCAAGTAGCCATAATACTTGGGTTAAGAATCGGATGAGGAACACAAAATGCTTACCTTATGTGCCACTTTAGATTCTAAGAAACTGAAAACATCAAAGAAAAAAACGGAAGGAACATCAATGATCATTACAACAGAAGTTATTTGAAAGAGCCGAAACATTGTGGAAATAAGGATTTTTTCTTTAACAGAACAACAAGGGTTTATTGATAAATATTCAAAAGTAGTCTTTAAGAAATCGCGACCTTTTTATTTGAAAAAGGTGATTTTATTTAAAATGAATGGTCAATATCATTCATATTTGTACATAAAAGCATGAACATCCAAAAGTAATGATTATTACTTATCAGTTGTAATGTGTTGGGAAAATCAGAATTCTTTTCAATTAGCTGAAAGAAAAGGAACAAGGAAAAAACAGGTAAAGGTGAGTTTGGAGTCGCATATTTGTGGAGATTATGAGGTTTGTTTTTACTTTTTTTTTCTCCTTCTTATTCAGTTATCAAGTGTAATGTATAACTGGTAGAAAAATGACTCATAAAAGTCATCGCGGAGCTTTAGATAAAGAGTTTTCTCAAATGCTAATTTTTTTCGCGTTTAGGCTAAGAGCTCATTAATTACAGTAATCTCCAAAAGGTGATTCTTATGTGTGTGTGTCCACGGCATTGATTTTGTAGTGAAGCAATGAAAATGGTGCATAAAAATACCTGTTTTCTAATTGTGCACAAGTCTAAACAAGGTAGAGTAAACAGATCAATTAAGAAGTGCGCTCCTTAAATTGTATTCTGATTTCAACTGCTAATAAATCATTGCATGTGTCAAAGGTTATAAATTTCTGAAGTCAACTGTATAAGAGGGAATTTAGAATCATTCATTTGGGAATTATTGAATCAGGCATGTTAACTTGCCAATTCTTTCATTTAAGGATTTAATGTAGTTTTAACTCTGCTTACTTCTGGGGATTTTAGTGTTAATTTTGTTTTTATTTCAGACCTCCAAGTTTATTATAGCATCATGCAAAATAGATTGATTGATTGCAGCTTGAATGCAAAATTTGTTTTTGATAGGTCAGCAGTGTTTATAGGTATGAATTATAATGTGTCACTCATTCAACATAAATAGATTAATAATATTATAAATATTTTTTCGACGAATAATCGAAGAATAAGTGTATATAAATTATCATTCTGATCCTCGATTAATTTTGGTCCAATTTTATAGGCTTTACCCTTTCCTAGATACAACCAATCTGCTGATGACGACTTTGAACACATCTCAGCAAAAACTGAATTCAGTTGAAAACATAGTGGCATAAGGAGGACATTGTTTTCAAAAATTGTTTGCTTGAGATGTGTCAAATTCTGTCTGCAAATTGGGAAAGGGTTTATTAATTTTGATATATAATTGTGATAGAATTTCGAGAAATAGTCATCTTTTTGAAAGCATTGCAAATCCCCCTTTTATGTGTCACCTGCCAGTTAAGGCAGGAGGACTATTATGAATCACTTCTTCATTGTCTTGTCTGTCTGTCTGTCACACTTTGACTTTGTTATTGGTAGGCGACATATGTGTCTGTAAAGTATTGTTTTGCATTGGAAACTCTAGTGCTGAGGTCCAGGGGTTTTGAGTTTGAATCCCAGCTCTGCTAACAATCTTTCCGACGTTTGACAAAAGTTACTGTGACAAGCGTCATTCGTCTTCCACCAATGGGCTAACAGTCTATGTGAAAAAGCTGCTAGCTGCTTGGAAAGAACGATGTGTGGAGTACTGTAGGTGAGAGAGCCAGGAAACATATGAGTTGGTTATCTGGCTGCTGTGATATGACTGAAACATTGTTGAAAACAGCGTTCAACCCCGATCAATCAATTAATCTTGTTCTGAGAAAGAAAACGAGACAGATACAAAGGTATCACTTTGAATAAATTGTGCTACGTTTTCTATTTGATTTAATTATGGTATGAATTTTGTAATTAAAAGATTTGATTTGTAAAAACAAAAATTATTTCAAATAAATTAAAAATCAATAGTAATAAAAAAAAAGTATGCTAATTGAAGTAAACAAATTGAAAAAACCAAAAACAAATGTGTATGAAATTGAAAGCTGAAGAAGTTAACAGTATAACACAAATAAACGAACATCAAACATGAAACAGGTAAGAAATATGAAAAAAGAATGATTCTCTCAAAGTTAAATTGCATCATTCAAGCAATTAATAAATTTTGCATGTTAATTCATTGCAAACAGCAACATGAGCAACTGAAGAAGTAAACAGTATATAACACAAATAAACGAAGATCCAACTCGAAACAGGTAAGAAATGTGAAAAAAGAAAGATTCTCTTGGTCTAATTTCATCATTCGAGCAATTAATGCATTTTTGCAAACGGCACCATTTTGTAAGAAAGGCATCCAAGTATGAAATTATAAACCATAGGTCTTCAAAAGGAGATAATGACCAAATAACTTGATGTTGTTGGTACTTGAATAATGGTTGTTGAGACAATTCTTTTGAACGCTCGCATCAAATTTGTAAGTTCTATTAGTGTTTAGTATGGAATATGGTATGTAGTATTCTGGTAAAATATGGTGATGGACTTTACTGGAAGCCATATTCTTTTCTTAAACACTAGCTCAGATAAAAACCTTTTATAAGAATGTAATTTCACTGATTTGATTAGTGGCTTTTCAAGCTTTCAAATCTTTCATCCTATTTATGTCATCCTGTCTTAGCAATATGATACTAAGGGGTCACTTCTCTGTCTGTCTGTGTATATAGGAACTGGGTACTGAATGCAATACATTTATTTCTCCAAACACTTTTTAGCTCACCCAGGCACAAAGTGCTAAAGGTGAGTTATTGTGATCGCCTTTTGTCCGTCATGTGTCTTGCGTCAACATCTTCTCCTCAGTAACCAGCAGGTCAATTGGGATGAAACTTCACAGAAGGCATCCTCTCAATGACCTCACCAAAATTCCTGGAAATGTTTGGGATCAATACAGAAATTTGGTTTCCATGGCAACGAATGAAAACAACTTTGGCAGATTTTCAAATAATTTTGTAGAAATGTTCCTTGGGTGACCCTCAATCAGATTCCTTCAAGCCATGTTGATTGGTCAAAAAATCAGGTGAGCGATCCAGGGCCATCTTGTTTCTTTGTGCAAGACAGAAATTGGTTTTTTGGTGTTTTACACCACTTTCAACAATTCTTTATTTAAATCACGGCATTTCCTGGATAAGTTACCAGTACTACTGGTCAATTTATCCAGACACCACCCAGTCAGTTGTAATGCTAACCCCGCAAGGAGGGCAGAAATTACTACCCTCTTTAAAGTCTGTGTAATGACCCGACCGAGGATCGAACCTGTGATCTGCACCTGTGGCAGATGCTCTGCCACTACACCACAGAGATGGAAAACAGAAAGGTAAAGTGTAATATTGATTTTAACCCTGTTTTGGTACCTCTGACTATTGTAAATTTTCCCTTTCCCACATATGGTAAATCTACAGTAGAAAATATTTAAGTAAAGGTAGAGAAACTCTCTATAAATGAAAGTATAATTATTGAATATAGTTGAAAACAGGCAATAAAGGAGGCTGTTATAATTCATTACATTTTTAGCTTGTCTGTTTTTGGCAAGTTTAAGCAAGTCACATAACTCTGGCTTCAATTCTTATTCAGCAATGCCCCTTTTTCGACTTAGAAAGAAACAGACAAGCATAAGTTAAACCGGTTTTTATTTTGTTCACAAGAATTATATAAATATACTGGTACTGTAGCTGACTGAGATTTGAACACCCAAAGTCTTCAATGAAATAGAGGGTAAGTAGGTAAGTATTAAATTTTATTGTTTCAAGTTATTCAATAGCTGATAATTTAACATATATGAAGTTCCGGTCCTGAAGAACTGAAACAGTATTAGAGGTAAGTGTCTTATCCATTTATTAAGCACTTTGGTAGATGGGCATTTTTACTCTTAGTGCAATCATGACTGAAAGGAATTGACTCTCTGAAAGTACAGAAGAATGTAAATTCCAAGTTAATATGACATCATAATGTTCAATTTAAGTGTTATCACCATCAACTTCTACTGTCTCAATAGTGTAGTGGTAGAGTGCCTGCCTGGGTTTCAGGAGGTTGCAGGTGCAATCCCTGACTTAGTCATACCAAAATGGTAGTAATGGCTTTCCCACCTTTGGGATCAGGATTGTGGAGGCAGCATTATGACAGACTCTGTGGTGTCAGGGTAAACAGATCTGTAGTACTGGTAACTTACCCAGGAAACGTAGTGATTTATCGGAAAACTCCATACAAACAACCAGAACCTTCAGCTTCCTTAGAAATTCAATCTCTTGAAAGTGTCATTTCTGTCAAATCTTTTACAAATAGTTCAATGACAAGCATTCTGGAAGGATATGTAATCAATTTTGGTTCTTTGAATATTTGTGTTGTCACATGTATGTGAAATTTTCTCTTAGCTTCTCAAAATAATTGAAATCACTAAATATGTAAGCAATCTTTCAGAGAGGAGTCAATATGCCCATTATACAGAAAGTGTTTAATAAGAAAACAAAGCAATATTTATATCAAGAATAAGTAAAAGTGAAAAAATACTATGAAATCATTTAAGTATATTACAGTTTCAACATTTTTTTGTAACACATGTGTTTATATCTTACAACAAATTTCAATCACGCACTAACCCCTGATTTTCAGAGATCTGCCAGGTTGAGGTAATGAATGTGGAACCGTGTAGAGTGACAAAAGTTTGTCATCTTGTTGTTTGTGACAACATCATGTTGTGGGAGTTAGATTGTTTCAGATTGTTAGTTATGCCCCCCTGCAGGGTTGATTCCTGGTACGAACATTTTATCTTTATTCAATGCCTATAACGCACATTGTGCTCTAGAGACGGTGTTTTCTATGATCTTAATTCACGTTTACAAATCAAACCTATGTGTGTTTTGGGTACTCAAAGTAGAATTATCAATGGAAAAGAGACTTCTTTATTCCGTTGTATTAATACCTGATAGAGATAAGGATAAGAAAATGTGTCTTTTTCCAAAAAATAACTCTTTTTATTACTCAATTAAACCTCATGTTATGGGTATTCAGAAGAATTTTGTCAATGATGTGATTCTTTTGTATACCCTGTACATAAGGTTTAAGGGGAAGTAACTATTAAGAACTTAGAATACACTCCTTATCTAGAGCACTGTTTGTGCTTATGATCATGGTCGTAGGTTGGAAACACTGACTTGATTGATTTCTGATGTTTCTTGAATAGTTTGACATTTTACCTTTAGGCAAAAATATTTGTATGTGTGTTTCAGGTTTCAACCTTAGGGGGTAAGATAGATACAGTGGGTAAAATGCGATTATATTTGTTAGCTGAATTTTAGTTTTTTCAAGACGTTTTTTTATTTTCCTAAATATAAAACTTAGGGTATTGTGGGGGAAAAAAAAGAAAGGTAGGGAAACCAGAAACATACATTTATAATTTCTTTGGCCTTATTTATGAACATCTTAAGAACACTGACTCGGACAGCTTTTCTAGAATGATTTGATGTTTTGAACGGCCTTAAGGCAATTATCGGTACAATTTAACTGTATAATGTTAATTCAGACTTAAAAGTAATACATTACTTATGGTTCTGAATATTAGTTTCAAGATGTATTATTATAATTGCATGGATGCATTCAATTTTTCATCAAAATTTGAATGTGTGCTGTCCCAAATTGATTAATAACATTTTAAAATTATGATTTATTAATATATATATGAGCCGTTCCAAAAGAAAACCAACAGTATGGACCCTGCATAATGTATTAACCTAGATCGGCCTGCCCAATCTGCGCAGGCAAATCCAGGCCAACACATTACGTCTCAGGGTGATAGAGATATTGAGTCATGATTCCTGAAACAGAAAATCCACAGGAAGAGGATTTGCCTGCGTGGCATGCTTAGGCTGATCTAGGCAAATACTTTACGCAGAGTCCCCAATGTTGGTTTTTAGTTGAACAGCTCATATCTATGCACAAAGGTCAGGATCAGGTCAATATTGTCAAGTAATACATTAACTGAGCTCTAGTTTTACCCTTATCCTGCTGTATTCTTTCTACTGATATCGTCATTGTTGATTTGTAATTAGTTGATACAAATTTATGTCTTCGTTTTTGCTCCATATTGATGTATGGGAAGCGACAATGTAGAAAGTTATTTGATTTCATGAATATGTGGTCTGATCTTGGTCTACATTGTTTGCATATGTTGTTGAAGATCATGCATTACTACATACATACATAAATGTTGTTTAAAGTCACATACAGCTGGATAAGGGTTAATCTTTCAACGTATATTGTGGGACATGATTATCATTTCATTAAGATGATTCTTCTTAATACACACAACATGTAGTGTAAGTGAGTACGATATTATGGGGAAAAGATTAATCAACTACTTAATCAGACAAATGTTAACTTGATTAGTATTAACCCTTTACCTGACTTGATTTTTAAGTGTTGTCTGATTTGAGAACATCTAAGGAAAAATGTACAATATCTTAGAAATTTGAAGTGTTTCCATGATGCTGAAGTTTTGTAGACATTGTGAGAAAAGGGGAACATTTTCATCTTGAAGAATTTCTCCCTTTAATGCTGTCGGAATCAAAGATTCTGGCGCATATGGTTTTTGTCCTGTTTGTCTGTGTAAAAAACTTGAACATTGGCCATAACTTTTTCCAATGAAGATAGGGCTATCACGTTAAACAGTATTTGCCTTGTGACAAGTCTTTCCCAGAATACAAAAAAAGCTGACCTTGACATTGATTGATTTATTAGAATTTAATGTCGCTTTTCAACAGTATTTCAGTTTTATGAAGACATCAACTGAACCTGTCTGTTTCCTGGCTCTTTTTCCTCAGTACTGTACACAACACTCTTTCCAGGCAACATGCTACCTTACAACATAGACTGATGGAAGATTATTATTGCTATCCACAATGTCTTTTGTCAATCATCCAAAAAAATGTATGGCTGAGCCGGAATTCGACCTCGCTACCCTTTGATTGATAACCATAAATGCTAAATGAGCCATCACATTTTGTCCTGTAACCTACTTTGGTTGCTGCTCAGGGCATTTGCTGTTTCACATATGCATCTTGTCTTAAAAATGTTCAGATGCTGTTGGCTATAGAGGCATCAAATATCATCTCTAAATCGGTTAAAGAAACAGTTAATATTCTGTGATGATAAAGGGGTGATCATTCAATGTAGGTCTTGTATTTTTAAAATGAAACTGTCTTCGAATGTATTTGACATGTCACAGTTGAAAATAAGAAAGAATGATATTGGTTCTTGATGCTAGTCATTACATTACATTACGTTACATTACATGTTTACAGGACACCTGGTCTCAAACTTGCCTTAGCATGTTGTTTTTGAGACTGGCTTCCTGTATTAGATAAAAAGCACATTTCCTAGCCTTGTACATGGGATCATGAATAGCTGAAATATTGTTGAAAAAGGAGTGTTAGACGCCTAGCAATAAACAAATTCAATATTCTAATTAAAATAAGACAGATTAACTAAGCTTTCCTGGATACAGATTGAGCTGTCAATGTAGACTGTAAAACAATCAACAATTGTTGCTCTATGTAAGCAATTCTACTTTTTTGACAGTCAAATTCTCTATTATGCTTCATTTCCCCCCATCAATTATTTAAAAAGTAATTGTGACACACATAATTTATATTCCAACAATGGGCTTGCAGAAAAGACTATGTAGAAAAGACTTGGGTGCATAACTAAATTGATTGGGGTTAACACTTTTTCAACAAAAAAAGTCATATCACAGCGACCGGTTCACCTGCCCATGTATTGTCAGGCTTTCTCACAAAGTGTTTATATAGCAGATACACTAAAAATGTTGTTTCATGTCAAATGTAAACAGAGGCCTGTGTAAGAAGTTATCATACATGCTATTAACAGATTCATTAACCACAACAAAAGTTGATATAAAACTAAAAATGTTATCAAACCTATATACTACTTCTGTATTTAACCCCAAAAATGGGTACTACTACTAACAAGGGTAAGCCCCTGTGACTTGGGGGCGATCAATAAGAATTTCAGCCACAGTCTGACCCTTGCTTGAACCATAAGAGCCAGCTAAATGGGTCTGAACGATTGTGGAGTCTATGCAACTCTTGAGCTCCAATAGGTGGGGAGGTATTGGTTTCATATCTAATTTTTATCTCACTGTAAATATAAGGTGTGGGACCAATATGATCTTTCCTGTCAACCATGTTACGACCTTAGCTGTTGAAAGTGGCGTAAAACCCTAAACAAACTAATAAGGATAAACCCTTACATGTACAAGTAACCAATTGGAATTTCATGCTGGAATAGAACTATATATACATACATACATCTTTGTCAAGATTTTTTTATGTTGGCGCAAATGAGTATCACTTATGTTCGCCATGCTTAACTTAACTTTGCCATATTTGCTGGTCATTGACCGGCGACACATGTGTTCCTTAATGCCATAGTTGCTGGTCATTGGACGGCAACACATGTGTTCCTTAAACCACTCTTGCTATTACAATTTTTGAGAATTGAGACACTGAAGGTCTAACGGAAAATTGTTCAGGTAGGTTATGAAAACAGGTAACAGGTAAAAGGCTTACTAAAATTAATTAAACAGATGTCCTGATACTTGATATTTAGTATGCTGGATCCGTGTTTGTGGTTTATCAAAATAATTGTCTAAATTGGACAAATCTTTTGAGTACCTCACTCTCCCTAATAAGACAAATTTGCAGCAGACTACTTCGAAAATATCTAAACAAAAATGTTGAAGCAAGTGTCTGTATGTGGGAAGGGGTTAATCCTAGAGAATGCGCTCCCACAATGTTTTCAGCTTTGTATTCAAATGGTTCTGCATCTTTCCCAGGTGTCACTAGTTTATGCTGAGATGCTTTCTTAGCAGATGACACTCAAATTACTGTTTCGGGTTTACAATGGATTAATCTATTTTCAGACAACATGAAACATGAGTGACACAGACGATTCAACTATTAAAGGTGTTAGTGAGCAGAAGACGAGAGTGGATAATAATGAGTCTTCAGCGACAAAAAGCGCAATTCCTGATGCTTTGGTCTCCAAGGCTACAGTAGCTGAGGTGTCTCCTGCCATTAATGTTTCTGTAACAATGGCATCAGAAGTCGAGGCCCCAACACTTCTTCCAGAGGTTTCAGCTCCAAAAGTCCAAAAACCAGATCAAAGTGTTCCTGTTTCCAAAGATCTTAACGTTCCTATGAATACTGACAAAGTTCCTTCAGGATCTGATACACAGCAGACCGTTACCACGGGAACCAGAAACTACCCGCTGGCAAATTGGAGATCAATTAATAAGGGACAAGAGACGAAAGAAGAGTCTGGTAAGATATCTTCAAATTTGTTAAAAAACTTTGTGTGTCAACTGCCATGAGAGGGTGAAACTTCAGGATCACCTGTCCGTTGTTAGTTAGTCTTATAATTGGTCCTTGGCGCTCAGGGTTGCGGGGTTAGAATAACAACTTACTGTCTGATGTCAGGATAAATGGACTAGTAGTACCGGTAACTTACCCAGGAAATGCCGTGATATAACTGAAAAATTGTGAAATGCGGCGTAAAATACCAAACAATCAATACTGTATGCAAAGCTTTAGATTTTTTTTAATGACAGTTGGCCCACTTGACCCATTGAGTTTAAAAATGATGAATCTTTTTCTAAAACAAGGGTCTAGGTAGGAAAGAATATGAGACCAAAAAAGTACCAATGTCTCACTTCTTAAATTTACCTGTTTACACTTGCATATACAGTCAACTATTGTCAATACTTAATAAAAGAAAAAGGGTTGTAATGGTTGCCAACCTTGGCGCTCAGGGCTGCGGGTATAGCCAGTACTGGGTATAGCATTACGACTGACTGGCTGTTGTCAGGCAAAATGAACCAGTAGAACTGTTAACTTACCCAGGAAACACTGTGATATAACTAATTATTTTATTGAAAGCTGCGTTTAAAACTAAACAATCAATCAATCAATTTAATTGGGACATTGAAAAAGTATCGACATAATGTAGTTCGAAATAAATTATAATCGAAGGGGAAAATATTGTACCTGTTGTGTGTATCAGAAGTAAAAAACTGGTATGATGAGACCACTCAGACCAGTTACATTGAAATTTAATATGTTGCACAAAATAAACAGCTGAGCATCGATAGCTCAGTCAGTAGCAACACAGGCTGTCAATCCAGGAGTTGTGAGTTTGAATCCCAACTCGGCCAAAATTCTTTCTGGCGTTTGACAAAAGTCACTGACAAGTATCATTCGTATTTCACCAATGTGCTAACAGTCTATGTGGAAAAGCAGCCAGTTGCTTTGAAAGTATGTTGTGTGGAGTACTGATGGGAGAAATCTAGGAAACACTGGCCGCTGTGATATGACTGATTTTTAGCTCCACTGGCTGAAAGCCAGTCGAGCTTATGTCATGGCGAATTGTCCGCCGTGCGTCCATGCGTGCGTGCGTAAACTTTTTCCTTTAAACGACTTCTTCTCACTAACCACTTGGCCAATTTGGTTGAAACTTCATAGGAAGCATCCTCTCAATGTCCTCTCTTAAATTCCTTCAATTTTTAGCTCCACTGGCTGAGGCCTAAAAAAAAAATAGGTTTGTTTCTGGTAACATCTTAGAAAAAAGTATGGGTCGGTAGGTAGGCTTTTTTTTTTTTTTTTTTTTTTTTTTTTAAATATAAAAAGACGAAGTCCGAGTGAACCTATGTATACCAGTTTCTCTGTATTGCTTATTTTGATATCAGTGTTTCATAACTATGTATCTTAAACTATCCTTTATATCTTTTCTGACAGGTTTATGAAAGGACAGAATAAGTTTCCACAATAATAAAAGTGAAAACACTCTGCCTTTTTAACTGTAATTCCACAAAAACTAATAAATCCAGTGTTTAAACGGCATATCCTATTTAGTAGAGTGGAGTCATGGGCTGGGGTGGAGTGGAATGGATTTTTGAAGTATAAAATATAAAGTGACCATTCACATTTCTTCCTCCTTTTTTTTTTATTTATTTTAATAAGGTTCTCCACTTATATAATATAACAGTCATAGTACTGCCATTGTAGGTCTAGTTAAAAATAATTGATAATTTTACCATCAATATTTTTGCTAGCGAACAATACTTTACAGAATAAACAATATATACATGTATTTATGTTGGTGCAATAAAGCAATATTGTAATAAAAGGTCTGATTACCTTATATTTTGTTTGTAATTAAAAGTTCAAAAAGATAAACCACAGAGATATAACATGTTAAAACTCACTGTGCCCATGAAATAACTGTTCTAACTTAACCCTCCAAGAGAGTATTTAATGTCCTAAGATAATGAGGCATTGATGACATGTTAGATCTGCCATCCAGTTTAACTCCCAACGGGATTCATTATCTCCCATAAAGTAACATACAGATGACTAGGCTTCAGCCAACTGGTACAAGAAAATGTAAAATGTACAAGTAAGTGGTATCTACTCCACATTTAAACTTCCAGTTTGCAAAAGTAAGTATCAAATAATAAATTTGATTTCCACTCCAAAACTAGACTCCACTCCTCCACTCTACTAAATAGGATATGCCTGTTTAAACTGGGTTGGCTTGCTTTGTTATAATATGGTATAAATAGTGGTTGTTTTCATAAAATTGTGAATTTAAATATTACAGCTATGTAACTTAATAATAAGCTGTTGTCTGTTTGAAGGCTTGCATTACTAGCTACGATCATCGTCAGTTTGAGTAGCAGGGGATACGGTTTGAGATTTAGATGTGGGCGATATGGACCCTAATTCTAGAGGATTGATTCAGTTAAAACTGTTTCCATGCTTGGTCCTGGTGAAGGTTCTGTACGCAGCTCAGTATCATGGCTAGTGTCCAATTTTGCTTTACCAATTAAAAAATCGATCATTTTATAGCCTTTTTCAGGCGCTGATGGTAGTTTTTTCTGATAATATTTATTATTTCTCAACATTGTCAAATCGTTTTTATCGTAATCATCTAGACGCTTTAGTTATAAATGCATGCGTCTTCAATAAGTAATTTTGTTCTCATTTATCTGCCGGCGCGGTTAACGTTATCATCATGTTAACATCATAGACAGCTATTGCAACGATTAAATAAATCATATTGAACATTAAATTGAGTCTAAACAATATGCAGCTTAACATTTAAATACATGAAAGTCCAATTCACATCGGCGAAAAATTTCGTCAGACGCCATGTTTTTTCTTAAAAACACGTGGTTAAGTCGACAAGACGAAACGGGTAAAAATAAATAAACGAAATATCACCCAACTCCCAATACTTATTGTATGAAGAAGAAATATAATTACTTCGTTAAATATTTGTTTCGGATAAATAATTGCGACACCTGAATGGATATGTCACTGAGAAATGTTGCGATTTGTTTTAAAATGTAAACAACAGAGACAGGCCGAGAATGTTTTTGATTTTGTCAGAAAAGCAAGTTACAAAGTTAAAATTAGGCTAGACGGCCAGAATTGTAAATGGGTCTGTCGGACTCTTTTGGCCAGAATTGTGAATGTCTCCGACGGACCCTTTTGGAAAATTGTGAAGAGCCGTTTTTAATTGTGAATGGGTCCGTTAAACGGTACCAGCTAAAGAAGGAAAAAAATCGCCGGTCAACATTTCTCAATTTTAATTGCCAGCAGCGTTGATAATGCTGGCGAGTAGGAGATGCGCAAACATTTTGTTGTTATCTGACAACAATACGACATCGCGGCTTCCGGTACGGTTTAAATCGCGGATCGCCCGGAACCGGTCGCCTTTTTATTCCCTTTTTTTTTTTTTGGTCCGTAAAAAAGTTTCGGTCGGCGGTAAAAATGGACGGTCGGTCGGGTTACCAGAAACAAACCTATTTTTTTTTTAGGCCTGAAAGCCAGTCGAGCTTATGTCATGGCGAATTGTCCGTCGTGCGTCCGTGCGTGCGTGCGTTAACTTTTTCCTTTAAACGACTTCTTCTCCCTAACCACTTGGCCAATTTGGTTGAAACTTCATGGGAAGCATCCTCTCAATGTCCTCTACTAAATTCCTTCAAATTTTTTTGATCCATTCAAAATTCTGGTTTCCATGGCAACCGAAAGAAAAAAATAGTGAGAACTTAAAAAATCTTCTTCTCCGAAAGTGTCAGGCCGATTTTCAAATAATTTTGTAGAAATGTTCCTTGGGTGACCCTTTATTAGATTCCTTCAAGAAATTTTGATTGGGCGAAAAACATGGCCGCCAGGCGGCGGGGCTTTTTTGCCTTATATAGCTATAGTGAAAACTTAAATAATCTTCTTCTCAAAAAGTGTTCAGCAGATTTTCAAATAATTATGTAGAAATGTTCCGTGGGTGACCCTCTATCAGATTCCTTCAAGCCATGTTGATTGGTAAAAAAACATGGCCGTCACAGGGCGGGGCTATTTTGCCTATATGGCTAAAGAGCAAACTTAAAAAATCTTCTCCTCCAAAAGTGTCAGGCCGATTTTCAAATAATTTTGTAAAAATGTTCCTTGTGTGAACCTTAATTAGATTCCTTCAAGAAATGTTGATTGGGCGAAAAACATGGCCGCCAGGGGGCGGGGCTTTTTTGCGTTATATAGCTATAGTGAAAACTTAAAACATCTTCTCCGAAAGTGTTCAGCCGATTTTCAAATAATTTTGTAGAAATGTTCATTGGGTGACCCTCTATCAGATTCCTTCAAGCCATGTTGATTGGTCGAAAAACATGGCCGCCAGAGGGCGGGGCTATTTTGACTTATATGACCATAGTGAAAACTTAAAAAATCTTCTCCTCCGAAAGTGTCAGGCATATTTTCAAATAATTTTGCAGAAACATTCCTTTGGTGACACTCTACAAGATTCCTTTAAGCCATGGTGGTTGGTAAAAAAAATAGCCACCACGGGGCAGGGCTGTTTGGAGATTTTATTTTTGCCTTATGGCCGTGGAGCGATACTGGCCCTCTTGGGCCTCTTGTTTTTGATCCATCCATAATTCTGGTTTCCATGGCAACCAAAAGAAAAAAATAGTGAAAACTTAAATATCTTCTTCTCTGAAAGTGTCAGGCCGATTTTCAAATAATTTTGTAGAAATGTTCCTTGGGTGACCCTGTATTAGATTCCTTCAAGAAATGTTGATTGGTCGAAAAACATGGTCGCTAGAGGGCGGGGCTATTTTGCCTTATATGACCATAGTGAAAACTTAAAAAATCTTCTTCTCCGAAAGTGTTCAGCCGATTTTCAAATAATTTTGTAGAAATGTTCATTGGGTAACCCTCTATCAGATTCCTTCAAGCCATGTTGATTGGTCGAAAAATATGGCCGCCAGAGGGCGGGGCTATTTTGCTCTATATGACCATAGTGAAAATTTAAAAAATCTTCTTCTCCGAAAGTGTTGAGCAGATTTTCAAATAATTTTGTAGAAATGTTCTTTGGGTGACCCTCTATCAGATTCCTTCAAGCCATGTTGATTGGTTCAAAAATATGGCCGCCATGGGGTGGGGCTATTTTGCCTTATATGGCTATTGTGAAAACTTAAAAAATCTTCTCCTTCGAAAGTGTCAGGCCGATTTTCAAATAATTTTGCAGAAACATTCCTTGGGTGACACTCTACAAGATTCCTTTAAGCCATGGTGGTTGGTAAAAAATATGGCCACTAGGGGGCAGGGCTGTTTGGAGATTTGATTTTTGCCTTATGGCCGTGGAGCGTTACTGGCCCTCTTGGGCCTCTTGTTTTTTGAATACGACGTTAAGCCCAAATCAATTAATCAAAATAACAAATATTAACATTGTTTACATAGCTAAAGGTTACATGAAATGATGTTCTCTTCATTTTTAGCTCCACTGGCTGAAAGCCAGTCGAGCTTATGTCATGGCGAATTGTCCGTCGTGCGTGCGTGCGTAAACTTTTTCCTTTAAACGACTTCTTCTCCCTAACCACTTGGCCAATTTGGTTGAAACTTCATGGGAAGCATCCTCTCAATGTCCTCTAATAAATTCCTTCAAATTTTTTTGATCCATTGGAAATTCTGGTTTCCATGGCAACCGAAAGAAAAAAATAGTGAGAACTTAAAAAAATCTTCTTCTCCAAAAGTGTCAGGCCGATTTTCGAATAATTTTGTAGAAATGTTCCTTGGGTGACTCATTATTAGATTCCTTCAAGAAATGTCGATTGGTTGAAAAACATGGCCGCCAGGGGGGCGGGGCTATTTTGCCTTATATTGCAATAGTGAAAACTTAAAAAATCTTCTTCTCCGAAAGTGTTCAGCTGATTTTCAAATAATTTTGTAGAAATGTTCCTTGGGTGACCCTCTATCAGATTCCTTCAAGAAATGTTGATTCGGCGAAAAACATGGCCGCCAGGGGGGCGGGGCTATTTTGCCTTTCATAGCTATAGTGAAAACTTAAAAATCTTCTTCTCCGAAAGTGTTCAGCTGATTTTCAAATAATTTTGTAGAAATGTTTATTGGGTGACCCTCTATCAGATTCCTTAAAGCCGTGTTGATTGGTCGAAAAACATGGCCGCCAGAGGGCGGGGCTATTTTGCCTTATATGACCATAGTGAAAACTTAAAAAATCTTCTTCTCCGAAAGTGTTCAGCCGATTTTCAAATAATTTTGTAGAAATGTTCATTGGGTGACCCTCTATCAGATTCCTTCAAGCCATGTTGATTGGTCGAAAAACATGGCAGCCAGAGGGCGGGGCTATTTTGCCTTATATGACCATAGTGAAAACTTAAAAAATCTTCTCCTCCGAAAGTGTTTGGCCGATATTCAAATAATTTTGTAGAAATGTTCCTAGGCTTACCCTCTATTAGATTCCTTCAAGCCATGTTGATTGGTTGAAAAATATGGCTGCCAGGGGGTGGGGCTATTTTGCCTTATATGGCTATAGTGAAAACTTAAAATATCCTCTCCTCCGAAAGTGTCAGGCCGATTTTCAAATAATTTTGCAGAAACATTCCTTGCATGACACTCTACAAGATTCCTTTAAGCCATGGTGGTTGGTAAAAAAATAGCCACCAGGGGGCAGGGCTGTTTGGAGATTTTATTTTTGCCTTATGGCCGTGGAGCGATACTGGCCCTCTTGGGCCTCTTGTCAATAATTTTGTAGAAATGTTCCTAGGGTGACCCTCTATCAGATTCCTTCAAGCCAAAATTGGTCATAAAATCATGGCAATCAGGGGTCAGGGCTGTTTGGATATTTAATTTTTGCCTAATGGCAGTGGAGCGATATTGGGCCTCTTGTTACCTAGCTAAATTAGTTCAGTTTCTACAGTAAATTAAAAAGACACTTTTTTTTTTCAAAGTCTTATTTTTAATACTAATATTTTTGCACTTATGTTGATATTTAAGTAAAAATCCTTGTTAAAACAACAAGTCATAATGGTCATACAAAGCAATATCTATTCAAAGATAGAACAAAGCCAAATTTAAGAAAAAATCGAAAAAAAAACGCATTTTTGGCTTGAGCATGTTGACACTTTGTCAGAATATTTGTCTTGATGATATCTAGGGTAAGTTTGAATATGGGTCAGGTCAGGTCAACAACTAGGTCACTAGGCCAAATTGTAGAACAATCTAGTTAACACTTAAAAGCGTTTTTGACATGAGCAGCTTGAAATGTTGTCAGAAAGTTTGTTTTGATGATATTGCCATTTGCACTGAACGAGTAAAGACATGTTTATTGCTTCAGAATGTTTGTTTTAATGATATTTAGGCCAAGTTTGAATATAGGTCATGTTGTGTCAACAACTAGGTCACTAGGCCAAATTGAAGAAAACAAATTGTAAACTCTCCGGAGTCTGCATTTTGTGCTTCAGCAGCTTTAAACTTAATCACAATGTTGGTCTTGATGATTTAAAGGCAACGTTTAAATCTGGGTCATAAACTAGGGTCATTAGACAAAATGGAAGGAAAATCTTGTAGACAATCTATAGGCTGCATTTTTGGCTGGATTGCTCTAGCAATTCTGGTCTATAGATTGGCGATGTCCGTCTGTCTGTTTGTCAACATTTTGGTTAAAGTTTCAGATTGAGGCAAAATCTCAGCACTGGAAAGGGTTACAAACTTGAAACTTTGCCTGAAGGTAACCAGTAACAAGTTCTATTGATTTCTAGGGTTACTTTGACCTTGACCTTGGTTTGTCGATTTTCAAGGTCAAATTTCCGACAATCTGGCATGTTGAAACTTTGTTAGAATAATTGTCTTGATGATATCTAGAGTAGTTTCAAATAAAGAAATCTAGGCAAAAAGGCCAAATTTTAGGAATATCTATTTTTAGCTTGAACAGCTTTAAGCTTTGTCAGAATGTTTGTCTTGATGATATCTAGACCAAGTTTGAATACTGGTTATTCAGTCAAAACTAGGTTACAAGACCAAATTGAAGGAAAATCTTGTTAACAGTGGTCAATGAGAACATACATCTATATCAAATCTTGGACAAGTTCGAAACTGGGTCATGTGAGGTCAAAGGATAATCTTGTTTACACTCAGGAAGCCATATATTTACCTTCAGCATGTTGAACTTGTCAGAACAATTGTCTTGATGATATCTAGACCAATTGCGAAAATATGGGTCATGTTGGATAAAAAAAAAGATCAATCAGCCAAATTGTAGGGAAATCTTGTTAACACTTGTATGAGGTTACCTGACTGCAAAATGAGTTATTGTGATTGACTTTACCTGACTGCAAAATGAGTTAGTGATTGACTTCACATTGGCATTCTTGTTAAAATTAAGAGCTTTGGAAAGTGTTAACCCTTTCCCTCATATAGAAGCTTTCTGACACCTCTGCAGCAGACAGCTTTTTGAAAACATTGTGACAAAAGAAGAAATTGCTCAAAACGAGCAATTTCTCCTTTTGCCACAATGTTTTCCACTTTTAGTTAAAGATTATCCATTCAATTATAGAGATTTTCTATTTTTTGACAAAATATGTCGTCTGTTGCAGAATTGTCGTATGACAAACATCCTTTATAGAAAAAAAGTTTCATAAACAAAATTTTAAAAGCATTGAGGGAAGAATAAAAATTGCTTGTATTTGAAAATGTTCAAAAGAGATGGACAGTGAAGTCGTCAATTTTCGGTTGTAATAACCCTTTTCCATAATTTTTTTTGAAAACATAGTGACAAAAGAAGAAATTGCTCAAAATGAGCAATTTCTCCTTTTGACACAATGTTTTCCACTTTTAGTCTTAGTTTATCCATTCAATTATAGAGATTTTCTTTTTTTTGACAAAATATGTCCAAAGTCGTCTGCTGCAGAATTGTTGTATTTGTGAAAGTTTTTTGGCTCATTCAGCAGACAACGTTTGAAAGGAGAAATTGCCCATAATAAGCAATTTCAACTTTTGCCAAAATGTTTTCATTTTGATGATCATGCTATCATTATTTAACCCTTTCCCTCATACGGCAATTCTGCAGCAGAAGACTATGAACATATTTTGTCAAAAAACAAAATCTCTAAAATTGAATGGATAAACTAAGACTAAAAGTGGAAAACATTGTGTCAAAAGGAGAAATTGCTCGTTTTGAGCAATTTCTTTTTTTGTCATTATGTTTTCAAAAAGCCGTCTGCTGCAGAGAAGTCAGAAAGCGTCTATATGAGGGGAAGGGTTAACGTTTTCCATGTTTTTGCCTCAATGTTTTCCAAGTCATTCGCCACAGACCTGTTGTATGTGGGAAAGGTAAATGACAGAGCTCTAAATAATAGGGCATTTTTCATGTTCTAAACTCTTTATTATACCACCAGATACATAGTATATGGGGGCTATATAGGAGTCACGCTTGACGGTCAGTCGGTCGGTCCGTTGGTCTGTAGACATTTCTTGTGAACACTATTTCTCAGCAACCCTTGGTCAGAATTCAATATAACTTCACAAGAATGATTGATTATTGATACCAAGCCTAGTTGTGCATATTGTCGGCATGTTGCACTGGAATTATTTTTAAATGAGTTATGGCCCCTTGAATTATTTCTCATACATATGTATATTGTCAGGCACCAGCTGGGGGTATTCATCACCTTCAGTGATATTTCTAGTTTGACACTGAAACAATGTTTAACGATTCTTTTGAATACCAAAAGCAAAGGGTTTGGTTGGGTAACAAGAAAGATATTGTTTGGAAAAGACCAATTGACTCCCCCTTTCTTAGTCCTCTGGTTAACCCTTTCTAATGTACAACACATCTGCAGCAGGCGGCAGGCAACTTTGAAAACATCTAGGCAAAAAAATCAGAAAATCTCTCAATGAAGGCATTATATCTGAAAAAAGTTAAAAAAACATTGTGGCAAAAGGAGAACTTGCTCATTTTGAACAATTTTTATGCCCCCGGAATCACCGATTCGGTGGGCATCTAGTTTTTTGCCTGTCTGTCTGTCTCTTTGTCTGTCGAAAAAAACTTTAACCTTGACCACTACTTTTGAACCATAACAGGTACGGCTACCATATTTCACTTGTGTATTCCTTGTGACATGACCTTTCTGTCAGTACCAACATTTTTGACCTTGCGACCTTGACCTTTGACCTAGATGTTGCCATTCGGGGGCATCAGTGTTTCACAAACACATCTTGTTCATTTTGTCACAATGTTTTCAAAAAAATAGTCTGCTACAGAGGCCTCAGAAAGTGTCTGTATTTTTAAAAGGATTAATGTAAGGGTTTTGAATTTACAGGTGTACCATCCTCGACGACTTCAATATTGATTGCGAATTCCTTTGGTATGAAGATTCCCCCTCCAGAATATTCGGGCATCCCTGAACCTTTAGTGGAGCCAGACCTAGATCTTGTCATAAGTAAGTACACTTTTAGCTGTATTGAGGGCTCTGAGTCGATTCTTTTAAATCTTGCATAGTCTAAATTAGCAATAGCAAGTAGCGAATTAACTACTTAAAATGGGAACTATCTACCTGCCAACAAAGTCAGTAGAAGAAACTTGCTACTTAAAAAAAACCACTTTGTCACATCTCTGCAAATATATGGAAAATAACAAAGTAGAATTTATAATTAGACTTGAAAACATTGTGGCAAAAGAAGAACTTGCTTAATGGATTCCTAATAACTTCCAATACAATTAGGCACAAAAAAGGTAGGTAAAAAATATGTTTTCTACACTGATTGATGTGAAAGTGACTAAGTTGAACTTACCACATTTTTTGTAATGGTCGAACAGTCTGTTCTGAAAATATCTGAATTCTTTCAAATTTGCATGATTTATGATGTGTGTTAATTGTTTGTAAAAAGGATACTATACCTATTTGAAACAGTGTAAGAGCCCTTTCCCACACACAACAAACCTGCAGCAGATAATATTGAAATCATCAATGCACAACCATAAAATTATCTCCATAAATGGAAGTACAGTGTATAAGCATTGAATAGAGGTGAACACATATTGACAAAAGGACAAATTGCTAGTATTGAGCAATTTCTCTTTTTTAGCTCTACTGGCCAAAGGCCAGAAGGGCTTATGTCGTGGCGATTTGTCCGTCGTCCGTGCGTGCGTCCGTGCCTCCGTCCGTAAACAATTTCTTGTTAACACGATACAGTCTTCACTTTTGATTGTATCTCAACCAAACTTATACAGTAGTTAGATATTCATGAGAGCTCGGTTCCTTTCGAAAACAAGCCAGATCTGCCCATGCATGACTGGATTATGGCCCTTGAAATGGTCAAAATTGCTATAAAAGAGCTTGTTAACACGATACAGTCTTCACTTTTGATTGTATCTCAACCAAACTTATACAGTAGTTAGATATCCATGAGAGCTCGGTTCCTTTCGAAAACCAGCCAGATCCGCCCATGCATGACTGGATTATGACCCTTGAAATGGTCAAAATTGCTATAAAAGAGCTTGTTAACACGATACAGTCTTCACTTTTGAGTGTATCTCAACCAAACTTATACAGTAGTTAGATATCCATGAGAGCTCGGTTCCTTTCGAAAACCAGCCAGATCCGCCCATGCATGACTGGATTATGACCCTTGAAATGGTCAGAATTGCTATAAAAGAGCTTGTTAACACGATACAGTCATCACTTTTGATTGTATCTCAACTAAACTTATACAGTAGTTAGATATCCATGAGAGCTCAGTTCCTTTCGTAAACCAGCCAGATCCGCCCATGCAAGACTGGATTATGGCCCTTGAAATTGTCCAAATTGCTATAATTGAGCATGTGAACACAATAGAGGCTCCATTTACTATCTGATCTTCACCAAACTTAGATAGTAGTTAAATATTGATGAGAGCTTGGTTCCTTTTGAAAATCAGCCAGATCCGCCCATGCAAGACTGGATTATGGTCCATGAAATTGTAAAAATTGCTATAATACAGCTTGTAAACACAAAAGAGCCTCCATTTACTATCCGATCTTCACCATACATACATGCTCTGGATTGAAAATGACCAAAGAACCATACTAGTAGAGCATAGGCCCTCATGGGCCTCTTGTTTTCCACAATGTTTTCAAAAGCCCTCTGCTGTACAGGTGTCAGAGAGCATATATATTTGGGCAGGGTTAATTAATTTAGAAAAATCTGCAGTTTCTGTGATCAGCTCATTCACTGTATCAAATTTAACTATCAAATGTACAAAATTGCAGTTTCAATATTCTTACCATGAGGTCGAGGGTATAAAGGGATCTGCCTGTGCATACATGTCCTAGCAACTTCATATCTTAACTCATTTTCATGAAACTTCTCACACATGTTCACTAGCATTGTCTCTTGTACAAGTTCACTATTAAACTTCTGTACGAAACGACCAAATCACTGTAGCCAACTTGTTCATTATCCGATTGTGATTAAACTTGACTCATATGTTCACCAACTTCGTCTCTTGTAAAATTTCGCGTCTCACCAACCTGGGTAAAGGTCACAGACTATAAAAGTCTTGTTAAAAACAATGTCATCGCTCTAGCGACTTTATTTCTTATCTGATTGTTATGAAACAGGATACACCTGTTAGCCAGCATCACCTTTCGCATAAGTTCACATTTCACTGACCTTGGTCAAAGGTCAAGGTCACAGTGACTTGTACGTTACAATGTCTTCACTCTAGCTACTTTATTTCTTGTCCGATTGTTGTGAAACTTAAAACACATGAGCACCAAAATGGCTTCTTGCATGAGTTTATGTTTCACCAACCTATGTCAAAGGTCAAGGTCACAGTGACTATTAAAAGTGTACAATTCAACATTGCTTTAATTTTTAGCTCCACTGGCGCTTATGTCATGGCGAATTGTCCGTCGTGCGTGCGTTAACTTTTTCCTTTAAACGACTTCTTCTCCCTAACCACTTGGTCAATTTGGTTGAAACTTCATGGGAAGCATCCTCTCAATGTCCTCTACTAAATTCCTTCAAATTTTTTTGATCCATTCAAAATTCTGGTTTCCATGGCAACCGAAAGAAAAAAATAGTGAGAACTTAAAAAATCTTCCTCTCCGAAAGTGTCAGGCCGATTTTCAAATAATTTTGTAGAAATGTTCCTTGGGTGACCCTTTATTAGATTCCTTCAAGAAATTTTGATTGGGCGAAAAACATGGTCGCCAGGGGGCGGGCTTTTTTGCCTTATATAGCTATAGTGAAAACTTAAATAATCTTCTTCTCAAAAAGTGTTCAGCAGATTTTCAAATAATTATGTAGAAATGTTCCGTGGGTGACCCTCTATCAGATTCCTTCAAGCCATGTTGATTGGTAAAAAAACATGGCCGTCACAGGGCGGGGCTATTTTGCCTATATGGCTAAAGAGCAAACTTAAAAAATCTTCTCCTCCAAAAGTGTCGGGCCGATTTTCAAATAATTTTGTAGAAATGTTCCTTGTGTGAACCTTAATTAGATTCCTTCAAGAAATGTTGATTGGGCGAAAAACATGGCCGCCAGGGGGCAGGACTTTTTTGCGTTATATAGCTATAGTGAAAACTTAAAACATCTTCTTCTCCGAAAGTGTTCAGCCGATTTTCAAATAATTTTGTAGAAATGTTCATTGGGTGACCCTCTATCAGATTCCTTCAAGCCATGTTGATTGGTCGAAAAACATGGCCGCCAGAGGGCGGGGCTATTTTGACTTATATGACCATAGTGAAAACTTAAAAAATCTTCTCCTCCGAAAGTGTCAGGCACATTTTCAAATAATTTTGCAGAAACATTCCTTTGGTGACACTCTACAAGATTCCTTTAAGCCATGGTGGTTGGTAAAAAAAATAGCCACCACGGGGCAGGGCTGTTTGGAGATTTTATTTTTGCCTTATGGCCGTGGAGCGATACTGGCCCTCTTGGGCCTCTTGTTTTAATTATGTCTCCCCCTGTATACAGGGGAGATATATTGTTTTTGTCCTGGGCGTCTGTCTGTCCGTCTGTCCGAAATCGTGTCCGCTCCATATCTCCAAGACGGCTTGAAGGATTTTCATGAAACTTGGCTCACATGTTCACCTCATCAAGGCGACGTGCAGAACCCGCGTCTCGACAATATAGGGTCAAGGTCAAGGTCACGCTTGAAGGTCAAAGGTTTGAGGCTTTATTTCGTGTCCGCTCCATATCTCCCAGACGGCTTGAAGGATTTTCATGAAACTTGGGTCACATGTTCACCTCATCAAGGCGACGTGCAGAACCCGCGTCTCGACAATATAGGGTCAAGGTCACGCTTGAAGGTCAAAGGTTTGAGGCTTTATTTCGTGTCCGCTCCATATCTCCCAGACGGCTTGAAGGATTTTCATGAAACTTGGGTCACATGTTCACCTCATCAAGGCGACGTGCAGAACCCGCGTCTCGACAATATAGGGTCAAGGTCAAGGTCACACTTGAAGGTCAAAGGTTTGAGGCTTTATTTCGTGTCCGCTCCATATCTCCCAGACGGCTTGAAGGATTTTCATGAAACTTGGGTCACATGTTCACCTCATCAAGGCGACGTGCAGAACCTGCGTCTCGACAATATAGGGTCAAGGTCAAGGTCACGCTTGAATGTCAAAGGTTTGAGGCTTTATTTCGTGTCCGCTCCATATCTCCCAGACGGCTTGAAGGATTTTCATGAAACTTGGGTCACATGTTTACCTCATCAAGGCGACGTGCAGAACCCGCGTCTCGACAATATAGGGTCAAGGTCAAGGTCACGCTTGAAGGTCAAAGGTTTGAGGCTTTATTTCGTGTCCGCTCCATATCTCCCAGACGGCTTGAAGGATTTTCATGAAACTTGGGTCACATGTTCACCTCATCAAGGCGACGTGCAGAACCCGCGTCTCGACAATATAGGGTCGAGGTCAAGGTCACACTTGAAGGTCAAAGGTTTGAGGCTTTATTTCGTGTCCGCTCCATATCTCCGAGACGGCTTGAAGGATTTTCATGAAACTTGGGTCACATGTTCACCTCATCAAGGCGACGTGCAGAACCTGCGTCTCGACAATATAGGGTCAAGGTCAAGGTCACGCTTGAATGTCAAAGGTTTGAGGCTTTATTTCGTGTCCGCTCCATATCTCCCAGACGGCTTGAAGGATTTTCATGAAACTTGGGTCACATGTTTACCTCATCAAGGCGACGTGCAGAACCCGCGTCTCGACAATATAGGGTCAATGTCAAGGTTACGCTTGAAGGTCAAAGGTTTGAGGCTTTATTTCGTGTCCGCTCCATATCTGTCCCAAATTTATAGGTTGGAATGTTTTGAGAGATTTTGACAGATATTTGAGGGGAGACATCTGTTTTTTGCAAAAACAATTCTAGTTCTTATCCGATTTATTGAAATTGAACACACATGTTCAACACCATTGCCTTTAGTACAAGTTTGCGTTTCACCAACCTAGGTTAAAGTTCAAGGTCGGTCACAGTGACGTTAATACGTATTTGCAAATAATATTGCTCTAGCGACTTTATTACCTATCCAATTGTAATGAAACTTAAATCTCATGTTCACAAGCATTGCCTCTTTTACATGTATGCATTCCACAGACCTAGGTTAAAGGTCAAGGTGACAGTGACTTTACTATTATAAGTGTATAAAACCATCTCATCACTCTAGCGACATTATTTCTTATCCGATTGTTATGAAACTGACACAAATGTTCACCAGTATCGCCTATGGTATGAGTTCACATTTCACCAACCTAGGTAAAGGTCCAGGTCACAGCATCTTTTAAATGTTTTACAAAATGATGTCATCGCTATAGAGACTTTATTTCTTATCAGATTGTTATGAAACTTAAATCATATATTTACAAATATTATCTCCTCTTGTATAAGTTCATATTCCACTGACCTAGGTCAAAGTTCAAGCTCACAGTGACTGAGTGACTAATACATTTGTATAAAACAACTTCATCACTCTAGCACGTTCATTTGTTGACAGAATTCCTTCATATTTCCTACACAGGTTTAATGTCATGAGAACTTGGTGGGGTTTGCATTTTACCAATCTATGCCTAAGTTCAAAAGGTCAAGGTCACATTGACTGTGTCTGTATTAAACAACTTCATTGCTCTAGCATTTTCTTCAAATTCCTCCATACCTTTTACACTGGTTTATTTTACTTCATACACTGGTTTATTGTCAAGTGATCTTCGATGGGTTCCTATTTCATTGTCAAAGGTCACAGTGACTATAATACAACTGTATGAAAAAACACTGAGGGGATTTGTATGATTGGTGATGCTCTTGTTTAAACAATATAAAATAATAAGTACCTCTTTTTTTTCAATAGCTAAAAAGAAGAAAAAGAAAAAGAAGAAGAAAAATGGGCAGAGGGCAGATGAGGGTGGAATGGGGGATGTGATTGAGGGAGCCCCTGTTATTGAGGTACCGCCATCTAAGTCTGATATCAACCAGCTGCTTCCTGAAGGTCACCGGAACATGGAAATGGATCGCCCACCCAGCTTGTTGCATGGGGATAATTTCCCTCAAGGTGAAGGCTTTCCCCCAATGCATGGGGGTTTTCCAGGGGAGGGGTTTCCCCCGCATGGTGAGGGATTTCCTCCCCCACAGGGGGAGAGATTCCCTTCCCCACATGGCGAGAGATTTCCTTCTTCACATGGTGATGATTTTCCTGAGGGACCTGGCCCCTTTCATATGCAAAGGGGACGTGGAAGAGGCAGGGGAGGGTTTTATGATGGACCACCACATGGTTATGATGACTATGAGGGATTTGAAGGATATGATGAAGAATTTGGGCCTAGCCCACGAAGGAGGGGTCGCAGAGAGAGGGGCGGCGGCAATAGACCTTTCCCCAGACATGGAAAATTCAGATACAAGGACGACTTTGATGAAGAAGACTTTGAAGAGTTTGGAGGGCGCCCTGATGAATTCCGAGGGCGACCTGATGAATTCCGAGGGCGCCCTGATGAATTCCGTGGTCCTGGACCATTTGGACCTCCGGACATGGGAGAGAATTTTAGACATGGAAGTCCCTTTGGTAACCAGTTTGGTCCAAATTTCAATGGGCCACCCGGACATTTTGGTAACTTTGGACCTCCAGGACCCCCGGGACCCCCAGGACCTCCTGGACCTCCTAGTAATTTCAGCCCAAGACAACCAGGACCCTTTCCTCCAAGGGGTCCACCAGGATTCGGACCACCAGGCGGCCCTGGATTCCAAGATAATTTCCATCCAGGATTTCCAGGTGGACCCAATTTTCAGCCTCCAGAAGGTTTCCATGGTGAGGGATTTCCTCCAAACTTTGAGGGTCAGAATATGCCACCACAAGGACCTCCTCAGGGGCCACCTCAAGGGCCACCTCAAGGGCCCCCACAAGGGCCACCTCAAGGTCCCCCACAAGGGCCTTCTCAAGGGCCTCCACATCCACAGTCATTTTCTGGTGAAGTTTTTCATCCAGATGGGTTTAACCCTGGAGGACCCCCTATGTTCCCTCATGGAATGCCACCAATGCCTGGGATGATGCCAAATGAACCACCCAACCCAATGCCAAATCAAGAAACAGCGGAAAACATGATAGCTATGGGGATGAATCCTGACCTGGCTAAAATATTGAATGCAAATGTTACAATTCCAATAAGATCGGACTCTGACTCAGGCATAGGGAAAGACAAACAAAAAAAGAAGAAGAAAAAAGGTAAAACCGGTGAAACTATCCAGTTGCCTTTACCTGAGGCGCCTCTACTTCCACCTCCTATCTCTATTCCATTACCGGAAGATGTCCCCTTGCCTCCAGAGCCTAAAAAGAAGAAAAAGAGGGATAAAAACAAGGGTTTATCAGATGTCTTGTTTCCGCCACTTCCTGGAACTGAACCCAAATTTGAGGGTCCGGCCCCTCCACCTATATTCCAGAACCAGCCACCTTTACCAATGGAAATGGGTCGTCCAGGACAAATGCAGCCAGCTCCCCCTTCAGTTCCTTTACCTGGAATCAGTGGAATGGTACAACCTGGCTTCATGCAAATGGGATTTATAGGTAACCAGTTTGGAGTCAACATGGCCAATGACAAGTCTTCATCAGCTGGAAGTCCAATTGGACCTCATGTGAAGCCACCAAGAAAGTCTAGATTTGACCAAGTTGAGCCAACAACAAATGTTCCAAGAGCAATGCCAGAGCCAGTTTCTGTGCCTATAATATTTCCTACCCCTGTTCTACAACCTGACCCTGGCCAAGGTAACCAGAATGGGGTTCCTCCAGTATTAATTGATCAAGAAATCCAGCCTGTAAAAGATCAAATACCTCATGAACCTGCAGCAGTTAAGTTCGAAAAAAGTAATGATAGGAATGATTATGATGCTTTTCATCAAGAACTGCTCATGCAACAGAGAGACTTCCTAGAGAAAAGGGAAGCAGAGAGACAAGAACAGGACATGCAAATTGAATCGGCTAATGATTCAGAAAGTAAGATGTCGGCTGCTTCAGTAGATATGGTGGAAGATGGAAAGAAAGAGGAGTACATCTTTTTTGGAAATATTCTTGACACCAAAGATGAGAAAAAGGACAGTGAATCTGCACAGAATAAAGAGCCTGTCACTGCTTCCCAACTATTGGAAAAGTTCAAACAAAGAAATAAGTTAAAGAAAACTGAATCAGACCCAGATTTGACTGAGTTGACTCTTAAAACAGTTACAAATGCTCCAGAAGTGCCTGTTGTACTGAAGCCAATTAAAGAAGAGCCAAAGCCTCAAGGTAAATTTACCATGGCAATAAGAAAGCTTAAACAGATAGAAGCAGAACAAGAAGAAGAGGAAAAACATGTAATGAATGCTTTAGTGGCAAACACTGAAAAAGAGGCCGAGTCTACAAAAGCTAGTAAGAAACAAGATAAAAATCCAGAAAAATCATCTAAAGATAAAAAAGATGAAAGTCCTGAATCTAACAAAGATAAGAAGAAGCGCTCAATTTCACAAGATACAATAGAATCAAGGTCAAGGTCACAGGATGTAGGGAAAAAGACGCGGGATAAGAAGCAATCACAGTCAAGGTCCAATTCGAAGGATAAATCAAAGTCTCCGGAGAAAACTAAAAAATCTCGTGATAGAAAGCGATCCGTTTCTCGTTCTATTTCAAGGGAGCGTTCAATATCTAGAGGCAGGAAGAGTAAGTCAAGAGATCGAAACGATGATATTAGAAATAGAAGGTCAAGGTCTGCTAGTGAAGATTCAATGTCCCGAGACAGAAAGATATCAAAAGATAGGTTCAGCCGATCTAGATCGAAAGAGAAAGTGTTAAGAAGAGAAAAATCAATGTCACCATGGAGAAAAGATCGTGAATATTTCAAAAGATATGGAAGGCTGCCTAAGGGTAATGAAGCTGATCATATTACTTATGAGACTCAAAAGGGGAAGGAAAGGGGAGGCGGATTTAGACAGAAAGATGAAGGGAGAGATTGGGTAAACAGGGGCAGGGATTTTGATAGAAGAATGCGAAGTCGTGATAGTAGAGAAAGAGAGAGTCCGGAAAGAAATAGAGATAGGAGGAGTAGTGAAAGGGTTAGGGAAAAAGAGAAGAAAGAGCAAAGTAGGGAGAAACGACAAAGTAGAGACAGAAGCTTGAATGATGAAAGTGATGAATATGAGACAAAAGAACGAAGCAAAGAAAAGAAGAAAAAGAAAAAAGATGAAAGCAGAGATAGTAGACATGAAAGTGTAGATCGAGACAGTAGGAGTAAAAAGAAGAAAGACAAAAAGGTGGCAAGTTCAGATGAAGAAATTGAACAAAATGTTGATAAAAGACATAGAGAAAGCCGGGAGGTTAGTAAAGATTTGGAAATCAAGGATGTCAGAAAGAAAGATAAAAGGGATGAGAGTCATGATAGGGAAAGTGTGGACAGGGTTAGAGATAGGGACAATGAGAGGAAAGTTCGGGAAAGCTTTGAGACAGAAATTCAAAGGCAAAAAGTTGAAACCAAAGACAAAAGATCCAACAGTAAAGATGATGATTACACAAGGCGGAGTTATAGCAAAGAGAAAAAAATGGAAAATCAAGATAGAAAAAGCATTGAATACAAACGGTCAGACGAGAAAAATGATAAGAAAGATAATTATAGTTCTGACAGTGAGTCTGAGGGTATTTATAAAGAAGAAGAACTTGAAAAGACAAAAGTTGATGCGCAAATGAAGAGACCAGGAAAAGAAGATGTTGAAATGAAAGATATTGTAGAAAAAGAAAAAGTTCCAAAATATGTTACTAGGGATGAGGAAGCTATGGAAACAGAAGACGGTGAAATTACAGAGAAAGATAGTGAAGATGTGACAGAAGATAAACCTACTGCCAAACATATGTTGGGTTTAGGTCATTATGAAGACAGCGAGTCAGAATCATCCCCTGTAAAATCGAAAAGAGAGGATCACAAGAAGAAACCATTGATTGATGAAGATGCATCAGAGAAAAGGAAGAGTAAACACAAGGACAAAAAGAAAAAGAAGAAACGGTACTCCTCTTCGGAGAGCGACTCTGAAAGCGAGGAGGTTGATGATAGATATGCCAGGAAGAAGCACAGCAAAGAAAGGAAAGAGAAGGAAAATGTTGATGAGCAAGAGGATAGAAGAATGTCAAAACAGAAGGCTAAAGATACACAAAGGTATGATAGTAAAGAGAGAAGCAAGCTAGATAGTGAGCAACCTGATCGAGTCAGCAAAAGTAGCAAGAAAAATAAGAAGTATGATAGTAACAATGAATATTCTGAATCAGAATCGTACAATAAGAAAAGGCATAGCAAAGAGAAAGACAAAATTAGATATGAAGAGGATAAAAAAGATAAAAAAGACAAAAGTAGATATGAAGAAGATAAAAAAGACACAAGTAAATATGAAGAGGATAAAAAAGAGAAAAGCAGATATGATGAGGATAAGAAAGACAAAAGTAGATATAAAGAAGAAAGAAAAGACACAAGTAAATATGACGAAGAAAGAAAAGACAAAAGTAAAAATGAAGAAGAAAGAAAAGGCAAAAATAGATATGAAGAGGATAAAAAAGACAAAAGTAGATATGAAGAAGATGAAGATTCTGATGATAGGAATTACAAACGAAAGAGTAAATATGAGGAGACTAGCAGAAGGGAGGAAGAAAAAATAAGTGTAAAAGATGATAGGAGAAAGGATAAATCCAGGAAAGATAGGCGAGATATAGAGGAGGAGGAAAGTGAACCTGAGAAAAGATTTCAGAAAACAAGTAAATACGCTGAGAAAGGGAAAGTTTATAGTTCTAGGAAAATGGATGTCAGCGAATCAGACGATGATCACAAATCAAGGAAACAAAGACCACGAAGGAGAAGTAACAGTAGTTCCGAAAGACCTAGTGCTAGATCTAGGCGACAAGATAGAAACAGAGAAACCTATGATGATGTTAGTAATATGCAAAAGAGTGTGATCAAGTCAAAATGGGACAGTGATAACAGTGATTCTGGAAGTGATGGAGAACATAAGAGAAGAGTCGAAAGGAAAGACAGGAGTGAATCCTTCAAGAGAGAAAGCTCTGGACAACCTCCTGCCAAGCAAAAAGAGAAATATGATATAGACATTAGTAAGATAAACAAATTGATGAAAGCAAAGAAGGATGGTGAGAGTGAAAATTCATCCGACAATTCAGACGATGAGACAGATAAACGACAGAAACAAAAGAAAAAAGATCCGAAAAGGTCAGAGAAGAAAGATAAGAAAAAGAAAGCTGTCCATTCAGAAAGTGAAAGTGAAAAGAGGTCAAAGAAATCCAAGAAGAAAAAGAAAGAGGGTTCTAGTGATGAAGAAGAAATACAAACGAAGAAGGATAAAAAGAAGAAAAAGAATTATAAAGAAAATTCTGAAGAAGGTAGTGAGGATAATGAATACAATGAAAGAAAGTATGACAGCAAAGAGAGATCAAGTAAATCTAAAAAAGTGGACAAGGAAGAAAAGCAAAAAACATACAACAGTGATAGAGAAAGTGAAGAAGATTATTACAAGAAGAAAAAGAAAGATAAATCTAAGATAAGACGTGATTCAGAGGAAATTAAAGATATGTCTGCAAAAGAGGAAAAGAGAAAGAAAAGGAAGACAAGTGTAAGTGAAGATGAAGAGGAAACAAATAGAGGTAGGCGCAAGGAAAAAGCTGATGACCGTAGCAAATCTAATAAAAGTAAGAAAAAATATGACAGTGAATCAGATGGTGAATCTGAAGGAGATCAAAGAGGTTCCAAGGACAAATACTATAAAAGCAAAGAGAAAGTTAGGTCCTACGATTCCAAAGATAGGGATAGTGTTAAAAAGGAATCTAAACAGAGAAAAGAAAGAGATATGTCAGAAAGTCCAGAGAGAAAAGGAAAGAAAAATGTGTCTGAGGACAAACAGAGAAAAAGACGTCGTAGTATAGACTCTGAAAGCAGAAGTCCATCAAGGTCAAGGACTGTTTCTCAGAAGAAAAAGCCAAGATACAGCAGCAGTGAATCAGAAGATGAAATACAAAATAAACGTAAAGAAAGGAGGAATAAATATGATTCAAGTGATAATGAAGAAATTCCAAATTCAAAGAAGACTAAAAAGAAATCCAAAGAAGCAGACAAGCAAAGAAAGAAATATCAAGAGGAATCAGAGGAAAATGAATCGGAAATAGAGGTAAAGAGCAAAAAGATGAGTAAAGGAACGGAGAAGAAAAGTAGGCGCGAGTTGTCCGAAGATAAAGAGGAATCCAGAGGGTCAACGGAAAGGTCAAAAAAAGATGGAAGAGGACGACATAAAACCTACACAGATCAATACTCTGGTGAGGAAGGACAGGATGATAGAAGTTACAGCCAAGAAGAACGAAAAAGAGTGAAGAAAAAAGATGAGATATTGGATGAGAAGGGGAAACGTATAGATGTCAGTGGAGGAGGTGGTGGTACCAAAAGACCAAGGAGAGACAGCAGTGAAAAGGTTCATCGCAAGCAATCCAAGAAGCATAGAAAATACAGCACAAGTGATGACAGTGAAAGCAGCTCAAACTCGTCGGATTCTAACAGTTCAAGAAGTGAATCTGAAACCAAAAAAAAACACAAATCAATTAAGGCCGTTTCAAAAAACTTGCAAGCTGGGACAGGTTCCATTAGGGGGCTTGTCCCAGAATACCCCATTGATAGTGACGATGACATGGCCAAGGAAAGTGTGCAGAAACAGAAGAAAGAGAAGCATAAGAAAAAGAAGAAGCACAAGCAAAAGAAATCATCCAAAGGAAAAGATAAAAACATAGACACTGAAAAAGATCATATGAAAGATGTTGAAAAAATGGAGTTGGATGCTGCCAGTTCTGGTGTGGTTGATGAAGACTTGGAGAGTTATCAAGATGAAAGACAAATTCCTCTAAACAAGGCTGAGGGTTATTCCACAAAGAAATCATCAAGCACAAACGTTGACAATGATGAAGTTCCTATGGCCAAGGAAATGACTGCAGAAGACAATAGAAAGAAAAATAATTTTAACATGGAACAATCTTATTCTGAAGACGATTTTGAAAAAAGACAGGATATTTTCAAGGACGATAGTTTTGAAGATTCCCAAGAAAAACCAGTGAAATATTTGTCTGATAGTCCAACTGAAGAATCACCATCTCGCCAATGTCAAATTAAGGCAGTTTTTTCTCCAGAATCAAAAGATAAGAGAAACAAATCGAAAAAGAAACAGCATGACAAAAATCTCAGTGAAGATGAAATCTATCAGCAAGAGTTCAAGCCACTTGCAGATACAGGTGAAGCAATAGTAGAAGACAATGCTGTAGTTAAAGCTGATGTGGAGAAAGAAAAAAATGATGAAGTTATTAATTCAGATGGTGAACTACCATATGACCCTTTTGACATGGAGCTTGAGATTGGAGACGCATACAAAACTGATGATGATGCCGTTAAAGTAGACAGCAAGGAAGAAAGTCTTGTTGAAAATGTATCACCTCATATTGATACAGTGCAGGAGAACAAAGATACATCCGATGTGAAAACAGATATCAAATCTGTCGAACCTGTCAAACTTATGTCAAACATAGAAGATGTAAATACAGGTTTATCGAATGTTATAGCCAACTTACAATCCATGCCTTCACTTGTTCCACCTGTTTTGGTACCGAGTGTAGCTCCACTGCCAGCTCTTGTTCCCAATATAGACGCATCAAATGTTTTGGAATCCAGTACAGCACCGGTACAAGTACAGGCTGTTTCAGATGTTCTTGCATTGGGTGTCCCTGGTCCTGTTTTAGCACCTGCTACAGTACCCACACTTGAGATAAGCTCTTCAAAGGAAAACACAGATCAGAAAATGGAATCTTTAAAAGATACTGGGGCAGGGAAAGGATTTATTCATAGCAGTAAAAAGGAGAGTGTCCCACAAATATCTATAAAAACTATAATTCCTAAAATAGGGGGCAGTGAATCATCACCAATAAAATCACGATCAAGATGGGACTCGGACAGTGTCCCAACAGTGTCTAGTGGAGAACGAAAAACAATAAAGGAAAAGGATGATGATCCAGAGCTCTATGATCCTTTCGCGATGGACTCTTATGACACCCCTCCTGCAAGTCCACCCAAGAAAGATATGGACAAATCTGATGCTAGGGATGATCAGGCACCGATGGAGCCGCCAGAAATTAGTACTAGCCTGGAGGCTGGTATTACTGGTATACTTGGTAAAGTGACCATGAAATTCACGACGGGCAGAAAGGTCATTGGAAAATCCGCCATCGATATTGATGAAAATGAGGACAAACCATGGACAGAAGTGACAAAATTGCCTCGAAAAAAAAGCAGGTTTAGTGATCGTGAAGCTAGTTCTGTTGTTAAATCTGCTACAGAGAAACAACCTGACGGGACAAAACCAGATATTGCTGATATGTTTAAGCAGGAAGAAAAGCAATCTGAAACAGTAATGCATAAGTTAGACAATTTGCCAAAAGCAAAGGATGAAGACATTCAAATGGACCAAAGCAAGTCTGATAAATCAATTCAAGAATCTGAAAAGAGCAAATCGTTACCTTCAACTAGCAGACGATCTCATTCGACTGATGATAAAGAGAGATCAGAAGAAGCAAGAAAAAATGATGATAAATATGATAGTAAATCTAGAGAAAAGGAAGATGTTGGAGTAAAGCATTCAGAAAAGAAATCCAGAAGTGATCACAATAGGGATAGAAGCAACTCTCCAGAAAAGCCTAGAGCAAGGGCCAGTGGAGGTAGAAGTCGTACTCCGGACAGACCGATGAGAAAAGAGAGGAAACGTTCAAGAGACCGGAGTAGCTCCTCAGAGAAAGAATCTAGGAGAGGACGTGAGTCAGGAAGAAGCGATTCTACCGAGAGACGTTACAAACGAGACAAACATTATTCACGAGATCGAAGCAAGTCACCTAAACGAAGATTCAAGAGAGAAAAATCTCCCTTCTCTAGTAGTAGAAACTCAAGAGGTTATAAATATAGTTCTAGATCATCACCAGATTACAGGTCTCGTCGAAGTCGATCCAGAGAGAGAAGGTCTAGACGATATCGCAGGTATTCTTCAGATAGTGAAAGTGACAGAAGTTCATCACCAGTGAGGAAAGACAAGGGAAAATCTAGCCGCGACAAATCAAGGAAACGAGAAGACGACAGTGATCAAGGCGACAAGGCAGATGAAAAGGATGATCCTTATGAATCTTCTAAAGCATCTGATGAACCTGGTATTCTTTTAACAAAGGAAAATGTGGCTTCTTTAAATGAAGGTGATAATAACAAGGAACCAGATCAAGATATCTTGAAAACGGAAGCTGATGTCATACCAAGCAAAGAATCAGCTGAAGGTAAGAGTAAAGATATTAGGAGTGAGGCGATAAATAAACTCTCTCTAGAGGTTGACATGTTTGAAGATGATTGTCAAAGGGAGATGGATGAAAGGCAGACAGAAATAAATAAAGATAAAAAATTATCTGGTGAACTTCTGTCAGATGACATAAAAATTGAACAATATGTGCCAGTTGATTTTGTGACTGTTGATGAAGAAATCAGTTTTAAATCGCCTTCAGTTCGAGTTACATCTAAAGTAAAGCCAATAGATTCTATGGAGGAAGTGTCTTCTGTCAGTGAAGTAATAGATAAGGATGAGTCTTCTCCATCGCCTTCCGTTCGAGTTACATCTAAAGTAAAGCCAATAGATTCTATGGAGGAAGTGTCTTCTGTCGGTGAAGCAATAGATAAGGATGAGTCTTTTCCATCGCCTTCCGTTCGAGTTACATCTAAAGTAAAGCCAATAGATTCTATGGAGCAAGTGTCTTCTGTCAGTGAAGTACTAGATAAGGATGAGTCTATTCCAGCACCTCCTACTACTACTATTGAAGAAGTTACATTATCGGATACGAAAGTGTTTGAAATACAGCAGGAAAATGAAAGTGAAACTGGCCAAGTTCCTGAATCCTTGACGAATATAGATCTTGAATCAAGCCAAGATTCTACTGCAAGTTTTCCAATTAAAGAGCCAGATTTTAAACCTTCCATCTATGGGGAAGAGAGCTCTGAATCCATCATATCAACAGAATCTCAGAGCTCGACGCAGACTGAAGATTCAAACGATTCACAACAGAATCAAGGTCAAGACAAAACAGCAAAAATCACAACCTCCAAAGGAAAATCTCGAGCGCCACCAGTTAAGCGATTAACAAGAAGAGCTGCTGCTGCACAGAATGTTGTGCTTCCGCCTGTTATGAGTAAAAGTATGCCAACAAGAGGAAAAAAAGGGCAGAATCTGTCAGAGAGTGAAGGGGATACTTCAATGGAAATTCCTGTAAATGATTCAGGTTCTCCTAGTGAACAGTTGACTGCTGATAAAAAGACAGAGAGAGAAATATCTCAAGAGGAAACTGTGGTTATTAAACTAGAAAAAGAAAATGTTTCTGGTTTACATGAAGAAATACCAGATAACAACAATACAACGGTTCCCATAGCAAAACCAGGCACATCTGAAAATTCATCTGAAGTAAGTTTCTCAGAAATGGAAGCCAAATCAACTACAGGAACTACAGATAATGATGCAGTACCAGGGAAAGTGAAAACCGAGACTTGCATAGACATACCGTCTGAAAACACAATGCAAACAGTGACTCAAACTAAATCCTTGGAAATAACTGGTGAAAATATTTCACCAAAACTTGAAATGATAGATGAAATAACAGGAAGTCATGTTTCTGAAGCAAATAAGCAAGATGAGGTTTTTGATCAAGTACACAGTACAAGTGACCAACCCAAAAAGGAGACCTTGTCCCAGATTTTACCATCAGTATTTTTAAAACTGAAAGGTACATCTTCTAACACAACACCAATTGCACATATTGAAGATGTCTTCGAAAAGCAGTCAATTGCCCCAGTTAAGAAGAAAATATCCATAAAGCTAACGGAGACCCTGAGACCACTTTCAATTGGCAACTTGTCAACTTTTGAACCTCAGAACCTGCTTCCTGTTCCGGTATTTGAGCCAGGTCCAGAATTGCCCCAAGCTGGGGAACCAGCCACACTATCTATGCAGGTAACATGCACGGATGTTGAAGAAACCCAGACAATCACTATGGCTGGTTCCCAGGAAGTTGAAGTACAAAGTTTGAAGGAGGACAATGTTCTTTTGACGCATAGAATCACTTCAGAGGAAATTGGTCATGCTATTCAGGTTATAGGACAAGAAAATCTACGAAGAATTGAAGTTTTACAGCGAGAAACTTCCAGAGTTGACAAGATCCCGCAAGGTCATCAGATTGAAGTGGTTGGAAGCAAGATTACAGCAGAGGTCATGAAAATACCAGTTGTTGGTTCTAGTATGGAAGCAGTTGACGGCAAAACCGCTGGAGAAAAAGGCAGTAATATTTTTAAAGGTGTTGACATCCAAACAGAATCTGAAAGTGACATTGAAAAACTGGAAGAGGAAAAGCTCATGCTTCAAACTATGATTGAATCACAGTTCACTGAATCGGAGTCTGAATCAAGCATAAGAGAGAAAGTTGTCTCATCCTCGGTCGGAGGGGATGAATTTGATTTGGAAAGTGTAGATGCAGTTGGAGATAACAGGGATTACACTAGAAAGAGTACCGATGGCAGAGATCGATACAGCTCCAGAGAGCGTGAACAATATAGTTCAAGGGGAAGAGAGCGCCATGGTTCCAAAGACCGAGAAAGATACAGTTCAAGGGACAGACAAGAGTCCAGAACTCGAGATAAACATTATTCTGATTCCTACAAATCCAGGGGGGATGACTACGGTTCTAGAAGCAGATATGAAGATTCTCATAAAAGCAGAAAGGAAGATGATTATGACAGAAGAGGTAATCGGCGAGATGACCGAGACAACCGCAGAGATGATCGTAGAGATAGTCGCAGACATGGAAGTCGGGAGAGAAGTAGAGAAAAGGATAGATTTGGGGGAAGGAGCAGAGGTAGAAGTAGGAGTAGGGATCGAAGCAGAGATCGTAAAACCAAGAGAAGACAAGAATATGATGATAAACGCAGGTATGATAAGTATCCATCAAGCACACTTGGGAAAAGGAGGTCTAGAAGTAGAGAAAGAAGAAGTAGAAGTCGAGATAAGAGAAGTAGGTCAAGAGGTCGAAGCCGAGATAGACGTAGCAGAAGTAGAGAAAAACGTAGTAGGAGTTGGGAAAAAGATCGAAGAAGTCGTAGCAGAGACAAGAGAAGTAGAAGTCGAGATTGGAAAAGCCCAAGTGTTAGTCGGGATCGTCGGAGTCGAAGCATAGATAGAATCAGAAGAAGCTTAAGTAGGGACAGATTTAGGACCAGAAGAAGTAGATCAAGAAGCAAGCAGAGAAGTAGGAGTAGAGACAGGGACAGGATGCGAGAAATCGAAAAACCAGTCACTGAATCAGCACTTGATAAATTTGAAAAGGAACTGGCAGAAAAAAAGAAGACTTTGTTGCAACCGGTGGCAAACTCCCCAGTTGTGGAGACATTACATCCTACTGCAGTAATTCCTCATGTTGAACCAGTAGCACCAGCTTTTGTCCCAGAGCAGCAGCAGTTCCCAGCTGTTGAACCATCAACACCGCATTTCCTTCCGCTGCCCTTCCCAGTCCATGAACAACCAGCGATGGATTTCTCTCAGATGGCACCACCACCACCTGATCAAATGTATCCTCCAATGCAAGGAGACCCCAACATGGCAATGTTCCACCAACAAGCAGCCATACCAGGATTTCAAGAAGGAATGCCTCCGGGTCCTCCAATGGCCCCTTTTCCAGGGCCACCAGGCATGATAATAGGACCAGATGGAATGTTTTACCCAGCACCTCCACTTTGCCCTTTTCCTCCTGGACCTCCTCCACCAGGCATGGATCCTAATTATATGCCACCGTGGATGCAACATGGCCCAGCAGACGGAATTCCCCCACCACCTCCCCCACCACCGCCAGGTCATCCAATGCACCAACACGGACCCCCAGGACCTCCACCAATGGGTCATCCAATGTTCCATGATATGTCACTTGGACCCATGAACCCAGAGGGGATCCCTGGACCTCCATTTATGCCAGGTCCAGGTCCTGGATTCGAATATCAGTCCTTTGGACCTCCAGGGCCATTCCAAGGTGGGCAACAATTTTCTGGAGAAAAGTTTGATGTTCAGGAAGAAGGCCCTGAAGCAGGGTCTGAAATAATACCAAGCCAACCAGTAGTAAAGGAGAAGAAGAATAGAACAAGGAAGTCTAGATTTGAACCTGTTATTGAAGCAAGTGCTAAAAAGGAGTCGCCTGACTACACAGATGCTGTCCAATCTGCAAAACGTGTAATACAGTCATTTAAAGAGGCGAAAGCTAAAGAATCTGAAAAAGTGATGGATGAAAACATATTCCCTAAATCATCGAAATCTAGCGGTGGTAGTATTACTCCAACACCATCGCCTAGCGAAGATGTCCAAGAACCGGCCTGGTCGACTGAAGCCGAGTCAACTGCTAGCAAATCCGATATATCTGGTGATTATGTAGAAGAGAAGGTAGCTGTCAAAGTAAAATCATCTTATCCATACAACCAATGGGAGGAGGTTGCTGAATCTGATCTGCCTGATTCTGATCTGCTTGAATCTGATTCCAATGATAAACCAATGAAAGTGAAATCCAGATGGAGGCGGGCCAGTGAAGCTGAAGTACCGCCTTTATCAGAAGAGGCTCGGCCTTCATCAGATGAAATCCCACCCACAACATCAGACAGCCAATCAGAACTGGGTAATGAAGATCCTTTGGTCAAAGATGAAACAGATTTGGAAAAAACGGTTGAAAAGGAAAAGAAGATAAAATCAGAGTTGCCTGTGAAGAAAGAAAAAGAAGATGAAAAGAGAGACAAAAAAGAGGAGAAATCCACAACAGACATTGATGATGAGGAGGACGATGTAATTCCAATCAATTTTGAAGTGATAGATGAAAACGTTTACCTAACAGAAAGGTAGGATACGTTACTTCTGACAAAGTGTAACCCTTTCCCTCATAAAGACACTTTCTGACGTCTCAGCAGCAGACAGCTTTTTGAAAACATAGTAACAAAAGAAGAAATTGCTCAAAACGAGCAATTTCTCCTTTTGCCACAATGTATACCACTTTTAGTCATAGGTTATCCATATAATTAAAGAGATTTTCTTTTTTTTGACAAAATATGTTCAAAGTTGTCTGCTGCAGAATTGTTGTATGAGGGAAAGGGTTAACCATTTCCCAGATAGACGGATACAGATGATATTTTATGTTTGAGCAGAACACAGCTTTAGAAAACGTTGCTGGGAAAGGAGAAATTGATTAATGTTTTCAAGATAGAGACAATAAATGGGATGCCTTTGTTTTAACCCTTTCCCTCATACGACAATTCTGCAGCAGACGACTTTGAACGTATTTTGTCAAAAAATAGAAAATCTCCATAATTGAATGGATAACCTATGACAAAAAGTGGAAAACATTGTGGCAAAAGGAGAAATTGCACGTTTTGTGCAGTTTCTTCTTTTGTCACTATGTTTTCAAAAAGCCGTCTGCTGCATAGGCGTCAGAAAGCGTCTATATGAGGGAAAGGGTTAAACAGTTTCACAGAACGTTGTGGGGAAAAAGAGAATGTTCTCAATATATCCGTATTAATCTTTTATGAGTTTATTCAAAGCTGCGTTATAATTTTCATCTTTCTGGACATAATTTGTTATCTCCTGTTCATGGTGAGTGCCCTTGAGCAAGGTACATTTTCTAGCCTAGTACTGGTTTGTTTATCCAGGGATCATGAATAAGTGCACTATCGCCGTGATATAACTGAAATATTGTTGAAAGCGGCGTAAAACCCCAATAAATAAATAAATAAATATTTTGGAAGCTGGCTATTACTAGATTTTTCTAAGACTTGTGGTTGTTTTCAAATCTGTCGACTTTTAATAAATATATTTGGTAAACAGTAAACTATTGCATGTTGTAGGAGAAAATCCAAACAGATGCGAGAAGTAAAGCGAATGGTCTGCGATTGCACTACCTGTAAGGACGACAGAGATATGGGTTACGAGCCCTGCGGCGAAGACTGTCTCAATAGGATGCTCTTTATTGAATGGTATGTCAGATATTTGTTGCTCTAGATTAAGAAGTGTTTTTGATGGTTTAAAAGTCTTATTTGACCCTCTAACTCTTATGTTGTGGGTGCTTAACCTTTCCCATATTTTGAGGCAGATGAGTTAAAAAACATTGTGGCAAAAGGAGAAAATGGGATACAAGTGTTATATCCAATGTTTTAACCCTTTCCCCCTTACAGCAATTCTGCAGCTGACGACTTCAAAAACCTCTGGTAGAAAAATGATAAACCTCTATTAATGCAACTTTAGAGTTGAAAACATTCTGACTTTTGAAAAGACTAACAAAAGATGAAATTGCTTATAATTAGCAAATCTTTTGTTAGTCTTCTGCAAAGGCGTGCAACAGGGTTAAAAGTCTTATTTGACCCTCTAACCCTTTTCCTCATTTTGATGTATATATGCAGTAGACCACTTTAAAAAAAAAAATGGCTAAAGTATATTTATTATTGAATTAAGTTGAAAGCATTGTGGCTTAAGGAGAAATTGCTCATTATGACTAGCAATTTCTTCTTTTGTCAGTGTTTTGAAATTTGTTGGTTAATTTAAGTTCACATTTCACGCCTGATGGCCACTGCTGTTTATTCTCATGATCAAATAATTTTAACTATTCTTCATAAAGTTTAAATTCTGTACTAGTATATATTTTCTAATTTTGTAAGACAGAATGACTCCTGTTTTTCGCAAATGTCTTAAATCAGATTATTATAAATGGAACCATGGTGACTTGTTACGTTGATTTTTCCACAAAAATGCCACAAGTTCTGGTTAAGTCTCAAGGTAGCCTACATCGAGCGTGCTTTATATAAGCTAAAGGCTTGTTAGGCAATCGATTTAAAATAAATTTTAAACTAAAGACTTTTATTACATTTTCAGTGGTTCGAAATGTCCGTGTGGAGACTACTGTGCTAACAAGCGATTCCAAAAGGTAGGTTCTAATCCATTTTACATCACGTTCAACACTTCTATTCTTAGCCTTTCCAGGCAACCCTCTCGGTGTTGTAGTGGGAGAGCCACTGCCTCAGGTTCAGGAGGTTGCAGGTTCAATGCCTGGCTGGTTCATACCAATGACTTTAAAAATGGAAGTAATGGCCGAATTCCTTGGCTCTCAGGGTTGCGGGGGTTACTATTAAGGCTGACTGGCTTGTGTCAGGAAAAATGGATCAGTAGTACTGTTCACTTACCCAGGAAACGGTGATATAACTGAACAATTGTTGAAAGCGGCGTATAAATGCCAAACAATCAATCGGTTATCATACAGATAGGTTTATGTTTTCAATAGTGGCAGAGTTAATTTTAGCCTTGCAAACCTAAGCACTTACCCTTTCTGACAAGAAAAAAATCTGTAGCCGAGGACAAAGAAAACATCCACTCATAAACATGTAGATTCTCTATATGAGAAAGTTTTTATACGCCCGTTTTGAAAAAAAAGGATCGTATTATAGTTTTACCTGCGGCGTACAGGTCGGCGGGCGTCGTCCAGTATGTTGTCAGCTCATTAACTTTAGAAGCCTTATCGCCCTTTTATAAAAGAAATAACCTAAAATTGGGATTGTCAGCTCAATACCTTTGCCCAATCGTCACCAAATTTGGTCAGAATGTGTATTTGCATAATATCTCTGACAAGTTTGATAACTAGCCATATTGCTTTAGTCAATCGAGAGTTATCGCCCTTTAATTATAGTAATTACCTAATATTGGTCTTGTCAGCTCAATAACTTAAGAAGCCTTTGTCCAATCATCACCAAATTTGGTCAGAATGTGTATTGGCATAATATCTTGGACAAGTTTGATAACCTACCACGTTATCTTAGTCACTACACACTTATGTCCCTCGAAATGGCCAAAACTGTACTAACAGTGTCTGCTCTCTAAATTTGCCTGATGTACAACCAATTATCACTATACTTAATTGGTCTAAAAAAAACAGGAAGGGCGTATTTTGTGACATTTGGCGCTCTTGTTATAATTGAAAAAAGTTGAAAACATTGTGGAAAAATAAGAAATTGCTCATCATGAGCAATTTTGCCTTTAGCCACAATGTTTTCAAATTACATTTGCTGTTGAGGCATCAAAATGCATCTAAATGACGTATTGCTTTAGAGGAGGTGGCATGTTTCAAGTTCTGGTAAAAAGCTTGATGCAATATACCACATATTATTATTTTATAGAAAGAAAACAGTGAAGTAGCACCTTTTAAAACAAGTTGGAAAGGCCATGGTCTCAAAGCATTGGAAGACCTTGAACCGTAAGTACTTTGATAGTTTACCCAATCCAACATTCAGACGCTATCTGACATCACTGCAGCAGATGTCATTTCAAAACGTTGTTGCTGAATGAGGAATTGCTCATGATGAGATACTTAAAAAAAAAACATCTTTCATTTCTGAGATGATTGTCTGTCTATTTTGCTCTTACTTAGTTCATTTTAAACGCTCATGTTTAGAGAAATTTGCAGGATTGAATCTGAAAAATTGACCATGGCAGAGGTAAAGTGGTCAGCATGCAGGATTAAATCTGGTGTGTTCCATTGGAAATCTTGCCAAAGGCTGGTATGGTGAAAGGTACCTTGTGCATGGCACATTTCTTAGCCAAGAACTGGTTAGTCACCAAGGGATCATGAACACGTTGATCTGGATCTAAACAGATTGCAAATGTTCAATGGTTGGTATTATTACAGGATGATGGATGCTTCAGGCCGACTACCACATAGTATGTCAGAAAAGTTTTGACTTAACCCTTTCCCTCATACAACATTCTGCAGCAGACGACTGAACATATTTTGTCAAAAAATATAAAATCTCTATTATTGAATGGATACACCTATGACTAAAAGCGGAAAACATTGTGGCAAAAGGAGAAATTGCTTGTTTTGAGCAATTTCTTCTTTTGTTACTATGTTTTTAAAAAGCTGTCTGCTGCAGAGGCGTCAGAAAGCGTCTAGTTGAGGGAAAGGGTTAATTGGTTAAAATTATAACTAGTCAAACTTTCTAGTGGGCACCTGTTAAGCAGCCAACTTGTATTTAACAGCCACAGTTTGACTCCCCTGGAAAGTGCTTAACCTTTTCCCTCATATAGACGCTTTCTGACACCTCTGCAGCAGACAGCTTATCGAAAACATAGTGACAAAAGAAAAAATTGCACAAAACGTGCAATTTCTCCTTTTGCCACAATGTTTTCCACTTTTTGTCATAGGTTATCCATTCAATTATGGAGATTTTCTATTTTTTGACAAAATACGTTCAAAGTCGTCTGCTGCAGAATTATCATATGAGGGAAAAGTTAAGACAAGTTTAACTGTACTATATATACAATATATTATATTGGTAGGTGACAGACAGTCATTTAGTTCAACTTTTAATATTCACTGGTCCGAAAATCCTATATGTTTGGTTATGCTATATGTTACATGTAAAATTACATTGACCAAAGTAAATTTTTAACTGGTCCATGGCCAGGGACCATAGTACCGATTCTAATTTCGCAGACTGCAGATATGTTTCTATTAAACCTTGTTGTTATTTTCAGAGGAGAGTTTGTGATGGAGTATGTCGGGGAGGTTCTGGATTACAAACAGTTTAAAAGCCGCAGTAAACAATACTCTAAACAAGGCCAGGAACATTTCTACTTCATGGCAGTCAGCCCTGAGGAAGTGGTGGATGCGACGCTTAAAGGGAACATATCCCGATTTATAAACCATAGCTGCGATCCAAATTGTGAGACACAAAAGGTAGGGAAACAGATAATATTTAATTTTGTATTTTAGACTGAATTAACCCTTTCCCTCATACGACAATTCTGCAGCAGACAACTTTGAACATATTTTGTCGAAAAAATGAAAAATCTCTATAACTGAATGGATAACCTATGACTAAAAGTGGAAATCATTGTGGCAAAAGGAGAAATTGCTCGTTTTGAGCAATTTCTTCTTTTGTCACTATGTTTTCTAAAAGCCGTCTGCTGCAGAGGCGTCAGAAAGCGTCTATATGAGGGAAAGGGTTAAGAGAAAGTTATCAGCAATATGCCATCTTTACCCTTTCACTCAAACAGACACAGGAATTTTCTGTGTCCATGTGGTTAGCATCAGGGATTTGGAACTGGGTATCCCGGGTTCGATCCCCAGTCATGGTTGAGTGCCCTTGGGCAAGGCACATTTCCTAGCCTAGTACTGGTTTTGGTTTGTTTACCCAGGGATCATGAAAAAGTGAATTGTCGCTGTGATATAGCTGAAATAATGTTAAAAATGGCATAAAAGCCCAACAAAACAAACATGACACATTTTGACGCCTCTGCAACAGACAATTTTTGGAAACATTGTGACAAAAGAAGAAATTGCTCATGATGAGCAATTTCTCATTTTGCCACAATGTTTTCAACTGTATTCAATTATTATATTATATTTTTCTTAATGCAACCTAAATCACAATTTCCTTATGTATTGGCCGTAGGTCTCGATTCATTTACATACCAACTTGTTAACTGAAATATTCTCTTGCAGTGGACCGTGAATGGCGTTCTTCGTGTGGGATTCTTCGTAAGAAAGCCAATTAAAAAGGATGAAGAAATCACCTTTGATTACAAATATGAGGTCTATGGGTAAATATCTTAAGCTGATTATTTTAGAGTTTTGTGGTAATATACAGGGTTGTCAAAATTAACCGATTGTTGATCAAATTTATCCGTTAAGATTGCTATTTGATCTGTTGGATTTGCTCCCCTGGGGCCGCTACCAGGGCTTTGCACTTGACCTGACCCCCAGCCTGATCGGTTACTTTTCTCATTTGATCTGTTACAACAAAACTTTTTTACAACCCTGTATGATATCTGGATAAATAGTCATGTTATGAAATCTTTGTTACCCCTCCCCCCAGTCACGGCACTTTGTCATGGTGGAGTGCCCTTGGGCAAGGCACATATTCTAGCCTAGTACTGGTTTGTTTACCCAGGGATCATGAATAAGTGAACTGTCGCCGTGATATAACTGAAATATTGTTGAAAGTGGTGTAAAACCCCAATAAATAAATAAATTGTTACCCCTCCTAACTTATCTAGTGGGTAATATTCCTTTCACTGAGACTATTATCTTAAATACCCGCGACATAGGACTTGAGCTGTTCGCTCCAACTGTGGTTGTTCTGGGTTTTGAAGAAAAAAAACCTGAGGAAATATACTTCATACTTGTGGGAAATGAGCCGAAACCCGGGTAGCTCAGTCGTTAGCGACGAGGGCTGTCAATGTTGTCAGTTTGAATCCCGGCTCGGCCAACATTCTTTCCGACGTTTGACATAAGTCACTGTGACATGCGTCATTCGTCTTTCATCAATGGGCTGTTTAAATGTCTATGTGGAAAAGCAGCCAGTTGCTTGGAAAGTATGTTGTGTGGGAAAACCAGGAAACGCATGAGTAGGTGAACTGGTCGCCGTGATATGACTGAAGATTTGTTGAAAACGGCGTTAAACCCCAATCAATCAATCAATCATGTGGAAAATGATTAGTTTCAGCCTTCCATACATACAGTAGCATTGATTCTAGTTTAAATGTTCTAAGCATGCACACCCAAATCAAGATAATCAGATTTTTGTTTCTGAAATAAAGTCTTAATTCAGATATAAAGATTTTAACTTAACAAACTTCTCGTACTGAGCAAATTCTCCTTTTGCCACAATGTTTTCAGCCTTAAAGAATAATTATACTTCTTTAGTCATCTGCTGTATGTGGGAAAGGGTTAAACGGAGACAGTTCCCATAATATGGTTTTATTGACAAATAAAGGAAATACTTAATAAAAAAAGCATCTTGTTGAGATGAGATGAATTTCATGTTTCTAAATTCCTTATTTTACTCTCAAGCCCTTGTTGTGGGTTCTTAAAAGAATCATTTCACTGAGATTGGGCTGCCGTCCTTGGGACTCAGGATTGTGGCGTTAGCATAACGACTGACAGACTAAATGGACCAGTATTACTGGTAGCTTACCCAGGAAATGCTGTGATATAACTAAAAAATTGTTGAAAGTGGCATAAATCACCAAACAATCAATCATTCACAGAGATGGTTCATTGAATAATGAACGATTTTTGGAGGAATAACTGTAAACCTTCATCTTTGTCTAGACAAGTGTTTACTTATTTTACAGAAGAGAAGCCCAGAAATGTTATTGTGGCACATCGATATGTCGTGGATGGTTAGGTGCGGATAAAAAGATGGAATTGAAGTCTAGTAAGAGAACCGTGGACGAATTAGAGAGAAAGAGGACAGAAATGTTTGATGATAGTGATAAGGTTAGTGAGGTTTAGATTAAACCTATTTATTTCACAATGATTGCAAAAACAAGCTCTCTACTTAACCCTTTCCCTCATATAGACGCTTTCTGACGCCTCTGCAGCAGACAGATTTTTGAAAACATAGTGACAAAAGAAGATATTGCACAAAACGTGCAATTTCTCCTTTTGCCAAAATGTTTTCCACTTTAGGTTATCCATTCAATTATGGAGATTTTCTATTTTTTGACAAAATATGTTCAGTCGTCTGCTGCAGAATTGTTGAATGAGGGAAAGGGTTAAATTAATCATGATTGAATGTCTGCTTTCTGCACCGTTTCTGTGAAAAAAAATCCCAAAGGCAGAACCTGCTCATCTTGGGTTAACAACCCAAGACCTTCAGCATGAGAAGCTGACACTACCACTGCACTACTGTCTTCCAAAATAGTATGTTTCATTGTTCTGACAGAGACATAGATAATGAGGAGTAAACTATTTTATCATCAATAAATCTTATAATCCAATCAGTCAAACCAAATGTTATGGGTGACTCTAAAGAATTGTCTCATTGAGATGATGACCACCTCGGTAGTGTAGTGGTAGAGTGTCTGCCTCGGTGCGGGAGGGCGCAGGTTCGATCCCTTACCTGGTCATACCAAGACTTTAAAAACGGTAGTAATGGCTGCCCTCCTTTGCGTTCAGGGTTGTGGGGTTAGCATTATGACTGACTGGCTTGTGTCGGGATAAAAGAACCAGTAGTACTGGTAACTTACCCAGGAAACGCCGTGATATAACTGAAAAAATGTTGAAAACAGTGTAAAACACCAAACAATCAATTAATCATTGAGATGATTTATTTGGGCACCCACAATATATCGTTGATGGTCAAATGACGATTTTAATAATTGCCCTACTTAAGAGATCTGATTCTGTTTCAAACCTTATATCGTTATACTCATTTGCATAATCTTATGAGGATTTTCTAATGAAAACCCTCAGCAGTGTTTAATTAACCCTTTCCCACATACAGCAAACTTGCAGCAGGCGACTTTGAAAGACTATAAATGAAGGTATAATTACTGCAAAAAGTTGAAAACATTGTGGCAAATGGAGAAATTGCTCATTTTGAGCAATTTCTCCATTTGTCACAATGTTTTCAAAAGTAGTCTGCTGCAGAGGCATAAGAAAGCGTTGGTAAGTGGGAAAGGGTTAAGAAAGTACAGAGACACTGCAAGAAAAACTGCGCATTACATTGCCAATATAAACAAAATCTATTTTTCTAGCTGGAAGAGGAGATAGAGCGGATGTCCGAGTTACAACAAGGATTGCGCAATAAGCCGGACGTCCTGAGTATTTGCCGTCTGATGGTTAGAGCAGAGGATCCCGAACACAGAACACAAATCCTAATAGTTCTTGAGGTATTATCATCTGGTGTATTAACCCTTTCAAACATGAATAATTTTGCAGCAGATAACTTTGGACTAATTGTAGCAAAACCCAAAATTCCTAACGATGAGCAATTACTCCTTTTGCTACAATGATTTTAACTCTATTTAATAATAAATTGATTACACTTTTATTTATCGAGATTTTCATAGTTAAGCCTTGATGTTTTTCAAATTGTATGCCGAAATTTGTGGAATGTGGAAAAGAGGGGTTAAATGATATTGTTAAAGATATGATTGTAATACAGTTGAAAACGGCATAAAGCCCCAAAATGAATTTGGCAAAAGGTGAAATTGCTCATTTTAAGCAATTTCTTCTTAGTAAAGTGGTCTGCTGCGGTTGATTCGGAATGCGTCCATAAGTGGGAAAGGATCAATATGCTGATTTTGTGTTTTTCATGGAGCCTGGTCTTTATGTATTGTTTTATATTTCAGAATACTTCAGAGACGGCATGTTTACGACTCTTCCTGGATTATCATGGTTTACCTCTTCTATGGTGTTGGATGGCAGATCTCAAAAATACGATATCTGACATGAAAATACGGGTATGTATAATTTAGAGCACCTGATAAAAGGGGTGTATGTCATGCTCAGAAATCCTTATTTTACCTCCTAGCTCTATATTGTGGGTACTCAAAAGGAATAGACTCATTGAAGCAATGTTTTTGAGTACCCACAATCAAGGGTTAACTGCTTAATACGATTTTTCACTCCTCCTCATCCAGGCCAGTAATATATATAATACTTCAATGCTCTAGATAAGATGCGTAATTTACATTACAAAGTTCTTAGATGCCTCTTCAACTTTGTTTTTTTTACCCCCCACGAACAAGTTTTTTTTTGGGGGGGAGGAGGTATATTGGAATCTGTCTGCCTGTCCATATGTCTTGTAAGCGCAACTCCTCCTTAACGGCTGGACTGATTCTGATGAAACTTTACACAGTTGCAGTACACAACCTGAGGAGGTGCATGAAGTAAGATTATCCGGTCGAAAATAAATCTGTCTGTCCATATGTCTTGTAAGCGCGGGACGGGGGTATCCTTTTGTGAGTTCACTCACAGTTCTAGTTGGTACTCAAAAGAATCGTCTCAGTCAGATGATTCTTTTGAGTACAAACAAAATAGGGCTTGGTTGAGTCACAAGAGATTTTCAAAGTAGGAAAAGATCAGTTGACTCTTCCTTTTCTAGCCTGGCCACACAAAAATAATTTTTCAGTACTTTGCAACCGATGAAGATCCAGATCAGCCATCACCTTCAAGCAGTTTGATCGGGATCTTTCCTCTTCATTATAAAGTTGAACACACTAACAAACCTCTTTAGAAAGGTTTTACTGAAAAATAGATTCATGCAATTTAAGTGTGTATTCATTTGTTCCAATTTTTTTCCCCCTTGCTTAATCAGAAATAATCGTAACATTGAAATTTAGTTTTCTTCCATTTCAGATGCTGAAAATCTTGAAAAAACTTCCAGTTACAAACAAAACAATTCTAGATGATAGTAAAGTTCTTGATATCGTGACAAAATGGTCAGAAACGGAGATGCCAGAGACGCCTGAAATAAGTGATATAGGTGATCTTGTATCCGAAACAACAGACAATACTACTGAAGACGACAGTGAAGCGTTGTTATCACCTCCAGTTATCTCGAATAAAAATCCAGTGTCAATTTTAGCGTCCTTAAGAGATGCAAAGTCTACTAAAAAACGGGTCAAGTTTGCAGATGAGGCTTCTTCTTCGGATAGTGAATCTCGAACTAGTGAAACTGATTTTCCTGTTGAAAGTGTCGAGGGAGATGTGACAAGTACATCACAGACAAAAAAACCAAAACGTAAACAAAGGGAATTACGCAGAAAGGTGCTCAATAAGGATGCTTCAGAACCAATTGTGGATAGTTCTGATGTGTCTCAGTCTGTCGACAGTGATCTTGAGACCTCTCTATTAGAACCACCATCAGAATCTAGTCAGAAAGACACAGACATTGTTGTAGATTCAAGTGAAGTGTCTGAGGCGGAAAAAACAGATGTGCCGGCAATTTCCGAGGAAGACAAAGCGGAGTTGGAGCATGTGATAAGGTCGGGAGAAATCAAAGCAATGGCTAAAGATCTCATCATCCATTGGTCAAATCTAAAGGTATGTGAGCTATTCTCCGAGAAGAACAAAATTATAGGTCAAGATAAAGAGGAAAGGGGAGTGAACAGGTTATTTCTCAACTATAACTCTTTTGTTACCCAGCCAAACCCTCAGTTGTGGGTTCTCAAAAGGATCCTCTCAGCTATGCAGATTCTTTTAAACATCAACAACATAGGTTTTAGAGGTCAAATAAGGATTTTAGAACATGCAATACACCCCTTATCTAGAGCTATGGTCAAACGGTTTCAGAATACTAAGTACTTGTCTTATCTAGAGGTCTGAAAGGTTCCATAAAGTAAGCCTTATATGATGCAGTTTAGGATTCAGCTGCTTTCCTAAATAGCTCGGGAAATATGTTTAGAAGTTTGAACATTACGGGAAAAAGAGCAATTGCTCATTTTCCTACAATATTTTTAAAAGTCCGGTCCCTATGGTATCAAAGGCGTCATGGACAGTTTGAAAGTTTGCGTACAAATTGGCAAACAATGCAGTTTCAGATCATTCTTCTTGGATGTGCAGGTTTATCTGATTCTACACTCATCACAATGACCCTACCTTTGGTTATCCTAAAGCAGAGTTAACCTTTTCCACCAAATAATAGGTTGTGAGTTTGAACCCCAGCTCGGCCAACATTCTTTCTGGTGTTTGACAAAAGTCATTTTGACGATAGTCATTCTTTTTCTACCAATGGGCTGTGAGTCAAGATACATATGAGTAGGTGAACTGGCCACCATGATATGACTGAAAAACTGTTGAAAACCGTGTTAAACCCAAATCAATCAATCCAGCAAATAATAAGTCTGCAGCAGATGGCTTTGATAACATTTAGTTAAAAATATGGAAACTATCTATAAATGAAAGCACAATTATTAGATAAACATTGTGGCATAAGAAGAAATTGCTCATCATGACCAATTTCTACGTGTTAATATTAGTCTGCGAAATGAACAGTACCCAGAAACACAATGCATGTCTGGTAGTGATACTGGTTTGTCATCAAGAAACTGTGACATGTACAAGTGTGTACTCTCACTGTGATATGTTCAAAATAGGTTTAAAACAGACTGAAGCCCAATAAAACAAACACATGATATTCAACAAAATCCTTTACTGTTTTGTATTTTTTTTAGGAAGTGTATAAAATACCTAAGAAAGAAGTTTTGGAAGAAAGGAAGCGGACAGAGAAAGAATTAGGTAAGCCCTTTGCCACCTGTAAATGCATTTTGACCCATTGGCAGCAGACAATTTTTGAAAACATGACAAAGGAAAAATTGCTACTATGAGCAATTTCCCCGTTTGTCACTCTTTTCAACAATAAAACATCTGGTCAGAGAGATTTTCTTTATTTTTACCTAGATTTTTTCCAAAGACATCTGCTGCAGATTTGGTATTTATGTGTGAATGTGGTAATGAGAGTCTCTCCCTAACCGGTAGTGTACTTACAAATTGCTTACAATATTTCACTAACTTGTTGATGAACAAGTAATGAGTTTCTTCAGAAGTATCCTTTACATATTACAAAAACTAACATCCCATCTGTTTATAATAATAATCCCAATCTAATAGGATATAAAATACTTTCTCTCATAGGTCTTGCAGACAATTTCGGATACAATTAAGTAAGTCTTTAAAGTAGAGAAAATGTGAATATTATGCCCAATTTCAAGTTTTCAAGTTTTCTTCAGAAGTAAACCCTTTCCCTCATATAGATGCTTTCTGACGCCTCTGCAGCAGACAGCTTTTTGAAAACCTAGTTACAAAAGAATTTCTCCTTTTGCCACAATGTTTTCCACTTTTAGTCATAGGTTATCCATTAAATTATACAGATTTTCTATCCTTTGACAAAATATGTTCAAAGTCGTCTGCTGCAGATTTGTCGTATGAGGGAAAGGGTTAAATGTAAGATAAATGCTCAGCAAATCTCTTTATTTCTTTCAGCTACAAGATATGATAAATATGCAAAGGATGAAAATACCAAGAAGAAAGGTAATACATGTTATGAAACAGAAGTCTCAACATAATTTAATTTTTATGAAAAGTTGTCACTTACAGGTACTTTGAATTTGAGCCACAGAGGAAATAATCCCATAGAGTGACAGAAAGTTTGTCTCTTATGAGGAAAACAGGGAACTGGTTTGCTACATACGTCATTGATGATTTCATTTTCATCTGATAAAAGCTTAATATTTAAATGCAGACACATCAGAACTTGGTTGTTTGAAGGAAATATTATAATGTGTATCAGAGGTCCAGATAAGGAGGGGTATTCAGCTCTTTTTCCCACAATTTCTCTCTTATTATTAAAGTGAACCCTATATTGTGGGTACTCAAAAGAATCATCTTACTAAGACGATTCTTTTGAGTACCCACAGCATAGGGTTAGAGGATCAAATAAGGATTTTTTTAAAAAAGCAAAACGCCCCTTATCTAGAGCTCTTGTGTATGTGTGTTCAAGTGTTCTTAGCAGCAATAGCTGACGACTTTTGAAAACATTGTGATAAAGGGAAAATTTGCTCATCACAAGCAATTTCTCCTTTTGTAACAATGTTTTCAACTCTTAAATAATTTTACTTCCATTTTTAGCTCACCTGAGCTTTGCTCAAGGTGAGTTATTGTGATCGCCTTTTGTCCGGCGTCCGTCGTGCGTCAACTTCTTCTCCTCAGTAACCAGTGGGTCAATTGGGATGAAACTTCACAGAAAGCATCCTCTCAATGACCTCACCAGAATTCCTTCAAATTTTTGGGATCCATGCAGAATTCTGGTTTCCATGGCAACGATATGAAAAAAACTTCAAAATTCTTCTTCTCCCAAACTGGTTGGAAGATTTTGAAATTATTTTGTAGAAATGTTCCTTGGGTGACCCTCTATCAGATTCCTTGAAGCCATGTTGATTGGTCGAAAAACATGGCCGCCAGGGGGGGGCGGGCGGGGATTTTTTGCCTTATATGGCTATAGTGAAAACTTAAAAAATCTTCTCCTCCAAAAGTGTCAGGCCGATTTTCAAATAATTTTATAGAAATGTTCCTTGGGTGACCCTCTATCAGATTCCTTGAAGCCATGTTGATTAGTCGAAAAACATGGCCGCCAGGGGGGGGGGGGCTATTTTGCCTTATATAGCTATAGTGCAAACTTAAAAAATCTTCTCCTCCATAAGTGTCAGGCTGATTTTCAAATAATTTTGTAGAACTATTCCTTGGGTGATCCTCTATCATATTCCTTCAAGCCATGTTGATTGGTAAAAAAACATGGCCACCAGGGGGGCGGGGCTATTTTGCCTTATATTGCTATAGTGAAAACTTAAAAAATCTTCTTCTCCGAAAGTGTTCAGCCGATTTTCAAATAATTTTGTAGAAATGTTCATTGGGTGACCCTCTATCAGATTCCTTCAAGCCATGTTGATTGGTCGAAAAATATGGCCGCCAGAGGGCGGGTCTATTTTGCCTTATATTACCAGTGAAAACTTAAAAAATCTTCTTCTCCGAAAGTGTCAGGCCGATTTTTACAAATAATTTTGTAGAAATGTTCCTTGGATGACCCACTTTCAGATTCCTTCAAGCCATGTTGATTGTTCAAAAAACATGGCCTCCAGTGGGCAGGGCAAATTTGCATTATATGGCTATAGTGAAAACTTAAAAAATCTTCTCCTCCAAAAGTGTCTGGCCGATTTTCAAATAATTTTGTAGAAATGTTCCTAGGGTGACCCTCTATCAGATTACTCCGGAAACTATGGCTGCCAGGGGGCGGGGCTTATATAGCTAAAGTGAAAAAAAAACAAAAACAGGTGAGCGATTCCAGGGCCATCATGGCCCTCTTGTTTCCATACTTTTGTCAAGATGTCTGCTGCAGATTTGTTGTATCGGGGAAAGGGTTTTCAGTATTTAAGTTTTTGCTTGTTATATAGTGGCTATTCAATTGTTTACGTTGTGATATAAAGTGGTTGTTGGTATTGCATGTCGAGCCAGGTTTCATTGATAACAAAATTACTGAAACGTTTTTGAAAATTTGCAGTGATTGATTTTGTTTCTTTATTGATACAGTGTCGGGCTGGGACAAACCAGTTAGAAAGAGGAAGAGAGAATCCAGCTACAAAGACGATACGGATGACTCAGACTCTGGGACGACAAGGTATGCTACCCTTTAGAGACACAGTTAAGGTTGTTGGTCCAAAATTAAAGTTAAGTCCCTGTAGCAACTCGAGTTGTCAATCCAGGGGTTCTGAGTTCAAACCCCAGCTTGGCCAACATTCTTTCCAACGATTGACAAAAGTCAATGCGATATTAAAGCTAAGTCCCTGTAGCAACTCGGGTTGTCAATCCTGGGGTTCTGAGTTCTGAGTTCAAACCCCAGCTTGGCCAACATTCTTTCAAACAAATTGACAAAAGTCAATGCGACGAGCATAATTCGTCTTCCACCAATGGGCTTACAGTCTGTTTTGAAAGACTGTTGTGTTGAGTACTGGTGTGAGATAGCCAGAAAACACAAAAATTAGTAGCAAAGATTTGATATGTAGATATTGTTACATAAATATTCATATTTTTCTTAAAAAGCAATAAGTTAGTCTTTTCCCACTTGCAGAAAACTTTGGAAAATATTGAGGCAATAATGGAAGAGCCCAATGATTAAACTTTCATTTATAGAGACTTTATTTTTGCCTACATAATTTCAATGTCGACTGTTGCAGATTTGTTTTATGCGAGAAAACGGTATGTGTGGTTCAAGCGGTAGCAATAAGTTAAAACTAAATCATAACTAGTAAACCGTTTCTCTCATGTAGACGCTTTCTGACGCCTCGCCTCTACAGCAGACAACTTTTTGAAAACATATTGACAAAAGAAGAAATTGCTCAAAAAGAGCAATTTCTCCTTTTGGCACAATGTTTTCCACTTTTAGTCATAGGTTATCCATTCAATTATAGAGATTTTCTATTTTTTGACAATATATGTTCAAAGTCGTCTGCTGCAGAATTGTCATATGAAGGAAAGGGTTAAACATTGAAATTAATGACTTTCCATCTTCGTCGTTAGGATTGATCAAAAGCAGTACAGATGATAATTGGAATAATAATGCTTACATACATGAACTTGATTTATTTTTTGACAGAAAATCAAATCCAAGTCTAGCCACTCCTCCCAAGTTGACCAAGAACGAGAGGCGTCAGATTTTTGAGGCAAATGTCAAGGCGCAGGACGAGAAAAATGCCGAGTACGTTCGGCATCAGGAACAGATGCAATACGAACAACAAGTACAACAACAACTTCACATGCAACGTTTAATGGAAGATCCAAATTTCATGTTCTACGCTACGCAAGATCTAAACTTCTTACCTTCCATGGGCATTGATCCACACCAGTTTATTCAATCATGTAAGATTTTATCCCTATTCCTGATGGAGATCACTTCTTTGTACTTTTTAACTGATTATACCCCCAGATACATAGTATATGGGGGCTATATAGGAGTCGTGCTTGTCGGTCGGTTGGACATTTCTGTGGAACACTATTTCTCAGCAACCCTTCAAGCTTGGTCAGAATTCAATATAACTTCACAAGAATGATTGATACCAAGCCTTGTGTATATTGCCGGCGTGTGCATTGGAATTATTTTTAAATGAGTTATGGCCCCTTGAATTTCTCATACATATGTATATTGTCAGGCACCAGCTGGGGGTATTCATCACCTTCAGTGATATTTCTAGTTTCATTTTGAAATCATATTTGAATATTGGTTGTTTTGAACTCACAACCCCTGGATTGACAGCTCCCGTGGCTACCGACAGAGCTACTGGGGCTCGGCGAAACTTGTTAACAGTTAAATAGTTATGATGACAATATCTCAAATCGTGTTAGTCATGTTGAAGTTATTGCCATTTGATTAGTCAAAGTTTGCTAAATTAATTAGTCCCCTCACTGACTCTTAACTTGCTTATCATTAGAGACTTAGTTCTTAAATGCTTTCTACTGAATCATTAGAGTGAAGTTTGTACCTAATAAAGCAGAAAAATTGCTTGTTTTTCTCAAGACATAAATAATGAAATTATTTATTTTCTAGTGGCCATGGATCCAATGTTGCTACAGACCTTCATGTCAAAGAACCCAAATTTTCCACAGCAGTTGGAACATCTGACGATGATGTATCAACAAGTGGTCATGCAGGTAATTATGAGAAGCAGCTCGGCTAAAAACCAACCGCAAGTAAATTTTCGACCAGTGTAGGTCCAGATGAGCTAGCGCTTCTGGGCTGTCTGATCAAATTTGTCACAGAAGGTTTCAAGAAACTTCTGTAAATGAGTATCCATTTGGATCCTCAGCATGAATGTGCCCGGAGGTCTTTTTCCAAGCATGAAATAGTTTTGTGAATCCTTTCCCAGCTATAGATGCTTTCAGACGCCTCTGCAGCAGACGACTTTTGGAAACATTGTGGCAAAGGTGAAATTGCTCATGATGAGCAATTTCACCATTTGCCACAATGTTTTCAACTCTATTTAATAATTAAACTGTCATTAAAGGAGACTTTTGATAAGATATTTACAAAGTCGTTTGCTACTGATTTGTTGTATGTGGGAAAAGGTTTAGGTTGGTTTTCCCAGAGCATTACTCTAAAAGAATAAAGAGATATAAGTAGATCTCTGTCCAACACTATCTCAATTAATAATCACTCAATTAAACCCTTTCCCACATACAACAAATCTGCAGCAAACTACTTTGAAAACGTCTATGAAAAAACATTGAAAATTACCATAAATGAAGCCCTTTCCCTCATACGACATTTTTGACGACTTTGAACATATTTTGTCAAAAAATAGAAAACCTCTATAATTGAATGGATAACCTATGACTAAAAGTGGAAAACATTGTGGCAAAAGGAGAAATTGCTCGTTCTGAGCCATTTCTTCTTTTGTCACTATGTTTTCAAAAAGCCGTCTGCTGCAGAGGCGTCAGAAAGCGTCTATATGAGGGAAAGGGTTAATTACTGAAAAAAGTTGAAAACATTGTAATGGTTTAACCCTTTCCCTCATACGGCAATTCTGAAGCAGACGATATTGAACGTATTTTGCCAAAACATAGAAAATCTCCATAATTGAATGGATAACCTATGACTAAAAGTGGAAAACATTGTGACAAAAGGAGAAATTGCATGTTTTGTTCAATTTCTTCTTTTGTCACTATGTTTTCAAAAAGCCGTCGGCTGCAGAGGCTTCCGAAAGCGTTTATATGAGGGAAAGGGTTAAAGGATTTAGTTTAATTTGTTCAAGTATTAACCACCAGTAAGTAGTTTAACCCTGTAAGTTTTGACTTAATAGTTTCTATATCTGGCAATAGCCACAGAAGAGTTCCCATGGCATATTAATTAATAAAGTGGAATACAGTGCCTTTGAGATGTTTCCACACAAACAGCACGAGTACTGGTTAAGTTTCCAGGAAACGGACATCGAGCGTGATTAATATAAGATGAAAGCTTGTTTCGCAATCCATGTCAAGTAAATAAGTTTAAACTTATTAATAAAGTACTTGTCAGTCACACAGAAAGCATGGCTAATTACTGTCACTATGTTACAATTGAAAATCCGAAATGAATAAAGAAATAAATGTAAATCTAACCGTTAATTTTTGTAGGCCTCGCAACCAGATATGATGCAAGGCTTTGTCCCAGATGCACCTGCTATGGAGAATGAAAGTGAGCCAATGACTGACCAACATATGGCCTTCTTGCAACAGGTTAGTTTTCCCTTTTCCACATAAAAAAGATCTGCAACAGATGACTTTGAAAGAATTTATTTAAAAATATGGAAAACCCTCTACAAATGAGAATATAATTTTTGAATAGAGGTAGTAAAAGCATTGTGGCAGGAGAAGAAATTGTTCATGATGAGCAATTTCTTCTATTGCCACAATGTTATCAACATTCGTTTCTTCATATGTGTCTAAATTTGTCGGCGCATGGGACAGGGTCGATTAAAACTTCAGTCATGTGAAAACTGACCTTCGATCAAATTGAAAAAGTTGAAGAGTTTAGTTCTTGTCATTATCTTTATTCAGGGGCTTCAAAGATAATTGTATGACAAGGTTGAAATCAGAGTGGATCCGGATCAGACTACTGTTAAGTCCAGAAGATCTGTTTTTTTATGACCTGCCTCATTTCTAGTCAAGTATAGCCTTGGTTATGTTGTCATAAGAGCCTTATAAGGTGCAGGAGGTCGCGGGTTTGATCCCCGGTCAGGTCATACCAAATGCTTTAAAAATGGTAATATTGGCGGCCCTCCTTGGTGCTCAGGGTTGCAGGGTTAGCATTACAACTGACTGGCTGGCTGGCTGGTGTCGGAATTAATGCATCAGTAGCACTGGTAACTTACCCGGGAAAAGCTGTGATATAACTGAATTTTTTTGAAAGCGGTGTAAAACACCAATCTATGAACCAATCTAGTCGAGATTGTTGTTTGTAGAGTTATCCCTACAATCCTTTATTCCATGTCAATAGTTTCAGGAATTTGAAAAAAGTATTTGCTATTTTTTTGAAAATCTCTTAAGTTTAAGTCTTGCCATAATACAGAAAATCTGCAGCATAAGACTGAAAACTTTTTGGCAAAGCTATTCAAAATTGGCCTGAAAATGTAATTATTGAATCGAGTTGAAAACTTTGTAATAAATGGAGAAATTGTTGGTAATGAGCACTTTTTCCTTTTGCCACAATGTTTTCAAAACTCATTTGCTGCAGATGCGTCTAAAAAAACATTGTGGTGGAAAAAGAGGGCAAAATTGCTAATTTTGCAATTGCCTTTGTGTTGGGTCAGGTTGAGGCCTTTAAACAGCAACACCTAGAGTCTCAGGTTGTGGAACAACAAGAAGAAGATGATGTCCCTCCCCCACCCTCTCCACCAAAGGGAAAGGCTGCCAAACTCCCACCCAATTGGAAAACCGCCAAGGATGCAGATGGAAAGATGTACTTCTATCATACTGGTACAAGGTAAGGAAATGAAACTAGGGCTTATCTAGAGCGGGTTGTTTTGCATGTTCTAAAATCCTTATTGGACCTTCTAATCCTATGTTATGGGTACTCAAAAGAATAGTCTCAGTGAGACAATTCATTTGAAGAGCCACATCCAGGGGCGTAGCTTGGCAATAATCAATGTGTAGGCCGTCTCGTGAGAAAATCAACATTGTGGATTGCGTAAAGTATCGACCCGGATCAGCATAAGCATGCCACACAGGCGTACCAGGATAGACACTTTTCGCCTCCTGTGCAGTTTCTGTTTCAGGAATCACTACTGATCTGGTCGATACATTACGCAGATGTGTATCGCCGCAGCTGCATTTTGGGGCATTTTTAGAAAAAATGTCCATATTTTGTGAACACTAAATCTCAGCAACCTTTGATCAGAATTTAATATAACTTCACAAGAATGATTGATACCAAGCCTAGTTGTGCATATTGTGGGCGTGTTGCACTGGAATAATTTTTAAATGAGTTATGGCCCCTTGAATTTTTCATACATATGAATATTGTCAGGCACCAGCTGGGGGTATTCATCACCTTCAGTGATATTTCTAGTTATCATTGATATAGACATTTTCTGATGCTTTTGCAGTAGATGACTTTGGAAAAAATATGACAAAAGGAGTAATTGCTCTTAATGAGAAATTTCTCCATTTGCCACAATATTTTCAATTCTTTCAATGATTATACTGCCTTTTTATAGACAATTTCAATTCTATGTTTTACGAAGTCGTCTGCTGCCATTTTGTTGTATGTGGGGAAGGGTTGATAACATCCTTATTTATTCTCATGTCTTTTTGAAAGGGAGGCTACGGTAGTGCATGAATATTCTTTGAGAAGATCGTATTGTTCTGTTTATTTTATGCATTTTGATACTAAGGATTGGGTTCAAGCCAACAGCAAATAGTAATGATTATTTAATAAATTCATTGTTTGAAATAATAATACACTGATAAAACATATACTTAATTGTCCTATGTTATTGACAGACAAACCCAGTGGGACCCTCCCAACTTGGATACGGGTGAACAAACAGATGACATGGACCTCGGGACTCCCACGCCAGACGACATCATATATACCAAGGTAACTGGTTTTTATTCAGTCATGTTCAGTCTTTCACACACACAAATTTTAACATGTCTGCAGCAGACATTTAAAAACATTGTGGAAAATGGAGAAAATGAGAATTGAGAAGGAAAAATCACAATAAGTGATTTATTTCTCCCTTTGCCACAATTATTTCAATTTCTATAATTTTACTTTCATTCATAGAGTTTTTCCATATATTTGCCTTGATGTTTTGAAAGTCATCGCTGCAGATTTGTTGAAAGTGGGATTGGAAGAGAGCAAGCTAGATTGGGATAACTCTTGCTATAACCCTTAACACATGCTTTTCCCCCCACTTAATCTTACAGTTTAGGTAATCATTAGGCCTAAAAAAAAAATAGTCTTGTTAATGTTTCTGGTCACGGGTCTCAAAATCAACAGGGTCGGTAGGTAGGGATATATTTTTTTTTTTAAACACTTTCCCTCATAAAGACACTTTCGATGCCTAAAATTACCAATTTTATTAAATTTACTATCAAAACATTTATCAACAATGAACAACAAAAACTTTTCGGCTCTGGTACTGCGATTGCAAGTTTTGCGTGACAAAAAAAATCATACTTAGTGCTAAAAAAAAAAAAAAAAAAAAAAAAAAAAATCAGTCCGGGCTTAAAATGGAGGGTGACCAGAAACAAGACTATTTTTTTTTTTTTTAGGCCTTGGTGGAACTTTTTAACATCACATTTTTTTAATTGAGAGTATTTCAATTGATATATCATTCCATTGTTATTTGTATAATACTACCAGTTTTTGTAGGATGTAAGATTTTTTTTCATGTGATGATTATAGCAGTCGAGCTTCAACCCTTTCCCTCATATAGACGCTGTCTGACGCCTCTGCTACAGACGGCTTTTTGAAAACATAGTGATATAAGAAGAAATTGCTCAAAACGAACAATTTCTCCTTTTGCCACAATGTTTTCCACTTTTAGTCATAGGTTATCCATTCAATTATAGAGATTTTCTATTTTTCGCATAAATATGATCAAAGCCGTCTGCTGCTGATTTGTTGTATGAAGGAAAGGGTTAAATCATCATACCATCTAAATGATTCATATTTAAGTTAGGTTAAGGCTGTTCCAGGAAAAAATGTCTCTGAGGGGAGGAACGACAAGCTATTTTTAATGGTGGGTGAGGAGATATTTTTCAATTTAAATTAAAATTAGTGCCCAAAAAAGAATTAAAATTTGATAGGTGGTACCCTTAAAATTGCTGGTCGTTCCGAACTTCCCCCCCTAGACATTCTTTCCTGGAACAGCCCTAATGCAAAAGCCAAACTAACTGTAGCAATGTTTGACTTGTCAAGATGAAGACTTTCCTTCACATCCAATCAATCTGATCCAAATGCACAAATTTGTCAGAATTTTCTTTTCTATAACTAAATGAGTGATAAGTGTGGGAGATTTGAGACTAGGCATCATAGGCTGTATCATCCCAATCAGGATAGTTATGGTGGAGTGCTCTTGGGCATGGTACAATTCCTGATAAGTAGTCACCAAGGGATCATGAATAAAATGTTGACATGATATCATTGAAATACAATTAAAAAGGTGAAAACTAATCAAAAACTTTTTGAAAAATTTGAGAACAGTACAGGGCCAAATCTATTTGAGGATGCACTGGTCTGGTCACATATATGCCTTATTCTTGTTTGGTTTTTTTGCTGGACAAAATTTGGTATTTTGGAATTCTGCTCATTTATTTGATTTCGTCTTGAATCTATAGTACACATTGCCCACAAGGACAGAACCTCAGGGGTTTGAATCTGTCCAAACCTGGGACCACTGGGTAAGAGTTGTTGTTATATATAGCTGAGCTCTAGATGATGAGGAGGAGTATGCTGGACTTTCCCCCACAATATCTCTCTTATTACTCTGTGAACCGTTTAGTTTGGTTACTCTAAAGAATAATAGCACTTCTTAACCCTTTCCCTCATATGACAATTCGGCAGCAGACGACTTTGAACATATTTTGTCAAAATATAGAATATCTCTATAATTGAATGGATAACCTATGACTAAAAGTGGAAAACATTGTGTCAAAAGGAGAAATTGCTTGTTTTGAGCAATTTCTTCTTTTGTCACTATGTTTTCAAAAAGCCGTCTGCTGCAGAGGTGTCAGAAAGCGTCTATATGAGGAAAAGGGTTAACTTAACCCTTTCCCACATATAGATTTTTCTGACGCTTCTGCAGCAGACCCCTTTCGAAAACATTGTGACAAAAGAAGAAATTGCTCAAAACTATAATCACTTTCATTTACAAAGATTTTTCTAATTTTTGTCTAGATGTTTTCGAAGTCATTTGTTGTATGTGGGAATTAAACTATTCTTTCAAGTGACCACAACATAGGGTTTGGTTGGGTAATAAGTGTGATTTGGGGGAAAAAACCCTTTTAACTCCATCTTATCTTGGGTTCTCATTCTGAATAATGGCTGTTATGTTGTCTCGTTTAGCGCAAGTTTTAGTTTTAGCTTATTTTCTTTACACTGGTTGTAAGATATATTTTACTCCATCTTAACTTGACCTGTGAATAAAAGCTGTTATGTTGTCTTTTGTAGCTTAAGTTTTGGTTTCAGCTTATTTTCTTTACACTGATGTGAAACAAGTTCTTACGTCTTATATATCATTTCCCATGTTGGTTTCTTTAGACCAAACCAGTTTTTGTTGGAATATCCACAATTTTGGCCTATGCTTATCATAGTTGAACCGGGGATGTGTTACTCTACCACTGAGCTTTGTCTCTCACTGTCATTTTGACCAGTATGAATATGTCCATATAGAAACATTTTTAATCTTTTAAATGGGATGCAATCTTTTTTGGATAGATTTTAAATCAATGTGAGAAAAAAATATAATTGCTTATCCTCAGAGATATTCTGTATCTCAGAAGTGGGGTACTGCCAATGTGGGTCTGAAAAGGAGTCTTGTTGCATCAAGGTTTAAAACCTTTTCCACTTGCAATCACATTTGCAGGAATCTGCACTTTGAAAGTTGTCTGTTGCAAATGCATCAAAATGCGTCTGCCTTTGGTGAAGAGTTGAACCAGCCTTTTTGTCTGCATCAACTGATTGATGTTTATGTTGTCATTTAAAGGTTATGTTGTGAGTTATTATATTTGTTGTAAATTTTAAACCCTTTCCCATCAATCTGCAGCAGACGAGACTGACGACATTGAAAAAAGATCTAAGCAAAACTATCAATGAAAGTGTAATTATTGAATAGTTGAAAACATTGTTGCAAAAGGAGAAATTGGTCATAATAAACTTTTGACAGTTTTGCAAATGGACAATTTTTTTGTCTCCTTCCTTGACAGTTATCACTTTGCAGTGGTTAACCCTTTCCGAAATACAACAAATCCTCAGCTTGCAACTTTGAAAACATCTGGGCAAAACAATAAAACATCTCTATAAATGAAAGTATAAAATTATTGAAGAGTTGAAAACAGTGTGGCAAAAGTAGAAATTGCTTGTTTTGAGCAATTTCTTCTTTTGTCACAATGTTTTCAAAAAGCATCAGAAAGCGTATTTTAAAATGTGGGAAAGGGTTAATTTTTCTGTCTGTCAACAACACTGTGTGACACATGTGTTTCTTTAAAGAGCTTGTTCTTGTAGGCTTTATATTTTTGTTTACACTTTCTTAGTTTATTCTATATTTTTGGCCTACAGAAGTTAACATTATTACGTTGCTTGCCTGTAGTGCAGGTTGACATTAACCCTTTCCCAGATATAGACGCTTTCTGATGCCTCTGCAGTAGATTATTCTTGAAATAACTGTGGCAAATGGAGAAAATGCTCATAATGAGCAAGTTCTCCTTTTGCCACAGTGTTTTCAACTTGTTTTTAATAATCAACATTTTTTGTTCAGAGATATTTCACAAAGTTTTTGTCAAGCTAATTTCAAAGTCGTAGGGTGCAGATTTGCTGAATGTTGTAAAGGGGGGTTAAAGGATCCTTCGCCCAACATCTGTATGTCATGCTGTGACTAAATTGGTTATAGTTACCTAATATTTGTTTCTGCAGGTGACACAAGGGTTCTTAGCCTTAGTTTATTCTATCTTTAGCTTCTACATTAATACATTGTCATGTTCATTAAATTGTTACTGTTCAATTAGCACCATAGCATCAACCTACCCAATTTGGAACTTTTCCTTGATTTTCCTTTTCCCACTTGCAAATGCTTTTTGACGAATCTGCAGTAGATGACTTTTGAAAACATTGTGGCATAGTGAGCAATTTCTCAATTTACCACAATGTTTTCAACTTTCTTTTATAAAGATTTTCCTCACTTATGCATCAATGTTTTCAAAGTTATCTGCTGCAGATTTGGTGTATGTGGGAAAAGGTTAGTTGAGTTTATGTTTACTGCAAACTTTTTCTTTTAAAACAATTCTAAAATATGAGAAATTTATCACAGTATAGTTATATAGTTATAGTTGTTTGTTTGGAAAACATTTGAGGGAAAATATAATAATACTTTGAAAACAAGCAATTTCTCCTTTCAAAAGATGGCTGCCAAATTGTTAATGGATGTCTGTATCAGGACAACGCTTATTCATCCGGAAAAGAAAAATTGAAATTCTGTCTGTAATTATGACTTATTTGCAGATGAAACATGTTCCTTCAACATTCATTAAATAGTTGAACCAAAAATATTTGATCACGGATAAGTGAGGTTTTGCATTAACTCAACATTGGATAAAATGGTAAACATGGCTGTAACAATAATAATCAATAATTCTATTTAAACAGTCTGACAAGAAAGGAACGACGACCACTGCCGCCGCTGATACTTCCAGTGAAACATCACGGAAACTAAAGGAACAGTTTAAATCAAAGGTAACTATTCAGTTTAATAAAGTTGATTTACTCTAGAAAAATACAGTTAACATACAACAAGTCTGCAGTAGATGACTGGAAATATTCAAGGAAGTTTACGTTTAGAATAAAGTTGAATGCATAAAATGTTCTGGGTAATAATATCCATAAATGAAATCATGATAACATGTCGAGGGCTTGGCGTGAAACGGTTGTAACTAAAATTGGTATATTTTTACCAAGGTTAATCACCTCACCATAAAGTCTTTATAAGCGTTAAATCATTTTTCTTGGTAAACAATGGAAATTTAGGTGCCATTGCTCGTTCTGAGCAATGGCACCTAAATTTGCATTGTTTACAAAAGGGTCAAAATTGCCCCTAAACCAGCATTTTCAAAATAGGTTTTTAGTTACAACCGTTTCATGCCAAGCCCTCGATGTTATCTGCATATAGGAAAATGATATGCCTTTCACACATGTAAATAAATACCTTTTGATGCATCTGCAGTCTACGACTTTTGTGAAAACATTGTGGCAAAAGGAATAAGTGCTTTTAATGAGTAATTTCTCGTTTTGCCAAAATGATTTCAACTCTATACAATAATTATACTTTTCTTTATATATAGATTTTTAATGTAATTTTGCCGAAATATTTCCAAAAAAGTGAAATATCTCTATATAAGAAATGTGGATTATTGCAAAGTATTAAAAACAATGTGGCAGATGGAGAAATTGCTTGTTTTGAGCAAAACCTGCTTTTGTAACATTGTTTACAGAAGTTGTCTGCTGCATATGGGAAAGTGATTTACAAGATCTTATTGTTTATTACAGATGTCCTCTTGGATTGTGGTCTGTCTAAATCCATTCAGGAAACAAGACTGTAAACTTGGTAAAATCAACTCAACAGAGGATTTTAAACATCTAGCTAGAAAGGTAAGAATAAAGTAAATTTCTACATTGTGGATGATGCGATAGTTCTTCAAACTGGGTTTGTCGCACTTACAGATAATCGGCAGCAGAAAACTTTGAAAACATCTAGGCAAAACTACGCAAAACTTCGATAAATGAAACCATGCTCATTAAATAGAGTTGAAAACAGTTTAATTTCTCCTTTTGCCACATTACCTTCAAAATTTGTCTGCTGCAGATGCTTCTATAAGTGTGAAAGGGTTAAGATAAAACCATAAGTCATTTTTCTAGAAAGGCAAGAATAAAATCCCTTTTTTGGATCCTGAGATGATTAGTTTTGACATAACTTCTATTTACCCTTTCCCACCTGTAGATGACATTTAATGCATATACAGCAGACAACATCTGAAAATATTGTGGCAAAAGGAAAACATTGTTCATTATGAGCAATTTCTCCAGTTGCCACAATTTTTTCATATATGTTCAATAATTTAATTATTATGCTCCCTTCGAAGAAGAGGGTTATATTGCTTTGCACATGTCAGTTGGTCCGTCCGTCAGTAGACCAAAGCTTGCCCTAGTGATAACTCAACAATGCCTGGACCTATGGTCCTCAAACTTGACTTGGAGGTTGGGCCTGACGAGTAGATGAACCCTATCCGGTCAAAGTCGAAGTGACCTTGAATGCGAAAAGCTTGTTCAAGTGATAACTCAACATTACCTGCACCCATGTCCCTCAAACTTGACAATGAGGCTGGGGATGACCAATAGATAACCTCTATTGATTTTGATGCCATCAGGTCAAGGTCACAGTGACCTTGAACGCGTAAAGCGTGTCCGAGTGATGACTGGATATTGCATGCACGGCTGAGTGTGACTAGAAGATGAACCATATTGATTTTTAGATCATCGGGTCATGGTCACAGTGACCTTGAACGCGAAAAGCTTGTCCAAGTGATAACTTGACATTGCAATGACCCATGTCTCTCAAACTTGACATTGAGGCTGGGTGTGACTAGTAAATGACCCTATTTATTTTGAGTTCATCGGGTCAAGGTCACTGACCTTGAATGCGAAAAAGCTTGTCTGACTAATAACTGGAAATTGCATGCACCCATGGCCCTCAAACTTGACATGGAGGCTGGGGGTGACCAGTCGATGACCCCTATTGATTTTGAGAGTCATCAATCCAAAGGTCAAGGTCAAAGTGAACAGCTTGTCCGAGTGATAACTCAATATTGCCTGCACCCATGGCCCTCAAACATGAAATGGAGGCTGGGGGTTACCAGTAGATGACCCCTATTATGGTCATCAGGTCAAGGTCACTGACCTTTAACATGAAATCTTGTCGGAGTGATTACTCAACATTGCCTGCACCCATGGCCCTCAAACTTGAACATGGAGGCTCGGGGTGACCAGTAGGTGACCCCTATTTATTTTGAGGTCATCTGGTCAAATATTGTCCAAAAAATTCCTGACAACATGGCGCTTAGGGGGAGCATAAAGTTTGACAAACATCTCTTGTTATTTATAGATATTTTCCAACGGTAAGGGTGTCTTCAAACATCTGGCTATAAAGTAAGAATTAAATCTCTACGCTTTGGGTACAGATCCAATTTTCTGCGTTCAAACATCATATGATTTCCTGGTAAAAGTCACTTGACAGAGGACTTTAAACAACTAGCAGGTTCGATCCCTGGCCTGGTCAAACTAAAGACTTCAAAAATGGTAGTAATGGCTGCCCTCCTTGGCACTCAGGGTTGTGGGATTAGTAATGCGACTGACTGACTGGTATACGGATTAACGGACCAGCAGTACTGGTTTCTTACCCAGGAAACGCTGTGATATAACTGAACAAATGTTTAAAGCTACATAAAACGCCATACAATCAATCAATCAATTAAACATCTAGCTAGAAAGTTAAAAATTAAAGCCCTATCAGAAGTCCTGATACGGAGGGGTATACAGCTCTTTTCCCCACAATATCTCTCTTATGATTCATGATATGATTAAAATTATACCAAAGTGTTAAACCTTTCCCACATGTAAACAATGTAGCTGCGGTAATTATACCCCCAGATATATAGTATATGGGGGCTATATAGGAGTCACGCTTGTCGGTCGGTCAGTTGGTCTGGATACATTTCTTGTGAACACTATTTCTCAGCAACCCTTGGTCAGAATTCAATATAACTTCATGAGTATGATGGATACCAAGCCTAGTTGTGCATATTGTCAGCGTGTTGCACTGAAAATATTTTTAAATGAGTTATGGCCCCTTGAATTTCTCATACATATGTATATGGTCAGGCACCAGCTGGGGGTATTCATCACCTTCAGTGATATTTCTAGTTTATCTAGGCAAACATCTCTGTAAATCTCTATAAATGAAACTATGATTATTGAATTGAGTTAAAAACATTGTGACAAAACAAGAAATTGCTCATGATGAGTAATTTCTCCTTTTGTCAGGATGTTTCCACAATTTGTCTGCAAGTGGGAAAAAGTTAACCCTTTCCCTAATACGCCAATTCTGCAGCAGATGACTTTCGACATATTTTGTCAAAAAATAAAAATCTCTATAATTGAATGGATAACCTATGGTAAAGCGGAAAACATTGTGGAAAAAGGAGCAATTGCTTGTTTTGAGCAATTTTTCCTATTGTCACTATGTATTCAAAATGCTGTCTGCTGCAGAGGCGTCAGAAAGCGTCTACATGAGGGAAAGGGTTAAGTGACTGTCAGGAAAATCTTTGATATGATTGTGAAAGGAACACCAGATGTATACAACTTTTGGCTGGAGATATCAGTTTTTAACAAATTTGTTCATTTCAGCTCACACATCATGTGATGGCAAAGGAACTCAAACATTGTCGGCATGTTGAAGATCTTGAAGTCAACGAAAATGTCAAATCTAAAGCGAAAGATTTTGTGAAAAAGTACATGACCAAGTTTGGGGAACTTTACAAGCGATCAGGCTCTTCACCAAATTATGATTGAAAACAGTGCGATGATTGTTTAAGTTGTATCCTAGGCCATGGATTTTATGAAAAGTGGGAAAAACCTCACAAACAAAAGTGAATCTGCATCGAATTATGACGAAAAATATTCCGACCATTTAAAACTTGTATCTTAGGCTGTGTATGTTGTGAAAAAGTACATTTATTGAACAAGTTGGTATACACGGGACATGTACATCATTAGCACTGTACATGTATGTGAAATCCAAGGTATATGAGTAAATCTAGTAAAATAGAACTTCCGCTAAGGAACATTCCGATCACTACATGTATGAAATTTAAATCTACTGTGAAAGTCTTCAAAATATTTAACCCTTTCCCTCATACGACAATTCTGCAGCAGACGACTTTGAACGTATTTCGTCAAAAGATAGTGGAAAAACATTGTGGCAAAAGGAGAAATTGCACGTTTTGTGCAATTTCTTCTTTTGTCATTATGTTTTCAAAAAGCCGTCTGCTGCAGAGGCGTCAGAAAGCGTCTATATGAAGGAAATGGTTAAATCTACAGTGAAAGTCTTCAAAATATTTAACATTTTGTGAAAAAGTATGTGACCCAAGTTTGGTGATCTTTATTACTGCAAACTGTTATTGAAATGCAACGGTAGTGAATCTGAACCGTTTGCAATTATTCCTTTCCCACATCTGAAAAGCCTGAAGCAGATGACTGAAAATATCTAGGTCAAACTAAATAAATTCTCTACAAATGGGAGCATAATAATTGCATCGAGTTAAAAATATTGTGGCAAATGGAGAACTTGCTCATTATGAGAATTTTCACTTTTTGCCACAATATTTTCAAATGTCTTTCTGCATGTGGGCAAGGGTTAGATAAGTTCCAGTTTAGTGAGAAAACAATGTATTGTTTGTTTATTTTCACATATCGAGGGCTTTGCGTGAAACGGTTGTAACTAAAAATTTGTAATTTTTTACCAAGGTTAATCACCTCACCATAAAGTCTTTATAAGCATTAAACATTTTTCTTGGTAAACAATGGGAATTTAGGTGCCATTGCTCGTTCTGAGCAATGGCACCTAAATTTGCAAAGGGGTCAAAATTGCACCTAAACCAGGATTTTCAAAATAGGTTTTTAGTTACAGCCGTTTCACGCCAAGCCCTCGATATATCATTTAATGGTGCTACACTTCTAGCTGATTTGAATGTTTGCTGAATTGTAGTTGGAAAGTTATCCGACCTGGATAGCGAAAAAGAATAAAAAGTAAATTTAATGGTTGATGTAGAGCGTGAAATTGAATTTAATTGTTAATTCATCTCTAATCTAGACTTCGCAACGTTATGGCAAAAGGAGAAATTGCTCAACATGAGCCATTTGTCACACTTTTGTCACAATGTTTTTCAAAAGTCGTCTTCTGCAGATTAACCTGTATGTTGGAAGGGGCTTACATGATGCTTGTTAGGATAGATGACCAACCGGAAGGATCCTTATCAGGCTGCATGGAGGTGCATGCTGTTGTGAATGTGTGTAATTGGGTCCATTTTGAGACATTGTGTTTGTTATATAGCTGAAATACTGTTGAAACTTGTATAAAACACGTTTAATCTACTGAAATGGCAACATAAAATGTCTGTGTAAATATGTAGATAATTAATTGAGCTTTGCTCCTGGAATACCGACCTTTTAAGCATTTGTGTAGATATAGATAAACCTACTCAAACATTGATCTGACTGCATTGTGCACAAATTAGTTAACCCTTTCCCACATACAGATACTCTCCAATGCCTCTGGACTAGACAACTATTCGAAACACTATGACGAAAGTAGAAATTGCACAAAACGAGCAATTTCTCCGTTTGCCACAATGTTTTCAACTCGACTCAATAATATTATTCGTCTAATTATATGGATTTTCCTCATTTGTGCAACTATTTTATCAAAATCTGTCTGCTGTCAAATTGTTGTATGTGGGAAAGGGTTCAAAATATTTCTGACAAATATGTGGATTAGATAGCATGGCTAAGCAGGTTTATCTTCATCTACATTTGTTATAAATACGCAGAGGTTTGGTTTCCTGAAACACTGCTTACTGAAATGGTTTTACAATTGTTTATGACTGATTCACGCTCTCCCTGATACAGACAGAAATTTGCAGCTTTGCAAAAAACATTGTGGAAAAAAGGAGAAACTTCTCAACATGAGCAATTTCTCCCTTTTCAACAGTTTATTTAAACGTTTATTTAAACATTGTATTAGACTTGTCTTTCAATTATAGAAATGTAACATGGTTTCCCTGGCATGTTTTCTCAGTTGACTTGTCAGGTAAATGGGTTAGACAGTCAGTCCTATGTTGTTAAAGAAGAAAACTGTTAAAATATATATTCTTATGTAAAGTTTCTTTTTAAAGTATTACTTTCATCCAAAAATCTGATTGGTGTCTGACAATTTGTGGGGGTCTTATTGACTCTCGGCGTCACATTAAGAAGTTAAATTGGTGTAAATCTGATAGGGCTATATTTCTAGATTTTTGTCAGAACTTACATCTGTGTCTATAATATATTAAAAACAAATCTTCAATGTACGCAGATGCAATAAGACCAATAATTGCTAGACAAAAGTTCACATATTATTTTGAGGTACATGGATTATCCAGTGTTTCATTATGAAATTTCTCTCAATGAGTCCTTCCATGGGTTTTTTCCCAAAACAATGAGTCCAGGACTCGGGATGCGTAGCAACATAAAACACTGATTATCCAATTTAAATTGTGTGCCAGTATTCCGAGTACATGTATATGTATTTTCATGAAACAAATCACATGTTGTGTATCAAAATGCACGTTTCATTATTTTCATTAGTAATTTACTGGCATATCTTTGCATAAAGGTCTGGATCAGGTTCATCACTGTAAAGTAATGGGTGTTTTGAAACTTACATGCCTGTTAGAGAAAGAGTTTAGGACTATTGTATATATTGTATGTAAAACATTTCTTTTATTAATGAAATGTCATCAAACTTGCACATGAAATATCATGGAACTTACATGCCTGTTCGTGAAAGAATATTATGTATACTGTATATATTGTAAGTAAAATAATTCTTTTTTTAATGAAATATCATGTAACTTACATGAAATACAATTGGAAACAATTTAATATGTGTCATTGAGTAATTTCCCCTTTCCCAAACTTCAGACGTATTTCGAAGCATCTGCAGGAGACGAAAAAAAAGAGGAAATGCTTATCATGATCAATCTTTCCTTTTGCCACAATGTTTTCAAATCTATGCAATACTTAACTTTCATTCACACACATTTTCCTTATATTTGCCAAAACGTTTTCATGCTTTGAATGTCCCCGAAACCTCGATAAGCCACGCCATGGGATAACTCGTCTTCAGATGTTTTTAGATCACCTGAGCTTGAAGGCTCAAGGTGATCTATTCTGATCACTCTCTGTCCGTCGTTGACCTGTTAACCCTTTCCCTCATACGACAATACTGCAGCAGACGACTTTGAACGTATTTTGTTAAAACATAGAAAATCTCTATAATTAAACGGATAACCTATGACTAAAAGTGGAAAACATTGTGTCAAAAGAAGAAATTGCTCTTCACTATGTTTTCAAAAAGCTGTCTGCTGCAGAGGCGTCAGAAAGCGTCTATATGAGGGAAAGGGTTAACTTTAAACATCATCTCCTACTAAACTGCACGAGCAATTTTCCACGAAACATCACAGGAATGTGACTTTCGTGGTCCTCTTTCAAAAGTGTTCAAATATTTAAATTCCATTGATAACTTTTGGTTTGCTGCGGCATCAGAAAGGGGGGCAAAATGTCCAAACTTTAAAAATCTTCTCTGAATCTGCTCATCAGATTCCAATATAATTTGGTAGAAATGTTCCTTGGGTGATCCTCTACAAAAATTGTTCCAAGCCATACTGATTAGTCGAAAAACATGGCAGTCTGGCGGCATCAGAAACGGCGCAAAATGACAACATTTGAAAATTTAAAATTCCATTTTTATGAAAGTGCTCGTCAGATTTTAAGAAAATTTAATAGCAATCTTACTTCAGTCATACTCTACAAAAATCCTTTTCCTCCATAATCTGCTTGTCCGATTGCAAGACAATTTCGTAGAGTGACCCTCTACAAAAACTGCCATGTTGATTTCGTTGAAAAACGGCATCCAGGCGGCATCAGGAAAGTGGCAGAATGACAAAACTTTATAATACCATTCTTATTAAAGTTGTTAGATTTCAAGATACAGATGACCTTTAAAATGGCTATTTCTTTAATACTGTCCACCCCTTGCAGTTTCCTTTGCACTCCTGATCAAATTTTCCCCAGATATTTACAGTTAAATATTTGCTATTAATTAACTATCACTGAGGTGATCGATTTAGGGTCATCTTGGCCCTCTAGTTTAAATTAACGGTAATTACGATTAAATTGCATGATCGAAGTTTGGACATATCTGTTCTTCTCCTGATACAAAGGAAGCTTTTATAACTAGATATTAAAAAAGATCCTGATCAGACTGTATGCATGGATGAAAGGTCCCGAATTGAAGCAGAAAATTTAAATATTCTATACACTGCAATCGTAGCTTCTTTATCTCGTTTATTTATGAGTTGTCCCCCACTGTTGATACTTACAGATTGTGTGTATAGGTGACAATTTGATTGGCTGACGTAAAGGTCAATCTGGGAGACCTATAATAGGCGGTCATCAGATTTGCTTCTGCAGCGAAGTTGATGTCTGGTTTTATTGAAAATGGCCTCGGGGTCAACTATATGTACAATACTAACATTTGATTCGAATATGAACCTCTGCGTAATGTATCGACCCAGATCATTACGCGCAGGCTAATCCGGGCCAATACATTCCGCATCGGGGGGATATAGGTATAGAGTAACAATTCCTGAGACAGAAAATACACAAGAGGCGAAAAGTGTCTGTCCGGGTTAGCCTGCGTGGCATGCTTAGTCTGATCGGGTCGATACTTTACTTTACAATGTTGGGTTTCTCGCGGGACGGCTCATATATCGTTTAACTCGAAGCATTTCCTGGAATGGGTCTGTTTGCTTGATATGATTTTACCGTTGACTTGCTTTTCATAAACAAAACACTCTTAAATCAATATTTAGTTTTTTGAAGATGACAAAACATAAATGAATTTAGCGATCGCTTCGGTGGTGTAGTGGTTGCGGTCGGTTGTTGGCTCGATCCATGGCCGGGTCATACAACTATACTTAAACAATGGTAGTAATGGCTGCCCAGTGTTGCAGGATTTGCATTACGTTTGACAGGCTGGTGTCTGGATATACGGATCAGTATTACTGGTTACACACCCAGGAAACGCCATGATATAACTTGTGTTGAAAGTGGCGTTAATCCTTTCCCACATAGAACAAATATGCAGCAGACGACTTTGAACATGTTTTGTCAACAAATGGAAAATCTCTATAATTGAATGGATAACCCTATGACTAAAAGTGGAAAACATTGTGGGAAAAGGAGAAATTGCTCGTTTTGAGCAATTTCTTCTTTTGCCACTATGTTTTCAAAAAGCCGTCTGCTGCAGAGGCGTCAGAAAGCGTCTATAGTTAGGGAAAGGGTTAACAATCGCCTATATAAGGGAAACGGTTAACAATCACCAAACAACCAATTAAGTCCAGCGATCACTACAAAGAACATATCGTTATCTCGAGGTAAAATTTGGGTCCCTTTCGAATCAAAACATGTAGCGAGTCCACTGTATTTATAAGATTTAATATGAATAATGCAGTCATTGAAATTAACTAGAGGGAGAGATATCAGTTAATCGCTCCTTATATGGGCGTCTGCTATTACTTGATAATATTAACCCGGTCCTGACATTTGTGTAAACATGAGTATTATCAAGATCTTCAATAAATGTGTCAAATGTTTAATGAAAAACATGCACGGAGAGATAAATATGAATCATAATTTGTATTTGGTGAAATTGCATGCACAGCAAAATAATGCGCATTAAATTAATACACATCGACATGTGTGTGGGCTCTGGCACAGTGTATTCAAGTGCTATATAGTTGGGGGCTTTGTTCAAACACTATTTGATTGCAAAAAAATAACATGTAATATTTACAAACATACCTATTCAAACATAGTAGAACACTCCTATAGGCAACAGGGTCTCGCTGAGGGGTGAAGTTTGCTGTTTACCTTTAAAATAACAAAGAAATTTAAATTACGGTATAATATTATGATCTATAAGGCCATGATTACAGCGTCATACAATTTATTTACCTGTCTAACTTGTAGCGGAATACATGTCTCCGTCGGCGTTCGGTTAAAGTTTTAGGGCAAGTTGGGATTTTCATTCATAAGTATTTGTGCTAGGGCTTTCATATGTGGAATATAGTTACATATTATACCTTTCTTCACATTGAATGCTAAAGATGCTGAGTGTGACCTTCCTTTTTGGAAAAAAAACATGATTTTCGGGGGTTAAAGTTTTAGGGCAAGTTGGATTTTATTTTTTTTATTTTTTTTCTCAATAAGTACTTGTGCTAGGGCTTTCATATTTGGAATATAATTACATCTAATACCTTTCTTTATATTGTATGCTGAAGATTCTGAGTTTTACCTTCTTTTTGGGGTAAAAGACATAATTTTGGGTGGTTAAAGTTTTAGGGCAAGTTGGCATTTTCATTTAATTTTTTAATTTTTCTCTATAAGAATTTGTGCTAGGGCTTTAATATTTAGAATATAGTTACGTCTTATACCTTTCTTCACATTGAATGCTGAAGATGCTGAGTGCGACCTTTTTGGGGTAAAAAACATGATTTTCGGTGGTTAAAGTTTTGGGGCAAGTAGGATTTTATTTAATTTTTTAACTTTTTCTGAATAAGTACTTGTGCTAGGGCTTTCATATTTGGAAAATAATTACATTTAATACATTTCTTCATATTATATGCTGAGTGTGACCTTCTGTTTGCGGTAAAACACATGCTTTTGGGTGGTTAAAGTTTTAGGGCAAGTTGGCTTTTTCATTTAATTTTCTAATTTTTCTAAATAAGTACTTGTGTTAGGGCTTCCATATTTGGAATATAATTACATGTAATACCTTTCTTCACATTGTATGTTGAAGATGCTGAGTGTGACTTTTAGAGGGTAAAAAACATGATTTTTGTTTGATTTTGAGAATTTTAGATAAATTCTTAAATTTTGGTTACATTTCTTTCTAATTGTGATCATTTATTTATCAAATATAATTCTTCAACATATCAAACGGGTTTTGCATGGTGTCAAACATTAGGAAAAACCTTTTTTTAAGGTTTTGCTAATTTTGGACTCAGTTTTAACATTTGCGTTTAGCTCAACGTTAAAGTTACAGAATTCAAATCACTTCATACTTCACATATTTGTTAAGGACCATCGTACAATTAGGTTAGATTACTCCATTGTATCCTAAGTATGGAGTAATGGCCCTTGATTGACTTAGGAAATTTTATTTTTAAATTATATTTAAATGTATGTATATCTATTCAGTTGCTTTTACATATAGTGTATATAATATGATTTAATAGTACTTAAGTGCAATATAATGAAATAGTGCTTTATGTGAATAAGCGGCATGTAGTCGAGCGCGCTGTCCTCCGACAGCTCTTGTTATATGATACACTTTGAATATTCTCACGCTCGTTACATCAATTTTATCATTGAAACCACACTATTCCTGAATAATTAGCTCGCAAAAAAAATCCGGATTTCACGCTACCATAATGTGAAAGCGCATATTAATATAAACTTGCCGATAAAGGTCGAAAGAAACATATTCTTAGTTATTACTCTATACATATAACCAAAACGAGCCCTACTCCCAGTTGGCCATGTTTATCAACATATCGGAATGATTTAAAGTATTTTGGTAGAGGGTCGCCCATGGAATATTTGTGCACAATTATTTTCAAATCGGGCAAGCACTTTTTACAAGAATATATTGTTTTTGTTTTGCACTTTTCCCTTTTTCTGATGCCGCGACAAACAAAGTTCTCCATGAATATAATTCATTGAACACACTTTAAAGGGGACCACCTTGAGAACATTCATGTGCAATTATTTTGAATTTGGTTTATTGGTTTAGGAAGAGTAATCGTTTGTATGAAAACGTGAACGGACAGAGGGACAGACGACGACGGACGTTGAGTGATCACAATAGCTCACCGCTGTACATTCATTCATAACTGCGTTAAATAGACACCAAACTTTGCCGTTAAGCGTGAAGAAACGAAATTAGTTTTCAGGTGAAAATGAGTATACACACTGGGTTAACACGAAAAAGTTTCAGTTTTTATGTCTAATGAACCCACGGCAATACGATAAGGATGATAAAGTGTATGTCGTAGACAGGTGAGGGTAAATTTTATTATACGCGCTTCAATGGCGGTTATACTTTTCATATTTTTATAAGCGCAAGACAAACTTGATTTATGGGGACACAATTTTAACCTTTTACCGCACATACAACAAATCTGCAGCAGACGACTTTGAAAACATCTGGTCAAAAATACGGAAACGTATTATAAATGAAAGAACAATTGATAAGAAAAGTTTAAAACAGTGTGGCAAAAGGAGAAATTGCTCATTATGAGCAATTTCTCATTTTGTCACAATGTTTTCAAACGTCGTTTGCTGCAAATACTTCAGAAAGCGTCTATATGTGGGAAAGGGATAGTTTATCGAGTTTGATAACACCGAAAACCGGATTACATGTCACGTGGTACTTATTAACGAAACTAATTGGCGTTTTACTTTGGGGAAAAAAAACCAGAAGTCAATATTGCGTATGCGACTTAAGATTGTATTGACATTTATCCCCATTTATTTGAAAAAAGTAAAGGGTATACAAATCATAGTACATGTACACCTATAAAGGCGCCATATTGATTGATTGATTGATTGGTGTTTGACGCCGTTTTCTACAATTTTTAAGACATAATCATGTGTCTTCTAGCTTTCTCACAACAATACTGCACCAAACACACTTTCCAAGCAACTGGCTGCTTTTCCACATAGACTGTAAGCACATTGGTGGTCAAATGACGTTTGTCGTAGTGACTTTTGTCAAACGTCGGAAAGAACGTTGGCCGAGTTGGGGTTCGAACTCACAACCCCTTGATTGACAACTCACGACGCTATCGACTGAGCTACCGGGGCTCGGCTCTACGCCACATTCAGTGCATCTACTTTGCAAGATTGATTATTTAAGCAATAACGGTTACCACTAGGCTATTTTCGGAAATACGCATAAGCTAAATTTACAAATGTCCCTCCAAATACATGTAGAGGGAAGCCGGCTTTTATAGCGTCTTTGGTAGATAGGATCGGCTTTTTCACGAAGTTAAGCAATGGCTTCCCCCACATTATTTATTTTACATCGATTGCGAAGCAAGCTTTCAGCTTATATTAATCACGCTCGATGTCTGCTTCCTGGAGACTAAACCAGTATTCGCGCCATTTGTGTGGGAAAATCCCCAACGTCACGACCCGCTCATCACGGGACTCGAACCAGAGAACGACGCTCTACCTCTGTACCACTGCCCTCCTTGGCGTTCAGGGTTATGGGGCTAGCATTAAGACTGACTGGCTGCTGTCAGGATAAATGGACCAGTATTTCTGGTAACATACCCAGGAAATGACGTGATGTTACTGAAAAAAATGTTGAAAGTGGCGTAAAAAATTCAAACAACCAATCACGAAGTTCAGCAACGTCATCGCGGTTAGTGCCTGGATGGGTGATTCTTAACTCGATGTAGGACCCGGTACGCGTTACACTTATTATGAAATGTGCCTTGCAGGGGCGTAGCTTGGTAATAATCAATGTGTAGGCCGTCTCGTGAGAAAATCAACATTGTGGACTCTGCGTAAAGTATCGACCCGGATCAGCCTAAGCATGCCACCACAGGCGTACCCGGATATACACTTTTCGCCTCCTGTGGATTTTCTGTTTCAGGAATCACTACTCTATCTATCCCCCCTTAGACGGAATGTGTCGTCCGGATCAGTCAGCGAACAGCGCAGGCTGATCTGGTCAATACATTTACGCAGATGTGTATCGCCGCAGCCGCATTTTGGGGCATTTTTAGAAAAAAAGTGTAGGCAGGTGCCTACAGTGCCTAAAGGGAGCTACGCCTCTGCCTTGCCCAAGGACACCATGACCGTCTCATACGAGGATCGAATCCGGGTCTGCTTTGCATCTTTTAAGATGAAACGCTCAAAACGAGGACAGTATGCACATTTTCCCTCCAAATTCAGATTAATTTCCACATAAATATACCACAGTTTAAATAACCGTTTTGCGAGTTGTGTTGCTTTATTTTTAGCGTGCAGTGTATAGATGATTCATTGAACTATTTGTTTTCACATAAAAAAGCGACAGTTTAGAGCACATGACACTCGACAAACCAAAACCAACATTAACTCAATGCTTCCGATAATTCCTTTAAATTCGCACGTCAAGTCTTTCATTTCTATCGTTACGCCTATGTTGTTGGTAACCGACACATCTATCTCGGTCAGAAAACGTCTTTATCCTTGTATAAACATTTGTAGACTGATGACGTAAACGTACATGTAGAAACACTCGGCTTATCGCGACCCTGAAAATCTCATGCATACAATTTCTGTGTGGTATGTAATTATTGTACGTTGTGTGAATTCAAATTGCAGGTTGTCACGATACACCGCTATAAATGTGTTGTTTATTTATCATGTCTGGCTACTAACAGGTGAGTGGAGTGTTAGATTTTCCTCCGTGAACACTATCCTTGTCGCGTTGCTTATTCAGTTAGTATTTTAAACATTTACTTATATTAATATCAACTCGAACCGGTCCATTATTGATAGATAAATCAAAATGGCGGATGGGTAAATTTCTGTCCCTGAAATGTCAAAGGTCAAATTTCACGTTTGACGGACCAGGATGAGAAATATACCTTTGTTTGTATTTTTAAAACGTAAAGTGTCCATTATGAGCGCGCTTTTCGTTTTTAATGCGCGGCAAAACAAATTATTGCTTACTTGCTTCACCGAGTCTTTATTAACACAGTGAAATTACGACGAGGCAGCACTTTTCAATGATCCCCAGTTGTGCATCTAGAAATAGGCATGGAAATGTGCCATGTCGAGGGGAAACCGCGCGCAAGGATCGAACCAGGACGCCTACGCAATAAAACAATTGAAACAAAAATACTTTTCTTTGTGTGGTGGTTTCAATGGATATCAACATTGTTCTTCTCTCAACCCTGGCTTCGAAAGAATGTTGTGTAAGTACTGGTGTGGGAAAGCCAGGAAAACATGGGTAGGTGCACTGACCGCCGTGATATGACCAAAGCTGTTGAAAGCGGCGTTAAACTCCAAACAAACAAACAAACAAACTTCTCTCAACCCACCTTGGCACACATGATGGTGGTGCATAACGACTGACTCGCTGGGGTCAGGATAAATGGTCCCGTGGTACTGCATGGTAGCTTACCCAGGAAACGACGTAAAATAAATGAAGATTTATTGACAGAGGCGTAAAAACATCATACAAACAAACACATCGAGGGCTTGACGTGAAACGGTTGTAACTAAAATGGATATTTTTTTTACCAAGGTTAATCATTTTTCTTGGTAAACAATGCAAATTTAGGCGCCATTGCTCGTTCTGAGCAATGGCACCTAAATTTGCATTGTTTACAAAGGGGTCAAATTATTGCTCCTAAACCAGGGTTTTCATAGTAGGTTTTTAGTTACAACCGTTTCACGCCAAGCCCTCGACATCTTCTGCACTCTTCTTAAAATCTAAGTGCATTGTTGAGCATGCTCGTTTGAAAAGGTGGAACTTCGGTTTCCTGAAATGTGTTGATACAGATCAACATATATACATCCGCAAAGTCTGACCAACACCTTCACTGTTAACATATTAACAGCTTAACATATTAACAGCTTGTGAGGAACTTTTATCAACTTGTGTATGTTCTGATAAGACGGCTCTGATATTCAGGTGATATGAGCCTACTCTGATCAGAAATACCAACGTGTACCTTTCCCAAATGGACGGTCTCAATGATGAGACCGTGCGTTCGATCCCCGGCCGGGTCAAACTGCCAAATACAAATAAAAATGGTAGTAATGGCTACTCTCCTTCATTGGCGCTCAGGGTTGCGGGGTTAGCATTACGACGGACTGGCTGGTGTCAGGATAAATGGACCAGCAGTACTGGCAACTCACCCAGGAAACGACGTGATATAACTGAAACATTGTTGAAAGCGGCGTAAAACACAAATCAATCAATCAATTATGAAACCATACCAGAGGCCACGTGATAATGAGTCCGATCGTCACCGTGGTTTATTTGATAGGCCATAATGATTCGATGCTAAACGTCAACCGGATAACTTGGAACATGGGTGAAACAAGAAATATCTTTAAAAAAGATAAACGTCGATCAATATGAGAAAACACCAAGAAATGGAACATGCGCATATTATTTGACTTGAATATCAGAAAGGTTCTATATGTGTTTACCAAAGGCTAATCGGCCATCTCCATCCATCTTCAGTTTCTATAAATAGATTACCAAGGCCGAGGATACGCCACATGACTGGTCCCAAGAGGTGTATAAGTTTCAATTGACGATACATAACTGAAAACTTCTCATTTCATACGTTTTCACTGATTTTTTTCACTGCAATTTATTTCCTAAGGAAAACAATTAATAGTTAGTATGCAGAACATTTCATTTTAAAACTTCATCTTATTAGTGCCTCTCGTAGAATCGCCAACTTAACTATGAACCAATCAAGCGTTTCATTTCCTTTATTTCTTCGACATTATTCATTAAATACAACATTTGATTGATTATTTATAGACTTTTCCATAAATATATATTGACCTTGAAAGATGAACCCCTTGTTGACCTCATTAAGTATGTTGAACAGGATTATTTTGCCTGGTGTATATAATATTGATTTAAATATGCAAATTTATTATGTTCTTACATATTAAAGTAGGTCAAACCAATCCAAAGTAAATGGGGGGTGGGGGGGGGGGGGGGGGGGTCATGCATTATCCAAGAAAGAATTCACCCGGAGAAAATGGTTACCGTCATTTTGGACCAAATGGACCCGGAAGAAACCGGGATTTCACATTCTCAATTTTCACTTTCAAACAAGGTCAAATACTTAACATTCTGGTGATTGTATACGCTCATTTCTACGTAAACAAAAGTTTTTGGGGCACAATTTGGCGTAATTTGACCTCAATGATTTTTTTTTAAATGTTGCCAAAATGTTTGGAAATCTGTTCAATATATATATCAAAACAGAGATTTTCAATACTTTCGCCTTGATGCTCTCGAAGTCATCTGTTGCGAACTTGTTGTATGTGAGAAAGGGTTGAAATGGGTGTTGTTTAATTAACGAAAGTATGTTTCTATTTCAGAATGTCCCATCTTGTTGTGGCATCCATTGATTTTGGAACTACCTACCTCGGTTATGGATTTTCATTCCATCACGACCAAACGAAAATATTTACTTCGACTTTTGGCGGGAAATTCCAGAAAGAGCGCGTTCCAACAACAGTTCTCCTTAAACCAGACAAAACTCTGCATTCTATTGGCTTTATAGCAGAGGATACGTACACGCAGTTAGCTGAAAATGGCAGACATGGTAGTTGGTTTTATTTTAAACGATTCAAGATGGCGCTTTACACAAGTGACCAGTTATCACGTGACGTGACTTTGGACGACAGTGAAGGTCGACCGATGAGTGCCTTAACGTTGTTTTCATTGGTCATTGGATACATAGCTAAATGTGCTAAAGATGTGATACAGGATACTAACGATCGCTTAGCGGACAATGATATACTTTGGATGTTGACAGTTCCGGCGATATGGTCTGATTCCGCAAAACAGTTCATGCGCGAAGCCGCCATTATGGCAGGTATATTGGACTGCCACTTGAGACTCGTTCTAGAACCGGAAGCTGCTTCCCTGTTCTGTACAGAAATTCCATCCATTAACTATACCAGTGAGAAACCAGTCTATCAGTTCACAAAGGGAGATAAATACATTTTAGCTGATTTAGGAGGGGGTACAACGGATATCTGTGTACATGAAATCGTCGAGGACGGTAACATTCGAGAACTATTCAGAGCAACAGGGGACGCTTTAGGGGGAACTAACGTCGATCTACGTTTCGAGCAATTCTTTGTCGCCCATGTTGGCGGAGTTGCGTGGTCAGAATTTAAATCGATCTATATGGACGACTATTTAAACTTAATTCGGTCTTTCCAGATGAAGAAAACGGGATTTTCGCAACAGAACGATGACAGCGATATGACATTGACCTTACCGAATGGATTGATATTGTTGACAATGGAACACAACAACAAGAAAACTTTGAAAGAAATCTTCCAGGAACACAACATCGATAATTGGGTCATTGTTAACCTTGCCCGAAACAAAATTCGATTTAAATCAAAAGTAGTCCAAGATATTTTTGATCCTGTTATTTCAAGTATCATTGAACTTCTCAAGGACGTTGTCAAGAAAACGAATTCTGACGATATTAAAACCTTACTTTTTGTTGGAGGATTTTCCGAGTCGATGTATTTACGAGAGAGAATGAAAGCAGAATTCGGGGACTTCCGGATCGTTTTTCCAGCCGAAGGCAGTCTTGCCGTGCTTAAAGGGGCTGTGTTATTGGGTTACAGACCACGTGTTATATCCGAGAGGCGGGCCCGATTTACATACGGTTTCTGTACTAATGTACAGTTTGAGAAAGGGGTACATCCTGAACACTTACGGTTCAGCGTTGACGGTACGAGTTGGTGCGAGGATATTTTTGATAAACACATTGAGAAAGGACAGGTGCTACAGTGCGGGGAGGTGATACAACTAAAGGGAAATAACTCGTGTAAATCAACGGAGGACAAGTTTGAGACGCTGTACATTTGGTTGTATAAATCGGAGAATGTTTCCGCCACGTACTGTACGCATGAGGATGGGTGCACCCTGGTGGGTTACGTTGAATGTAAACCTCCGGAGTGCGGATGGCCGGATGACTGGGATATAGAAATCCAACTGATTGTAGGAGAAACAGAGTTTACGGTGAAAGCTTTCAGTCCGACAACGGGGGACCAGTATGAAGCCAATATGGACTTTCTGTAAGGATGACTTGTGGAATTAGATTACCAACAGGGTACCTACCATTCATCTTGTAACACAATTTGACTTTCAAATACATGTAGTGTAAACGTTTGCATTCTGAAAACTATAATCCTACAACATGATTGTGTTCCCTTTTATTTTTCATTTCATTTGAAAACTCGTTCACCGAATGCTCCCGGGTAACTACTTCCGGTCTAAAACATTACCATAATGCATTGTAGCTTCTTATTAATGACAATGAGTCCTTTAATGACCTTTTACGGGAATTTAGTAAAATTTCAAACCGAACGGGTATATTATCCCACGCCAAAAAGGGACTATTTTTAACCGAATCACCACAAAACATGAGATTGATTCATTTTTCTATAGTTAGGAATATATTCATGAACGACGTCAGGGGGCCGTTTTATCAATATGGTCCTAGTTAGGACCGGTCCTAACGAAGACCGGCCGTAGGGGCCCCAGATGTCTAACTCGAGTTCACCAGTTAAGTCGAAAAGTTCCGATAGCAGAATTTGTGTTCATTGGAAAATGCATGCTTAAAAAAAATAATCTTGTTTTGGCGATGTTTTGAAGTAACTGTGTTTTGTGATGGTCCGGTAAACAAGAGCGCCGCAAGCGAACGCCAACGCTTATCTGCTTTTTTCTAAGTCGAAAAGGGGGCATTATTGAATAATTATTTAAGCAAGAGTTGTGTTACTTGGTATATACATGCATATTGTTCATAGGAACATGTGTACCAAGTTTCATTTGAAAATATTGAACAGTTTACGAAGGAGTTATGAGGTAAGGTTTAACCCTTTCCCTCATATAGACGCTTTCTGACGCCTCTGCAGCAGACGGCTTTTTGAAAACCTAGTGACAAAAGTAGAAATTGCACAAAACGTGCAATTTCTCCTTTTGCCACAATGTTTTCCACTTTTAGTCATAGGTTATCCATTCAATTATGGAGATTTTCTATGTTTTGACAAAATACGTTGAAAGTCGTCTGCTGCAGAATTGTCGTATGAGGGAAAGGGTTAAGTTTTATGACGACGCACACGACACAGCAGACAATGCCCCGACTTTGTTTCTTCGAAAAAACGGACGAACTGAAAAAGATCCCTTGTTGACGTGGGATATCATCACCTCTTCACTAAATGAGACAAATATAGACCGCCAATTTACAATAGCTAAAATAAACCATCGCCAATAAAATGTATTGTACAGTGCCTATGCAGTTCACAAATAAACTTGAGTCTGTGCAATTATTTTAAGAAATGTTCTCTGATTATTTTATGAAACTAATTGGTAAATGCAGTTAGCAAACACTTAATAGCCACTCTGTACAAATACAGTAATAAACGATTTTAAAATGACTATTTGTGACTTTGTATACTCGAGCATTGTTCCGTGACTGAACTTTAAGCGTTTTCAAAACACAACCGTAAATACAGGGAAGATCGTTTATTTCACGGTTCGTGAATTTAAAGTTTATCTCAAAAATTGGATGATGAGTTTGCGATGTTTCATTTCTTACGCAAATAAACCGTCCCACGAGAAAACCAACATTGTGCGTAATGTATCGACCCGGATCAGCCTAAGCAAGCCGCGCAGGCTAACCCGGACAGACACTTTTCGCCTCCTGTGGATTTTCTGTTTAAGGAATCGTTACTCTATACCTCTATCCCCCTGAAACAGACTTTGTCGGCCCGGATTAACCTGCGCAGGCTGATCTGGCTCGTACATTAAGCAGAGACCATAATGTTGGTTTTCTCGTGGAACGGCTCAAATGTTTAATAGAGTTTATATCGACTAATGTATATATAGCCAAATCAATTGATTGTTTGATTATTTGGTGTTTTACACCGCTTTCAACACTATTTCAGTTATATCACGGCGTTTTCTTGGTAAGTTACGAGTACTACTTGTGCATTTATCCTGACACCAGCCAAGTAGAACAGCCATTACTTCCATTTTTAAAGTATTTGGTATGACTCGGCCGGGGATCGAACCCTCGATCTCCCGCACCCGTGGCGGACTCTCTACCACTACAAATATAAACAAATAAAACCATCGACTATTAAACTACATGCACTTTATATATAACTGAGACTACTAATACGTATAAGTAGTCCCTGTATAGAACAATCTGAGTATGTGATTCTTTGGAACGTCAACCTTAAAAGAAAGAAAGAAACGTCTCGGAAATATGAAATATGAAAAGGATAACAATTCGTGTTGCGGAATGTAAACGAAATGTCAAGGGAGGAGATACATGTACCTAAAGTATATATATATCCCAGCAATACAATGAAATATCCAATCCTGGCCCGATTGCCGATCAAATACCCAATATTCTTACAGTAATATCACGGCGTTTCCTGGGTAAGTTACCAGTACTACTGGGCCATTTATCCTGACACCAGCAAGTCATTCGTAATGCTAGCTCTACAGCCCTGAGCGCAAAGGAGGGCATCCATTGTTAATGTCTTTGTTTGACCCGACCGGGGATCGAACGGGTCATGTTTGTTGTAAGTCCTCGATTTAGTTACCGTAAAAAGCTGAAGAGATCAGTTTTAAAACTTCCTCGACTCTTGGGTTAAGCGATTTATATACTTGTCCCCTGTAATATATTTTCTTTATGGGGGATATTAACATCAGATGAGTGTTATCAGCGAAGACTTGTTTAAATTTAGTGTTTTAATGTTTTATTGCACTTATTTATTTTCTTTATGAAAGCCTGTCCCGTTTATAACTATGTAGTTCAGTCGGTAGGGACGCGGGCTGTCAATCCAGGGATTGTGAGTTCGAATCCCAGCTCGGCCAACATTCTTTCAGACGTTTGACAAAAGTCACTGTGACATGCGTCATGCGTCTTCAACCAATGGGCTAACAGTCTATGTGGAAAAGCAGCCACTTGCTTGGAAAGTATGATGTGTTGAGTACTGGTATGAGAAAGTCAGGAAACGCATGAGTAGGTGAACTGAAAAAAATGTTGAAAACGGCGTTAAACCCCAACCAATCATTTATAACTATGTAAGTTATATATAGCTTTTTCGAGGGTATAAGGACACCCCGAAGTTATTTATAAGCATCCACAGATCACGCTAACAAACGTAAACCTTTATCTTTAGAACTTGTCCAAATTACACGAAATGTTGGCATGACAGTCTGATAACCTTAAAAAGTGTCTTATAAATTCGTACGAATGCCGATAATTTCCAATAAACGCTGAAAACAAGCTTTATAGGATTAAAACTCATAATGCTCCATTCGTTTAAACACGATCGACACTCACGTGCAAAAAGAAATTGATAAATGAATACAAATCCTTAATTAAGACCCATGTGTGATTATGATAGCGTCTTCAATTCCAGGGTAAATGCCTGATAAGCCATCGATAATTTGTTTCTTTTGGCGTTTTTCACATCATAATACATTTACGATGCATAAACATTAAACAGAATAAATAGAGAATAACTAACTGCATGTTTTTTATATAGAATTTATGTCACAAGGGAAAAAAGGGGTAATTTGGTTAAAATCACGAAACCGTAGGTTGAGTGATTTTACACCAAATTACCCCTTTGTTCCCGAGTGACATAAATTTGATATCAAAAACATGCAGTTAGTTATTCTATTTATTATATATCTGGAATAAATCTCCTCTTTATTTTAAAGAAACATATAACAAAAAAATGACTTGGCCTTAGGCGTATGAATGTGATTTATTTAATGCCTATCGATGGATTATAGAGATATCTCAGTGAAATAGAAACTGGTAATCCACTTTTTCAAACAGTGAAATTACCATTTTCAAACAGTGAAATTACCACTTTTCAAGCAGTGAAATTACCATTTTTTGCCGGAACTACTTTCTTTCATGATTTATATTTGTTTAATTAAGGAGTTTACTTATATTTTCTTTCATGCCCACTGATGAATTATAGAAATTTCTCATAAAATAATAATCCTATAATTTCACTTGTGAAACCAGTGAGATTATGACTTTTTAATTGACGGAACAACATTTTTTCTCCATGTTGTTGACAGAATTTATGAAAAAAATGAGTCTCAAAACGAGTGGAAATTAATTTGTCGACACAATAAAGATGGTCTGTGCATCTAAATATGTGATAACACATTGAATATGCCCCATAAGGCCTACATTTAATGACGTGAATCAACACAAGTCACTGTTTATATGTAAATGATAGTTGTAGCAGGAACGTATATAAGATATCTTATCTACGTTCCGGGTGGTAGTGATGTTAAAATCGTATTGTGTCACTGGTATTAGAATAAGTATGTCATATCTAAAAGAGTTACACATAATACAACAAGGGAAACAAGATATGATTGAAAGTACGTAGATTGGCAAGCTTTACTTCCCTTTACCAGTGACGTCATTCAATGAATACACACATTGACATATTCTTCTACATGTATGCAAGAACCTGTACCTTACTGTAGATCAATTGTTGCTTAGATAGTGTATGCAATATAGTTCCGTAGCTCGAATGGTTTTGATATTAATTACTATTGTGGATAGTTGTACTTAGATGGCTATAATGAGGAGTGTTTCAATAAGGTTTACACGGGAGGAACACGGGAATGAAGCTAGATTTTCATATTTACACATCGTCCTATTTGCGTTTATATGTTTGCAGGCATAGTATAAACATATATGCGAAATATAACGAGTAACAGGCATCGAATAAATCAGATGTATCGTGATCGTAAGAATAGAGCTTTAGAGTAGGCATATTCCTATGATATATGAATAATGAACGTCGCTTGTTTTCATTATCAATAAAGATCTAGCCATCTTGGTCGATCGAGTCGACCCGTTTTGACTTGGGTTTTTTACTTCGCCGATAAGCGATATAAAACATAATTTCCTTCGCAAAAGACTTCCATCCAAGAAATCTCCGTGATTATTTGACAATTGAAATAATTAATATCCTTTACATTTAAAAGAAATGGTTAAAATAGACACTTTTTTTTTTTAGTGAGACCTGCTTAACAATTTCAATGGCCGCCGCATTGTTTTTAATTCTGCACCTGGAGATTACTACGCTAGTGTAAATCGGTTTGGGGCTCTCAACGGGGAATGCATTACCAAGTCATCGATTTTTTACACCTCCGTACTTTCAAAAATCTTTATTTGAAGCATAAAATAAATAGAATAATTATTTGTTTCAGTGTATTATCGAAATTTCTTTCATCTCGTGAAAAGCAAAGGGTTATATTTTCACTCGTGGCTACGCCACTCTTGAAAATATCACCTTTGCTTTTCACTCGATGAAAGAAATTTCGATAATACACTGAAACAAACAATTATCCTCTATATCATCACTAGCCTAGGGATGATATAAAAAAACTAAAAGTGTTATCGTCACAGTGTTAGTTATCATTTTTTTAAAAAATTGATATTGATTTTATGTCACTTAAATTTCAATGCAAAATTTGGATAGGTATGTAATACATAGAGAATAACTAACTGCATGTTTTTGATATAGAATTTATGTCACAAGGGAAAAAAGGGGTAATTTGGTTAAAATCACGAAACCGTAGGTTGAGTGATTTTACACGAAATTACCCCTTTGTTCCCGAGTGACATAAATTTGATATCAAAAACATGCAGTTAGTTATTCTATTTATTATATATCTGGAATAAATCTCCCCTTTATTTTAAAGAAACATATAAAAAAAAATGACTTGGCCTTAGGCGTATGAATGTTACGTACCCAAATACTGCTGCTTCTATTTGGCGCCAAATGACTAGCGTTATGACGTCAAAACCGCTGACGTGACGTCATTTTCCTAGTATTCGGTCTCGTTTTTTTTTTAAATTCCTAGAAAAAGTAGTTCCGGCAAAAATGATATCATCACTAGTGATGATATAAAAAAAATAAAAGTGTTATCGTCACAGTGTCAGTTATCATTTTTTAAACATTGATATTGTTTTATGTCATTTAAATTTCAATGCAAAATTTGGATAGGTATGTAATAAATATTTCTATCTATTATATATAGGGAAACACAGATAGATCTACATCGAATTGGTAGCAAACTGTGAGACTGTCCAATTAACCTTGGTGATCACACTGATTATCAAAGACTGCATTATACCTGGGACTACTAATACGGGGAACAGAAACAAGTGCGATAAGCGCCAATTGCTTGTCGTCTTTACAAAATTGTTCGTGTACGTAAACCTCGATAAGCGGGTAGATAAACCTTGTACAGGTAATGCGGAATATCGATCGATAAGAACGACAAGCATATTATATAGCGTTATATATACCTTTCGCACTCGTTCCTCTTCCCCGTATTAGTATTCCCAGATTATACACATAAATAAAGAAAGCAACTTGACATACGTAATCAGTATCTTCACGTCCAATCTCATGTGTTAGTGTGATTATATATGATCTGAACAAATTTGTTAAAATTCATAATTTATTTTACTTTTTCTTCTCGTAAAATGATTATGCGTTGTTAATAGAACATACTTGTTTGTTATTTACTATGGCAACATTTCCTGAATGTAATAACATATATTGTATAGATTGGAAGATAAAAACAACAAATGATTAATTATCTAACACGTACGTTTCAGTTCAGGTTAAGTTATTGAAGGAGAATGTTTAACAACAGAAAAAAGGCCTATATAAGTCTTGTGTGTGAATTTAATACATAAATCAATTAGCAATGTTAAACGCTACATTAAAAAGGACGAAACAATACGAAACATTCTGAGAGTTGGTTAAGTGGATTCAACGCGTTGTGCAAAACTTAAAAATAGACATCTACTACATTTTCTTTGTTTGATGAGAACCCCTATCCACTCAAATAAGCTGTACTTGTCACGTGAAAGATAACGTTGTCAGGGATGTATTATATCAACACACAATGTTTGCTAACAGTTACACACACTTACGAAATCAGTTTCCGGCGCACCAAAGTATTTATTATTGTGATGAATTCCATTACGAATGCAAGGGATTGATGCAGTTTTTACGGACAAAGTTTACCCCGCACCTTTATGGGCTACATAGGTTCGAACCGCATCACAGAACAGGACAACGAGTCACCACAGTTTAGGTAGAAATAGAAACTACGACTGAAGCCAAGAAGTTCCGATTTGTTAAAATCACGTGATTGTATGTGTGCTTTGAGATTTGGAGAATAATAAGGATAGTTTACATGTACGTATTTTGTGGTTGGTTTAGTTATTCACCCTGTATGCATAAATGTGTTACTAGGGACTGTCGGCACTCATTCATCTATATGCATACATCACAAGATGGTATGGTCATACATATGTGACAAACTTTAATAGCCGTAATACTCCACACAGTAGTTACCTTCCTTTGTTAAAGATCCGCCATTTGTTCTCTGACAGGTATTTTAATTATAGGTTTCTTTGGAATACTCGGGAATCCGCTAGGTGGCATAGCGGATAAGCAGTATAAGTACCGAGTTCTCTGCAATTGGAATCAGTCTGGGCCGAATCTCTGACCAGACAACATCATTGACTGTAATTAGTTCTCCTGTGCTTTTGGGTGTTAGCCTGTTAGGTGTTGCTGAAACAAATTCACTCTCGAGACAGTTTGCCAAGCTTCACCGTGTTGCTGGGAGCAAAGTGGGGTTATTTAAGACAATTGATGGAAGGGAGATACTGGGACTATATAAGGCCCTGTGAAGCCTGGAGCTGTGAAGTCTGGCGTTGTGAAGCCTTGCGCTGTGTTACAGAAGAGAAGCATCGCTTCCTTCTGTGTAAGCTTTCGGGCCTCGCCTGATTGCTAGGGTGAACTGGATAGTCGACAGAGAGCAGCTGTGGCTTATTGATTTGATTGATTGGGGTTTAACGCCGTTTTCAACATTTTTTCAGTCATATCACGGCGACCAGTTCACCTACTCATGCGTTTCCTGGTTTTCCCACACCAGTACACCACACCACACAACATACCTTCCAAGCAACTGGCTGCTTTTCCACATAGACTGTTAAACATCCCATTGGTGAAAGACGAATGACGTCACAATGACTTTAGTCAAACGTCGGAAAGAATGTTGGCCGAGCTGGGATTCGAACTCACAACCCCTGGATTGACAGCCCGCGTCGCTACCAACTGAGCTACCGGGGTTCGGCGTGTGGCTTATTTGAGGCATATATATATATTGCAAGTTCACGCAATATATGAATTAGTTTTTGTGATTGATACCTGTCTTTGTTTTATGATTCTTGATCCTTCCTTGTATATAAATCCTTTATATAATCATTTGTGCTAATCGTAAGGCAAGGTAGCCCTGAGGTAAATTCATAGCTGTTAAATTGATTTATTGATTTTTATGTAATAACCGCTCGGGACGTAAACTCGTTAAACTTGACAGACTACTGTATGCATGTATATACATACTAGCAGTTACAATTGCACACCACGATAAAAACACAAATCACAGCATTAGCTTACATTATTGTATCCACCGACACACCCAATCATACATTTATACTACTATTGCAAATTTGGATAATATGTTATGATACGAAATACTATGTTTTTGTTTCATGTTTCGTCATTGTTGTATAATTTGGAAATCCGTAGTTTTAAAAAATTAAAAATAAACGTATCGCATACTGTAAATGAATGATTGTGGTTTTCGTAGTTTGGCTTGTGCAACTGTATTATGTACAGTGTTTTTGTTTTCTCATTACAGGATGGGAAAACATTCCACAAATTAAGAGATATTCGTCAACCAGAAAAAAAAGTGTTTGGACTTTACAGTTTCACATAAACTGAATCCTAATACACAGCTTGTAGATTGTAGATGTCAAGCTGGATGTACGGGAGAGCTACACTCCTTCATTTCACAAAAATATTCTAGAACACGAAATTAAAGCAATCAATACCAACTAGAATAACTCGATGACTGTGCCTTTTAATGTGAGTTATTTGAGGTTTTAGTGGATCCACTTTCTTACAAAAACCTATGCTTACCATATGTGATTTTTTTTTAAATTATTGGTATTAATTCGTTCTACGGACGAACTGATAAAACAGATCGATTACAGGTCATATGAGCTTTTAGGGGGATTCTCTATGTCAATGTTAATCGCAAAGCCTAAACAATTTAACAATTTATTCGTAAATGTACATGTTTTATAAATTGCCATGTAATGTCTGCACTTGAATGGTAAAACACCATTAAAACATTAAGGCCATCAGAGCACGAGGTGCTCAATGTGAGCTATTGTGTTCACCCAATGCCGTCGTGTGCCATTCATCGTATGTAAAGTGTTGTCAACAAATACCATGTCATCCCACAGTTTACAACCAATCTTCATGAAAGTTGATTAAAGCATCCATCTCCATCAGATTTGGGTCATTTTCCAAATTAGATCAGGTGATGGCCAAACACTAGGTAACTATGTAATGTTTTAGAAACACCTTATGAACAATGTAGATGTCACATGTGTTCATCTAATGTATGTCTACTAGGAATCTCATCAGACATTCATGTCCATCAATTAGTCGTCAAGTTCGAAACCGAGTCACTTGGAGTAAACGCTATATCAATTGCTTGAATTGTTAAAATAACCGAGTGAATACTCTAGAGGCCACATTTCTATCCAATCGTTATGGCAGTTTTCATCTCGGTCAAGTTTTGAACTTGGTCTCTTATGGTCAAAAACTGGATCACTAGGTCAACTTTTAGAAAAACCTTGTGAACATTCTAGAGGCCACATTATCCATCCAACTTTGATGAAATATTTGCAGTTGATGTATATCTTGGTCCTCTTCCAAACAATCATACGTGGTGTAAAAGAAATTACACCATGAGGTCAAATATCCGGCCAACTTTGTGAACATTCTTGGGGTAGTATTTTCCACCAAACGTTTTGGTTTTGCACATCTAGGTCACATTTTGAAACAAGGTCACTTGGGGTTAGAAAAACTAGGTCACCAGGTTAAATAACCCTGTGAACTCTCTATATATTGCCTTTTTCATCTGACCTCTATAGAAACCTTGACATGTATGTCAAAAAGAAAGTCACTTGGTCAATCGTCAGGTGAGCTCATCAGAGCAGTGATGACCCTCACGTTTCATTTAGTGTCTGAGAATAATATAAAGAAGAGCACTACAATGCAATTATGTGTGACTAAAACATATCCCCAACTTAATCATAAAGTACAACGCCAGTTGTTGTCATGGTGAAATCTAAGGTTATACATTTAACGTACACAACTTTGGCATGATCCATTCTAAAAATGGAGACAAAACCTTCGTATTGCGATATGTGTTTGAATTCAAACTTAATTGCAAAACGCATAGCAGTCTCGGCCTGTTTTACATGCGAAAAATATCTGTGTATGCACTGTGTTGATTCACATTCAAAACATTTACTGTATCATTCAGATGAGAATAAGAATCAGACTGATTTTAGCCAGTTATACACACAAATATTACAAAAGGATGAAGATGAGGAAGAATCAAAACGGGAGAAAATTAAAAAGGAGCAGTTTGTTGTTTATGACAGAGTGGATGTGAATTATCAGAATAACAAGGACCGTTTTTGTTCGATAACAGGTGTTTGTGTTTTAACTGACAGACACATGTGGGTCATCGTAGATTCTCACCAAAAATGTTTGAAACTATTCAATCGATCCAATAATAAATTGGTTAGATATATAAGATTTACATCGAGACCTTTTGGTATCACATACATTCCTGGAGTATCCCATTCATCCTCTGTTATCGCCGTTACATTTCCACTGATACGACACATACTCATCACCGACATCAACGCCAGACCAGCAATTATCACACACGCTATTGATCTACAGGGTGTATGTAAAGAAATATGGTATTTCCATGGTGCATTTATTACATACTGCCATGACAGCGGTAAGCCATCGATTAATGTAATAACTAAAGCTGGGGAGACACTCCAGTCAATAGATCTTCGAATTACCGGTTTACGTAATATGTCTCGTCGGTTAATACGCTTGGTCGTCAATATAGACACAAAGACAATGTATATCTGCGTAAGACAAAATACCGGTTTACTATTAATTCGTTCAACTGTGACTGGTATTGTGTTAAACACACACCATCTGACAAATGCATGCGCAATAACGAGTATATATAATACCGGTATTTGCACAGATTCCGATCAGAACGTATATATAATTGTGAACACACGGCCATTGTGGAAGGTGTACAAACTGTCTGCTGACCTGGAGCAGTGTGATACTTTTGATGTTAATGCTCCTGACGTTATATTGATTCGGGATATTACTTATCATAACTATACGTTTTATGTTTGCTATGGTGGGGATAGCGGCGTGGAGGGCCAGGTGACCTTGATCAGGCATGAGTGACAATGTACTAATCCATAGAATAGAATGGAATATAATATTGTAAGAAACCAACTTAGGACCTTTTCGGGCATAGCAATGTAATTAAAACACATGAACAATTAGTAACTATACCTGTATCATGATATTTACAAGCAGTGTCTCACTTGTAATTCACAGCTGATTTACACTATTTCAATGCCGCAATTCACAAAGTCGACTCTTCCATGTTGAAAATTGGACCATGCCAGTGTTCTTCCAACAGGAAATTTGGTAACATTTAATGTCTTGGGGCAAACAATGCATGTTTCAGGAGAGACAGCTCGCGACGAGTTGCTTCTACTGAATCTGCATTGTTTGCAAAAGCCTTTTAATTGCCTGTGGCAGCTAAAGAGTTAAGATGATCATTTTGCAATACTTTTCAACTTTCAGAATATCTAGTACAAACAAATTGGGAAATACGGAATATTTTCGCATGGTACATACATGTATCTTGTATTTTAGCGTATTTCGGCCAATCATGTGGTTTTCTGATCATCGGGATAGATTGGTATGTAGAAATTATAAATTATTAAGTTTTATTACATTTCTGACCAAATGTCGGTTAAATACTCAAACTGAAGATTAGTTAGTCTGAACCATAAATTCTAGCCAAAGCACTAAACGAAACACGAGTCAGAAATGTGCATCAATTGCCATTTTGGAATGCTTTTCGATCGAAACCAACCATGGTTAGGAAAATAGTGAGAGACTAGTCTACAACTCCGTTACCAGTCGCAGTCCGAAAATCACTCTTCCTGTTACAAAGTTCCACCTACCCCTGTGTTAGGCCAATGGGCGGGGTCGGGTTTTTCTTACAATATTATTTCGTTATATGCATATTTTGTAATATACATATTTTTATAATAAAATATTTCCTTGCTAACTTACTTACTGCACATATGCAGCAAACTACTTTTAAAACACAAGCAATAACATCTTTAAAGGAAAGTTTAATTGAAGAATATAGTTAACAGTTTGTTTATATAATGTTTACGCCGCTTTCACCTATTTCCGGCTATAAACCGGTGTTTTCTGGGCTATTTACTAGTACAACTGGTCCATTTATCTTGACACCACCAGTGGACAACTTTTGAAAGTATTGTGACAGAAAGAAATATGGTTCATAACGAGCAATATCTCCGTTTGTTAACTATATTCTTCAATTAAACTTTCCTTTATATATATCGTTCGTTTTATTAATATTGTACTCTATAGAGAAATAATAAATGTTTAACATTAGTCAATTACGATGTGTCTGTATTTAGTAATTATTCCAACATCAATAAAAAAGATCACTACAGCTTTGTCGCACCGATTCGGTGGTGTTATGTTTTGCTCTTCCGTCTCAAGAGCAAGGCACAAGGGATCGCTCCTAGGTCGAATTATACCAACGACTTGACATATATAAGTATAGTGTTGCTTCCCTCCTCGGCGACAGGGTTGCTGCGGGGATAGTGACCTGGTGTCAGGATATACCTTGGAAATTATCTAGACAGAAATATGAAAATCTCTGTAATTCAAAGTGTAACTAATTAAAGTGGGAAGCGTTGTCACAAATTCAATGGTTTCAAAAGTATTCTGCTTTAGATCCAACCAAACAGGAACATAGATATGATCTTATCTACATCCCTGGTCAAAGTGCGTCTGCTAGGCGGAAATGGTAGAAGAATAGCTGTAGAAAAGTTTGTGATATCTTGAATATTGAAATAATTTTCTAGATAGAGGGTTGAACACATTGTGTAAAAGGGGGAATTGTTCATTTTGAGTAGATGTTATATTTTCCACAACAGTTTTCAAAATTCACCCGCTTTATTTGTGCCATATTCAAATACGGAAAGGATTAAACACTGATAGTTTAATCAAAGACCTAATAACACAGTGTTATTAGGTATTTGGTTTAATAATTCATGAAAATGAACGAAACATGAAAGGTCAAAGTTTTCGTCTGAGTTTTTGTACATCATTGGCAACAATCTAGTCCGCAATGGAATTACTTTTTGAACATGTTCAAGGGGAATGTGGATGGATTTGTGTGAACTTGTCTGATAAGGCGCGTCGAATATATAGTGCGATGCGAATGAAAGCCAATAAAATGCATTATTCGCAAATCATTGGGCGGTGTTCAACTTGGTTGCGGCGAAAGTTGCATTTTCGAAAGCAGGCTTCGCGACCCTTCGCTAAACAAATTTGTTATTTACTCTGGGAAATGACGTGAACGATATTACATAGCATGGATTTGTTACAGTTCAATTGTTCCCTGGACTCGTAAAAACTCGATGAGATCGTGATAACCGGCATCATCATTCAGATTCGTTTGTTTACCCGAAATAGGTAGCACATATAGATCTTATCATTATCAATAAACAGGCAAATTAAACATGTTTGGTAATTTCTGATTTTCTTTCACAGATCCGTACCGGGGTAAAGGTATTTGTCATTTTCTTACCGGACGGATAACATAACAGAGGATGATTTTACTGTATCACCCAAAGTCATTTTACCCGGTGTTGAAGTAAATAATCCCTCACAATGTGGAGTAGTAAGAACGTGTTTTACGCATCTAATACTTGTATTTTGTGATATTTTCTCCATAAATCGTCAACATTTCACACGATTACGATATTTCCCCCTCTTTTTACCAACTTGAAGTTCGAGTTACTGTCATATACCCGTCGCTTACAACTATTTCGTAACCTAGTCAGCTCGTAACCTCTACTCATTTTATGGAATAAAAACTGAATGATAGTTACAAACTTTTACATAGGCGTTTTCGGAATTACATGATTAAGGTCACGAAATAACCTAAATGTAGAGGTTTCCAAAAGACTGGAAACGGTTGAGAAAATCCATTCTGATTGAATTTTTCATTACTTTAGGTGTTCGAGGTCTTGTTCGGGTGCATTATCCAAAGTTGAGACTAGTTCGTCACTTTTGTTCGGCTCAAGAAGTTGCTGTTTCCGTTGACAAGTCAGCTTTGAGTAAACTTAGGAAAAAGACAGGATTTCAGCTCATTAAGTGCAAAAATGCTCTCGCACAGTTTAACAACGATATCAAACAGGTATGACTTATTTTGTATCTAAAACTTGATGGTTATGTGGTGGCAAGACATGATTGCCCCAGTTGGCTCAGTTGGTAAGAGTGCCAATCAAGTGTCATGGGGGTCATGGGTTCAAAACCCACATCAGGTGGACATCTTTTGTGAACCTTGATTGGTGTCCGCAGTAAACTTGAATGTGCCTGGAGAGTGCAGTTCTGGTTGATGCCAGACTCCCAAAGGTATAGCAGGGAAGGGGTACTGTCTAGATGTGGTAGCATACATGATTACCCAGTTAGCTCAGTAAGTTAGTTAGAGCGCCAATCTAGTGCTATGGGGGTCATGGTATCTAGGCCCCACAGACCCTCGGGCTGTCATCTTTCCTTCTTGTGTTACTTATGAAAGTACAAATAGGTTTGATTTACACTTAAGTGTGTTACTTATGATAGTACAAATAGGTTTGATTTACACTTAAGTGTGTTACTTATGATAGTACAAATAGGTTGATTTACACTTAAGTTACCCAGGGAGTATGAATTAGTGTACTATTGCAGTGAAATTATGGAAGGAGTGTACTATCTAGATGCAGTGGCATGCAATGTCGAGAGCTTGGCGTGAAATGGTTGTAACTCAAAACCTATTTTGAAAACCCTGGATTAGGGGCAATTTTGACCCTTTTGTAAACAATGCAAATTTAGACTTATAAAGACTTAATGGCGAGGTGATTAATCTTGGTAAGTAAATACCAATTTTAGTTAAAAGTACCGTTTCACGCCAAGCCCTCAACATGATTACCCAGTTAGCTCAGTTGGTAAGAGCACCAACCTAGTGGTATGTATCTATGCCCCCACCCCAACAGGCTGTCATCTTTCCTTCTTGTGTTACTTCTGATAGGTTGGATTTACACTTAACCTTTTCCCTCATACGACAATTCTGCAGCAGACGACTTTGAACATATTTTGTCAAAAGATTAAAATCTCTATAATTGAATGGATAACCTATGACTAAAAGTGGAAAACATTGTGGCAAAAGGATAAATTGCACGTTTTGTGCAATTTCTTCTATTGTCACTATGTTTTCAAAAAGCCGTCTGCTGCAAAGGCGTCATAAAGCGTCTTTATGAAGTAAAGGGTTAAGTCACCCAGGGAGTATAAATTAGTGTACTATTGCAGTGATATAACTGAAATACTGTGGAACTAGTTTAAAACCTTACCGGTGCAGAACAATTTTTAATCCTTTCTTACTTACAAACAAAATTGCAGGAGAGGACTTTAAAAACACCTAGACTGAAATATGTAAGATCTCCATAAATAAAATGTACGTTTATTGAATAGAGCTATAAACATTGTGGAAAAAGTAGCAAATGCTGTTAACCCTTTCCCTCATACGACAATTCTGCAGCAGACGACTATGAACATATTTTGTCAAAAAGTAGAAAATCTCTATAATTGAATGGATAACCTATGACTAAAAGTGGAATACATTGTGGCAAAAGGAGAAATTGCACGTTTTGTGCAATTTCTTCTTTTGTCACTATGTTTTCAAAAAGCCGTCTGCTGCAGGGGCGTCAGAAAGCGTCTATATGAGGGAAAGGGTTAATGAGCAATTCCGCAGTATTTACAAGTCAAGAGTCAACTACTGCACATGTTGAACATGGCATAAAACCTTGATTGATAAAAACTGTTGCTCAAAATTGTCTTCTTTAGTGACAAATTTTCACTTTGTTTTCAAAATACCGTCTGCTGCAGAGGCATCAAAAAGCGTCTATATGAGGGAAAGGGTTAAAGACGACCTGTGAACAAAGTCTATATTGTTGTATTCCCATGGGAGGTTCCACTGTACTAACAAGACTCGTCAAGAGCAAAAAATTAAATTTCTATTGCTCAAAACAAGCAATTTCTCCTTTTGCCACAATGTTTTCCACTTTTGGTCATAGGTTTTCTATTCAATTATAGAGATTTTCCATTTTTTTGACAAAATATGTTCAAAGTCGTCTACTGCAGAATTGTCGTATGAGGGAAAGGGTTAATTGCACGGTCATTTATGCAGAAAATGAGTAATTGGGAAACCTAAAAGTGTGGTTATCATAGTCAGGGAATTGCTATTCCAAGGTGGTCTTTAGCACTGGTTTGACTGTACGTGTAAAGCAGGCAAACAAAGACTTGCGTGGGACTGTACCAATGCAAAGCCACGCCTGAGTCTTCCCTTGACTCTGCTCATTTGTTTTTATTTTTTTGCAATAGGCTGAAGAATGGATGAGAGAACAAGCACAGAAAGAGGGCTGGGCAAAAGCTGGTAAGCTATCTGAGAGATCCATGACCCACGGCCTTGTTGGGCTGATAGAAGATGCAAACAGTGCCACCATAGTTGAGGTAAGCTTTACACTATAATATAATGCAGGAATCCGCTCTGGCTGAGTGGTTAATGTCTGGGATTTGGAACCAGTCATCCAGGCTTTCATCCCCAGTCGATGCACATCGGTCATTGTGGATTGCCCTTGTTTAACCCTTTCCCTCATATAGACGCTTTCCGACGCCTCTGCAGCAGACAGCTTTTTGAAAACATAGTGACAAAAGAAGAAATTGCACAAAACATGCAATTTCTCCTTTTGCCACAATGTTTTCCACTTTTTGTCAAAGGTTTTCCATTCAAATATGGAGATTTTCTATGTTTTGACAAAATACGTTCAAAGTCGTCTGCTGCAGAATTGTCGTATGAGAAAAAGCGTTAAGGCACATTTCCTAGCTTAAGTCTGATTTTCTTTTCTGATCATGAATAAGTGAAAGTTCTATCAATGTAATATAAATAATGTTGAAAGCATAAAACCCTTATAAACAATAAATCAACACTATACTGAGCATGTCACATGAACAGTGATCTCTACAGGGTTAACAGTTTAACCCTTTCCCTCATATAGACGCTTTCCGACGCCTCTGCAGCAGACAGCTTTTTGAAAACATAGTGACAAAAGAAGAAATTGCACAATATGTGCAATTTCTCCTTTTGCCACAATGTTTTCCACTTTTAGCCATAGGTCATCCATTCAGTTATGGAGATTTTCTATGTTTTGACAAAATACGTTCAAAGTCGTCTGCTGCAGAATTGTCGTATGTGGGAAAGGGTTAAATGCCTTTCCCTGCAACAGACATTTGACCCCCCTTTGTAGCAGGTCACCTTTTGAAAACACTGCGAAAAATGGAGAAATTGCCCAACTTGCTACTTTTGAGAAAAGTTTGGCCCAATTTTCATATAATTTAATAGAAATTTGCTCAAAAACGAATATATATCTGTGAGACAGGTTACCTATGATGACCCTTTACAAGATTCCTGTTGAAATAAAAAACGTGGCCTTGATGGACTGTGTTACACTTGATGCATAAAGTGAAAACTTAAAAAATATTTTTTTCAGAACATAAGCCCAACTTTCTAATTATTGCTTAGAATTGTCCCTTGGGTGACCCGCTACCAGATTGTTCAAAAACATATTAAAAAATTTGATAAAGTGTTAAGTTAAAATAATAAACAAATGACTAGATAATGAGGTCAGAGGAGTAAACAGGTCCTTCTTCCGCGCAAGTGTGGAGGTAGAGCGTCCACCTTTGGTGTGGGATGTTACAGGATTAATCCCTGGCGGATCATACCAAATACTTTAACTATGTTATTAATGAATTTTCCTTCTTGGCGCTGAAGGTGGGGGGGGTTAGCATTATGACTGACGGGCTTGGGTCAGGATAAATGGACCATTAGTACTGGTTACTTACCCATGATAAGATTTATTATAACTGAATAAATTTTGAAAGCGCAGCATGAAACCCAAAACAATCAACTTTTCTTCCACGATATCTTCATAAGCATTCATTTAAACCTATGAAAAACGCCCCTTTTCTAGAGCTCTGAATAAACATACATGTATTGCTTTTCGTTTTTAGGTGAATTGCGAGACAGACTTTGTGGGAAAGACTGAGAAGTTTCAAACATTGGTCAAAGAAATCACGCATACTTGTCATACACACTTTTGTGGACAAAATCAATCAAAGGTACGGTTTAAACCTGATGTGGCTTTTTCAGCAGATGAGATTTAACCCTTCCCTCATGTAGATGCTTTTTGACGCATCTAAAACAGATGACTTTTGAAAATAATGTAGCAAATGGAGCAATCCCTTTTGTCTACATGTTTTCATCTCTATTCAATTATTGTACTTTCGTTAAAAGGGACTTCCAATTTTTTTCGCGTATATTTTCAAAGTCGTCTGCTGTAGATTTGTTGTATGATGGAAAGGGTTGAAAAAAATAATAATATGGGTAAATGAGAAATTTCTTGTCACTTTACGTCTTCGACTGTGTATTTATATCATAACTTCAATTTTAACCCTTTCCTACATACAACAAACCTGCAGCAGACAACTTTTAACCAGCTTGGTTAAGATGTGCAGAGGTGTCATATTGTCTGTATGTTGGAAAGGGTTTGTCAATTATAGGAAAATCTCTAGAAATGAAAGGATTTTTTTTTTTATAGAATTGAAAACATTTGGGTAAAAGGGAAAATTGCTTGTTATGAGCAACTTCTCCTTTTGCCACATTGTTTTCAAATGTCGTCTGCTGCAGAGGCTTGTAGGAACAAGTGGGAAAGGTCTAACGTATTCAGGTGAGCAATAAAGGGCCAACATGATCTTTTTTGAAAAAACGGATCGTATTATAGTTTTACCTGCGGCGTACGGGCGGGCGGGCAGTATCCAGTATGTTTTCAGCTCAATAAATTTAGAAGCCGTTGTTCAATCATCACTAAATTTGGTCAGAATGTGTATTGGCATAATATCTCGGACAAGTTCAATAACTAGCCATATCGCTTTAGTCAATCAAGAGTTATCGCCCTTTAATTATAGAAATTACTCAAAATTGGTCTTGTCAGCTCAAAAACTTAAGAAGCCTTTTTCCAATCATCACCAAATGTCGTCAAAATGTGTATTGGCATAATATCTCGGACAAGTTTGATAACTAGCCATATCGCTTTAGTCAATCAAGAGTTATTGCCCTTTAATTATAGAAATTACCTAAAATTAGTTTTGTCGGCTCAATAACTTTAGAAGCCTTTTTCCAATCATCACCAAATTCAGTCAGAATGTGTATTGGCATAATATATCGGACAAGTTTGATAACTAGCCATATTGCTTTAGTAAATCGAGAGTTATGGCTCTTTAATTATAGAAATTACCTAACATTGGTCTTGTCGGCTCAATAACTTTAGGAGCCTTTGTCCAATCATCACCAAATTTGATCAGAATGTGTATTAGCGTAATATCTCGGACAAGTTCGATAACTAGCCATATTGCTCTAGTCGATAGAGAGTTATTGCCCTTTAATTATAGAAATTACTTAAAATTGGTCTTGTCAGCTAAATAACTTGTGAAGCCTTTATCCGATCATCATCAAATTTAGACAATATGTCGATGGGCAGAATATCTTGGTCAAGTTTGATAACTTACAACGTTATCTTAGTCACTACACAATTATGTCCCTCGAAATCGCCAAAACTGTACTAACAGTGTCCGCTCTCTAAGTTTGGCTGATGTACAAACAAATTATCACTATACTTGCTCTCAAAAAACAGGACGGGCGTATTTTGTGACATTTGGCGCTCTTGTTTTTGAAGGAAATAAAGTCTGGCTATTGTGATACCCTTGGCGTCGTCAACGTCTGCCTCGCCACTAAACTTTATATTAACCTTACCTCAAAACTTAAAAAACTGGCAACATTTTCAAATGAAATTTTTAACAGTACACAGGTCTATACCAAGTCACATAACTCCTGTTTCAATGAGGCGCTCTTGTTTTGGAAAACTTGTTGAAGTTAAAATGCCAGATCAAACTTGTCAGGTAGGACACCTAAAGCTGTAATAACATTTTTTATAAATCAGTGACAAACATGTTATAATTTTGTATTTAACTGTTGTAGATATTGATGGGGAAAGAAGCAATAGAGCTGAAGAGTGTAGAAAGCGATAGCAAGTTAAGTGACATGATAGCCTTACTCGTGGGTAATATCGGAGAAAACATGATGTTACGCAGGGCTGCCTTTATACAGAAAGAACCTTCAACAATCCTAAAAACATATATACATGATTCAGGTGTGTGCTTTTTGTGGTGCCTGCTTCTCTGGCGTTTGTACTTATAGCCGTCCTATTTGAACAAATCTATTGGCATGTGTGCATTTGAACACTCTTGTATGAACATTATGAACTTATAATTTAATTGTACTTCCACAATTAAGATGAGAGCTTATACTTAACCCTTCCCTTCATACGACAATTCTGCAGCAGATGACTTTGAACATATTTTGTCAAAAAATGGAAAATCTCTGAATGGATAACCTATGACTAAAAGTGGAAAACATTGTGTCAAAAGGAGAAATTGCTCGTTTTGAGCAATTTCTTCTTTTGTCACTATGATTTCAAAAAGCCGTCCGCTGCAGAGGCGTCAGAAAGCGTCTATTTGAGGTAAAGGGTTAAGCTGTCAAAAAGGGAAAAGTGCCAGGTTGCGAGGTGTCACATAGGGATAATGTTTGTTGTTCTGTTTGTCACACTTAAATATTTGACTTATTTGAACTTCCAATGTAATTGTTCACCTGTAAACAAGACTTGAGCGACTAGGAGTTGAAGTTTTCTGAAGTTGACAAAACAGGGAAAAGCGTGGGATTGCAGGGTGACCGATGACTTTTGACTTTTGAGCAATTTTTCCTGCCACAATATTTAAAACAGTTGTCTGTTCTGTCAGAAAGTGTCTGTATGTGGTAAAGTGGTACACAAAAGGTTGATCATTACATCACTTGTCTTATTTTCCTTGCAGGACCAAAACTTCAGATGGATAATTGTGTGTTCGGTAAATTTGCCGCCATTGTTAAGATAGAGGTCCCAGATGTGGATGAGATAGGATCAAACATATGTCAACACATAGTTGGTATGAACCCCAAGTCGATCGGGCCATGGGACACACCAAAATCGGGTGGCAAAGGCAAGAAGAAGAAGAATCAAGAAGGGGATAGTAAAGAAACGGAGAAAGCAGTGGAGGATGAAGAGCTGCTTAAGCAGGACTTTTTATTGGATTCTACAAAGACGGTTAAACAGTTTTTACAGGACAATTCGCCGAGGGTGGTAGACTTTGTTAGATTACAATGTGGTGAGGAATTAGACGAGGAAGAAGAGTGAATAGTATTAAATAATAAATAAATGAATAAATGAATATGTGTTTCAAATCTTATAAGTTTACTGCTATAGTTATGTTGTGAATTGTCAAGATAAATAAATAAAGAATAAATAAATATGTGTTTCGAATCTTTAAGTTTACTGCTATAGTTATGCTGGGAATTGTCAAGATTCATGCTCATGATGAACAATTTCTCCTTTTGCCACAATGTCTTCATAAGTCGTTTGCTGCAAAAGTGTTGGAAAGGGTTAAACATGTGTCAGAGAAATATAGTTAGGAATACAACAGTTTACTCTCACTTAACACTTTCCCACATACAACAAATCTGCAGCGGACAAGTTTGAATACAAAATATTGAAAATCTCTATAACTGACAGAAAAATTATTGAATAAAGTTGAAAACATTGTGACAAAAGGAGAAATTGCTCATGAGTAATTAATCCGTTTGTCACAATGTTTTCAAAATTTGTCTGCTGCAGAGGTGTCAGAAATCGTCTATATATGGGATAGGGTTAAAATCATGAAGTTTACTGTTCTAGTTATTTTGTGAAATGTCAAGACTCATGGCACCTTGCCTTCAATGATAATGTGCATGATTATTGCAGTTGCTGTGTTCGTGTATCCATCTGTTTTAACACAGGAAGAGAACACTTATTAATGAACCCTGGTTGACGAACCAGTAACAGGCTAGGAAATGTGCCTTGACCAAGTGTACTCTACCATGACCGGATGATTACACCTCAGACACAGTCCTTAAACCCCATACCTCACCACTGGGCCACAGCAAATTCCTTAAAATGAAGTTAATTTAATAAGAATGAAAACAATTGACCACAGACTCATGAATACTTCATTTGATATGCTGAACTCAAAAAAAGAAAGTTGTTGTACCTTGCAATTGGTGAATGTTTGTTGGTTGGGGGTACATAGCAGGATTGAGTTAAAAGAACATTCACAACAGTACCATTTCTTCTTGTATTTGAGGGCAGTTGACCGAATACTATATTCTCAAAGGCAAGACCGCCTCGGCGGTGTAGTAGAAGAGTCCTCGTCTCAGGTGCTGGAGGTTGTAGGTTCTATACTTAATTAAAAATTGTAGCAATGGCTTTCCCTCCTTGGTGCAGGAAATTGTAGGGTTAGCATAACGAATGACCTGATTGTGTCTGGATAAATAGACCAGTAGTACTGATAACTTGCCCAGGAAATAACCATAACAATTGTTTGAAACCTGTGTTAACCCTTTCCCTCATACGACAATTTTGCAGCAGACGACTGATCATATTTGTCAAAAAATAGAAAATCTCCATAACTGAATGGATAACCTTTGATTAAAAGTGTAAAACATTGTGGCAAAAGGAGAAATTGCTCGTTTTGAGCCATTTCTTCTTTTCTCACTATGTTTTCAAAAAGCCGTCTGCTGCAGAAGCGTCTATATGAGGGAAAGGGTTATTTAAACACCAAAGAGCCAAGCAAAAAAACACAAAAGTCCAAGATATGTTAATTTTCAAATTGAAAGGAGACAGAAAAAAATTATATACATGTACTTGAGTCGGATTTATTGACTTACTATGACAGAGATCTACAATGGTGCACAAAATGATATTTATTTTCCTATGATTTCCAATCCACCATTAATCGTCTCGGCCCTGAAAAAAAATCGTGCAACGTCAACGAAGTCCCAAACTTGTGTAAGTAATACTTGTATGTGAACTCTGTAGATCTTGATCAGACTGAGCGGATGCACTGACTAATCTTGGATTTACGATTTCCACAAACAATCAATTTTGAAGTGCATTTTCCTATGAACGAGCTTATTTCTGCAATTTTGATAAAAGTATTTACCCTTTCCCACAAACAGACGACTTTCGGAAACACTGGCTAAAGGAGAAATTGCTCATGATGATCAATTTCTCCTTTTGTCACAATGTTTTCAACGCTTGTCATTGACCATACCTTCATTTACAGAGAACGCACCTTATTCGGAATATATGTGAAAGGGTACAGCCATCGTTTTTTTAGGAAAACGCCGTGGTCGAGTGGTTAGCATCGGGATTTGAAATCGGGCGACCCGGGTTCGATCCAAAGTCGCGGCACGACGGTCATGGTGGAGTGTCCTTGGGCAAGGCACATTTCCTACCCTAGCTCTGGTTTGTTTACCCAGGGATCATGAATAAGCGAACCGTCGCCGTGATATAACTGAAATAGTGTGGAAAACGGCGAAAACCCCAATAAAACAAAAATCATGACCTAGTACATGTACTTACTTGTAAAACAGAACTTATTAAGTCAAAAAGTTGGTATAATGCTTTCTAATTGGCTGACAGATTATGAAAAATATTTGAAAAGCTTTTGACTCATAGCAAAGGAATCCGAGTGGTTAGCGTCGGGGATTTGGAATCGGGCGTCCCGAGTTCGATCCCCAGTCGCGGCGCTGTGGTCATGGTGGAGTGCCCGTGGGGCAAGGCACATTTCCTAGCCTAGTACTGGTTTATTTACCGATGGATCATGAATAAGTGAACTGTCGCCGTGATATAACTGAACTAGTGTTGAAAACGGCGTAACACCCCAATATTCAATAATAGAAAGAAACACAACAACAAAAAACAGCCAGCACTTACTTTAATTCGCAGATAGGATTATATTTGTGCGTACAGGGAACATCATGCCATTGGTACCCGGCGTCGACGTAAAATAAAACGCAGTCTTCGTTACCATCGATATAGTTATCTGGTTGCCCGTCGTCCCAGTCCGCATACACGAGGCCCGTGTCCGTGTCAAACCATTTGAATGACCCTTCAATATCCTCGTCCGTCAGGCCCATCCAGTGAGGCTCGTCTGTAAGATATTCATGAGGGATGACCGGGCCCCGGTACATATAGCAACGCGGGGTTGTGAGTTCAAACCCCCAGCTCGGCAAACATTATTTCCGACGTTTGATAAAAAGTCAACGCAACACGTGTCATTCGTTTATAGTCTATATGAAGAAGCAGACAGTGTCTTCGAACTATTGTAGTATGTAGTATTTGTATGATAAAGCCTGGCAACACATGGGAAGGTGAACCGGCCTCCTTGATATGATTGAAAAAAAAAAAAAACACACCGAGGGATGAAGATACAGCAAAGGTATAGCTTAAGTATTACATACGAAATACATTTATATGTTTTGGTTCATCAGTTTGGAATTCCCTTCCTTCATATATATTCAACAATCAACGTCTGATCAGTATTTCAAATCCCAGTATTTAAGTTGAATAAACCAATCTGTGGTTGTTCTACGATACAGTAATAGACATAACGCTTTTAATTCCAATATTTATATATATATATATATATGTATACATGTAATAGTGAGCTGTTTATATGTACCACACGCTAGATTCATGTTTCTTTTTGTTTATAAGTTTGAGGCCCTCATGAAAGATTGACTTGTATACATGTAGGCCTACTGTGTCAAATGAGTGTCCTCTCTAAATAAAGCCTTTACTATTAGTATCATTAATAATAATAATAATAATATTATTATTATTATTTTTATTATTATTTTTACTATTGTTATTATTATATTATTATTATTATTATTATTATTATTATTATTATTATTATTATAACTCGACCTCAACCTGGTCTATGTGCATATGTTATGCCTACATTTTGTTCACATCCTTGGGTTGAAATCAGCGAATTTGAGGGCGATCTAACCCTTTGCCTCATACACAATTCTTCAGCATACGACTTTGAAAAACTCTAGACAAGAAAAAAGGAAAATCTCCGTAAAGGAGATTATAATTATTAAATTGAAATAAAGACATTGTGAGAAAAGGAGACATTGCTCGTATTGAGGAATTTCTCCTTTTGTCACAATGTTTTCACTGAGTCGTCTGCTGCAGAAGTGTCAGAAAAAGTATATATACTGAAAGGATAAAAAAACGCAGGGTAAACATTTGAGGTGATTTAAAGTGATGTGTTTGATGTTATACATACTATTTTATATGAGTATAAAACCCAATCTTTAATAAACAAATTACCAAAATGTAATAAGATTTTGACCAATAATTCATTAATAATTGAAGCACATTTGACGGTACACCCCCAATATTGCAAAGTGAAATCGACTGACTCGTCAGTATGCCCCTCTCGCGCATCTGTCACAGCCCTTATTCTCTTGTGCATGGAATTCATCAGTGCATTAATCCCTCTCATTGGGATATTGTTCCACTCTTCCAACAATGCTGTCCTTAGTTGGTCGAGAGTAGAGGGGGTATTCCTACGCCCCCTTGTCCTCCTGTCAACTTCGTCCCACAGAGTGAGAGGCAGACCAACGTAAGGACGACGTGCTCGCAGACCAACCTCGCGCAATCGATTCCTTACAGTGTTTGGGTGAATGTGGCGATTATGATTGCCTACCGTATTACTAGCGGTTTCAGTGGCAGTAACGTGGCGATTACGCAGGTGGGAAAGACGAATAGCCCTGTCTTGACGTTACGCACGACGTTACGCGCGGACGTCCCGATCGCGGTCGATCGGCAACTCTTCCGGTTTCTCTCAAACGACGGACAAGACGTTCTATGGTGGAAACATTCACACCAAACTGCATAGCAACCTGTTCTTGCCTCTGACCTTGCATTAGCAATGCAATAGCCTGACCCCTCTGAACTACCGTCAGCCGTACCATGATTGCAAGAGCATTAAATTTAATTTAAAAAGCGGAAAGTGATGTGTATACCTCAAGAGTATCAATTGGTATGACAAGATGTTTTGACGATTTTGTCATCATTATTCTGCCCGTGTTTATGGCTTTTCATCACTTTCTCCAAGTGGCACGGAGAAATACACGATTGAGTAACTTTATGTACGGGATTGAGTACACAGTGACCAAGATAGTCGTCTGACCGGTTTTCATAATTTTACGCCACGCATTTAAGAAATTGTTGCATATATTGCTACCCTGCGTTTCTTTATCCTTTCAGTATGTGCATTTTGGTGACGATTACGCAAGTGGTATAGAGACAAATAGGTCTGATTCCCCGTTGCTTGTTGACATTTTACCGATCTTTGTGCATCTATATTTCATGGGCTTATTTCATGACATGGTCGCTGCTGCTGCTGCTGCTTGTGATGTAAATGACGATGACGCCAACGATGATAAGTGTGAAATTGTATTACTTATTAAAAACATTTATATTTACCTTTAAACTTTCTAAGATAACTTTTAACAAAATTATTCTCCAGCTCGGAGTCTATATGAACTAAGTGGGAGCTATGATGTTGCCTACAGTAATTCTGAAAAAATAAATAATTGATTGATTAATTGGGGCTTTAACGCCATTTTCAGTCATATCACAGCTGCCTACTCATGTGTTTCCTAGCTTTCTCACACCAGTACTCCACACAACATACTTTCCAAGCCACTGGCTGCTTTTCCACATAGACTGTTAGCTTATTGGTGAAGGACGAATGTGACTCGTGTAAATAAGTAAACAACAAGAGATAAATAAATAAGTAAACAACAAGAGATAAATAAAAAGAAATAAGTAAACAACAAGAGATAAATAAAAAGAAATAAGTAAACAACAAGAGATAAATAAAAAGAAATAAGTAAACAACAAGAGATAACTAAAAAGAAATAAGTAAACAATAAGAGATAACTAAAAAGAAATAAGTAAACAACAAGAGATAACTAAAAAGAAATAAGTAAACAACAAGAGATAAATAAAAAGAAATAAGTAAACAACAAGAGATAAATAAAAAGAAATAAGTAAACAACAAGAGATAAATAAAAAGAAAAAAGTAAACAACAAGAGATAAATAAAAAGAAATAAGTAAACAACAAAAGATAAATAAAAAAGTAAACAAACATAAACCTTTTCCCATATACAATCATTCTGCCGTAGACCCCTTTGAACACATCTCAGTAAATTTTGGATTTTTTTTTTTATAAAAGTGTAGTTATTAACCCATTACTTCACACAGACGATATTTGACACCTGCCATTGCACATGACTTTTGAAAACATTGCAATAAAAGGTGAAATTGCTCAAAACGAGCAATTTCACCTTTTATTGCAATATTTTCAACTCTTTATCAATATAGATTTTTCAGTTTTCTAGAAAGTCGAAATTGTTCGTCTGATGATTGTAAAGCAGACGATCTTTGAGAAGTCATGTGAAGTAATGGGTTAAAAAAGCAATTTCCCTTCTTGCCACACTGTTTTCAAATGTCGTCGGCTGCAGAGGCGTTCGAAATGTTCTGTATGCGGCGAAAGTTTAATTAAGTAAGCAAGTATAAATAAAATTCGCTTTACATTCAGTTATATTTTGGAGTGTATATCTCATGTACTGTTGGGTTTATTCATAATGGTTTGTACATAGATAATTTGTATTATATTGTTTCCTTTTCTTCTGGTAAAGCGTTTCTAGTCATGTAACTCTTCTCGCACTATTCCCAATGTTTTCAAAACGTTTTAACCTAATCTAAATATATATTGATTTCAAAAGTCTATTTAAAAAAAACAAAAAACAAAAAAAAAAACATGTATAACCTAGTCTGCCACACGTTAAAACCTTACATAAAAGATTTAAAAAGATTTAACATCATAAATATTTTTTCAAATCCTTAGATAAAGAAAAAATACATTCTACATATTCCATCGGAACTTCTCGGAAAAGGCTTTCTTGTATACAACTTTATATTATGTAAAATATTAATATGTGTATTGGCTATAAATATGTTATATTTAATGCTGAATAAAGATATGTAAAGATAAATAGAATTCGCTTTTGCTTGTATTATAACAATATATGTGCCGTTCCACGAGAAAACCAACATTGCGGAACGACTCATACGAACAGTGGATGGGACTCAATCAGGCGCGAAATACCGACCTTTAACCCTTTCCCTCATACGACAATTCTTCAGCAGACGACTTTGAACATATTTTGTGAAAAGATAGAACATCTCTATAATTGAATGGATAACCAATGACTAAAAGTGGAAAACATTGTGTCAAATGGAGAAATTGCTCGTTTTGAGCAATTTCTTCTTTTGTCACTATGTTTTTTAAAAAGCCGTCTGCTGCAGAGGCGTCAGAAAGCGTATATATGATGGGAAAGGGTTAATAACAAAATGGGCAAAGTAACATACGTTTATAAAAATTCTTAATACAAACTGTCATTGTTTTATGCTAAAGACAATTAAGATCAAGGTTGTATTTAATTTATTAGTAAGTAACTGAATAAACAAATTGGGATAATACGAGGGACGTTCGGAAAGTTTTGAGATAATCTTTGTTTTTTAATGATAAGTCGGAAACAGTAAATAAAAATTCGCACAGTGTATCTTTAAGTTATAATCTACTGAATGGTACAATTTTCATTTTAATAACGCAATATATACATTAACATCAATACATAGAAAATGATATATACAAGGTCCCCGGCGCATGATACATGATCTGAAAAAATATTTTATTTAGTTTTATTGGGATTTTACGCCGCTTTCAACATTATTTCAGTTATATCGCAGCGACAGTTTACATATTCATGATCCCTGGTTAAACAAACCAGTACTAGGCTAGGAAATGTGCCTTGCCCAAGAGAACTCCACCATGACCGTAGTGCCGCGATTGGCTGAAAAAAGAAAAACGCGAAAAAAAAGCATAGCTATAGATCCACAATGTCTTATTTCTTTCTGATCACCCCTGGTATGTCAAGGGATCGCTTGACATACGAGGTGTGATCCAAAAGTAATCAGGATTTTTCGGATCAACCGCGAAAGTTCAGTGATGGGTTGAGATGGATAAATCTAGGGGTTGTGAGTTCGAAACACGGTTTGGCCACCATTCTTTCGGACGTTTGACCAATGACAGTGTGACTAGGCGTAATTCGTCTTACACAAGTGGGCTAAATTGCCCTGTGTGAGAAAGAAGCTAGTTACCTTGTAGGAATGTTGTGTGAAGTACTGATGCGAGAAAGCCAGGGAACGCAAGTTATGCGATATGCCCGCCGTTATATAACTGAAATTCCGTGATAAACGGCGACATACGAGTAACGCTTTCTGGCGCATCCGCAACAGAAGGATTTTTGAAAACATTGTGGCAAAAGGAGAAATTATTCATAATGAGCATTTTTTCTCTCCAAGTGTTTTGAATTCTAAATAGTTAAATATAGTTAATATATATTAAATAGTTATACAATTATGTATTTTTAGATTTTTTCTAAAGTTTTGTCTAGATATTTTTCAAAGGCGTCTGCTGCAATATTATTGTATGTGGGAAAGGGTTTAGTGGTATGAGCGCCGTGTTTTGATTGAATTACCGTTGTGTGTGGCATGGCACTCAAATCAATCAATCAATCAATCCGGTAAGCAACCTACCTCGGCCTCTGTGAAAGATGATTTATGGTGGTCCGCAAACAGATAACAGGAACCTTCAAAACTTGTCCAGATATCAGGACAATCTGTGGAGCGGACATATCCTATAAGTGACAAAACATAACATTTCAATATTTTTCTCAGAGTTGTTGGCCCTTTATGTGATCTCTGTCGCTTTCTGACGCCTCAGCACCAGACGACTTAAAAAAAAAATGCGACAAAAGAATAAATTGCTTATAATGAGCAGGTTCTCCTTGTGTCTCAATATTATCAATATTATTTTAAGGACTTAGCTTGAGTTTGCTGACGAGCCTCCACCACCGATATGTCTTGCATACATGTGATAAATATCAAAGTATATCGAAAATAAGAAGTATTTAAAATAATATATGCACCATGGGGTTATGTATTAGGATTTCTGGCTTCATCATTGAATGTGAAAAAAACCACCTGGTCAGCAAATCGTGTATAAATGTGTAAAATATAGTTATTTCTAACGTATTTCTAAGAATAACTCAATGGTAGAGGTCTTCAGTTTTCGCCTTTGCAAAAGACAACTTTGTTCCTTCTCACATGAGCAGGCTCATTTGATGTCTGAGAAAGTACTCAAAGTTAAACCACAAGTTGTCGAATGTAGTTCACACTTTTATTTCGCACCTTGCAAGAAATTCGAAAATATCAAATGAAATTCGTTCTTTAATTACCAAATTGTAAGAGATAGAGATACATGTAACTGTTTGATTGATTGGGGTTTGACGCCGTTTTCAACAATCGTTCAATCATATCATGGCGACCAGTTCACCTACGCATGTGATTCCTTGCTTTCCACAAAAGTACTCCACACAACAGTCCTTCTAAGAAACTGGCTGCGTTTCCACAAAAACTGTAAGCCCATTGATGAAAGACTAATGTCGCTTGTCGCATTGGCTTAAGTCAAACGTCGGAAAGAATGCTGGCCGAGCTGGGCTTCGAACTCATAACTCATGATATGAAAACCCGCTTTGCTTCCGTGTCTCGGCAATAGACAGACACTGTATCAAAATATCCCGAGCTCGAATCCCATTAAGTTAAAACTATAATAAAACAAACAAGCAAACAAACAAACAATTAAAAATGACAAACCAATAACGAGGACACTTCCTAGGAGTGCAAGAAAGACGGACGCCATGTTTCTAGATCTGTACTACACTAACTTTTTTTTTATTTTATTAAGTTTCACGGCATAATATAAATAGGCCATCAGATTACCTTATCTATATCGGTTAAGATTCCATTTCTTCAACCTTTCTTGAAATCGTTCAACTTAAGTTTGAGAGCTGTTTTAAGAAGAAAAAAATTGAAAACATGGTGAGAAATGAATAATTGAACAATTTCTACCTTTCGTCTGTGTCTTAGATTATTTTTTTCACGAACGGCGAGAGTACTGATTTTAAAAGTCTCCTGGAAGCAGACATCGAGCGTGATTTATAAGCTGAAAGCTGAAAGCTTGTTTTGCAATCGATGTTAAATGCAACATTCGTCTTTACGAAGAATCTTTTGAGTACCCACAACATAGGGTTAGAGGGTCAAATAAGGATTTTAGAACATGCAAACAGCTCCTTATCTAGAGCTCTGCTCTCGGTTTTCAAGTCCCGAACGTGTATTGTTGCCCTGTTTGTGTCTGTCCTATCACTAGTTCTATAACGAAATATTATATACACATGGGCAAAAGATAAGTTCCATACATCTTTTGTCTAATATGTTCACTTAAGTTAGAAAACATACAGATAAATGACAACTGTGATGTTTACAGATGAGTTGTTTGCTGCATCTATTAAATTAACAAACACAAATGATGTTCAAATTATTTTGATCAATATTTATTTTAATTTTCTTTCATCACTTTTCAAAAACCTGTCGATTTTCAAATTTTAATTACGAAAATATATTAACATACTTTAGTACAAGTACAAGTACAAGTACACGATTGTATTCAGTAATTATGCCATCGGCCCACAATACAACATATAATACAAATCATAGAATGTATATATGTGTCAAGCCTTTAGATCATAGGGAAGCAATTCGGATCGGCGCGCCTGGAGGACAATTTTGTCCAGGGAATTTCAGATGTTTCCATAAGAATGAAGTTGTTTCCCATTGGAACATTGCTGTTAGCTATATTTACAACTTAAGAACCATTTTCAGATCAGCATGTTTTTTTGTGAAATGGAAAGTAAAATTCACTGCGGGATAAGGATGACCTTTCATTTGACGCCATAGTTTCTTGAAAAGGAAGGTCAACATGTGAATATTTTGTGATTTCTTTGGTAGTTTTAAAGAATGAACTTTAATTGAATATAGGTTTCTGGGTAATTTGGATTGTTGGGAAAGATTCATAGCCCAAAATTTTATTATGTTCTATGGAAAATGATTTGGTTCCATCTGACCCCTAAGTCGAAAATGCCAGCAAAATATGTCCATAGATATGTTAACTTTGTATGACACTGTCAGTGTCAATATCGGTTGTAAGCACCTCTAGCACTGATTTCGTCATTCACACTACTGATCAATGAAGCCAATGAAGCCAATGAATTCAGCGCTCTGGCATGTTATTCTATTCCGTTTTGCTAACATTTTAAAAAACATGCATGTACATTTAGTGGTGCTTAATTTTTGCCCAGGTATACATTAACATTTTGCCACGTCATTCACAAACCGAGTTTCTGAGATTTTTGAAATTAATCTGAGTCCTAAATACGGTTAAATTGCAAACATGTATAGTCGAATATGACTCACAACTGTTTTCTAGAGAACCTGTACTCCTAAATCATGATCAGGCAAGATCGTGAGAAGACCGACCAAAGTCCCGAAGGTCGGGTTTCCCGTGACATAGTACAACACGGTTGTTTTGTTGTGACAGTTAAATGACCCATTTCTTTCGCTAGATATCGCACTGTTTAATTTTAGTACCGAATCCCAGAAAAAATAGAATTGACGTTAAAAATGGCCGCCGTTGATTTTTTGGTTGTAATATTTTCGCTGGTTTTATTAGGTTTGTTTAAAAACAGATTTTAAGAATTTTATTTGTCTATCTATGTTCTTCTATTTTATGTAAAAAGTGTTGTTTTCTTAGATAATAAGTTCCAAAGATGTCACAGGATGCGACGATTTAATGTCGAATACAGATGATAAAAGTAGATCGTAATTAGTACCGGAAGTCTCCGGGATCAATGAGTTGTATATAACATTTGTCTAAACTATTTTGTTTATTTAATATTTATGTATTACCTTTTTCCACAGATGGCGTCCGAGCTTCTGACTGTCCGGATTACTGGACCAGTTATGGTCCCTCTTGCTACTTGTTTGCTGCGAATTCTCACGCCATGCCGTTTAACGACGCGGAAGTTGGTATCGTTCTTCATGAAATATGTCCTTAACTTACTTTGTTATAGGCTCTATACTAGCCCTTGTTTATATTTCCCATTCAAGAAATTAAATGCATTTTGACACACATGCAGCCAGGGCTTTTTAAAACATTGTACTTTTGTTCATTCGCATCAATATATATATATTTTTTCAATAAATACATGTTCATGAATATATTAATACCAATATGTTTCCTTAAATTATTTTTACTGCTACACATTTTTTGGAATGTGGGAAAGGGTTGAACATTACCAATCTAATTCATATTTGAGGAATATGACTGTTAACGAGTTAATATAAAGTTTATCTACATCAATTGTGAATTAATACATAAGCAAATGTATATTTTTTGCATACCTGATCTTTTTCCGGTGCAAATACATGCAAATTGTCTCGCTCTATAACAAACCACGACGGATTACAATTCCGTAGTTGTGACCAGGTCAAATACGTTACAAAATATCGTAAGGGGACGTCACTTGAATATAATTTCACGTCATTCAAATGCGGTAGTTGGGCATGATTCACACGAGAGTTCTTAAGTTTTCTTAAATGTGTAAATTGCATCGAGAATATTGCGTTGCAATAACAATAACTCAGTTGTATTGTATAACTTGGAGCATGGTAAAAGTAACATATCACTCGAGCTCACCTTCGCGAGATATACATTTCCCTACGGTCCTCGTAGTACAATATAAAACGATGTATCGCTTCTGCAACGTAATATTCTCGATACTCATTCAATACCAATGCGGAATTTATGGGAACATACCAAAGATGCGGAACTTATGGGAACATACCAAAGGTGGACCCCCCTCTCACAGGATACGAAGCTAGGACCTTTAGAGTACATATATGTTCGTGCTCTACCACTAATTCATAGTCAAACATGATAATGTTTAACCCATTCCAACATACAATAAATCTGCAGCATTTGGTAAACATAGGGTCAAGAATGTGGAACCATCTCAATAAATGTAAATATAATTAATTACAGTCGAAAACAATGTAACAATGTTTCCAAAAGTCGTTTATATGTGGGAAAGGGCTAAAGTGCAGTACCGAACACAATGCCGTGATTCCGGTACGAATCCGCTCCGATTGAATGACGAACGTAGTTCATGCGGTCTGTTTTGGATATCATCGTCCCATTTCGACAGGCACAAACATCCTTAAACCTTGATCTTTACTCAGTTGTGTACGCAAGTGTCTGAATTGTCAGAAGCAATTTTTTTCCTCAAAATTGACCAATCCGTAGGCTCGTTTTAACCGCTTCCCACCTGCAAACACATTTCGACGCATTTGCAGCAGACGACTATTGAATACATTGTGATATAAGCTGCCATTGCTTATGATGAGCAATTTCTCCTTTTACCACAATGTTGTTCAGCTCTATTCAGCAAGCATATTTTCATTTTAGTGATACTCCATATGTTTGTCAAAATGATTGCAAAGTCGTCCGTTGTTGTTGTTGTTGATTTGTTGTTTGTGGAAAAGCGTCAGACATACGGAAGTTGTATAATGTCTTTCATCTACCTACTTGTTTGGCCTTTCTTTTCAGACGTATTGCGCCAAGAGACACAATTCCAGTCTAGTCCACATTGGTAGTTCAGCGGAAAACGCTTTCATCAAAACCTACCTCAGGAAAATGAAAGGTAAAATGTTAACAGAGCTCCAGATAAGGAGCGTTTTGCTTGTTCTAAAATATTTATCTTATCCACTAACCCTATGCTGTAGGTACTCAAAAGAGTCGTCTCAATGACATAGGCTTTTGTTGGATAATAAGAGAGATATTGTGGGGGAAAAATCCCCTCCTTATCTGGACCACTGGTTAAATATTGTTCACTGACTACTCAATAACCCTAAACTAAAAAAAATCCTAACTCGCTGGTGGACAAATGGACCAGTAGCCATGGTTACCTACCCAAGAAACGCAATGATATACACGAATAATTGTTGAAAGCGGCGTAAAACACCGTACAAACAAACATAATCTACATAAGTTGAGAGAAGCTTCTAACAAGCTGGTTTGAGTTATATATGTGAACAATGTATATCTTGATCAGGCTGTCCTGGATCTATACTGTTCACAAAAGTCACATTATGCCTTTTCGCAAGAACGGGAACAAATAAAGAAATTGACCCCTTCTGTGCCATAAAATCAATATTTAACTAGAATTGTTTTTGCAAAAAACAGATGTCTCCCCTCAAATATCTGTCAAAATCTCTCAAAACATTCCAACCTATAAATTTGGGACAGATATGGAGCGGACACGAAATAAAGCCTCAAACCTTTGACCTTCAAGCGTGACCTTGACATTGACCCTATATTGTCGAGACGCGGGTTCTGCACGTCGCCTTGATGAGGTAAACATGTGACCCAAGTTTCATGAAAATCCTTCAAGCCGTCTGGGAGATATGGAGCGGACACGAAATAAAGCCTCAAACCTTTGACATTCAAGCGTGACCTTGACCTTGACCCTATATTGTCGAGACGCAGGTTCTGCACGTCGCCTTGATGAGGAGAACATGTGACCCAAGTTTCATGAAAATCCTTCAAGCCGTCTCGGAGATATGGAGCGGACACGAAATAAAGCCTCAAACCTTTGACCTTCAAGTGTGACCTTGACCTTGACCCTATATTGTCGAGACGCGGGTTCTGCACGTCGCCTTGATGAGGTGAACATGTGACCCAAGTTTCATGAAAATCCTTCAAGCCGTCTGGGAGATATGGAGCGGACACGAAATAAAGCCTCAAACCTTTGACCTTCAAGCGTGACCTTGACCTTGACCCTATATTGTCGAGACGCGGGTTTTGCACGTCGCCTTGATGAGGTGAACATGTGAGCCAAGTTTCATGAAAATCCTTCAAGCCGTCTTGGAGATATGGAGCGGACACGATTTCGGACAGACGGACAGACAGACAGACAGACAGACAGACAGACAGACAGACAGACAGAAGGACAGACAGACAGACAGACGCCGAGGACAAAAACAATATATCTCCCCTGTATACAGGGGGAGACATAATTATAGAAACAAATATTACACATTTGTCGTTGCTCTTCATAAAGTTATTGCTATAGTTTACATTCTTTTCATGTAGCTTAAACTGTTGCTCTTGACTATTCCGTAACTAATAATCATACTAATTATGTAATATTAGTGTATGCTTTGAACATACAAATAAACATGGGCCGGAAGCTTCTATACTTGAATAAAGAATTGAATTGAATTAAATTAAGAGGTGGTAGCAACGCAGGCTGTCAATCCAGGGGTTGTGCGTTCGAGCACTGGCTCGGCCAACGTTATATCCGACGGAGGACAAAAGTCAATCACTCGATCAATCAATCAATCAATCAATCAATCAATCATTACAATTCACCACAGATGAATCTCACTGGATGGGTCTCACCGACCAGTACAGTGAGGGTAACTACATGTGGAACGATACTGGTACCCAATCGAGTTTTCTAACTGGGCACCAGGACAACCTGACAACGCTATAGGAGGGGACGAGGACTGTATCATATTCTATACTGATGATGATTTCCTCTGGCACGACGCCCCCTGTGGTCACTCGCATGAACCCATCTGCGAAAAGGGGTGAGTTGCTTGCAGATACCTAAATAGATCACAGGAATCCGAGTTATTTAGAAAAAAACCCACAATACCTCGTTTTAAGATACTACAATGGACCATATGCTATAATAATATTGACCGTAATGTTTTCGTATGAGAAAATTCGGGGTATCCCACACATGACCGTGTTACTATAAATAGCTTCCCTATACGGTACTATACTATAAAAAATAATGTATTTTTATATAATATATCAAAGCATATGGACCATATAGAGATACTTTTTGTAGTATCTTAAGGTATTGTGTATTATTCCACAAAACTCGGACACCTGTGCTTACATAAGCAGGCAGTTGTGAGCAGGTTATTGTCTAAGGATATCTCCTTAACCCTTCCTATATACACCACATATTCAGCGGACGACTTTGAAATCATCTCAGCAAAAAATGAGGAATATTTCTTTAATTAATATGTTAATTATTAAATAGGGTTGTGAACATAGTGTGACAAAGGGAGAACTTGCTTAAAAATTCGAATATATCGTTTTACTCAAACATTTCCTGCAAAGGACCCTTATTTTGAAAACAGTGTTACAGCAGTTCCAATTGCTCATGTCATTCGTGACCCAGCCTTTTTCTCGGGAAAGTGTTACTTGTGATGGTCACTCGGTGAAACTACAATTCGATATGGCAAAGTAACAATACAATACAATACAAGATCGTTTATTTCATACAAACTACAAGTTTTATAGCAAGTTTTAAAACAAACAAAATTATGACAAAAGACAATGAATTTTTCCGAATAGCCCCACGTTAATCCATATACATTAAACTCGTACTTGTTTTTTTCACACACAGAAGTCACCTTTGTAATACAGGATGAGTTGAGTGAGTATTGTAATGGCATAATTGTGATTGACTGTTTTGAGTGTTGATGAAAGACTAAGTAAGAACAGACTTGTTTATACTCGGAGAAGTTCACCCGGTTCAACAAATATTCGATAAGGCATCGAACCAAAGAAATATCATAAATTCCATTAACCCTTTCCCACATACAACAAATCTGCTGGAGACGACTTTTAAAAATATCTACTCAAAATATGGAAAATCTATATTATTGTAGGTATAATTACTGAAAGATGTTTTCAAAAGTTGTCTGCTGCAGATGCGTCAAAATGCGTCTATCAGGTGGGAAAGAGTTTATGTCATGCCTATTTTTTAACAGATCTGATGATTTTGGGACCGACAATATAGAGATAATAGGCTGATAGAGGAGGAAGGATGTTCAATCAGGAAAGAGTGTTCCTATGTAATTACGCAAAGTGTTGTAATAAAAATAAATAAAATTGCGTTAAAAAGGTGCCTGGAAGTTATTTTATTCTGTTATTGCGTCTCCCGATGTGTACCGGGATACTATCACGAGATATCCCGTGATCTCCCGTTTTCTCCCGTGGAATGATGCCATAATTGATTTGACGCAATTTTCCCCGATTTTTTTTCTATCTTGATAGAGGACATAGTTTAGGGTCCAATTCAACTAATCTTTTCAAGCGCTAGGTAATACTTAAATACTTCAAACTAAATTCAGAGGTCTAGATAAGGAGGGGTATTCAGCTCTTTTCTCCACAATTTCTCTCTTATTATTAAAGCAAACTCTATGTTGTGGGTACTCAAAAGAATCGTCTCACTGAGACGATTCTTTTGAGTACCACAACATAGGGTTTAAAGGTCAAATAAGGGTTTTAGAAAAGGGTTTTAGAACATGAAAAACGCCCCTTATCTAGAGCTCCGACTTAAAAGCATATTTCATTATTTTTGTTTTTCCAATATTTTGTAAAACATGAATGGTGGATCTTTTTTTTTTTAAAGTAAATGACTTTGTTGACATAAATACACACTACTTGTTAAATGGAATCTTTTGACATTTTTCCAGGTACTAGCCGCGATGCACGTTGCTTAATGCTTAACTTCGAGAAAAAGCAGATGACTCTGTCTCTATGCTGGAGAATGACCTGCAATCAATATCAGTCTTCCACACGAAGATCTTATGGAGAATCTATCCAACATTTGTACCTGCCAGTCTCAAATCAAGACATTCTTTCCAGGGTTAGTTTAGTGAATCTTGTAACGTGTGCCGGGTCCTCCGTGAAGTTGAGCCATCCAGGGACACTCACCCAGGCACTTACCGCGATGCACGTTGCTTAACTTCGAGAACAAGTCGATGACTCAGTCTCTATGCTGAAGAATGGTTTCAAATGACCTACAATCAATATCAGTCTTCCACAACATGAACTTCTTATGGAGAATCTATCCAACAGTTTTACCCGCCAGTCTCAAATCAACACATTCTTACCAGGGTTAATTTGGTAAATATTGTAATGTGTACCGGGTCCTTCACGGAGTAGAGCCATCCAGGGACACTCATCCAGGCACTAACCGCGATGCTGGTTGCTTACCTTTCAGAAGCCAATCACAACGTCGCTAAAAAAGTCGACTTGAAGGAACCAGTACACGTTGCAATATTTAGGAAAAGCAGATTGAGATGGACTTGGCAAACAGTTAGATAATAAACAGTCAACATAACATGAATATCCGTGCATTGGACACCAGAAGTTAGAATGAAAAGAGGAGTTAACAAAAATCAACCCGGTCGCCGCACTATAGAGGGTGAACTAAAGAACATCAACTGGACTCGAGGATCATTTCAGAAAATCATTTGTTACTACCCTACATGAAACTAGGGATACATGGCAATAAGTAAGTAGTAGACCTTTTAATAAACGTGTTTTCCCCATTACATGACCATATAGGGCATACACATGTGTAAACAGAAATGTAAAATGGCGGACATGAGGATTTTGTTTCCGCTACGATCCCTACAAGTCCAAACAAGTAAAATGTCCACAACTTGATGTTTGGAATCAATACATAAACAATGAAGCAAACTACTCTCGGAGTTAGAAAGGTTAAATCGGCTTGGCCCAAAAGAGGTTGTCTTTATAACATTTTGTTTGCTACATCATGCCCATAGGGCGCCGAAATACGCGGTGAATGCTTGATCATATAATGTAATGTGTGGGGAGGCAACTTGACCGTGAGGTTGCAGGATGTGTGTACGATTAGGTGACGAACGGGTAAGAAATGAGCCGTTCCACGAGAAAATCCAACATTATGGACTCTTTGCGTAATGCACGACCCAGATCAGCCTGCGCAGGCTTATCCGGGTCGACACATTCCGTCTCAGGGGTTTAGAGGTATACAGTAATTCCTAAAACAGAAAATGCACAGTAGGCGAAAAGTATCTGTCCGGGTTAGCCTGCGCGGCATGTCTAGGATGATCCGGGTCGATACTTTACGCAGTGTTCACAATGTTGGTTTTCTGGTGGGTCGGCTCATATTTCTTCTTCTTAGAGCTTCAAAACGGAATAACGCCACTGTTCTTCTGCGAATTCTGTGAATGTGTTTGCGAAAAAAATACAACATTACTCGTTATTAATTCCGATGCTTAATGTTGTAAATAGTCGAGTGAAACCCGATTAAAATGTAAGATAGCATGATATGGGTAAATATGTTATTTATGTCGTAATAACTGCGAAGTCAATACCGATGTTTTGAAAATGTCTTTGAGGTGACGAAGTCATGGTTTAGCGCTGGAATATGTTCATCGGAAAACCCAGGGATGCGTCGTGACTGAGGTGTTAGTAATATGTAACGTAATGTCCCCCTTCTTACACGCTACGCACATGCTACGAACGGCATAGCGTCTATATCTGAGCAATAACGTTACGATGTTACCATAGAAACAAGCAAGCTTTATAAGCCTTAACCCCCTTTCCAGCATACAACAAATCTGTAGCAGACGTCTATGAAACTTTCTTGGCAGAATATCAAATACCTCTTTAAATGAAATTGAACAATTTATCATTATGCCACAATGATTTCAAAAGTTGTCTGCTACAGAGGCCTCAGAAAGCGTCTGTATCTGGGAAAGGGTAAGTTTGGAAATGATAGGCTGGGTTTTTGATGAGCGTTCAAAAGCTATGATTGTGCAGTGCGTAGTATATCTGGCGTAGATGAAGATATGTTATTTGTTGTTCCTACACACTGTATTTAGTAATTAAACCCGTCCCATATACGGACGTTTTCTGACGCTTTTTGATAACATGGTGGCAAAATAAGAAATTGCTCATCATGAGCAATTTCACCTTTTTTGTCACAATGTTTCTAACTCCAGTTAATTTTCCAACTTCTGTTTAAAAAAAACCTGCTTTAGTATCTGATGTCGATGTTTCAAAAAGTATTTTATGTCAATAATGATCGGAATGACTATGGATCGCTGATATAGCCAGAATAGAATCACCAAAGTAAAAGTAAAAGTTTTACTCTGCTTACAGTATATTACTGACTTAGATGCAACAGTTGTTATTTAACAGAAACATGTCAATATATCGACTTGAACCCTTTCGCTGCCAATTGAAGGCTTTTGCAAACAATGCATTTTAGGTGAGACATCTCGTAACGAGCTGTCTCACCTGAAAACTGCATTGTTTGCCACTTAGACATTAAATTTAACAAAATGTTCTGTTGGACGAAAAATGGAATGGAGTTGTCCAATTCTCAACATGGAAGAATCGACTTTGTAACTTTCGGCATGTTTAAAGGTCAACTAACGATAAATCAGCCTTGTCACACGAAATCAATCGACCATCGGTACTTTGCGAGTATATCCACATTTTTCTGTTCCTCTGCGCAGCAACCTGGTCATAATTTTCCCCTTTCGTAATCTAGTCGTGAAATCATCAGGGTAGCCTCTGGCGGAACGATCGCTATTAACCCTTTCCCTCATACGACAATTCTGCAGCAGACGACTTTGAACATACTTTGTCAAAGAATAGAAAATCTCTATAATTGAATGGATAACCTATGACGAAAAGTGGAAAACATTGTGGAAAAAGGAGAAATTGCTCACTATGTTTTCAAAAAGCCGTCTGCTGCATTTTCGAGTGACATACTTCTCAAACGTTGACCCAAATTGTGAAAGATAGACAAGTATTTGGTATTCCAATTCGAACAACTAAGGCAAACAGTAGAGAAAGAACACACGGAGAACTGCGTTTGAAACACAGGAATTTAATCTTTTATCTGATATCTGGTATTTTTAGACTTGTTTTGTTTGAAAACATCTGCAGAAGAATATAATTAGAATTTTGAAGCTTAAGTTTGCTATATACAGTTGAAAACATATCGGAAAAAGGCAAACGTTCTTGTTTTGAGAAAGTAATCCTTGTCCTAAAGTGTTTTCAAAAATCGTCCGCTTCATCAGGCGCCATAATGTTGTATCAGGGAAGGTTTAAAAGTACTAGTACTGCCCTAGTTCAGTATAACATGTGTGTAGCTCACGTTTGCCGATCAACTAATCAAATAACAACTACTGTCATGAAAGCTGTAATTTGATTGGATCATTGGTAGATAATTAACCGTGAGCTACCAAGCTATTTCGAAATACTGTTGAAAATTGCGTAAAACACCATTAAAACAAACGGTATAACTGAACGAACTGCTCATTTCGTCTGCTTTTCCTATGTAGCCCCACGCTGGGCGCCATTGTAACAGTCCTAAAAGATCCGACCCGAACAGGGCTCGAACCTTGGACCTCTTGGTCATCTACCACGTCGCTATGAAAGCTAGCTCCATATAAGAGCCCCCTTATACATATGACTTGGCTACATTTTGAGCATCCCAAACGTGACCTCTGAATCTTTAAACTACGACAAATGACAAACAAACTAGATAAACATAAATCCTCATACGGCAATTCTGGAGCAGACGACTTTAAACGTATTTTGTCAAAAAATAGAAAATCTCCATAATTGAATGGATAACCTATGACAAAAAGGGGAAAACATTGTGACAAAAGGAGAAATTGCACGTTTTGTGCAATTTCTTCTTTTGTTACTATGTTTTCAAAAAGCCGTCTGCTGCATAGGCGTCAGAAAGCGTCTATATGAGGGAAAGGGTTAAGCTGCAATATTAAGCACCAAGGGGGATAATCCATTACTACCGTTTTAAACGATAGTAATGGATTATCCAACACAAACTATAATTTATGATTGGCGTGTGAACCACACCCAACGTCCACATGTAAATGACGCAACACGTCGTGTTTGAACTGCGCATGACAATTTGCATGTATTTGCACCAGAAAAAAAGGCAGGTAAATAGCTATAGTGACTCCTTGTTTGAAAAAGCGAGTTAACAGCAGTAACTGTCCCTTATCCTACTAGTTCGATCCCCGGCCGGGCTATACCAAAGACTTTAAAAACTGTAGTAATGGCTTCCCTCCTTGGCGCTCTGGGTTGCCAGGTTAACATTAAGACTGGCTTGGGTCAGGATAAATGGACCAGTAGTACTGGTAGCTTTCCCAGGAAACGCCGTGATGTAACTGACAAGTTGTTGCAAGCGGCATAAAACACCAAACAATCCTAATCCTACTTGTATATAACACCATATGCGAACTCGAATACTTCACTGTGCGTATATTGAATCTGACGATACCGCACAATAGGTCGTCTCCAATTGACCGTATATATTTAAATATTCATGAGCAGGTTCTCATTTGTCTGTCCAATGAAATCGCGCGATACAACCAATGCTCGTCCATCACTGCTTGACTAGTTCGTTTATGTTTGGTATTTTTTACCTACATCTCTACACGTCTTTCCACATAGCCCACTTGGACCCCTTTGATAGTGCGCAGGAGAGCTAAAAATGAGCCTAGTGAAGAAAGTATACCATGGTCAGATTATATGAATGTGCAAGATGATCTTGTTCGCAAAATACTGATTAAAGTGAATCTAAGCCGTATCGGCAAATGGTGTTGGGAATTGCAGGACAGCGGTTCAGAATATTATCTTTTTTTTCTCTTTCAGACGAGGATAACTGCATTTGGGTTAAAACAAATGTGACTGTAGTGTACACTGACTTAAACAGTTCCATTTACACGGAGAATATAAATTATGCTAAAAATGTATGAACATTTACATATTTACCAAGTCACGCAGGGGCGTTGCTCCCTTTAGGCACTGTAGGCACGTGCCTACACATTTTTTCTAAAAATGCCCCCAAAGCTGCGGCAATACACATCTGCGTAATGTATCGACCAGATCAGCCTGCGCTGTCCGCGCAGACTGATCCGGCCGACACATTCCGTCTAAGGGTGGATAGATAGCGTAGTGATTACTGAAACAGAAAATCCACAGGAGGCGGAAAGTGTATATCCGGGTACGCCTGTGTGGTATGCTTAGGCTGATCCGGGTCGATACTTTACGCAGAGTCCACAATGTTGCTTTTCTCACGAGACGGCCTACACATTGATTATTGCCAAGCTACGCCCCTGAAGTGTCTACGTAGTTTAATTTTGTCTTTGGGACGAAAGGTGCCGTGCTCAGATCATTTTCCAGTCATGTGAATAAAAACAACACCACCCTGTATTATTCGTTGTAATTTGAAAGATTCGAGAATGAATCTTCACATTGCTGTAGGAAAATGTATTAGAATGGTATGTTCGATAAATTAACTACTACAATATCGTTTATTGAGACGTGGTTGCACTTAATTAGAATATTAAAAGATCGGTTGGGATTTGACGCCGTTTTCAACAATATGTCAGTCATATCACGGCTGTCAGTTAACCTACCTATTATTTCCTGGCGTTCTTTCAAAACAAATGGCTTCATTTCCAATTAGACTATTCCACAATTGGTGGAAAACGAATGATGCATTGTCTTTTGACTTGGGGTTCGAACTTTCAAACTTTGGAATAACAGCCCGCGTCGCTAATTGGGCTCGGCATTTCTTTTTAAATAGCTAGGTTATTTAATATTTAGGGAGGCAAGCATAGTAGTAGTATAGCTAAGATAACCGCTAATACGAGAGGTATAATTACATTAACCCTCACAGTATGGTTTAACGTCCAACGTTGATAGTCTAATGTCGGCCTTGATTTCGAATCCGCAGATCTATGTGTTGTGAAGAAAACGCACATATAGTCAAATATGTGCTAAATACCACCTTTGTATAGCAGGTCCCTGTCTATTGCAACCACACTTTTAATTGTTCCAATTACTCACTTTCTGCAATTAAAGCCAAGGCCAGATTGTTATATTCCATGAGGTCTTTAAACACAGGCTGGAATATATCTTATGATTGTGTTTACCAAACAAGAATTTACTTAAGGATAGATTCTTATTTTTCGTGCGTTCATACAGCATGAACGCTCGGCCGCGGCCGAGCAGTATAGCGCACGAAAAATAGTATCAATCTATTTATATTTGCCTAGTCCTTTGTCCTTCTATAGTCGAGTTTGATCTATACAAAGGACTATAGGCAAATGTAAATATACTAAATTAAAAGAATGCATATGTTGGAATAATGTTTATAGGTGAGCACTCCATAACTTTTAATTGCTGGTAATTGATGGTACAACGTATAGCTGAGTACCTTTATCCTCACGGAGAGAAGCTACAAAACCGGTTTTTGTATACGCACGAGATGTATGTGCTATAGCTATTTATAGCTTGGGCGTTTCGAGAACTCACTTCTAGCGAGACAAACGACAGAGGCAGTCGCATCTTTATTCCAAATCAAGGAAGACGATCCGAATTCAAGCGGCAGTATCCAGCAACTGATAGACGAAAGACTTAAAGAGTTTCACTCCAGACGCATACATCGGAGATTATAGCTAGCATGGAAAGCGTTTTTGAAAAGATAAGTGGGACTTCTAATTGTCCTCAATTATCACAGATTAGCAACATAATAAGTGGGCATTCATTTAAACGTAAATCTAATGAAGAGCAGTTTAAATTCAACTCGAAAGTCAATGTTGCTCTAGAAGATGTTGACCATTTGCTGCAAGTTGACAAACAATTTGAATGTCGACAAAGGATAGCAGAAGGTACATTTTATTAAAAGATGAATTCATTATTTTAGTTTAATTTTTTAAACTATTTATTCAGCTGTCCAGGTAAAATAACCTTAAGTATTTAACGCTAACTATTTCTTTTTAAAAGTAATGGCTAAATGGCAGTATACCTACGGCGTAGGCATTATGAAAGGGTCGAGGTTATTGATTGTTGTCGGTACTAGTGACACGATTTAAATTCAGTATTTGTGAAAGAATTTGTTTTATATTTTAGCCAAGAGTTCAGTGGTGCACAAACAGAAATTAATAAGATTGGCCGATTCCTCGGAATTTGGATGGCGGGTGGTAACGGAGTATGAGGCCAACCCTCTTGCCAGTGACTCCGATGATGAGAAACGCATGTACAAGACTGAGGCTAGAGCTTCCAAAAAGTTGAAAGCGGAAAAGACGAAGAAATGTCGGACATCGAAGGCTTGGCCATATCGGAAAGGGGCTAACAATGTATCAACGACGTCGACGCCGTCTCCTGCACAGCCTACCCGCAGACCTGGGCTTTGTTTTGATTGTGGTAAACCAGGCCATTGGAGGGGCTCGCCTGATTGTCAGGGAAATGCATCGCAAAATAAGATAAGTATCAATACTTCGGCAATAATTCAGAATAAATCCGGTCGGTCTTTAACAAGTGTTGTACACTGTTTGGAAAAGGCGGAAAAAGGTGAATTAAAAGTTATATCACCAGCTGGCAGGCTAAATTACAATAGTGGGAAGAAGCCACTGATAGTGTGTATATACATGATACTGTTGAAAACGGTTTCAAAATACCTTTAAAATGGTAACTGAAAGAGTAATGTTAAAGAATAATGAATCTGCTAGAGAAAATATGAGTTTTGTTCATGACGAAATAAGTAATTTGTTAAAAACGAGCGTTGTTACAGAGGTGATAACCCCTCCTTATGTTGTAAACCCTTTGACCGTGGCATATAATAAAAATTGCAGACACATAAATGAGTATCTCCATCTTTTCAAAGTAAAATTTGAAGATATTAAAGTCGCGGAATGTATGTTTGATATTAGATCGTTTTTGTATACTTTCAATTTGAAAGGAGCGTATCATCATATTGATATATACCAGGAGCATAGCACTTTTATTGGCTTTAGTTGTAAATAAAACGGTAACACGAGCTATTTCGTTTTCAATTCTCTTCCGTTCGGTATAAAAACGGCAGGTCATATATTTACAAAAGTTTTAAGGGTTGTGGTGAAGTTTTTAAGGGGCAAAGGTCATAAAGTCATTATGCTTTTAGATGACGTGATAGGCGGAGACGCTAGGTATGAAAAAGCTATTTGGTCCAGTGAGTTTACAAAGCAAACGTTACTCGCATTTGGGTTTTTGTTGGCTCATGAGAAGTGTCATTGGATACCTATACTGAGGGTCACATGGTTAGGTCATGATTTAGACATGTACAATAACAGGCTATATATTGCCAAAGAAAGGATAGAAAGGCTTCATTGCAAAGTAAAGATCATTTTGAAGGAGATCCAAGTCCAAAGCTATGTTTCTGATTCATGTTAAATATCTGGCAAACTTAATCGGTCAGATTGTATCCATGCAAAGTGTTTTTTGTGGAAGTACCAGATTGATGACTAGGTATATATGTACAAATGTATTGATTCAAAAGCTAGCTGGAACGCACCAGTAAGAATCGCACCTGACGTAGTTGGTGGGTACCAGGAACAGAGGCTGTTGATTGTTTTCAGCAATCGTGGAGTGACGATAGAAATTGGCTGGTTCCTCCCCCAAGATTTATTTCAAAATGTATTGGAAAGATTCTTAGAGAAAGGGCCAATAGTACTTTGATAGTACCGAAATGGAAGAGTGCGCCATTTTGGCCACAACTAGTTAATGAGAACGGAGAATTCAAGCTATTAGTGAAAGATTTCGTAAATCTAGGTCGAACAAACATTGTTTCTTCAGGTTTAGGAAATAACGGTTGTTTTGCTAAAAACCCATTGACATTTGATATGTTGGCTTTGCATTTGGGGTTTGAAGATATTTAATTAGCCATTATTTATTTTTTGACAGGTATTGGTCTGAAGCAAATCCTAAAATGTAAATTAGATAAGGCAGGAGTGCAGATCGATACGCAAACATCAGTTGCGGAAAGAATGGCGGGATATCTTCAAATCAAGGGCGGACAATACGGTCAAAAAGTACAAGAACTGTTTCGTTTTGTTTGAAAAATTCTGTTTTCAGCATTTGTTGGTGTCAAAGCCCGCTCTGCTAATTAGCGTAGCCATGTATTTCACGTCGCTTTTGGACGAGGGGAAATCAGTTAAGTGTAATTACGTCAGCATAGTACGGTATTAAGTGGGCACATACCATTAACGATCTTGTTGATCCGACTGAAAGTAGCATTGTGAAACATTTATTAGAATATGCCAAGCGTAACCAGTTCAAAAGAAAGACATAACTTCTGATATGTTGAAGAATTTATGTTTTATATACACCGATTGTACTAACGTTTTAGACTTAAGAGATTTGTGTATGATCATGTTAGCATACACTTGTTTTCTTCGTATTAGCGAAGTAACCGAATTACGATCAGTCGGTAGCGACGCGGGCTGTCAATCCAGGGGTTGTGAGTTCGAATCCCGGCTCGGCCAACTTTCTTTCCGACGATTGACAAAAGTCAATGCGACATTCGTCTTCCACCAAGGGGCCAAGTCTATGTGGAAAAGCAGCCAGTTGCGTGGAGTACTGGTGTGAGAAAATCAGGAAATGCATGAGTAGGTGAACTGGCCGCCGTGATATAACTGAGAAATTGTTAAAAACGGCGTTAAACCCCAATCAATCAATCCTGGGCGAGTCGGCTATACGCAGTAACTGATGTCTGAGTACCGGTACATACATGTATTTCTTTTACATTGCTATTATGCTTTCATTACAAAAATATGTTGTATATATGTATATCGACTGCCAATACACGCGTCTCCCTGTACGCACATAGAGTAGTGTTGTTGTTTTGTTTTTGAGCGAATTAAGTAAGGACATCGTGTCTTTTGAAGATACCGTTGCAGCAATTCGGATAAACTGTATACTGTTAGTCGGTATGTAATGCCAACCCCGCAGCCTCCCGGATCTACCACAGATTTGTCTGAATTACTGTTAACCCTTTCTGTCATACAATTCTGCAGGAGACGACTTTGAGCACATTTTGTCAAAAAGTGGAAAATCTATTAAATTAATGGATAACATTGTGGCAAAAGGAGAAATTGCACGTTTTGTACAATTTCGTTTGTCACGGTTTTCAAAAATCCGTCTGCTGCAGAGGTGATAGAAAGCGTCTACAGACTAATCCTTTTAGATACCTTAAGGAATATTCTCCGAGAACCAGCAACAAGTTCGTACGGTGTTTTACACCGCTTTCAACGATTTATGTTATATCGCCAGTTTTCCAGTCATTATGATCCATTTAACCCTTTCCCACATACAACTTTGAAAACATAGTGACAAAAACCTCCATAAAAGATGGCTTAATTGTTAAATAAAGTTGAAAACATTGTGGCCAAGGAGAATTTGCTCATCATGAGTAATTTCACCGTTGGCCATAGTTTTCAAAAGTCGTTTGCTGCTATTGTGTCAAAATGCGTCTGCATGTGGGAAAGGGTTAACTGAAGAGGGAGTCGTGTCAATAATATGTAAACCTCCACAATCCTGAGCGCCAAGGGGGCGTGAACCATTAAATTATTTGGTATAAACCAGATGGGCATCAAACCCACAGACAGTTGAGAAAGGTAGAATTAAGATGCACAAACATGAAAAACGTCCCTTATCTTGATCGTTGGCAGCAGACTATTCCCACCTCCAGACAAAAGGATCAATTGCTCAATGTTTTAAACTTCATTCAATAATTGCTCTGAATTTTCTTCAAAGTTGTCTGCTGCAGATTTTTAAGTATGTGGGAAAGGGTTCAAGACAATTAAACTACTATGAATATTCATAAGGAAGGGACGGCCCAGATGGGATTCCATATCACAACCCAAAATTAATAGCTTTAGACTCGTCCAGTTTCAAGAACTTTCAACTCCTCTGCAGAAAATTAGGAGAAATTGCCAATTTAATATTAACAAGACTACTTTCCCCCCCAACAATGTTTTCGAAAGTAATCTGCTGCAGATGCGTCTGTTTTCGAGGGGTAAATTTCTTTGACAGAGTGCCGACCACCACAGAACGCTACTGTGAAGTTTGTTTGAAATTGTTCCAGTGGTTTCAAGAACAATTTCGAACAAACTTTAACGGATCGAGTTATCAGAATAAGTTTTCTTTGGCTCAGGTAATCTTAAGATCAGTTGAAAACATTGACGGCTTCAATTTATTTCTTACGATATTTTCGAAAGACGTTGCAAGTCTTCTGTACTAGATAACTTAATTTTGAAGAATATTAACACAAAGGCAAATTTTTCTGACATAATTTATTTTATTATATCAGTATTGTACAAGACATTTACTTTCCAGAGTTTAACGAGTTCCCGCGGCCTGGCCAGGTCTGGGAGCATTTCCGTCTTGCTGCAATGGAGAAAAGAAGAAAACGTATTAAACACCAGTGTAATTCTACAATGCAATTGGATGTTTACCCAATGTGTTTTTAATCTGTGTCTGCTTAGTTAACAAATACATCAGAGAGGTGTTGTGTAACAGCTAGAAAATAATGAAGTATACTTTAAATGCTAATTTGAAAACATTGAATGAGAAAGATTACCGAAGAGGACTTTTTAAAACACAGACAAAATGATAAATAGCTCATTATGACTAATGTATCACCTTTACAAGTCATCCGACTCGATTCATATTCTTTTATTTATAAAGATGTTCAACATTAATGACTCGGATCATTTGATGCCATGCAGCATGTGACTGCTTCAAATTAAGTACCAACATCTTTGCTTGGTTTGGCAAATATACTAGGCATTCTGTGTGTGCAAAATATGTATTTCTTTAAGAAAGGTGAAATGTAGAATTTTACTTCATCCACAATGTTTTCAAAAGTCTGTTGCATCTGCACAAAAATGTCACATCCATGAAAACAACAGACTATTACAAGGGTGTATGAAAAAAGACGCCTCCTGCTAGTAAAAAGCGTGAACCCTGAATCACCCTCAACAAGCTGCTAGAGCATCTGCAGACATATGCATCCACTCATCTCAGATAATGGATGAAAATTCTATTAATGGAGATATGCAACCCAGAGACACTTGATAAGTGTATATACTATCAAACGTGAGTGTTAAGTAACAATATACTGTTTAACAAGAGGCCCAAGAGGGCCAGTATCGCTCCACGGCCATAAGGCAAAAATAAAATCTCCAAACAGCCCTGCCCCGTGGTGGCTATTTTTTTTACCAACCACCATGGCTTAAAGGAATCTTGTAGAGTGTCACCAAAGGAATGTTTCTGCAAAATTATTTGAAAATATGCCCGACACTTTCGGAGGAGAAGATTTTTTAAGTTTTCACTATGGTCATATAAGTCAAAATAGCCCCGCCCTCTGGCGGCCATGTTTTTCGACCAATCAACATGGCTTGAAGGAATCTGATAGAGGGTCACCCAACGAACATTTCTACAAAATTATTTGAAAATCGGCTGAACACTTTCGGAGAAGATGTTTTAAGTTTTCACTATAGCTATATAACGCAAAAAAGCCCCGCCCCCTGGCGGCCATGTTTTTCGCCCAATCAACATTTCTTGAAGGAATCTAATTAAGGTTCACACAAGGAACATTTCTACAAAATTATTTGAAAATCGGCCTGACACTTTTGGAGGAAAAGATTTTTTAAGTTTGCTCTTTAGCCATATAGGCAAAATAGCCCCGCCCTGTCACGGCCATGTTTTTTTACCAATCAACATGGCTTGAAGGAATCTGATAGAGGGTCACCCACGGAACATTTCTACATAATTATTTGAAAATCTGCTGAACACTTTTTGAGAAGAAGATTATTTAAGTTTTCACTATAGCTATATAAGGCAAAAAAGCCCCGCCCCCTGGCGGCCATGTTTTTCGCCCAATCAAAATTTCTTGAAGGAATCTAATAAAGGGTCACCCAAGGAACATTTCTACAAAATTATTTGAAAATCGGCCTGACACTTTCGGAGAAGAAGATTTTTTAAGTTCTCACTATTTTTTTCTTTCGGTTGCCATGGAAACCAGAATTTTGAATGGATCAAAAAAATTTGAAGGAATTTAGTAGAGGACATTGAGAGGATGCTTCCCATGAAGTTTCAACCAAATTGGCCAAGTGGTTAGGGAGAAGAAGTCGTTTAAAGGAAAAAGTTCACGCACGCACGACGGACAATTCGCCATGACATAAGCTCGACTGGCTTTCAGTCAGTGGAGCTAAAAATGAAAATCACAATAAATTGATTCTTACCCTGATTGGTCTGAACCTAATGGGTGGGGTTCTGTCCCGGCGTGCCTCTCGTGATCTATTTCTTACAACTTTAGAGTGAATGGCGCAAGATACACAGTATAGCAATTTAGCATATAGCTTGGGAAGGGCATACACTGTAAAGATAAAATAGCATTCAATTATAAAACTTGATAAACGTACTTAAAAGTCCCTTTCCTTAGCATAGGACTTGATTAATACGATGATGTAACTTTACATGGCCCGCAAGCTAAACAGACAAATGCGTGCATATTCATATGCACGCCCATTTACATACTGCAGCAAACCCCATTTTCTCTCAATCCAATTGAGTGCTGAAAACCCATATCCACAATCCGATGCCATAACTAGCAGGGCTGAATTAAGGGATTTGTTTGTATGGTGTTAAATGACACGTTCAATAAATTTTAGTTATATCCGTGTTTCTTGGGCAAGTTATCACCACTACTGGTCCAATGTAATGTTCATGACCAAAGAAACTACAAATATGGACATCCATTATGCAAGTTAATATAAATTATCTGAAAACTTGATTTGCAATCATTGTAATGTTAACTTGTGCAGCAATAATGAAATAAATTATTCAGAAGTCAAATTGTTAATATTACCATCATATACACTAGCATCCGAGATATCTCTCACTGCAGCTGCTTCCACAATGTTTCTGATCACAAATTTTTTGATAGCTTTATCTTTAGGTACACATCTAGCGCAATTTGTGCAGCGGACGTGGCTGACATGGCCACGCCCCTTCTTGGCGCGCCCGTTATTACGCCTTTTTGAAGTCTGAAAATAGTAAATATTTTTTGTTTCAACTCAATATTGAACTTTCTATGTTTGCTATACTAACAATTTCAGACCAATTTTTTGCGAGTATTATATCATGAGATATCACTCCCTGCTTGGAATTTAAGAAACCATATACAATACAGGTGTTTAAGTTTGCCTTTTAATCACAACTTGTTACAACTGAAAGTTAACAATTAAAGCGGCCCATACACAATCAATTGTATTGACAAAAATATTATCACAAAATTGAAAGATATTTGTTGGCCACAAACGGCACAATAATATTGCGTATTATTTTAAGTCATTTGCCCTCTGACCATTGCTGTGCCTCTAGTGGCACTAGCTGTTTTCTGTTAATACTAATGTTCAATTATCGCGATTGACAATATAATTGATCGTGTATGGGCCCGCTTTATCCAAGAGATAACATTGAAACTTGCAATCAGTAGTTAACAGACGGGCATGCACTTTTTGTTTAGAATTGAGTTTCCTCTGCCATGTGTATGTCTGAATGACAGACATTATTTCTAATTTTAACAAACAAGTACCAATCATAAGTACTGTAAAGCCAATTAATAAAAAAAATTAGAACGGGGTACAGATTTTTTGGTCCGACAATTGATTCGCTTCTCTTGGAAAAAATGTCCTACCGAGTTTTTATCAATTTGGGAAGTCCGTAGTAAATTATTATCCATTTTAACTCTGCAATTTTACCAAGAAAACGTAGAAAGCCTTTAAAACAAGACCCCCTTTGAAAACAATTCGAATGGGAACTTCGATTATGCATTTTACAAACTTTGAAAGAAAACTTGAAGAGACTTTAAAGCAGACACCTTTGGAAACAGTTGCGAAACGGGAATCTTTCTACAAGGAGCATCTTCTATCCTTTATCAAATACTCCAGAGAAGTAAACATGGCTTAAAAAAATAATCTCAACCCAACAAAACCCTGCAAGATGACTTCCTTACAACTTTAAAGTTACCACACTAGGCAATTTGAGGTTTAAAACATTACATAGACGCTTGTCACGACTCGTTAAAACTGAAAACATTGGCAGGAAATAACTTCATGATAAAAGGCGTGAACATGTGCAATGTTCGGGAAAGATAATATTGGTATTTGTTGTTGTTAAGAACACTCACAAACAATAATCATATTTTGAGTTTTAAAGTTTTACTTTCCTAAAATTAGAAAATATTTAAGACAGAAAAAGCTAAGGATTATCAATCCACGAATACTCATTAAAATTCATAATTATTCCAATGCAACAATTTTAAAAGGATAATTTAAACACACGAATCCTTGTTTAAAATGAAAGTCGTCTTTATACGCAGAAGATAATAAACGGACAATGAAAAAAAGTAATGAACGATTGAAGATTTGCGACAAATCCACATTACAAAATGGAATCTCTTGGTCCCACGTGGGAAATAATCAACAACATTTTTACCAAATTTGCTGCGATAAATTCGAGGAAAACTTCGAAATTATAAAATATTTAACATAGGTTGTGTTAAATGAAGTTGAGAACTTCAGAAATGCGGTAGGGAAATGTTTAATTGACGTAAATTGCTAAGCGATTAGAAACGTGCACCCACCATCTTGATGACTCCAACGGAAAAGGCTGAGGAGGGATACCGTCGTGGTAATGCGGTGCGGAACTATTTTTTGCCGATTAATTTCTATCTTTTTAAGAAATATAACAATAAAGAGGGTATCAACGATTTTGAAATAATGTTGTTTTGAACATGAACAGCTAAAAACAACGATTTTCCATTTCACAAATGTCCATTCCGTCTAAGATCTACTTTTTTCTGTAAATGTAAATGGGTTGCAAAAGAAGGTGAAAAGGGAAATAATCTAAGTTACCAAAGAGAAATCAAAGTACGCGTTACTTCCATTACGATACTTTGTAAATATTTTCCAGCTCACGTTTATTTTGTTTTTAAAGTTTCTACCCATTAATATAGTATATATAGGCTAAACCATTGATCGATGAGCATCAAACAATGAAATATTAACCCTTTCCCTTTATGGCGCCTTTGCAGCAGACGGCTTTTTGAAAACATAGTGACAAAGGAAGAAATTGCTCAAAACGAGCAATTTCTCATTTTGCCACAATGTTTTCCACGTTTAGTCATAGGTTATCCATTCAATTATAGAGATTTTCTATGTTTTGACAAAATATGTTGAAAGTCGTCTGCTGCAGATTTGTTGTATGAGGGAAAGGGTTAAGTCATGCCATACAGCAAAATTAAACATTATTAAGAGGCCTACAACAAATAAGGGTTAACCCTTTTCCCACATACAACAAATAAGGGTTAACCCTCTTCCCGAATACAACACATAAGGGTTAACCCTTTTCCCACATACAACAAATCTGCAGCTTACGACTCTGAAAACAACTTTATTTTTAATAGAATTGAACAAAACGATGCTGCAAGAGGAGAAATTGCTTATTATCAGTAATTTCTCCCTTTGCCACAATGTTTTCAAAAGTCAAATGTAGTTGCGACTACGCAAGAACAAATTAATCTCTTGTGGATTCAATTGAGTTAATCCATAACTTATCTTTCGTTTATACCTTTCTATCATGCAGAAACCGTCTGACGCCTCTGCAGCAGATGACTTTTGAAAACATTGTGGCAGCAAGAGAATTTCTCATGACGAGCACTTTCTCTTTTTGCCACAATGATTTCAATTTGATGGGAATAATTGCTCTTTCATACATAAGACATTTCATTCTTATTTTGTGTTAAGGTCGGCTGCTGCAGACTTGTTGCATGTGGGACAGTCAGTATTGATCGAGTTCTGTGACTGTGAGGAACTTTTTTTTTGTTTGTTTAACCTTTTCATACATTCAAATATCTGCTATTGTCACATCTGTTCAATAGTTATACTTGCACTTCCATTTATGAATATTTGTCACACTTGTAACTTTCAAAGAAGTCAAATGGATTTTTGTTGGAAGATGGAAAATGTAAAAAACCGCTTGCCGTAATTACTAGAACGTACAAGCCTTAAAGAAAATAAATCTTCGGAGATGTTTTTTTTTTAAAATTAATGACTAACACGATCAACTTGTAAGATTGCAGATACAGACACTTTTTTTTCTCCAAAGGCTTCCTATGGATTTCCACAACTACAGGGAATAATCTGATTCAATCAGATAATACACAGGCGCATATTGATCTCGATCCCAGATGTGTCTGTGTGTGTGAATGTTTCTAACACGTATGCTTGTTTGCATGGTGTTTTATGGAAACAAAAATCAGGTATATCGTGGCGTTTCCTCGTCCTCGGTAAATTACCAGTACAACATGTCCATTTAGCCTGGCACCAGCGAGTCAGTCGTAAAGCTAGCCCCACAATCCAGAGCACCAAGGAGTGAAATTCATTTTAAAAGCCATTTGTAGGATTCGGCTGGCGATTGAACCCGAAATTTGCATATTTCTGAATTTATTTTTAACCTTTTTCCACTTGCAGATGCTAGCCTACATATTATAAAGGTGACCACTACAAAATATTATCAGACAATCCCAGTGGAAAAGTTCATACATGCCAGATAGATTGGGGTTAAAAGCCGTTGCTAAACAAAAAATCATTTATATCTGACAATGCGACCAGTTCACCTACCTATGTGTTATCTGGCTTTCTCACACCAGTACTGCACAAAACAGTCTTTCCAAGCAGCTGGCTGCTTTCACATATTAGTGAAAGACGATTGTTGAATTGACTTTTGAAAACATTGTGGCAAAACAAGAAATTGCTCAATTTGTCCATTTGTCACAATGTTTTCAACTCAATAATTATACTTTGCTTGATAGACATTTTCGATAGTTTTGTTTAGATGTTTTCAAAGTGATCTGCTGCATATTTGATGCATGTGGGAAAGGGTTAATGGTTATTGGAGTTGTGCAAACAATGCCATGCATATAAAGAAACACGCAGCACAATTTTCTCTCTTATTTTTAATTCTAACTCGACCACCTCCGTGGCGTAGTGGTAGAGCATCCGCCTCGGGAGCGGGAGGTTGTGGGTTCAATCCCTGGTAGGGTAATACCAAATACTTTAAAACTGGTAGCTATGGCTGCCCTCCTTGAGGTTCAGGGTTGCAGGGTTACCACACGACTGAAAGGCTAGTGTCAGGATAAATTGACCAGTGGCACTGGGAACGTACCCAGGAAACGCGGTGAAAAAACTGATATATTCTAACTAAGTGGAGGGATGTAACTGGGTTTCAGTGAACACATATCCCAAGGTGAACATCTGCATATGGTGACAAACATTTGTGTAGTTACATTCATGACCATAACTAAATTTTGGAAATATATTCAGCAACTATGTTCCATGTCCTACATGTAGTAGTGTGGTCTGTCCTGTAAAGATAGACAATATGTAGCTATGTGTTTGTATAATGGGATACTTATACTGCCTTGCTATATAGCTAGCTGTTGTAGCGACGTGGTAGTGTTCACCTCCAGGCCAAGAGGTCGCGAGTTCAACCCATGACCTGGTCAGACCTTCATCTGGGTAACATATAAGCTTATTCTAGGTTAAGGGCCGTAACTCAGCATCAACGTGGTTTCAGTGAATATGCATCCACAGGTTCACATTTTCACATAGTGACAACTATTTGTGTACAGTTTCGTAACTAAATTTTGAAGATACTCATACACGCAGCAAAGATTTCCATGCCCTTTAAGCTAATTCTTAGTTAACGGCCGTAACTCAGCTGCAACTGGGTTTCAGTAAACACACATCCCCAGGATTAACATTTTCATACGGCGAGACATACATCTGTGTAGTTTCGTGACTGCACCTCAAACTATATTCGAGATACGCCTTATACAAAGCTTCAAAGGTAATTCTAACTAAATCAAGGGCCATGACTCTGCTGAAACTGGGTTTCAGTGAACACACATCTCCAGGTAAACATTTTCACATGGTAAGACAAACATTTGTGTACAGTTTCGTCAATGCACCTCAAATTATATTGGAGATACATGTGACACATCACCAGGTGCAACTCAAATACTTTTGGAGAGATGCATGGTACACAGCTTCAGTCTTTAATCCTTTCCCACATACAATACATCTGCAGCGGACGACTTAAAAACTATCTACTAAAAAATATGGAAAACCTCTGTAATTGTAGGTATAATTACTGAAACAAGTTGAAAACTTTGTGGCAAAAGGAGAAATTGCTCGTTAATGTTTTCAAAAGTCATCTGCTGCAGATGCGTCAAAATGCTTCGACAGGTGGGAAAGGGCTGATTCAAACGAAATCAAGGGCCACAACTCTGCAGAGACCTTGCAGAAATGCAGCAAGAAAACCCCCAGGAGCACATCTTCAAACGCTGACAGACATTCCAGTGATGTTTTATTACTACTACTCAAATCCATTTGGAGATATGCATGGCAGTGCAGTAAAGTTGTTGACGGACAGGCACACCTAACAGTACGTCTTCCAATGTCATGGAGTCAGACATTATAACTAAAGGAATTCAAAAGTCGACAAACATAAGTTGAAATGCTCATTGAATCTTTATTTCTAAATAATAATTAAATATCCTAAAATAATCATATGTATCACCTCTTTTTGGACAATATTTTACATCTCTTGAAGCTGACAACCTTTTGAAAAGAATTGTGGGAATAGAGGAAAGCTTGTTGCGAAGTTCCTCTTTCTTTCACACTATTTTGTGCTTTGACTCAAAGACCTACTTTAATCTCTCCAGATTTTCACTTATAAATAAATGACATAAGATCTGTGCTTTCAGTTTGAAAGAGTCTAAAAGGGTGCTTTCAGTTTGAAAGAGTCTAAAAAGGGCATTATCAGATATAACTCTTAATGGAGCATTAACTCTTTTCCACAAACAGATGCTTTCTCATGCAGACGACGTTTGAAAACATTGTGCAAAAGGAAAAATTGCCTATAATGAGCAATTTCTTTTTTTTGCCACAATGTTTTCAACTTTTTTAAATAGTTTTATTTCTAAGGTTATCGAAAAGAGTTGAAAACCTTATGGCAAAAAGAAAAATTGCTCATAATTTGCAAATAATGCAAACAATGAGCAATTTCTCTTTTTGCCGCACTATTTTCAACTTTTATTTAAATGGTTTCAATTTTATGGGTATTGCATAGAGTTGAAAACCTTGTGGCAAAAGGAAAATAGCAAATAATGATAAATTTCTCTTTTTGTCAGTACCAGTATGTTTTTTAACATTTTTAAATAGTTTCACTTTCATGGGTATTAAATAGAGTTATAATACCTCACGTGACATTGTAATGTTAAATTCTCATATACTCATCATGGGCAATTTCTTACTGTTTCATGCTAACAGTACGTTTTTGACCAGTTAACAGTATACTGTTAGATGGCACGCGCGTTCAAATGTTGGTTATGCATGATGTCATTTCAAACAATAACGTCATCTTTAAGACGCACATGCCAGGTAACATTATACTGTTAATCGGTATATTCATATGTGTGTGTTACATTGTAGTAGATATACCCATGTTCACCTCCCCTACAAAGGTACAGAATAGATTGAATAAACGTGTAATTTTGTTCGGTATAATAAAATAAATATTGCATGGCTTCCAGTGTGACAGTACATATTGTCAACATTGTAGTAGATATACCCATGTTCACCTCCCCTACAAAGGCACAGAATAGATTGAATAAACGTGTAATTTTGTTCGGTATAATAAAATAAATATTGCATGGCTTCCAGTGTGACAGTACATATTGTCAACATTACGGTAGATACTGTTAACCTCGGCTTCGCCTTGGGTAACAGTATTTTCCTCATGTTGATAATATGTACTGCAATGCAATATTTATATATTGAAAACCTTGTGGCAAAAGGGAAAGTGAAAATAATGACAATCTTTCGCTTTTGCTACAATGTTTTAAAAAGCCATCTGCTAATGATCCATCTGCATCAGACTACTTTGTAAAAACCTCAGCAACAATATGACATATCTCTATAACTAATAGTTGAATTATTGAATAGAGTTGAAAACATTGTGGCAAAAGGCAAAAGGAGAAAAAGCTCATCATGAGCAATATCTTCTTTTGGCACAATGTTTTCAAAAGTCGTCTGCAGCAGACGCGTCAGTAAGTGTCTGTTTGTTGGAAAGGGTAAAAAGGCTAATAGCTGTCATGATGTAACGCTTGATTTCTAGTTTTATCGTTAACCCTTTCCCTCATACGACAATTCTGCAGCAGATGACTTTGAACATATTTTGTCAAAAAATAGAAAATCTCTATAATTGAATGGATAACCTAGGACTTAAAGTTGAAAACATTCCGGTAAATTGAACATATTTTGTCAAAAAATAGAAAATCTCTATAATTGAATGGATAACCTAGGATTAAAGTTGAAAACATTCTGGTAAAAGGAGAAATTGCTCGTTTTGAGCAATTTCTTCTTTTGTCAGTATGTTTTCAAAAAGCCGTCTGCTGCAGAGGCGTCAGAAAGCGTCTATATGAGGGGAAAGGTTAAAAATCAATAAAATCATTAGGAACTTTTGAAATTATTCAATTAAAAGTTGTATGAAGGTAAAAGCTAACCTTTTCCCACTTACAACACATCTGCAGCAAATGAAAACATGGCAAAAATATTGAGATTCTCTATAAATGAAAATATGATTATTGAATAAAACAAGGAATCCGCTGTGGTTGAGTGGTAAGCGTCGGGGATTTCGAAACCGGGTGTCCCGGGTTCGATCCCCAGTCGCGGCACTACAGTCATGGTGGAGTGCCCTTGAGCAAGGCACATTTTCTAGCCTAGTACTGGTTTGTTTACCTAGGGATCATGAATAAGTGAACTGTCACCGTGAAATAATGTTGAAAGCGGCGTAAAACCCCAATAAATAAATAAATATCAAATGAATAAAACAATTTATGCTTTTATGCCACATTGACAATGTTTTTCCAAAGTCATCTGCTGCAAATAGCTTATCGAGTAGGGATATTGTGTGTGAGTGGGCAGTTTCTTTTCATATGAGCCAACATACCTCTTTTTGTGGTAAACTTTCCACCACAACCCTCCAGACAGCTCAATGTCTTTTCCTTCATTTTTTTAACAGTAAGTTTTTTATCTAATATGTGTTTATTTGTGTTGTCGTTTTTCCCATCACTTGCATGCCTTTGTGAATGGCGTAGCATTGACATTTTTGTTGTAAACTCTTGTTGACAAATTAAACATTTAAAGTCCTTGATATTCAAATGCTTCTTCATGTGTACTTTGAGATTTTGCGACTCGGTAAAAAATCTTCCGCAAGTATTGCACTGGTATGGTTTAACCCCTGTATGGGTTCTTTCATGAACTGTTAATGCTCGAGAATCCAAAAACGCTTTGTCACAACCATCAACAGCACATTTAAACTGTCGTATACCATGATGTATGGCTGCAACATGTCTTGATAAATGTGACTTCTGTCCATAGACTTTGCCGCAAATGTCACAAGCAAAGCTATGGCCCTCATGTTGTCGTAAGTGATAATTTAGCGTACTTGAAGCCTTGTACTTTTTACCACAAATTCTACATTCAAACGACCTTGGGACATAAATGTGCGAAGTTCCGTTGACATGAAACGTTTGGTGTTTTCTCAATGAAGCATTTGAAATAAACGACCTATCACAGAGGTTACAGACATAACGCAAGTTATGCTCTTTCTTCAGATGATTCGTAAGTTGTCCACTAGTACGAAATGCGTTATTACAAACAGAACATAAAAATGATTTAAAACAAGTTTTCATCCTGATGTGTCGATACAGGTGATTCATCTGGGTAAATCCCCTCCCACAAAACTCACACACCGATTTTGTCTTTGATGTCTTTGTTTTCCTGAATTGTTTCTCTTTTTCCCGATCTTTGCCTTTCATAGATACACCATTTGTTTTATCATCAGTTAAGCTAATATTTTTATGGCTCAAATCTTTCAATGTTATATTTCTATCTGAATTTAACTTGAAGGTCGAGTTATCATTTTTATCACATTTCAAGGTCAAATTCGGTTTAGTGGTACTATTCCTATACATTGTAGTGTAAGTTGAGTCAGTTTGATTTGTTGATTGTGTAAGACTAGATATACTATCAGAAATATCTGTTGTCTGGTGAATTGATTCCTGTGAGCATTCATCGTTACCATGGTGACATTCAGTGACGGTGGATGTTGTGTGAGGTTTCATGGGCTTATCAGACCTGTGTCTTATGTTCGGTGGTGATTCTACTCTTTGATACTCCTGCTGCAGTTGATGTTGTTTATCATCATCATCATCATCATCAACATCATCATTGTCACACGCATCGACTGTGTGATACTTCGTATTCCCGATGACATAGTCATTCTGTGTCAGCCTACCAACCTTACTGATCTTGGTTGATAAAATTCTGTCTTTTTTAGAATGGTTTGGTTTGTTATTATGGTCCATATTTGGCGCTATATTTGCATCACTCGCTGCATTTTCTGTTGTTTCACTTATGTTGGAAGTAGAAGCACCTTGGGCCATACTTAATGAAACAGAGTCTCTTTGATGGCCCCTTAAAGGTGTCTTTAAACACTGCAAAGTACAACCTCTCCCCTTGTCTAACAGAGTATCTTTATCATTGGAGATCAGAATATGTTGAACATCATCAGGTTTTCTAACAAGTCTGTGATTCATGTTATTTGTAGGCCTGAGACGATTGGTTATCAGTATCTCTGTATCATCGTTTACCAATAAGATTGTTTTATTGCTACCATCACTCAATAATGTTCCTAAATTATTCCTGATTTTCTTTATCGTTGAACTTTGCTCATAACTGTTTATTTCAACATTTGATTTGGGAATATTATTTGGTTCGAAAGATTTTTCGTGCAACTTGTTACATTTCTGTGATTTTATTCCATTCATTGTAAGTTGATCTTGTCTAGTATTTTGGTCATCTAGTTGTTTAGAGAGATCCCCATTGAACGCAGCAAAAGTAGGAGTTTCAATTGTTTTGTTTGTCTGGATTAATTCTGGAACCTGCACTGTGTTGAATTTTTTCAACAGCCCTTGCTCATGTTTCTTCATGTGTTTTTTCAAGCCCGTTGAATTAACAAACCCTTTACCACATAGACTACAAAATGTGTGAACTGGGGCTAAATAAGCCTTACGTTTAACAGCATTGCTTGTATGAAGTTTGGTATGATCTTGATATGGTTTCCTCTGGTTGAAGGATCGGTTACAAATATTACATGTGAACTGTTTATCGGCTGTGTGAAGCTTCATATGAGATCGTAGCGAAGATTTCAGTTTAAGCTTGACTCCGCACACAGAACATGTGTGACCTGTGATGTCGCTGTGTGTAAGTTTGTGGGCTCGTAAACCGTCTTTGTCCAGGAAACTTTTCCCACACTGTTCGCAGATTTGATCCCTCTTGCCTGCAATATAAATACATGTACTATTGTGAATTGATTGATTAGTGTAAAACTTTTTCCTGCTATGGATGATTTCTTTTGAATGTTGGAAAGGAGTTATTGCTTAAAACAAGTAATTCTCCTATCTATTCATGCAATGTTTCAGAACTGTTATAAATTTTTACTTAATATTTAAGTCTTTAAGTAACATCATGGCAACTAATTCTTTCACACATTTTTTTTGAGGCAACTGGCTGCCTTCTGATAAAGCCTTTTTAATGAAGGAATGAAAGACAAACAAAACTGGTAACAATAATTTTAGATTATCCTAAACCCTTTCCCACATACAACAAATCTTCAGTAGAAAACATACCCGCAAAATTCTCATATTGAGCAATTTCTCCATTTGCCACAATGTTTTCAACACTACTCTTTCTATTGAAACCACTATCACAGGAGTGAGCAATGACCAGTCACATGATCAGACCTCAGAATGTATCATATGGCGGTCATACAGTTCAGACTGAATTAATCAAAGAAAATAACAAATTTATATTAACATCTTGACAAAGAGTTGAAAATATTGCTATTAACAGCGAAATGTTTTCAAAAGTCATGAAATGTCGTCAGTTTGAAGTAATGGGTTAAGTGACATTGAGGCATATTTCCTTCATCATATGTTGTGTATATTTGTGATAAACAAAGATTTAGTGTTAACAAAGAGGGATTACAAGTTATCAAGGATTTAACAGTGTTGACAGAAACTTCCTTTGTTCGCAACAAAGCCTGATAAGCCAATATGGCTTCTGCGAACAAAATAACTCCTCTACTTTCACACACAGAAGAAGGTGATGGACAGAGTGCTTTGGAATTAAATTCTGATGAAAATATGTAGGAAAAAGTGGCCTCTCTTCAGGTTCATTGGTCTCGGACACCTGGAGTGGAAATCATTTTTTAAGAAAGTCTGGGGTAACCCCTTCGAGGCTCCAAGCAAAACAGGGAAACAACTGCGCAATAGCTTGCCGCACAGGAAGTCAAATACAAAAGAACAACTGCAAAACTTATGATAGCACTGAGTTGCATCATGGGATAGCGCACAGGAAATCAAATACAAACGAACAACTGCAAAAGTTATGATGGCACTGAGTTGCATCATGGGATAGCGCACAGGAAGTCAAATACAAAAGAACAACTGCAAAAGTTATGATGGTACTGAGTTGCATCATGGGATCGCGCACAGGAAGTCAAATACAAAAGAACAACTGCAAAAGTTATGATGGCACTGAGTTGCATCATGGGATAGCGCACAGGAAGTCAAATACAAAAGAACAACTGCAAAAGTTATGATGGTACTGAGTTGCATCATGGGATCGCGCACAGGAAGTCAAATACAAAAGAACAACTGCAAAAGTTATGATGGCACTGAGTTGCATCATGGGATAGCGCACAGGAAGTCAAATACAAAAGAACAACTGCAAAAGTTATGATGGCACTGAGTTGCATCATGGGATAGCGCACAGGAAGTCAAATACAAAAGAACAACTGCAAAAGTTATGATGGTACTGAGTTGCATCATGGGATCGCGCACAGGAAGTCAAATACAAAAGAACAACTGCAAAAGTTATGATGGCACTGAGTTGCATCATGGGATAGCGCACAGGAAGTCAAATACAAAAGAACAACTGCAAAAGTTATGATGGCACCGAGTTGCATCATGGGATCGTCCACAGGAAGTCAATTTTACCTGGATGTAAGGCATGACAAAGAGAGCAACTTACACAGCCAAATATGCAACTTATCTATAGCTATGAAATTAACTCCACCATTTCCCACGAACAACAAATCTGCACCTGATGACTTGAAAACATCCTAGCAAAATTTTGACAAAAATCTATAAAAGGGAGTTTAGTGATTAAATAGGGTTGGAAATATTGTGGCAAAAGGAGAAACTGCCCATCATGATGAGCAGTTTCTCCTTTTGCCACAATCTTTTCAAAAATTGCCTGCTGCAGATGTGTAAGAAAGCCTTTACAGGTGGGAAAGGGATAACAAATATGCATTCATGCAGAGAGAGAAACCTGCACCCTGCACAGGCTCATCTGAGTCTTCAGTGTTCGTACAAATGCTACCCTTGTTTTCCTAAGGCAAATCAAATGTATTTCCTGAGACAACCCTTGTGTATTTCCTGAGACAACTCAAATGTATTTCCTGAGACAATTCAAATGTATTTCCTGAGACAACCCTAATGTATTTCCTCAGACAACTGAAATGTATTTACCTGAATGTATTTTTATATGCCGTTTTAGATGCCCATTTTGTGAGAACTGAGCCCCGCAGAGATCACACGTCCAAGGTTTTAGATCTTTGTGTCGCAGCGTGTGAACCTTCAGCGAGTGTTTTGATGTGAAGGATGACCCACACTGATCACAACTGTACTGGACACCCAGGTGTTTATTGTGATGTGTGGTCAGACTGTGTTTTGAGCTGAACAGCTTCAAGCAGATCTTGCAGGCAAAGATTTTTGTCATTTTGTCCTGTTTTTCTCTGTTTTTATCATCTCCAGTTTTCTTTTTGCTGGCAGATCTGGATCTTTTGACCTTATCAGATTCTGAAAAAAAAGACAATGGGTTAATTGGTGCTTAGAGCTAAACATTGTTAACCCTTTAACATTGATAGACATGCTTTCACGCATCAGATGGCTTTTGAAAACATTGTGGCAAAAGAAGAAATTGCTCAAAATCAGCAATTTCTCTTTTTGCCACAATAATTTCAACTTATTCCAATAATTAATTTTCCTTTCATTTAATTTTTCCAATTTTTGCCTAAATGCTTTCAAAGTCATCTGCTGCAGATTTCATGTATGCAGTAAAGTGTTAAGCAGATGTAACAGGCAAATATTTTTTGTCATTTTGGCTTGCTTGTCTCGGTTTTTGTAATCTCCATCTTTTTGGTTTTCTTTCTGATGGCTGATCTGGATCCTATAACCTTATCAAATTCTAAAACAAAAGAGCCTTAACCCTTTCCTCATACGACAATTCTGCAGCAGACGACTTTGAACATATTTTGTCAAAAATAGAAAATCTCTATAATTGAATGGATAACCTTTGAGCAATTTCTTCTTTTGTAACTATGTTTTTTAAAAAGACGTCTGCTGCAGAGGAAAGGGTTAAGGTCATGGATCGCTCAACTGAAAATGTAAATACCTTGTGGTAATGGCTGCCCTCCTTGGCATTCAGGGTTGCGGGGTTAGCATTACGACTGACTGGCTTGTGTCAGGATAAATGGACCAGTAGTACTAGTATCTAGTACCCAGTAAATGCCGATATATAATCAAAAACATGTTGAAAGTGGCTTCAATCACCAAACAATCAATTAATCAACTGAAAAATGTGCTTTTAAAGTTCAATATTTACAAGACATTAAATTGTTCTGATCATTGTGACTTAAATCTTTACCATTTCAACTTCAAGGGAATCTAATTTTAGAAGAGGGTGACGTTTGGAACATTTCTTATCTTCTCTTTTTTATCTCTTCTATTCTTTAATAAATTGGCTGCTACATAAGTCAACAGAAGTGATCTGTATAAATGAAACGGATAACTAACCACTATAAACAGAATGTCTCTTATGTTGCTCCGTATGCGCAAATCGAACAAAACTCTCATTGGTCTTTGGAACATCTGTTTGTTTTCTTGTAACATCCCCATTTTGAACGTGTCGATCAAGTTTCAAAACAGCTTCTGTGTCATTCTCAGTCTCTACTTTTTCGATTGGTTGCTTAGATTTATGACAGCTTGTCTTTGAATCCAGCCTCTGGTCCTTTTTAGCTTCTTCTTCCTCATACTGATATATTTTCTTCTTAGTTAATGTATGAACAGCTTGTTTGTTTTGCTGATCTAAAACATCTTCGAATCTATATGACTGTTGTTTGGATTTGACCGTTTTCTCACTATGGTGTCGGTTATTAACGATCCCCTTGTGTTTGTTGACATGAATCTGAAATATAAACAAACAACTTAGCCGCTTTGGGAAAAAAATTAGGACTTGTTGCATCCGCACTTAGTGAAGACTCAGACGATCTTTGAAAGAGTCTCCCCAAAGTCTTTTACTCTTTCACCCATATAGAAGCTAACTGACGCCTCTGCAGCAGATGAATTTTGATAACATTTTGGGAAATAGAGAAATTGCTCATGATGAGCAATTTCTCCATTTGCCATTATGTTTCCAACACTATTTTGTAGATTTTGTAGATTTTTGCGGATATGTTTTCAAATTCGTCTGTTGCAGATTTGTTGTATGTGGGAAAGGGATGTCTGTTTATACATAGATTAGGCCTTCTAGTACTTCAGATGAAACACTAGACTTTAACCCTTTTCCCTCATATAGACGCTTTCTGACGCCTCTGCAGCAGACGGCTTTTTGAAAACATTGTGACAAAAGAAGAAATTGCTCAAAATGTTTTCCTCTTTTAGTCACAGGTTATCCATTCAATTATAGAGATTTCTTATTTTTTGACAAAATATGTTCAAAGTTGTATGCTGTAGAATTATCGTATGAGGGAAAGGGTTAACTTTGAAAACAAAAGTAATATGGAAAATCTCTATAAATGAAAGTACAAATGAAAGTACAATAATTAACCCTTTCCCTCATACATATACTTTCTGTTGCCTCTGCAGCAGACACCTTTTAAAAGCATTTTGGCAAAAGAAGGAATTGCTCAAAACAAGCAATTCCTCCTTATGCCACACAATGTTTTCAAAAGTTGTCTGCTACAGATGCGTCTATAGGTGGGAAAGGGTTAACTAACAACCTTTCCAATGATACAATACATGATACATCATGTCATTTAGTAAACTGGTTCCCAGTTAAACATGTCTAAATGACAATGGGCAAGGGGCTCAGTTTATATGCATGAGGAGCGCTTTAAATCTATACGCTTGCGATGGTACAGACAGGGTATGGACAAATCTCGGCTGAAGTCTTGGAAAATCTCACTGGCAGAATTCTGCCTGTTTTGATTAGCCTGTACTGATCCCTTCATATATATATGCAACTGAGTGATATCAGGGGAGGTAACAATAACATGTTTAGTAATTTTGGATCGTTGAAGAAACCACACTTTATTAGCGGTTCTAAATAAGGGGCATTGTCCTTAATCTAAAATCCCTTTTTGACACTCAAACCCTTTGTTGTGTGGTACTCACAAGAATCGTCTCACCAAGAATTTTTCATACTCTATAACCCTTTTTTGTCACTCAAACCCTATGTTGTGTGGTACTAAAAAGAATCGACTTACCAAGCATTTTTTATATGCCCAAAACCCTTATTTGACACCCAAACCCTATGTTGTGGGTACTCAAAAGAATCGTCTAACCAAGAATTTTTCATGCTCATACATTATTATTTAACACTCAAACCCTATGTTGTGTGGTACTCAAACGAATCGTCTAACCAAGCATTTTTCATGCTCTTACATCCTTATTTGACACTCAAACCCTATGTTGTGTGGTACTCAAAAGAATCGACTCACCAAGCATTTTTCATGCTCTTACATCCTTATTAGACACTCAAACCCTATGTTGTGGGTACTCAAAAGAATCGTCTAACCAAGAATTTTTCATGCTCATACAATATTATTTAACACTCAAACCCTATGTTGTGGGTACTCAAAAGTATTGACTCACCAAGCATTTTTCATGCTCTAAAACCGTTTTTTGAAACTATAACCTTTGTTGTGGGTACTCAAAAGAATCGTCTCACCTAGCATTTTTCATGCTCAAAAACCCTTATTTGACACTCAAACCTATTGTTTTGGGTACTCAAAAGAATCATCTCACCAAGCATTTTTCATGCCAAAAAACACTTATTTGACACTCAAACCCATTGTTGTTGGTACTCAAAAGAATCATCTCAACGTAGGGTTTGATTGAGTAATGAGAGTCATATTGTGGGGGAAAAGACCCGTTTATTATATTTTATCAGATATCTAGTCTTCTGTTATTACCTTATAAGTTGTTGAAAACTTGAATTTCTTGTCGCAGATGTCACAGGAAAAATGCTTCACTTCAGACATCTTCAAACTACATAGCTTTCATCTACAAAATAAACAAGTTAATGTCGTATTGTAAGCAATACAAAAGTCCCCTACCGGACAAGGACAGCACATTATGTATTGTATGTGCATTTGTAGATAAAAACAGCAATGCACAGTATAGTCACTTTTGATACAGTCCTATCAGGGACATAGATAAGAGGGATAGGCAACTCCACCTGTACACCTGTTATCTGGTTAAAATATCACACCTAGAAATAAAATTGTCCAAATTTTCACATTTTGTAGCTAATAAAACTTTGAAGTCACATTTGGCACAATGAACAAAACATACATATTCTGAAAGCTAAACATTTCAACTTAAGTTAGAGATACAATGAACAACTGGAATTTCTTTGTATTTTGAACACTGACTGGTTTAAAAGACACAGATATTGGGATTTCTGAATTATATTATTTTTTTCCAAAAATTAATAGACTGACATTTTACATAAGGATAACATATTATCAAAACCTATAGTATATTAAAATATTTTCATCTTCTGCAATAGAAGAATGTTTAAATTTCCAGAATTTTTATTTTTTATATCTTGAATAGTTTTACTTCCTACAAATGTTGGCACGAGTGATATTTTAGTATACAGTTTAGTTACCTATCCCTCTTATCTACGTCCCTGGTCCTATCAAACATTTCTCATTTCGACCTTTGACCTTTATGTGTGACCTGGACCTTTCAGTTACAGGCCTGTGTCTTGTGTGCTACATGTCACCTCATCAAGGTGAATATGTGTGCCCAGTAACTTGGGAATTCTGTGATGCATGGTTTCTCATTTCGACCTTTGACCACTAAGTGTGACCTTGAGCTTTGAGGTAAAGGCCTGTGTCTTGTGCGCGACATGTCACCTCATCATGGTGAACATGTGTTCCCAGTAACTTGGGAATCCTATAATGCATGGTCGAGATGCGAGCCGGATAAGTACAAACAGTACTCATTTTGACCTTTTAGTGTGACATTGACATTTGAGGTACAGGCCTGGGTCTTGAGAGCGACACGCTGCCTCATCATAGTAAACGTTTGTGCCAAGTTTCATAGAAATCCTATGATGCATGGTTGAAATGTGGGTCGGACAAGGTACAGTCATATCAAAGAGTACTCATTTTGACCTTTGACCTCTAAGTTTGACCTTGACATTTGAGGTACAGGCCTGGATCTTGTGTGCGACACACCGCCTCATCATGGTGAACGTTTGTGCGAAGTTTCTTTGGAATCCTATTATGCATGGTTGAAATGTGGGCCGGACAAGGTACAGTCCTATCAAACAGTACTCATTTTGACCTTTGACATCTAAGTGTGACCTTGACATTTGAGGTAAAGGCCTGTATCTTTTGCGTGACACGCCTCCCCATCATGGTGATCGTTTGTGCCAAGTTTCTTTGAAATCCTATGATGCATGGTTGAAATGTGGGTCGTACAAGGTACAGTCCTATCAAATAGTACTCATTTTGACCTTTGACATCTAAGTGTGACCTTGACATTTGAGGTACAGGCCTGGGTCTTGAGCATGACAATCCGCCTCATCATGGTGAACGTTTGTGCCAAGTTTCTTGGACATCCTATGAAGTATGCTGGAGATGTGGGCTGGACAAGGTAATCCTATCAAACAGTACTCATTTTGATCTTGAAATTTGAGGTACAGGCCAGGGTCTTGTGTGCAACAGGCCGCCTCATCATGGTGAACATTTGTGCCAAGTTTCTTTCAAATCCTATGATGCATGGTTAAGATGCGGGCCGGACAAGGTTAGGTGGGACTGACAGACTGACAGACAGACGGACGGAATCGACCAAACCTTTAGTCCCCAAACCAATCTTCAATCGGTAGGGGACTAATAAAGGTTGTTATCTGGCACCTTTTAACCCTTTTCCCACATACAGTCGCTTTCTTACACCTCTGCAGCTGACAGCTTTTTAAAATATTACAGCAAAGGAAGAAATTACACATAATGGGCGCTTTCTTATTTGGCCACAATGTTTTCAACTCTATTAACACTTTCCATATACAATAAATCTGCAGCAGACGACTTTGAAAACAGAAAGACAAAAACCTGAAAAATCTCCATAAAAGATGGCTTAATTGACAAATAAAGTTGAAAACATTGTGGCCAAACGGAAATTGCTCATGATGAGCAATTTCACCTTTGGCCACAATGTTTTTAAAAGTCGTCTGCTGCTATTGCGTCAAAATGCGTCTGCATTTGAAAAAAAGGTTCGAGATGAATAATATGGAACTGTGCAATTAACTGACTGAGTATGTTTAACCTTTCCCACTTGTAGACGCATTCTGACGCATCTGCAGCTGACGACTTTTAAAAACAGTGTGGCAAAAGGAGAAATTGCTCATAATGAGCAATTTCTCCTTTTGCCACACTGTTTTTAACTTTATTCAAGATTTTTTTCGAAGTTTTCCATAGTTATGCATACAGTATATGTTTTCAAAGTCGTCTGCTGCAAATTTGTTGTATGTGGGAAAGGTTTAACTAGTAACCCGTTTATACAATTATAAAATGCAACAGTAACTGCTTATGTGATGATACTTACCGGTAAACCTTTCTCACATACAGCAAATCTTCAGCAGACGACTTTAAATAATTGGGAAAATCTCTACGACTGAAAGTACAATTATTGAAAAGAATTGAAAAGATTGTGGCAAATGAAGTAATTGCTCCTCATGATCAACTCCTCCTTTCAAAGGTTGTCTTCTACAGATGCATTTATATGTGTCTACAAGGTTGAAAGGATTAATTAAACAATTATAAAATGCAACAGTAACTGATAGTTAAACCTTTCTCACATACAACAAATCTTCATAAAACGTTTTAAGAATGCCTAGACAAAAATTGGGAAAATATTTATAACTGGACGTACAATTATTGAATAGAGTTGAAAACATTGTGGCAAAAATGAAATGGAGAATGATTTTTATTTTGAAATGATTTGAAAATCAGTCCAATATGTTCTGAGGAGATTTTTTTAACCATTTCCTATAGTTGCTTTTTTACGCCTGTGCAGCAGACAACTATTCAAAACATTTTGACAAAAGGAGAAATTGTTCACAATGAGCACCGTTTTCAACTTATTCAAAAATGGTTCTTTCATTTACAGAGAATTTCAATAATTATGATAACAATTGATAATAATCAACAAATCAATAGCACCTTTGAAGAATTAGATAAACACATTACTCAAAGTGAAATTCGCCGTGCATGTAAACAGTTAAATAGTACCAAAGCCTGCTCACATGAATGATAACATATTATATGAATATCTGAAAGCGAGTGTGGACTTAACAGTTAGCTCTTTTGAACTATTATTTAACTATATATTAGAAACAGGAATATTTCCCAAAAGTTGGTCTAAAGGTCCAGTACCAATATACAAGAAACTTTGAAGAAAGGCGACTCATCTGATCCTAACAATTTCAGGGGCATATCACTGATAAGCTGTTTTGCTAAGCTGTTCACTGTTGTATTGAATAATAGGCTCAAAGACTGGACGGTGCAAAATGACATTCTAACAGATGCCCAATTTGGATTTAAATCCGGTTATAGCACGACAGATGCTATCTTCATTCTTAATTGCATGATAGAAAATCAGTTTAATAGTTAAGACAAATTATTTGCCTGTTTTATCGATTTTCGAAAGGCGTACGATTTAATTGATAGAAATGCGTTGTGGTTTAAACTGATAAAATCGGGTATAGATGGTAAATTACTAAGGGTTTTAAAATCAATGTATTCGGAAGTTAGGCTTTGTGTGAGACATATGGGTACATCGTCTGAATTCTTCGCTAGTAAGGTCAGATTATTACAAGGGAAAATAACCTCCCCAATAATGTTTTCCCTTTTTCTGAATGACATAGAATTACACCTACATAGTAATCCAAATGCCGGTATAACCCTCGATCAGCTGACTATATACCTTTAACTATTTGCAGACGACGAGGCTGTTTTATCCGAGACTGCATCGCGTCTACAGCAATCGTTTGATAGTCTAACTCAATACTGTTCTAAATGGAATCTATTGATCAATATTGACAAAACAAAAGTTGTTGTATTTCATAAAGGGGGGCGTCTCAAGGAAGACTATAAATGGTATATTAGTGGAAATGAAGTTGAGTTGGTTAATACATTTAATTACTTAGGAATAGTTTTTTCTAGTGGTGGATCATTCATACATGCCACTAAAACATTGGCCGGTAAAAGCCTTCGGGCGATGGGATCGTTATTTAATAGTACAAAAGATATGGACGTCCCAGTTGATATTATGCTGAACCTTTTTGATTCATACGTCGCATCAATACTGAATTATAATTGTGAAGTGTGGGGCTTAAACAAGGCTGAAAACCTTGAGCGAGTCCACAGAAAACTCTGCAAGTGGTTAATTAATGTAAAAAGGTCAACAAACTCGCTAGCTTTATACTCAGAACTTAATAGATTCCCACTTTACTTAAATAGGCAGATCCGTATAATTAAATGTTGGTTAAAACTGTACGGGCCGAAAGCATCTAACTGTATATTATCTACCATAGTTGCTCACCAACGTAGAGAAATAGTGATGTTAATAACTGGTCAAATAAGGTTAAACATCTGCTAGAGTCCTCAGGTTTTTCCGACATTTGGTTATATCCTGAATCTGTTTTAGTGAATAGGTTTATACCTATAATTTCCCAACGATTTAAAGATATATATGTCAATCAATGGCAAGCAAGCATCCAACTGTCCCCTTCATTATATTTTCACAGATCATTTAAGACTGATTTCGCTATAACAGGGTATCTGGACTTATTAGAAACCAAATCATTTTGACAATCAATTGCCAAACTTAAGACTTTCATCCCATAATCTAATGATAGAAAGTGGTAGACATAGACAAATTGACAGAAACAACAGGAAATGTGAGCTTTGTACTTTAAAGGATTTAGAAGATGAATACCACTTTGTTATAATTTGTCCATTTTTTACCCAAATAAGAAATAAATACATTGAAAAATACTACGTTAATCAACCAAATGTATTTAAATTTACAAAACTGATTGATTCTACAAATAAAACAAGAGACCCATGAGGGCCTATGCTCTACTGGCATTGATCTGGCTTGTTTCAAAAGGAACCAATATGTCATCAATATCAAATACCATCTAAGTTTGGTGAAGATCAGATAGTAAATGGAAGCTCTATTGTGTGTTCACAAGCTGTATTATAGCAATTTTGACCATTTTAAGGGCCATAATCCAGTCGAGAACACAGACACTCCAAGAAAAACACTCCAAGAAAGACACTCCAAGAATGGACACTCCGAGAACGGACACTCCAGGAAAGACACTCCAAGAAAGACAAACCAAGAACGGACACATCAGGAAAATCCAAATACAGACACTCCAAGAAAGACACTCCAAGAATGGACACTCCAAGAAAGGACACTTCAGGAAAGAAAAAACAAGGACGGACAAACCAAGAACGGACACATCAGGAAAATCCAAATGCAGACACTCCAAGAAAGACACTCCAAGAACGGACTCTCCAAGAAAGGACACTTCAGGAAAGAAAAAACAAGGACGGACAAACCAAGAACGGACACATGAAGAAAATCCAAATACGGACACTCCAAGAAAGACACTCCAAGAACGGACACTCCAAGAAAGGACACTTCAAGAAAGACAAACCAAGAACGGACACAACAGGAAAATCCAAATACGGACACTCCAAGAACGGACACTCTACCCTTGGGGAAAATGTTTGAAAACACTTTTTCAATGATTTCTGCGCAGGAGTCGCATGGAGCTGAACTCAATTGAAATCAATCGAGATTTATTCCGAAATGAAAACGCACCTATTAACTGATATCATTTTGCACTGAATTTTTGGCGGGAAAAAAAAAAAAATCGAAGGTTTGAGCGGAGTCCAGTTTACACGTTCTTGGTGTCGTCAAATTATATGTTTTGCAGGTTTGGGTTTCATGACGTGACGGGCATCTTTTTGATGGCAAAGTCTGTCACCCTGAGCAATACGAATATTTGCAACCCGTTTGAGGTGTCGCATCTGAAGTGGAGATAACCTAAAGTGGTAGATTTAAAAGAACACGTCTACGGGGTTTCAATTGTATTGTATTGTATATATTGTATTGTGTATATATATTGCGCATTCAACAAGAGAACATTGCAGTTATATAACATATGATGACACAAGTATCACCGACATACGGCAAAAGTACAGCTGCATAAGGTATGCTCCAACTAAGGGGGCACAAACGGTATATACAAAATCATAGCACGAAAAGATATACAATACTTGTCAAGAAGAAAACAATCACATTGCTAGAAACGTCTCTTTCATAGTTCAGAAATGAAATTGATCATAATATCTTTGGATTTTCTTTCCTAAAGTGTCCTTTCTTGGAGAGTCCGTTCTTGGAGTGTCTTTCTTGGAGTGTCTGCATTTGGATTTTCCTGATGTGTCCGTTCTTGGTTTGTCCGTCCTTGTTTTTTCTTTCCTGAAGTGTCCTTTCTTGGAGAGTCCGTTCTTGGAGTGTCTTTCTTGGAGTGTCTGCATTTGGATTTTCCTGATGTGTCCGTTCTTGGTTTGTCCGTCCTTGTTTTTTGTTTCCTGAAGTGTCCTTTCTTGGAGAGTCCGTTCATGGAGTGTCTTTCTTGGAGTGTCCGCATTTGGATTTTCCTGATGTGTCCGTTCTTGGTTTGTCTTTCGTGGAGTCTCTTTCTTGGAGTGTCCGTTCTTGGAGTGTCCGTTCTTGAAGTGTCTTTCTTGGAGTGTCTTTCTTGGAGTGTCTGGTTTACCATCCAGTCATGCATGGGCGGATCTGTGGCTGGTTTTCGAAAGGAACCGAGCTCTCATGGATATCTAACTACTGTATAAGTTTGGTTGAGATACAATCAAAAGTGAAGACTGTATCGTGTTAACAAGCTCTTTTATAGCAATTTTGACCAATCTAGTCATGCATGGGCAGATCTGTGGCTGGTTTTCAAACGAAACCGAGCTCTCATGGATATCTAACTACTGTATAAGTTTGGTTGAGATAAAATCAAAAGTGAAGACTGTATCGTGTTAACAAGCTCTTTTATAGCAATTTTGACCATTTCAAGGGCCATAATCCAGTCATGCATGGGCGGATCTGTGGCTGGTTTTCGAAAGGAACCGAGCTCTCATGGATATCTAACTACTGTATAAGTTTGGTTGAGATACAATCAAAAGTGAAGACTGTATCGTGTTAACAAGCTCTTTTATAGCAATTTTGACCATTTCAAGGGCCATAATCCAGTCATGCATGGGCGGAACTGGCTGGTTTTCGATAGGAACCAAGCTCTCATGGATATCTAACTACTGTATAAGTTTGGTTGGGATACAATCAAAAGTGAAGACTATCGTGTTAACAAGAAATTGTTTATGGATGGATGCACACACAGACGACGGACAAATCGCCAAGACATAAGCCCTTGGCCAGTAGAGCTAAAAACCCTAACCAAAATTGTATATATGCTTTTAAGCTGAGAAACCAATATATGTCGAATACCAATAACTGATGTACTAATATGATAAGATTTGTATCATATATATATTATTTTATTTTTTGAATTATACTCTCTCACCATCTTAAATAGTAATTTTCTAAAAAGGTTCTGTTATTTTTCAAAATGGTAGTTATATGCTGTCATTCATGTATGTTAATCATAATTTGTCTGGTTTTCCAACTTGGATTCATATCAGTATCTTACTTGGTTAAACAAGATACATTATTTAAGGAAAATCAACAAAATAACATAACCATCAATTAATAAAGGTATTTACTTTGTTTGGAAACTATAAATTGAATGATCACTATTTTCATTACCATGTATGCTAATTATGTATGCTATGCACAATGAGCTTATATGCTTGTGTTGTAAATAAAATTTTGTTCTGTTCTGTTCTGATAATGATAACAAATACAAATTACAATTACTAGTTAAAATCTTAAAATGTTCAAACTAATTGATTGTTTGTTGTCTTTCACTATAATCTGCCAATTAACACCTTACTATAACAACTTCATATCGATATAGATTATAACGTACTATAATCAATAAGTTAGACGAAATCTCTACCCCATTTACTAAGTCTTACTCTATAGTATCAGTTAGACGAAATGGTTGTTAGACGAAATCTCCAGAACCCCTCAGAAACATGCAAGATTCCTAATTAGCTTTTATTTAATAAAAGAAAGAAAGACATGATGTAAACACGGAATAGGCTATGGATCTTTGCATATCTAATTAATTAAAATAATTATGACGATCCATGTTATTTTTACTGTTGAGAATAATCACGGGACGGTTATCAGTTTAAATCAAGTATTACAAACCTCGAATCATCAAAATAACTTTATTTTAACACAGCTGTCAAATATTTTAGAGTTGTTGTAGTTGTAGTAAACGATAATTGTTGTTGTTCTTGTAATTTCTAAGGTCAAAGGGAAGCAATTCATTTTCATAAACGACCATTATAACATCATGGGTTATAGTTCGTTCCCACCAAAGGCAAACCTGTATCAAACAAGAACAACAATTGTTGCAGAATGCAGCCAAAGATGGAAGCAGTATTTAGCGAAACCGTCTTTACATTGACGCAAGTGCAGCAGACGACGTTTGAAAACGTTTTGGCAAATGGAGAAATTGCTCTTTATTAGCAATTTATTCTATGTATTCAAATCTATTTGATTATTATACTATCATTTAAATAAAGTGTATTTACATTTGCCTATGTGTTGCCAAAGTCGTCTGTTGCAGAGTTGTTGTATGTTGGAAAGGGTTAAACACACACAATTACAGCCACATTTCATTGTAGGGTTTGATAGGAAAAACCTACTTTTTGTCAAAATATGAAAATGTGACCAGAATCAGTGCACACTGGGTTTTTATTATTGATAGTAAATGGACAAGAAATATGAGCGTTGTCTTACATTGTAAAGTATCAGAAAGTAATATAGAAAGAAAGAACTTCAAAATGTAACATATCTAACTTACATTCATAGGATATCGAGGGCTTGGCGTGAAACGGTTGTAACTTAAAACCTATTTTGAAAACCCTGGTTTAGGGGCAATTTTGACCCTTTTGTAAACAATGCAAATTTAGGTGCCGTTGCTCAGAACGAGCAATGGCACCTAAATTTACATTGTTTACCAAGAAAAGTGATTTAACGCTTATAAAGACTTTATGGCGAGGTGATTAACCTTGGTAAAAAAATACCAATTTTAGATACAACCGTTTCACGCCAAGCCCTCGATATATTCTTTATAAAGCCAAATGAGCCGTTCCGCGAGAAAACCAACATAATGGCCTCAGCCTGCGCATGCTTATCCGGGCCGACACGTTCCGTCTCAGGGGGGATACAGGTATAGAGATTTCTGAAACAGAAAATCCACAGGAGGCGAACAGTGTCTGTCCAGGTTAGCCTGCGCGGCATGATTAGGCTGATCCGGGTCGATACGTTACGCAGAGTCCACAGTGTTGGTTTTCCCGCGAGACGGCTCAAATAATCTTCTACCTGACAGAGGAAAACCTTTTCATGCTTTCAGATGTGTCCATCATTGAAAGAAAATATATCACATTTGGGGCATGAGTAAAAAAGAAAATAAATTAAATGTATTCTTTTCTGGCAGATCCATTGATTTATTTTTATGCCAAATTTGTGTTTTGATCATCCTCTAACGTTCAAATTGTTAACGTTGTACACGATTTAAAGGTAAGTCAGGCAGGAATGAAGGAGATTCAGACGGATTTCTAGATGGCGATACAGGCGGAGATTTAGGTGAAGATTCAGGTAATCCAGACAGAGATCCGGCTGTAGACACAGACGGTGGATTACCAAAGGTAAATATTCAATTACCGTTACATTTCAAAGTGACGAACATTATATTGTTTATTCTGTGTTGTTTTCTTGATTTCAAATATACCTAGCAGAGTATGTGTCCAAAAGGTGATGCAGGAGTTATTTGTCATATCAACAAATAAGTTTAACTTACCCATGCCCTTGAAACACTTTAGCCGGCTAATCTGCGCTGTTTCATTAGTCTCTATAATGTTGGCTTCTTAACTCAACATCTTGATCTTGATATACCTCGAATTGGTTATAAACTCATCTAAATGCAGACAAAAACATATTCATTGTACAACAAATAGATGGAAAGGGTTAAACATCGTCTGACTCAACAAACGTGCTGTAGTTATGCCCTAGTCAGACACACATATACGGATGCTGCGGATGCTACGGATGGCTCGTCCGTATCTATCCGTTCAATCTGTAATGGTCCGTATTGCATTCGCAGAGTCCGTAACTGTCTGTATCGTATCCGCAGTGTCCAAACGATCAGGGTCCAAATTATGAAAAGTTTCAAAATTCAGGCGCGGACGAGAAAACCGTAATGATCCGTAACTGAAGGCATTTATCCGTATCTAATCCGTATCTAACCCGTATCTAAACCTATCATTTAGCTGTCCACCCCAAGTTTAGGATTAATACGGTTTCATGCGGATCGTTACGGTTAATTACAGGTTTTGTTCTGCGTATTGTTATGGACTGTTACCTACAGAAACGTTTTAATACGGATAGTCTGCGTTCCTATACTGACAGATACCTTTTTGTGGGGATAAATGCGAATAATTGCGCATTAATACGGATAAATACGGATTGTTACGGACGCCTGCGTTTCATTAACTTCTCATGCGACGGTCTTTACCACTTTGGCAAAACAAAAAGACATGTTAACATAGAATTCATGGAAGTTTTCTCGATCTATATATACTGGATGGTCTTCCTAAGCAACTGGCTGCTTTTCCACATAGACTCAGCACATTGGTGGAAGACGAATGACGCATGTCGCAATGACTTTTGTAAAACGTCGGAAAGAAAGTTGGCCGAGCCAGGCTTCAAACTCACAACCCTTGGATGGACAGCCCGCATCGTCACCGACTGAGCTACCGGAACTGGGAAGATTGTTGTGTGGAGTACTGGTGTGCGAAAACCAGGAAATATATGAGTAAGTGAACTGGCCGCCGTGATATGACTGAGAAATTGTTAAAAACGGCGTTAAACTCCAATCAATCAATCAAATCCTAGTTCCACAGCCATGGACAACGAATGCAGACTGCTCTTGCTGAACCTCGGACTCATTTATGCACATATCTTGCGCATCTGGATTGTAGAGTTAGCATTACGATTGTCTCGCTCGGGAAACGCGATGATATGAGCCGTCCCGCGTGAAAACCAACAGTATGGCCTCTGCGTAATGTATCGACCCAGATCAGCCTGACCAGTCCACGCAGACTGAATCGGGCCGACACATTCCGTCTCAGGGGGATAGAGGTATAGAGTATTGATTCCTGAAACAGAAAATCCACAGGAGGCGAAAAGTGTCTATCCGGGTAAGCCTGCATGGCATGCTTAAGCTGGTCCGGGTCGACACTTTACGCTGAGTCCCCACTGTTGGTTTTCTCACGGGACGTCTCATCTCCTTGAAAAATATTTAAAAGTGACGTAGAACACCATTCAAACAAACATAACAACATAAACGGACATCACTCTATCGTGCATGTATGTATAACAAGGAAACAGTTTAATGAAGTTTTTGTCCAGCTATGGGACATAATGGAAAAAAGAATTGGAGCTTTGGATGAATTGATAAACAATTTCGTCATACTACAGAAAACGTTACTTATAATATAGAAAATCGTTTTTTTATGGAAATTTTCCCTTTTCCCACTATGTTTATAGAAATATTCTATAGCACAGATAGAGTAAATACATTTGCCGTTATAAAAAGTGAGGTGTGAAAATTGTATACGTATTCGCTAATCCTCTATTGTCACTAGGTGAGAACCCCCATACTATGAGTAACGATTTGGCTGTGAAGACAAGCTTTTATACGTGGGAAATGGCGCCCATTTTGGTAAGCAGTTTGTTTATTTGAAACTTGTATTTCTTATTTAAATTATATTGATATATTTCTCTGTTTCATGTAAAGACAGACACGTAGATAAGACTTACCTACGCTCCTAGTGAAACTAAATAAGTTTCATTGTCGCATATATCTGTTTTCACTTGGCATTTGCTTGTGAATCGCAGATGTGAATTATTCAAATGTACTCATATATCTGTTTTCACTTGGCATTTGCTTGTGAATTGCAGATGTTAATCATTCAAATGTACTCATTACATTCTTTCAATAAAGTAACCTACGTGAAAATGCTTTTATTTCAAATTTAAAATGGCGTCTCCTAGAGTTGGTATATGAATTAAAATCGGCTGAAGTCAAGAAATAAAAGGAAACAATAACACAAAGTGTTATTTGTTGACGCATGTATTAGTCTGGTTCCAGGAAAGTACATCTAGCATGAACCAACACGGTCGACTAGATTGGTCTCCATCTCTTGTACATGCCTATATAGTAATTTGGTCAATATACAACTCTACAGCAGACCAATACACAACTAGATGTTTTGAATCAAAGTATAAATGTTGAAGAAAACTAATTTCCGAGTTTGAAAGGTTAAATCGGTGGTGTCCACAAAAAGGTGGTCGCATTAGCCTTTTGCTTGCTTCACAATATTCGGAGCGCGATAGCTCAATCGGTTACGATGAGGGTTATCAGTCCAGGAATCGTGGGTTCGAACCCCGAATCTTTCTTTCCGATGATTGATAAAAGCTATTTTGACTAGCGTCAATCGCCCCCTCCAATGGACTAAATAGTATATGTGGGAGGGTAGTCAGTTATCTGGGAAGAATCTTTAATGAAGTAATGTTTCGAGAAAGCAAGAAAAAACAGGTTAACTGGCCACCGGTATATAACAAAAAGTTGTTTAAAACGGCGTTAAACGCCAATTGATAAATGCTGCACCAAATGACCAAAGGCGCCGCCATTATTTGTGTTACTGACCCGGTAATGTAATGAGAGGTAACTCCTTACTATGCATGTATATACCTTGAGACACAATAGATGATACAAACTATACATCTCAGGAGGGAATAGGGGATGGGGTATATAATTACAATTTAACTCTGTAATTAATGAGTTTTTAAAATGGTATCTTCTAACTTCGCATTATGAAACGTCCATAGTCAATTCTTGGAATATCAATATTGAGCTCAGCAGCCGGATGGCCTGGCTCCATTACGTAGGCATATGCTTCACAAAATCGGCTCTAGCAGTCAAAAGGTACATTTATTTGCTGTTAGTCATTTCGTATTCCTTTACCACTTAAAGACGCATTTTCAAACATTTGCAGCAGATGCCTTTCGAAATGATCGTGTCAAAAGAAGATATTGCTCATAATGAGCCATTTCCTATTTTGCAACAATATTTCCACTTTTTGTAATAAATACACATTTTCCGCATTTATTGAGATGTCTGCATGTTTTTAAAGTTGACTGCTATAGATTTGTTTTATGTGGGAAAAAATTTATCTGGAATTTCCAGTTAGAATTGATTGAAACGCAAATCTCATAATTAATCGGAACTATAAACTTATCCGTTTAATAAAATTGTATTTTTTTTTTCCTTAACGAAAAGAAATATATTAAAAAAAAAAAAAATGATTTGAAGCAAACAAATTTGCCATAATGGGAAAAGGAAATCATGCTTACAGCACTCACGTTTCTCAGAATGAATTTATTTGGTTATTAATTATTGTAAAGTTTTCCAGCTATTTCATGTTCTCTTTAAATGTCTCGAAGCAGACGACCAGGCCGAAGTAGCTCAGTAGGTATTAACACGGGCTGTCAAACCAGGGATTGTGAGCTCGAACCCCAACTCGGCAAAATGTTTCTTCCGACGTTTGACTAAAGTCAATGCGACAAACGTGATTCGTCTTCCACCAATGGGCTAACAACAATCTATGTGGAAAAGCAGACAGTTGCTTGGAAAAACTGCCGCGTTGAGTATTGGTGTGAACGATCCAGAAAACACGTGGATATGTGACCTGCCCGTCGTGATATGACTGAATAAATGTTGAAAACTGCGTTAAACCTCTAACAATTAAACTAAAAGCTGACGCACCTAAGATATGAATCGTGTCCATTTTCTATATATGTATTTTACAGAGGTCGAGATAAGTCGGAGTAAAATGTTTCCCAACTTAACCCCATATTGAGGTTACTCAACCGAACCGTGTAATGAAGCATATTCTTTTGAGTACCCACAACTTAAGGTTTGAATGTCAAACAATGATTATAGAACATCACGTATGTCATTTATCTAGACCTATGCATAAGATACAATCACTTTTTATTTCAGATTTGTGCCGAACTTGGGAAAATTACGAGGTGTGGAAAGCATGGTATCTAAAATTTGAGAGAAGACTGGACATCAATTAGATGTTATTGTATGATATTGTGTAATATGTAAGTTCGTTATTACATTTTTAATCCAAATGTAAATTATTGTTTAACCTTTTCCAACGTTCATATGCTTAGAGCCTCTGCAGCAATCGACTTTTGAAAACAATGACCAAAAATGGAATTGTTCATAATGAGCGGTTTCTCTTTTTAACACATTGTTTTCAAGATTCTACGTCTATGGGAAGTGTTAAACGAGAGAAGATAGAAAAGCTGCAAAATTAAAAGCATGAATGTGAAATTGGGAAACTGCACTTGAATTATGTTTATTTTCTTCATTTTCTTCATAATAATTTCATTACTTTAAAAAAAAAAAGCATTAGGCATAACAGGTGTCGGGAAATTTTAAATTTATTCTTTCGATGTATAAATAAACGTGATATAACATCTAATGATCATTACCTTTAAATAGTATAAATTAAAATTATATCTAAATGATATTGGACATTATAACTCATGATCAACTTTTGCTACAATGCCATATATATTGATAAAGGATAGAGAAAGCTGCTGAGCACAAGGTGAACAATATCATTTAAATCAACGAATAACGTTTTTTGCCGGTATTATTTGAGTATACAGTAATTTGAAATTAATTGTAAACGCTTTTATTTCTTATACATGTTTAACGGACTATGGTGCCGTCGAAAGCAATAGAGATCACGTTATGTTTCAAATATCATTTTCATTTTGTAACTGATAACATCGAGGATGTCTGATTCAAGTCTGCCAAAATATTTAAATTCATCTAGATGAAAGACGCTACAGATACATAGATGTAACTAGATTTTGACCAGATGGTAAGCATACTTTAATTGTTTTCTGTATCGAAAAATACTTAATTCCCGCTTATTAATAAATCCTGCCCTAGAAACAGACATGTTTATATACCTCTGTAGCAACCAGAGTTTGAAAACATTATGGAACAAAATACTGTACTATCAGAATGTAGCCCTTTCCCGCATACAACAAATATGCAATACTATATACACAATTGGATGGCGCTCTGCGAATACCAACCGTAGAAAATTTACGATCAGTTAACATCTTAATCAGTCTGATCTGGATCCATACGGTTCGCCAATTAGTCAGAGGGTTTTAAGAAACATATTCTTCATAATGTTGTCAAGATGTTTTAAAAGATGTGAGCTGCATACAATCGCATACATAACCTTTCCTATATTTTAATCTCTTCACTGTAATGTCACGCATATGAAACTAGTATGTATATGTACATTTGTATAATGGGCAGGAAGCCTCAATCACTTAATATATATATTATATTGTATTGTAAAGCAGTTTCCATTTGGATCCTTAGCAAGTCTGGCAGTCTGGCATTTTTTCACACATGTGATGATTACCTTTTGCACCGCTCAATTAATTGTTTCCTTTCTCAACTTGTTTTCAAAGCAGATATCTGTAATAATGAGTAGTAAACTCCAAGAGTTAAAGCTTCATTAACATTTATTCTTTTGCTGTATAAATAAAAGTGATATAACCTTTAATGATCATTAGCTGTAATTTAAATGTTATCAATTGAAATGATAATTATTGCAATAAGATTTAAATTATATTCATTAAAATATGGTTTAAATGATATTTCTCGAACATAGATTTAAATCATATTTCATGAAAATAGATTTAAATCATATTTCATGAAAATAGATTTAAATCATATTTCATGAAAATAGATTTAAAAGATATTTCTTGAAGTAACATTTTAATGATATTTATTGATATTTGTTTATGTGCTAAGATTACCCTCAGCACAGTCTTTAATTGGGCATTAGTACACATGACGTACTTATTCTAAAATGTCATACATCTATATATTTTTAAATGATAGAGAATGCTCAGCACAAGACGAGCATTCTTATGAAAATCAACGAATAACGTTTCTTGCTGTTTAAGTATTATCTGAGTATACGGTTATTTGAAATTAATTATTAACGCGTTTCTTTTACTTACATGTATAAGAGGCAGAGTTCACGTTATGTTTCAAATATCATTTTCATTCTGTAACTGATAACCTTCCTGAGTTACAGACAGGTTTTCACTAACGATCCATGGACTTTTCATTTAAGTCGAGGATGTCTGATTCAAGTCTGCCAACATATTTAAATTCATCTAGATGAAAGACGCTACAGATACATAGATGTAACTAGATATTGACCAGATGGTAAGCATATTTTAATTGTTTTCTGTATCGAAAAATACTTAATTCTCGCTTATTAATAAATCCTGCCCTAGAAACAGACATATTTATATTCCTCTGTAGCAACGAGAGCTTGAAAACATTATGGAACAAAATAATGTACTTTCAGAATGTTGCCCTTTCCCACATACAGCAAATATGCAGCAGTCGACTTTGAAAACATGTAACCACAAATATGAAACATCTCCATAAGTGAAAGTATAAATATTGAATAGAGTTGAAAATAGTGTGGCAAAATGTAAAATTGCTTAATATGATAAATTTCTCCATTTGTCGCAATGTATTCAAAAGTTCTTTGCTGCGGAGGCGTAGGTACACCAAGCGTTTGAATGTGTGGAAGTGTTAAGCATGCAAGGGGCCATTTCGCTAGAGTAAACAATGTTATCTGGGCTTAACTTAAACGTGACTGAGAGTTGATCGGTTTTAAGATTGTGACTTAAGTTGATCACTTGGTGTTTACCGCCGTCTTTAACTGGTTCTTGCTCAATTAACATATACATGTATATCCCTTCTTGTTCGGACCGGTGTAGCGTGCATTTGTCGAGATCATGAAAAACACGAGACCAACCGGAAGTTTAACCCGTATTCTATTCACAAAATATTCTTCCGTCTCGTAAATTTCATGGCTACATGCCGGCTGACTTACACTTCCGGTGCGCATGCGCATTTGTAGTACATCTCGTGTTTTTTATGGACTTTAAAATTTCACGTTACACCGGCATATATGAACAGCTTACTTGCGCTCATTCTTAGCGGAAGGCACCAGCACAGCACGGGACATAACGACACATATAGTTATTTTCGTTCTGGCGTGTTGTCGCGACTCAATATGCCAAATCATCATTTTTTTCGTGTTGTCGCATGCTGATGTGGTGGTGCCCTGCCGAGACGCTAACAAGAACCAGCACAAAACAAATCAGCCACCATACATATAGAAATCAGTATCATGTGAATTTCTTTTCTTACTGCAGATGCCTACACTAATATACAATCGTAAATGGACAAGGTCACCTTTATATATAGTTAGTTAAATGGCTATACCGGTTACCCAAATGTTGGACATTGATTAAGCGTATAACAAGCGTTAAACTGTTATTGTTAAGGTGTACATGTTTTTGTATTTTAATGCTGTATTATGGGCCGGTGGCCTAAATTTCGAAATTAATATTAATTAATCTTGTATCGTGTAAATATGCAGCAGGCGACATTAAAACACAGTTAGTCAAATTATGGAAACGTTCTATAAATGAGAGTTGAATTATTGAATAGAGTTGAAAACAATGTGGCAAAAGGAGAAATTGCTCGTAATGAGTAATTTCTACTTTTGCCACAACGTTTTCAAAAGTCGTCTGCTGCATAGACGCCAGGAAGCGTCTGTATGTTGATTAAGATTTTAGGCATCATATTAAGCCATTTGGAAGTTTTATCTATGGTCAAATATAATTCAGATTGGTGTTTATAGTTTGCGCAGTCTAATCTGGATCTGTAATGTCGATTGTTGTATAATACAAACAAAACAACAACACTGTGGAATATGTACGGAATTGGTCGAATCATGACCGATTCATGCCGAAGACTACAACGACGGTTGTAATGGATTTCCCTAAATATGCGCTCAGGATTGTGGAGTTAGCATTACGATTGTCTCGCTCGGGAAACGCGATGATATGAGCTGTCCCGCGAGAAAACCAACATTATGGCATCTGCGTAATGTATCGACCCAGATCAGCCTGCGCAGTCCGTGCATACTGATCCGGGCCGACACATTCCTTCTCAGGGGGATAGAGGTATAGAGTAACGATTCCTGAAACAAAAAATCCACAGGGGGCGAAAAGTGTCTATCCGGATAAGTCTGCATGGCATGCTTAAGCTGATCCGGGTCGACACTTTACGCAGAGTCCATATTGTTGGTTTTCTCGCGGGGCGTCTCATCTCCTTGAATAAGAATTTGAGCTTTGGATGAATTGATAAACGATTTCGTCATACTACAGAAAACGTTACTGTTAATATAGAAAATTGTCTTTGATGGAAATTTCCCCTTTTCCCTCTATGTTTATAGAAATATTCTATAGCAAAGATTGAGTAAATACATTTACTGTTATAAAAAGTGAGGTGTGAAAATTGTATAGGTATTCGCTAATCCTCTATTGTCACAAGGTGAGAAGTCCCATACTGTGAGTAACGATTGGGCTGTGAAGACAAGCTTTTATACGTGGAAAATGGCGCCCATTTTGGTAAGCAGTTTGTTTATTTGAAACTTGTATTTCTAATTTGAATTATATTTCTCTGTTTCATGTAAAGACAGGGACGTAGATAAGACTTACTACGCTCCTAGTGAAACTAAATAAGTTTCATTGTCGCATATATCGGTTTTCACTTGGCATTTGCTTGTGAATCGCAGATGTTAATTATTCAAATGTTCTCAATACATTCTTTCGATAAAGTAACCTACGTGAAAATGCTTTTATTTCAAATTTAAAAAGGCGTCTCCTATTGTTGGTATATGAATTAAAAACGGCTGAAGTCAAGAAATGAAAGGAAACAATAACAACAAGGGTATGTATTAGTCTGGTTCCATGTAAGTACATCTAGCATGAACCAACACTGTCGACTAGATTGGTCTCCGTCCCTTGTACATGTCTATGTAGTAATTTGGTCAATATACAACTCTACAGCAGACCAATACACAACTAGATGTTTGGATGTTTCCCAACTTAACCCCATATTGAGGTTACTCAACCGAACCGTGTAATGAAGAATATTCTTTTGAGTACCCACAACTTAAGGTTTGAATGTCAAACAATGATTATAGAACATCACGTTTGTCATTTATCTAGACCTCTGCATAAGATACAAACACTTTTTATTTCAGATTTGTGCCGAACTTTGGAGAATTACAAGATGTGGAAAGCATGGTATCTAAAATCTTTGAGAGAAGACTGGAAATCCATTAGACTTTAATGTATGATATTGTGTAATATGTAAGTTCGTTATTACACTTTTAATCCAAATGTAAATTATTGTTTAGCCCTTTCCAACATACATATGCTTTCTGAAGCTTCTGCAGCACTCGACTTTTGAAAACAATTACCAAAGAAGGAAATGCTTATAGTGAACGGTTTCTCTTTTTGACACATTGTTTTCAACTCTTTTCAATGAGTATTCTTTTATTGATTTATAGACATATTGCCGATCTTTGTAAACATGTTTTCAAAGTCGTCTGCTGCAGATTTGGAGCGTGCGTTAAGGGTCAATATATGAGTAGATTTTTGCAACTTGACAACATCTGTAGAAATCAACATAATTAAGCCGTCCCGCGAGAAAACCAACATTGTGGACTTTGCGTAAAGTATCAACCCGGATCAGCCTAAGCATGCCGCGCAGGCATACCCGATAGACACGTTTCCTGTGGATTTTATGTTTCAGGAATCGTTACTCTATACCTCTATCCACATGAGACGGAAGCCCGGCCGGGTAGCTCAATTGGTAGCGTATCTGACTCGTGATCTGGAGGTCACGGGTTCGATACCCGGTTGCGGCGACATTCTTTCGGGCGATGTTTTCCATTGCCTCTCACCTCTGATCTATGTGAGAAAGTAGTCAGTGGCTTCGAAAGAATGTTGTGTAAGTACTGGTGTGGGAAAGCCAGGAAAACATGGGTAGGTGCACTGACCGCCGTGATATGACCAAAGCTGTTGAAAGCGGCGTTAAACTCCAAACAAACAAACAAACAAAACATGAGACGGAATGTATCGGCTCGGATCAGTCTACGCGGACTGCGCAGGCTGATCTGGTTCGATAAATTACGGGACGGCTCATATGTGATATTTGAAAGTTTTATTGAATTGTACTTTTTTAGGAAGAATCATTTTGACATTGAGTTGTAAACATCGCGGGACAATGAGAAATTGTTGGTTTTGAGTAGTTCTCCTTTCTGATAGTCGTCTGCTTTAGAAGCTTCAGAGCTCTTTTCATGTTAAAAGTTAAACATTGCCCAAATGCAAACACATTTTTGATCCATTTGCAGCAGATAGCCTTTGAAACAATGTGGCAAGAGTAGAACTCGCTAGAAATTATAAATTTCTCCTTTTGTATCTTTGTTTCAATGCGTATGAAAACAACTTACTTTCAATTAAAGTGATTTATTTTCTTCATTTTTTCATAATAATTTCATTACTTTAAAAAAAAAAAGCATTCTGCAGAGGCAAAGCACGCGTTGGGAAAATTAAGATTCATTCTTTCGACGTATAAATAAACTTATAAAACTTATAGAACATCTAATGATCATTACCTGTGATTTAAATAGTATAAATTGAAATTATATCTAAATGATATTCATTGCAATAATATTTGAATTATATTCATTGAAATAAGATTAAAATGATATTTCTTAAAACTATATTTAAATGATATGTATTGTAAATAGATTGAAATGATATTTATTGAACTTACATTTAAATGTTATTTATTGATTTTTATTCATGTGTTGAAATATCTCTCAGTGCATTCTTTAATTGGGCATTATAACTCATGATTAACTGATGCTACAATGCAATATATATTTATATATTGATAAAGGATAGAGAATGCCCAGCACAAGGTGAACAATATCATTTAAATCAACGAATAAAGTTTCTTGCCGTTTAATTATTATTTGAGTATACAGTAATTCGAAATTAATTATAAACGCTTTTATTTCATATACAAGTAAAACATGTTTCAAATATCATTTATATTTGGTAACTGATAATCTTCCTGAGTTACAGACAGGTTTTCACTAAAAATATCCATGGAATTTTAATTTCAGTCGATGATGTCTGATTCAAATCTGCCAAAATGTTTAAATTCATCTAGATGAAAGACGCTACAGACACATAGATGTAACTAGATTTCGACCAGATGGTAAGCATACTTAATTGTTTTCTGTATCGAAAAAGACTTAATTCCCGCTTATTAATAAATCCTGTCCTATAAACAGACATATTTATATATCTCTGTAGCAACCAGAGTTTGAAAACATTATGGAACAAAATACTGTACTATCAGAATGTAGCCATTTCCCGCATACAGCAAATATGCAGCAGTCGATTTTGAAAACATGCAACCAAAAATATGGAACATCTCTATAAGTGAAAGTATAAATATTGAATAGAGTTGAAAATAGTGTGGCAAAATGTAAAATTGCTTAATATGATCAATTTCTCCTTTTGTCGCAATGTATTCAAAAGTCGTTTGTTGCGGAGGCGTAGGGCCACCAAGCGTTTGAATGTGTGGAAGGGTAAAGCACGCAAAGAGTTAACAATGTTATCTGGGCTAAACTTAAACGTGACTACGAGTTGATCGGTTTTAAGATTGTGACTTAACTTGATCCCTTGGTGTTTAACGTCGTCTTTAACTGGTTCTTGCTCAATTAACATATACATGTATATCCCGTGTTTAACTGGTTCTTGCTCAATTAAGATATACATGTATATCACGTCTTGTTCGCACCGGTACACCGTACTACATTCTTCCCGCTGCATACAATCGCAAACATAACCTTTCCTATATTTGAATCTCTTCACTGTTATGTCACGCATATGAAACTATTATGTATATGTTTATTTGTATAATGTGTCGGAAGCCTCAATTACTTAATAAATATATTATATTGTATTGTAAAGCAGTTTCCATTTGGATCCTTAGCATACATGTGCAGTCTGGCATATTTTCACACATGTAATGATAACCTTAAGGTTGGCTTTCCTGGAGAACCGCTCAATTAATTGTTTCCTTTCTCAACTTGTTTTCAAAGCAGATATCAGTAATGATGAGTATTATACTCCAAGAGTTAAAGGTTCATTAACATTTATTCTTTTGCTGTATAAATAAGTTATATAACCTTTAATGGTCATTAGCTGTAATTTAAATGGTATCAATTGAAATGATAATTATTGCAATAAGATTTAAATTATATTAGTATTATTTGAGTATACAGTAATTTGAAATTAATTATTAACGCGTTTCTTTCACATACATGTATAACGGACTATGGTGCCGTCAGAGGCAGAGATCACGTTATGTTTCAAATATCATTTTCATTTTGTAACTGATAACATTCCTGAGTTACAGACAGGTTTTCACTAACAAGATTCGTGGACTTTTCATTTCAGTCGAGGATGTCTGGTTCAAAGCTGCCAACATATTTAAATTCATCTGAATGAAAGACATTACAGATACATAGATGTAACTAGATTTTGACCAGATGGTAAGCATACTTTAATTGTTTTCTGAAAATGAAATGACATAAACCGCATATCACTGAATCCTGCTCTAGAAACTCACATATTTGTATACTTATACAGCAGCTAGAGTTTGAAAACATCACAGAACAAAAGTGCTGAACTATTACAATGTAGCCCTACCCCACATGCAAGAAATATGCAGTAGACGACTTTAAAAACATGTATGCAAAACCCTGTCATGGGGCACTTACGCTCGAGGTAACTAGGTTATCTGGGCTGAAATTAAACTTGACAGAGAGTTTATACCTATTAACATTGTGATTAAATTTGAAACATTTGTATGTAACGCCGTCTTTAACAGGGTTTTGTTTCACCTAACCTATATATACGTCCCGTCTTTGTCGCACCAGGACTCCGCATTACATTATTCCCTGGAAGTTAGCCACCTTCCTACATATATTAGTTTTAGCCCAAGACGGCTCAATTATTATACTTATTTTCGCAAATACTTTTAATTTGTCAATCACCGAAAAGAAACAATGACCTAGCCGGGGATCGAGCTCACACGACCCCTTGAGATTGATACAAGTAACACTCGTCGTTACCAACTAAACAGACACTACTATACACAATTTGACAACGCTCCGCGAATACCAACCGTAGGAAATTTGCGATCAGTGAAGATCCATATCGGTCCGCGCATTCTGGCAGTTCGATCTGGATCCACAATGTTCGCAAATTAGTCAGATAGGGTTGCAAGAAACCGTTTCTTCTTCTACACAATGAACTATTTACTCTTTTGTCAGGATTGTTTAATACATGTGTGTTGCTTATACTCGCATACAGAACCTTTTCTATATTTGAATCCTTCACTGTGATATGACGCATATGAACTTATTATGCATATGTAAATTTGTATAAAGGGCCAGATGCTGAATACACACATTGTACTTGCAGTATACATTTGGATCATTAGCATGAATGTTTAGTCTGGCATTTGTTCACACATGTGTAATTACGCTAACGATGGTTTTCCTGGAGCACCGCGCATTTGTTTGTTTCCTTTTTTTCAACTTGTTTTCAAAGCAGATATCTGAACTAATGAGTATTATACTCCAAGAGTTAAAGGATCGTGATGTATATTTACAACATTGTAACAGGTGATTGATCAATAACATTTTAAAAGGTACAGTTATATCATCAGCACAACCATTTCCTTCATGATTTAGCATCTCTTATTGAGAAAATGCAAACCTGTTCCACAATGTTGCATTTCTTCTTCAAAAGATGATACATTAAGCTTTTGATCAAATTTGGTGTTTGCTGTTATATGTTCTCTTCGCCGTTTTAACCCTTTCCCACCTGCAGACGTATTTTGACGCAATAGCAGCAGACGACTTTTGAAAACATTGTGGCCAAAGGAGGAATTGCTCATGATCTTTTAAGGAGATTTTTCAGGTTTTTGTCACTATGTATTCAAAGTCGTTAATATGCCGGGTTAGCTCGCGCGACGTCGAAAAGCAGAACTTTCGCATTTGATCAAGTGTTCTTTTCCAATCACGAAACGCCAAACATAGGCTGTTAATCATTACAGAAATACTATCATTTTCAAAATCCGTATTTTTCAGGATGTTGTCTGTCGAGCTCTAATAGGACGAAGCGGAACTGTATACACACCGTGATGTGACATGTATGATTATGTGAATAAACAAATAGACAGACAATACTATTATATGATTCTGTGAATAAACAAATAGACGGACAATACTATTATATGATTCTGTGAATAAACAAATAGACAGACAATACTATTATATGATTCTGTGAATAAACAAATAGACAGACAATACTATTATATGATTCTGTGATTTCAACAATTTCGAACCCGCGACCTTCTGGACCCGTGGCGGACCACGACACCAACGATGCGGTTATTAAATAAAGATAGAAAACAAGACATCATTCGTACTCAAACTTGTGTGTGTATATGAGCCTCATCTAGTGGTTTCCGGTCTGAATGCATCTGCGTACAGTGAAGACTCGGGCGAACAATTGCATCCGTACAGTCTCGCCAAAGCCTTTACTGTCCTGACCGTCTGCATGTTATATAGGCCCGAATGCATCTTTGGACAAAAACAAAACAAAACCGTAGTAATTTGTACCTTTAGCAGAACGTTTTAAACAATTTTATAATGAAGGTTTCATTTTTTGAGGTTTTCTTCATTGTTGTATGTGGGAAAATGTAAATGAAATGGTTGAATCCCAAATTAATATAAAGTATATATTTTATAATGAGATTATTATTTCATTGTAAAGTAATGTAGTTTAGTAATTAATTAGCTCTTCCAACCAATTATATCATCCTTTAACAGTTTACCTAATTTGAGTGTCTGCTTTGAAAACACTTGTAGACAAAAACGTTAAGCACCTATGTTCAATGCATGGTTAGTAGGTAACCCTTTGTCACATGCAGATGCATTTTGACGCATCTGCTTCAGATCACGTTTGTAAATATTATGGGAAAATGAGATTGTTCATAACGACATTTTCTCCTTTTGCAACAATGTTTACAACTGTTATGCTCCGGATCATACATTGATGTTTAGAGTTGTTACATACCTTTGCCCATATAGTTTCAAAGACGTCTACCACATATTTATTGTATAAGGGGTGGGAAAATAAGTCTCTATGTGTATGATTTATACTTTTCAACAATGTTTTAAAATTTGAAACGTCAACATCGTCTATATGATGGAACGGCTATGATGTATTTATTGAAAACTGTTGAAAACAATATGGCAAAAGTAGAAATTGCGCATTATCAACAAGCAATGTCTACTTTTGACACCATATTTTCAATGTCGTCTGCTGCAGAGACGTCAGAAAGTGTATACATGTGCGAAACGGTTAACTTATGTAGGTTTTTATTCAGATATTAACAATGCAGACAACTCTAAATAAAGGGAAAATATTGAACTCCTTTCTATAATTTAATATGATGTTTTGAAAAAGATATTTGCTGGGATTTGTATTTTTCTATATTATATTATCTTAAAATCAATCTCGAAAACACTCTTTAATTTTTAACCCTTCCCCACATAAGTAAATGTGCAAGTGACGACTATGTAACCAACTACCATAAACACGAGGAGTATCTTAAAAGATGTATGTGTACTTATTGAATAGAGTTGAAAACATTGTGATAAAAGTAGACTTTGCTCATTGTGAGAAAGCAATGTTTACTTCTGACACCATATTTTCAAAGCGTCTACATGTTGGGAAACGGTTAACGGATAAAGATTTCTTTCAGATATTTACAATGCAGACAACTCAAGAAATAGAATACTAAGGAAAACTCCTTTCTGTAGTTAAATGTTACTCTGTGAAAACCAGCCATAACCTAAATATTGCAGTTGTCGGTAAATGATACTGCTGTACAGAAGTTTCTTGAAACGTTCTATGAACGAATTGGCGAACAGTGAAGATCCCAATCAGAATGTCCTGATGTGATGGCTGATCTCGATCTACACTGGTCCCAAATGCCTCGAGGTTGGTTTTCGCAGACATCCATACATAAACTGAGACTATTTTAAAATTGTTAAAAAAAGTTGCAATTCTCCTTTTAGAAGAAAAGAAAAGAACTTGACAAAAATGCATATATACGAGTACATTGAAATGAGCCGCGATTGAGGATTTGAGGTCTTATTGAATTTTCGGTTAGGCATCTTTTAAAGTTAAATTTACAAATAATTACAACTCTAGTTTTATTTGATAAACTATGCATTTTACTATGTATACTACGCGAAGCGGACAGTGGACAGTCTAAATAGGTTGTGCTTATATACAAACTCACAGACGGCCCTCGCAAACATTGTAGCAAAAGGATAAATAACCTCTTTTTTCACAATATTGTATCTCTATTCAACAATTATACTTTCATTTATAGAGGTTGTTACATGCTTTTGTCTAGATGCTTTCAAAGTCATCAGATTAATATTTCCTGTATGGTGGAAACCTGATGTGACTCAAATAAAAGATTGACTCTCTCCTGTAATTCTTAATCAATGCTCATCTTCACCAATCATTCTAATTCTTATTATTTATTCACAATTTCTGACTAGCTAATTCGTGATGAGTGATTCGATCAGGAATGTTGCTTCTTTGGAATTTTAGAATATGTTTTAAATTAATTTAGAATAAGAATACATTAAGCATGGTTAGTGAATGCACACCCAGGTTATGAAACATATTCTTAGTTCATTTTACATATGTATGCAATGTATGATTTTATGTTGGTTATTATTTACCAAA